>CM014274.1:38301052-38320378 GCA_004135705.1 Alloteropsis semialata
ATGACGCCATCCAGACGCGCTCCTCGGCCATGGTGCGCTGCTGCCGGAAGTACGACTCGCACTTGTTGATGAAGAGCATCGGATCGGTCTTGCCGTCGTAGCGCGGGAAGTCCAGCTTCTGGAACCTGGGGGGCGGTCAATGTCGCGGGGCGGGTCAGGGCGGCCACCGCCGCTCTCCGACGACGAGGCATCCTTGGCCTTGAGGCTCTCCAGGTCGGCCTGCATGGCCGTCATCTGCGTGGTCAAGGACTCCATCTTTGCCATGATGTCAGCGAGGGAGGGCTGATCGCCCATGGCTGACGACGCCGAGGAAGATGGCGGCAAGCTGTGGTGTAGGGGTACGGCGGCTGTGGAGGGCTTGGTGGAGGAGGAAGATCGCCGGACTACTGATACCAGGTTGTCAAGGGCGTCAAATCCTCGACTGGCCGGACCTCGACTACGTAGTTCGTAGTCTCGATCCGTGGTAGCTGGCGGGGTTATGCCCCCTCGCCGTTCTTCGCTGGACGGGTTATACCCCCTGGCCGGCGGCTTGAGAGAGAGAGAGGTAGAAACTAGATGGAATTAATCTTGCTTAATCAAAACAGAGTCCGGTACAATGAATATATGGCCGGCGGCCAAACCATCCTTTCCTAAACTTAAGGACTCAACTAAGAAAGTAACAAATCAAATCTTATCCTTCTATCTTTAGCCACTAGGGCCGGCTCCCTCCTGGACCAGACGTGCGGCCTCCTGGTCCATGCGTGCAGCGCGCTCAGCGGCCCTGCGGACGTCACGCGCCCTACGCCGCCTTGTATAGACGATGTCCTTGAAGCGCCCGCCCATGACAGGCTTTATGAACAAAAACCTGAATTTGGTGGAGAAAGTGAGAGTAAGAAGATCAACAAGGAAGAGTGTGTACGACTAGAGTCAACAGAGATCCCTAGCCATTGGTTCCGCGCCCTGTTCAAGGGCACAAGTTCGATTCAGCCGTGAGCCCGTGACCACACGGCAACAGAGCCAGTGCCTTCATGGACAGAAGAGACAACGGAAGAGGAAGACAGATGCAAAAGAGGAACAAATAGCAACAAGCTCAAAGTTTCAGCAGAACATGACAGCCTGACTCAGAAGCGCACACACAGCTTTCAGGATTGCAGCCACATAAGAATCTTCTAATTCTGAATTTCTAATTTCGCCACATAAGAAAGAAGATCGGCACCGCTTGTATCGATCATTCATCAGATGCAACTTTTAAGAGGCGTTCCATTCGTTTAAGGAGACTATATATGACTTTATTAATGCTGTAAAATATCTTGTAAAATAAACATATGAATGGTCAAAAAATTCGGTCCAAACAACCCACCCCCACGTCGCTCTCGGGCGGCTCGAGAGTGAAACCGCCCGCCGTCATTAGCCCCCTCAAACCCTAGCCCGGCGACCACCGCCGGCGGCGGCGGTGCCGGAGTCGGCGTCCGCACGCGTTTCTCCCTTCCTCCTACCCATTTTCTCCCTCTTTCGGTGCTTCATCACCGCCTAGGTCGCATCCCTCCCCAGGTCGTCCTCGCCGGAGCTCCTACGGCCCACTCACCACTAGATCTGTCGTACCCTGCGCCGGCCTGCGCTCCCCCGGGATTGCTCCCCTGCACGGCTGCGCCCCCCTCCTTCGTGATTGGTGGGCGGCTCTCAGGCCCGCCACTAGTCGATCCTATCTGGCTGCAGCGACCGTCGCCGTCGGCCATCGGGGGATGCCCCATGGTCGCCGCTTCAGTGGCCGCCATCGGGTGCTGACCGCACCCCTTGGGCACGGCTCCAGTGGCCACCATCAGGAGCTGGGCCTGCCCCTCGGACACCCCTCCGGCGGCCGTGGCCACTGCCATCACTACGGATGCTGGATCAGCCCTTGGCCGTTTCTCGTGGCTGGTTCCGGGGCGTGGGGCGGCGTGTGTGCCCTACCGCTGCTAGCCCCTGCCCCCTTCGTCTATAGCTCGCCACCCATCGCCGATGGGGTGTCCACGACTCCTCACTCCCCCCGGCCGGATCTACGGCCCGTGGTAGCCGCCACCCATCGTCTATTTTTGCTTCCTTTTCGCTCATGCCGCCGGCACCTCATTGGACAAACGTTCTGATGCGCAGGGCGGTACGTACCCACCTGTCTAGGTACCGTCTGATTTTTTTAAGGATTCGTGCTACGGAAGAGTCAATGTGAACGGGATGGTACTAATCATGCGATTGTGTTGGGGTTTCAGCTGTAATCCTTCTAGAGTGTTCACACCTGTTCACATCGGATAGGTGCGGGCCGTTTATTATCTGCGCACACTACTTTTCCAATATATTTACCTTCCTATTATTTATTTCGGTCCACCATTTTTTCTTTACTGCTGATGCTTTCGTGTTATGGTTTACGACGTACTGGTTTCGGTTTAGGGGATTGAGGTCTACGGTTTCGGGATTAAGGGTTCATCATTTACGGATTAGTCAAAGGGTTTAGCTTTTATCGTTTAGGGTTTAGGTTTGGGGGGTTTCATATTAATGGCTTTTCAATTTGGACTATATCTGTATTTGTTTTTGTATGTTAGGGGCACTGTTTCTGCTGTAGGGTTTAGGGTTTGAGGTTTATGAATTTCCGTTTAGGTCTGGGGGTTTCATATTAATACGTTTGCAGTTTGGACTATATTTTCAATTCTTATTGTATTTGAGGTGCCCTGTTTGTGGTTTAGGTTTGCGGTATGTTAGCGGCACTTTTTGTGCTATAGGTTTTAGGGTTTCGAGTTTATGAATTTGGGTTTAGGTCTCGGGGGTTTCATATTAATACCTTTTGTGTTTGTACTATATTTTCAATTCTTATTTTATTTGAGGTGCGCTGTTTGTGGTTTAGGTTTCAGGGCAGTTGTGTTTATGGTTTATGGTACATGCATACATATTTAGGGTTTAGTTTGGGGTTTTAATATTTCTGGGTTTTTAATTTGGACTCTAATTTTAGGTCGTATTGTACTGTTACTGTTTAGGGTATATGGTTTATGTCTGTACGGATATTGGTCAATTGTGTAGGGTTTCTTGTTGTGGGGTTTCTATGGTTTACGGTTTATTATTTATGGTTTATGGTTTACGGTTTTATGTTTTTTTATTGTATTTTTAAGATATATATTTATGTTTTTTTATTGTATTATGACCAAAGAAGGTCAAACATTCGCGTAGCTTCCCGCGTAGGCCACCGCCGTTTTTTTGAATTCGGGTGAACCGACGTTGCCTCTCCTTCCGGCTGAAGGAACGGCATGGGTTGACCTTCTTTGGTGATTATCGTTCGTTTCGGTAATTTGCTCTGTACACAGTGCTGCAAATCACGCTTTGCGGTCCGAATCTCCGCGGCATCAGGGACGTTCGTTGGTCGTGGGTACGTACCGCCCTGCGTAAAAATTCTGCTTTACACCTCATTGTCAGTGGTTCTTGGTTACCCTCACCCTCTTTCTCTTTGGCCGCACCGGTGGCTCCATCCTTGCTCGGAGAAGGATCGACTTTGCCCTATGATTGTGCTTCTTTGCTTCCGTGGCTTGCTCACTACCGCCGTGCTTCTCTACTGTCTATGTTTCTGAGTTTTGTGCAGGGTTATGTGCTGGGTGGCTTGGACGAAACTCCGCCCAACATTCGCCGGTGCCGACAGCAGCTGCATCCAAGGACATAGCTTACCTCGCTGGGAGCATTATTGTGGCCATCCAACCCTTGTGGTTGTGCCAGGCGTAAACCTGGTTTGTTCTACCTGGGATTGACGGGCGATGACGACAACTCAATGTCATAACCTTGTTGAAGGCGTCGTCTTGATCAACCCTCTGCGCTCCAATTTCGATGGCATTTCCTCGCTCCGATAGCTGGTATTGGTGACCATGGTGTATCCCTTATTCTTCGCAGGTTGTTAGCCTTCTTCAGCCCTTGTTAGTGGTTGGTGGTGTTAGCCTTCTTTGTTAGCAAGTGTGTTGGTCGCGTTCTTGTTTTCCTGTTGTCGTTGGGGTGTGTCCCCCTCTTTTGTAACTTCAATTTTCCTTCTTCTTTTAATGAGATGCGCGCTAAGCACATTCTCTAAAAATAAACATGTATTGTGTTGAAGTCATTTATTTGGTCCAAACTACATGCAGAAGCTCAATCCAAGTAATACCAAAAGTAACCACATTGAAGCCAGTTGTTATGTTCTGTTTGTTATGAATCACCTAGCATCAAGTTTCAAATTTACAATAATGCAGATCAAGTGCACCAGCGATCACTTTGTTTATAATGTGGTCACATGTTCTTAGTACAATATATACGGAGTATAGTACAGTAGTAACTCATTACCAAGACATTTCCGGCATGCTGATATTGTTGGCATTTCTCAGTTGCAACAGACACTATTAGCACTATAAAAGTGTGTGTCAACGGACTAACTATAAGCTCATGACTGAATATCGATAGTCAGAATTTCAAAGGAGGAGAAATCAGAAAAGATTTCAGAAGATGAACATGTACGGGACTATACACTGAAGAAGGTCATTATTACAGGTGGCCAATTGGTGATTATGGTTGAACATCATTGTCTGACAAATTTTGTTAGTGACAAATCCTACACTACGCTCACTATATCACAGGCTGACACAGGGCAAACTCAATATGAGTCCATTGATCTGTAGTCTGTACAATAACACAAGTCCAGCACTGATAGCTTCTCACTTCAAGCCTTTGCAGGTGATGGAGCGTCGTCATCATTCACTGTGAACCACGGCATCTGGAGCGCGGCCGCCGAGGTGAGCCTGTCCCAGGGGTTGAACTCCAGCAGTCCGCGCAAGACGTCGAAGCCAGCTGGCGAGAGCCTCTCCTCCGGCACCGCGTCCCGCAGCTGGCTCGGCGTTGACGTCGACACGCCTAGCGGCATCAAGGACACCTCGTCGGGGATCCCGAGGAGGTGGACGATCTCGCCCAACTGCTCAAGCACACTGTTCCCATGGAAGATCGGCTTCCCGGCGACGAGCTCTGCCATGATGCACCCAAGCGACCACAGGTCCACGGGCGCGCCGCAGTCCATGTCGCCCATGAGCTGCTCTGGTGCCATGTACCAGAGCGTGCCCTGGACGGCACCCGAGGTGTCCGGGGGTGGCACTGTCGCCGACTTGGAGAGGCCGAGGTCGCAGATCTTCAGGACCCGGCCACGGCCATCTTCCTTGCCGACGAGAACATTCGCCGGATTAAGGTCGCAGTGCACGACACCACGCTCATGCATGACCTCCACGCCGCCCAGCAGCCGCCTCATCACGCGGCGCGCCTCCATCTCTGAGAACGGCCGGCCGGCGCGGCGGCGCGCGGCCATGGCGCAATGCAGGCTGGTTCCGACGTACTCCGTGACGAGGTAGAGCTTGTCCATCTCTGCGCCGGCGGCGGCGCCGCGCACCACCTCTCGGAGCTCAACCACCGTGGGGTTCCCCGCGCAGGCCGCGAGCAGCGCGGCCTCGCGCAGGAGCGCGTCTCCGCTGGCGCGCACGGACTTGATGGCTACCTTCTTGCCGCTGCGGCGGTGGCGCGCCTTCCATACATCGCCGAAGGCGCCCTCGCCGATCTTGTCGAGTACCTTGTACGAGTCGAGTCTGCCTATCGGGATCCTGTCAAGGGCGTGCCTCGTCGTCTCTGCTGCGATAGTAGACGATGCAGGTGGCTTCGCTGCCGGTGCTTCGTCCCCACAGCAACGCCGCTGTGAGGCCAACGAGCCGCCTTCAGCTCGTGATGGAGCCGGCCACTTGGTAAGAGCCTTGGGTACAGAGGCAGAAGTTCCGGAGCAGAGTCCGACATATGGAGTGTTGCCTCCTTTGTATTGCTGACTTGCTCCGCCTGTCGGGCCGACATTGAGTAGAATCTGACTTAGTATCGGACCAGGGGGCAGTGAGTGGTTTGCGATGTGTTTTGCTAGGCTACAAGCAAAGTATAGTCAAATTGGGGATCTGCGCTTACCGGCACAAAATTGGGGATTCTTCCAAATCTGGAAGGGGCTCGATTTGAGTTATGAGGAGATCCGAATTCGGGGGACGGAGCCCACATGTGTTGGTCGGGATGGATGATCCTCCAGTGGTGATCGGCAAGGAGGAGGGTGGTGGCCGGCAGCGAGCGGTGGGAGGCGATGAGATAGTGGTGTAAGCGTCTTTCGTAGAGCCAAGCAAGATGGTGATGGACGGGGTTGCTGTCGGAAGCAAGGTGATATAGAGTAGAACTGGTGGTACCGACGACTGTGTGCGGCACGGTGCACATCAGAGCTAATTAGATCGATGGAGATCGTCGGAGCTTAGGAAGATGTGCAGTCACCGCGGGAAGAATAAGCGCAGGGAAGACAGAGGGATAGAGTGGATGGATTAGAGAATTGGGTCGATAGGATGGTAACGGATTAGTGCGCTGTTCGGTTGGCTAGTGGCTGGTGACTGGTGCTGATTTTTTTGTGAGAGAAAAGTACTGCTGGCTGGCTGGTGGCTGGTGGCTGGTGCTGATTTGTTGTGAGACTGAAGTACTGCTGGCTGGTGGCTGATATCCAGTGAGCGCTAATTAGGATGACAGTTGTCATGTTGACAACTGTCTATATTGTGAATGTTAGCTGAAGAGGATGAGTGAATTTCCCTTATTTTTATTCTTCTTCCTCCACTTCATCTCTCGCCACTGTATTTCTGACCGCATAACGACATCGCCAACCAACTTGTCGTCGCTAACTTGTCATCAGTCATCACCCGCCATTGTCCTCTAACTTATACCATGTTTAATGGCCTCAATCTTCCTGTAAGTCCAACAGTAATGGTGTGATTTCTCAGCACTATTCCTACCAAATAAGGATAAACTACTCCCTCCGCCCTCAAATATGAGACATTGAAAGATTTATGATATGTATTCAAATACAAGGCGTTTTAAGAATTTTGGACATGTGTTAAAGGAAATCATTTAATTATCTTTAGCTGTTCACTGCATACTTATCTTTTCTATTTCTTTCTCCGCTGTTTAATTTAAGGAACATCATTAATTATGGCTAGAAAACGAGGACATCTCACAGGGTGCATGTGCATTTTGTTCTTCCCCTTAGTCTGTCATAGAGTTGATAGAGTGCCTTCTATTACAAGACGGAGGGAGTAGTTCATAAATCTTTGCTCCAGCACCACTAGCAAGTTTAAGGAACATATTAATGTGTTAGAGTGTCCGCATATAATTTTTTGCCCTGCAACTTAGCTACCTATCTTTGTTGTCAAATTAATTAATGTTCTAGCATATTACTCCCTCTGTCCCAAAAAAAAATGTTCGTTTAGCCTTCAAATTTTGTCCCACAAAGAGTGTTCATTTAGCTTTGTAGTAAGGACCATATAATTAAATCAACCCCAAACTCTAAGAAAAGAATGTATGGAGAAACACATGGAGCCAATCAAATGCTTGGTTGATGCTATTTTTCTTGTTCCAATGCAGGTGCATTTATTAACAGCGCAGTTTTCAATCACACCTACCATGAGTAATAAGGGGTAACATGGTCATTTTCTATGACTACTAATTTGTCTGAAAATTTCTAAACGAACACTTATTTTGGGACGGAGGGAGTACGTATATAGACACTTACATGGACAACCAAGTCATCCATGAGGTCATCACACAGTAAATGACATTATCTTCAAACTTTATAGGTTGGAAAAAATAATCTGGTGAGGCAAAGGAAAAGCAACATTAGCTAGGACTAGTGCTCTGACATCAGAAACAAAAAGTTTTTCTAGTTATGACTACAAATTTTCACCCTATGTTCACATTGAATCTAATACGGTTTCTTTCAAGTGAAACAAGCTACTATAGCACTCATTGGAACGGATCTCGTCACAGCCAAGAATGGCATTATAATCACCTTTCGCTCATCGGCAACAAGGAATAATGTCGTAGCCAAAGACTTGCTCCACACTATGATCTCCACATGCATGAAAACTTAGGCCTTTGTCCTCTCGTTGCCTTCACATCCACCCTATCATGTTGATCTTCATCATCTTTTGATATTCAAAACCCAACTTTGTGAATACTAAATAAGTCATAAGGCTCACCCACCCTATCATGTTGATCTTCATCGTCTTTTGGTATTCAAAACCCAACTTTGTGAATACTAAGTAAGTCATAAGGCTCACTGTAGAAGCATCATCAACCTTCATCCTTGTCATTAGTGTTCGATTGATGTGACCCTTGATGTACATTGGCTATAAATGCTCCACCAGCTACTTGGCATCTCAAGGATGTCATTCTTAGGTCCCAATTTTAATTAAGAGACATCCACTTCCTCATCCTTAGTGTGATAATCGATAGGTAAGCAATAAACAGATGTTTATACCTTCGTGATTCAGCATTGGCTCATAATCTACCATCTCATTGTACTCCTTTGGTCTATGTAGGCGCCAGTGGTGGTGTTGTAGCCGGTGAAGTAGATGTACTAGGCACCTATAATTGTAGGGATGGATATATTCATAGAAGGTGTAGGAGCCACTGCAACTTCTGCTTGATTAGGTCTCCATACACGTTCTCTTCTTGTTGTAAGATAAGCCAGATGTATACCACCTTAGCCATGAGTACTTAGGATCTCCCATTCTAGATTCAGATACCCCATAATCATTATAGCTACAAGTTTTCCTTGGACATACGCATTTACATTATTTTCTTGGATACTTCTCCAATGACAATTAGCATTTTGGCAAGCTCCTCAACTAGTACCTTAGTAGTACCAATTTCATTCACATTATGAGAAGTTGACCTCTCTTTACCTTTGCTAGGCTTTGAAATTTCAGCATTGTTGTTCTTCTTCTTGACTTGGTATGCTTGCTTCATTATCTTAGTCTTTGGAATAACATTGGGCCGGTTTGGCTGCTTCAAACGACCACTACTAGGGTGTGAAATACCCTCAAAACCTAGTCCTCTAGGTGCTATCCACCCTAGAAGAAAAGGAGGTTGTGGTTGGATTAGAGCTTGTTGAGTAGGTTCTTGTGGCATAGGCACTTGCTGCTGCACTAGTTGTATTTGCTATGGAGCTTGTTGATGCACTAGAACTTGCATAATGGGAGCTTGTTATCAAACTGGAGTTTGCATCCAATAGGGGCTTGTTGTATGGGGTTTTCCTGCACGCAAGAATATTGTGTCAAAGCTCCACTATTATCCACACTAGACATGGCATGATATGTCGTCCGTGGCACAGGCACACATTTGGCCTTGCAACAGGTACAAAGTAGTAACACTCACTCCACTTGATTTTTGTTGTTGAGGCTCTTGCTTTGGAAAAGTTCTTGGAGGAGAATATGGAGGCTTCCTTGGAGGTTATCTTTGACCTTTTCAAGCCTCTAGGACAATCTTTACACATTTGTTTGGCCTTTTCAATGGTGTAATTGGACAGAAGTTGATCAAACACAGTTATACGCTTGAATGTCGAACATGGTCCCTGAGACTTATTCACCTTCCACTTGCCAACTTTAGGATCTCCATTTGGTTGCACTCCCCCTGGCACAATGCATCTCGCTAAATGTCAGTCATCCTTCATTACGGCCTCATTAGATCTAGTGATGGAATACATTGCAATCATTAGTTACACAAGAATAAGAATTATGACATTTGCAATAATTAAGTTCTCTTCTTTGACACATCAATCTATATATTCCTGCCGATTTGTATGAACTACTTAAGAGGTGCACAAGATGACAAGAATGAGACTTAGCTTTGATTCATCATCAGATAACTATCTAAATTAAATTAACAGCATGAGAATTACAATGATGAAACTTATGAATTTCTATGGGTTCACTACTGTGGCTTTCAATAGCCTAATCCCTTTGCTGAGCTTGGTTAACCATAAATAACTCATAAATATATAGTTTTTCTTTCACATGAGAATGCAAGCCACTAAAAGCTAAGTCAACTAGATCGTTTTCACCAATTGTTACACTAAAGTATCGATTTTCATATCTCTAATCCCTAATATGTAATCATTAATAGATTTGTCATGAACTTGCCTGATAGATGTTAAGTGACAATTTTGTATTATAATGACTAGTGAGGAAGTGAATCACATATTTGTTGTTCTAATTGTTCATAGGAGCTAACTGAGTTAGGACATAGTGAAGTAAACCATGAGAAAATGGTTCCAGTTAATGATAAAAAAAATAATATAATTTGTCCATAGAACCACTTCGTCTCCTAGTTGAGATATATATTAGCTAACGTGCTCAAAGATGCTCTTGCTAACTTCGACATTAAACTTTAGAATAATTTAAGGTAATATAAAACAAGCAAGGTACTGAACCGGATAAAAATATGCAGGATATGGAGTATGTTCGAATCATACGCCTAACATCTGCAATAGATTTTCTTGAAGCATCTTAGCCAAATAATTTTTATATTGAATCACCACTAGCTCAAATTCAAATTATGTAGTTGATTGTGGTGTCTGAGATGTTATTTGTTGGTTTATAGTGTTTTTTTAGGCAATTCAAATATCTTGTAATGATTCTGAATTTGCAAGCATTGCAAGTATTGGCCAAAAACCTCATTTGGATGGGACTGATAGAACCTCCCACACCTTGTGCAAGAATAGCTGACGTGCTATGTGCGTATGTGTAATACAAAGATATGGAATTCTCTAATTCATTAATTTGTCATTCCTTAGCCGAATTGGGGATGCTTATAATGGGTTTAGAATAAAGTGGCAGATATACCTAAGCATTAGTAGGGTTTCCTATTTGAGTACTATAAAGGGGTTGTTGTGATGGCAGTGTTGTCATTGGTTTAGGCAGAGGAATAACAGCAACTATATCATTAGTATCAATAACATATTTTTACTAGGTGCTCCTAGTCCTTCTTATTCATCCAATCTATCTGAAATGCATCACATTCTACAAGCATCTTTGTTACTAGACAACAGTAACGCTAATATAATATAATATAATATAATATAATATAATATAATATAATATAATATAATATAATATAATATAATATAATATAATATAATATAATATAATATAATATAATATAATATAGAGGACTTTTACAATGGTTGTTGGTTCCTCCTGGTTCCTACCGGTTCCTCCCCTAAATAATTAATTTAATTAATTTCAGGTGCGGAAGGGTACTAAGGTAATTTCGTCCTACACCCCGACCCCCCAAACCCCACGCCCCCGGCCACAGGCCCCCCAAACCGCACGGCCTGGCCTATCCGCCCGCGGAAGCGCGCTGCCTCGCCCCCTCCGGATCGCCGCGAAGTCGTCCCCGCCGCCGCACCCCTACTCCGCCGCCGCCGCCGCACCCCTACTCCGCCGCCGCCGCCGCCGCACCCCTACTCCGCCGCCGCCAAAGGCCGTCGCCCAACTCCGCGCGCTCGGTAGGGTTTGAACGCCGCGTACGTTGCCGCCTGCGCCTGCTTCGTTCCTCGCCAGCTGCACCGTGTTCGGTCATCTAGCCACAGGTACTTGGACGCCGCCTCCTCTTGTTGTGTGCCTTGTTTCATGATCAGATGGTAACTTGCTCAAGATAGTATTCGATGGTTGCAGCGAAATGTTTTGTTTGTAGTCTGGGTTCTCAAGTGACAGAAATGGTTTGAATTTGTTATGTGGATATTTAATTTGTTAAATGTTGTTGATGGATGCAGGAGGAAATGGCGGATCTAGAGTCTTTGCTGGAGTACAATGAAATTGTTAGCAAGATGTTCGCTAACGAAGATGAAGGATTTCAGTTTTATAACGCATACGCTCTTGATAAAGGGTTTAGTGTGAGGAAAAGCTATGTTGAGTGGAACAGTGGCCACACTGAGATCACCCTTCGGAGGTATGTTTGCAGTCGTCAAGGCTACCGTGAAGAGAGGTACATGAAGAAGGAGAATAAGCAGCGGAGGCCACAGGATATAACTCGTGTTGGATGCCCTGCAAAATTGGTGATTACACTAGATCAGAACACCGGGCAGTGGTATGTGAAGGATTTCATCGATGAACACAACCATCCGCTGGCGCCAGCTGACCTTTGTTGTCTGCTGCGTTCACATCGAAAAATCAGCGATGAGCAGAAAGCTGAAATTCTCGAGTTGGGGATATCTGGGATCCGCAAACACCAGATATTTGAAGTTATGGAAATGCAGTACGGTGGGTATGACAAGCTTGGCCATACATCAAGGGACATGTATAATTTCTGCCATCTCCATAAGCAGGACATAATTGCTGGTGGTGATACTCAAACAGTCATTAGTCACATGAAGGAACGTCAAAATAGAGATTCTGATTTCTTTTTCAAGTGCATGACTGATGACAAAGGACACCTGCAGGGGCTGTTCTGGTGTGATACTCAATGTCTGCTTGATTATGCAGCATTTGGTGACGTCGTTGTATTTGATAGCACCTACAAAACAAATCGGTACAACCTGCCTCTTGTGCCTTTTGTTGGGGTGAATCACCATTACCGCACAGTAATTTTCGGATGTGAAATTATTGCTCATGAGAATATTGAGTCATATGTGTGGCTGCTGAAAACATTTACTGAAGCTAATGTTCAGAAGCATCCTGTTTCCGTCATCACTGATGGAGACCTCTCTATGCAGAGAGCAATCAGTGTGGTGTGGCCGAATTCACCGCATAGGCTTTGCGGATGGCATATTGAGCAGAACCTCGTGCGCAATGTTCACGACGGTACAATGAAGGATGACTTCAGGATTTTTATGTATGACCGTTGCTCCATACAAGAGATTGAGAGGAAATGGCAGGTATTCCTGGCTAAGCATGAGGTCAGAGAGGGCTCGTGGCTTTATCAGATGTATGAGATGAGGGAAACCTGGTGTGCTGCGTATCATGCCGGTAATTGCTATTTAGGATTGAGGAGCAACCAACGGAGTGATAGCTTGAACTCTAGGCTTCAGATGAAACTGGATGGTAAAATGACCCTGTTAGAGATGGTACAGCACTATGAGAGCTGCCTTACAAAGGTGCGCAGAATAGAGGCGGATGACGACGCTAAAGCACTCCAATCTGAGCCATTCACAGAACCAGATGCTTCAATTCTTGAGATAAATGCGAAGAAAAGGTTCACACCAAAGGTTTTTAAGGCGGTCCAGTTCAGCATAGAAGCATCCAAGAAGTGTTCTCTGATTGAGATTCTAGATGGCGATGACACATCTGAGTATATTGTTGGAAGGAACGATAGAGACATCATGTACTATGTGAAATATGAATTCAGTGAAGAGGCCAATCTGAAGGGAATTTCTTGTTCTTGTCGTAAGTTGCAATCCCTTGGAACCCCCTGCTCACACATCTTCTTTGTATTGGGCCTTCGGGACGAGAGCATGCTTCCAGACTGCTGTGTTTTGGAAAGGTGGACAATGGCGGCGAAGCGTGCATTTCTGCTGATAAGGAAGAGCACCATGTATGACTATTCCCCTACCCTACTGAGGTACCGTGAGCTACGCAATCTCAGTCGTGCTGCAGCCTTCATTGCATCTCGTTCAACTGAAGGATACGAGCGGTTGAAACGTGTCCTTGAACACGAAGCTGCTGTGATCGTGCCAAATGCAGGAGCGAACGAAGGCAAGATTTATGGACCGGTGCTGCCGCAAGCACCAGAGGTTGATTGTGAAGAGTTCGTAGATGTCATGGATCCCATGCATGTGCCTGGCAGAGGGGCCCCTAAGAAAAAGTTCAGGTCAAGTTCAGATAAGACTAGATCTAAGACGAAATGTTCCCTGTGTAAGGGCCTGGGTCACAATCGGCGAACATGCCACTTGAGACCAGAGGTAGTTCTCAGTAATATTCATCAAAGCTGTCAACTGGCCATGTGTGAGGCATGTGTAGTTATGACTAATGTTAATCTTCATTTGTAGGAAACAAAGCTCCCTGAAGATGTGCTAGATTTATGATTTACCAAGGATCTGATTGCAGCTACAAAATGTTTATAGGTAAGGTGCAAATTTACATATTCTTTCGCTGGCAAACTCCTCATTACGATGACTAAATTATTCTCTCTTTTCCTTCTTTTACAGAACTTGGTCTATTAGCATGATCCATCTTCTTCATGCGCTAGCTCGTTTCATTGTTCTTATCCCATTTTGTTAGCACAGTCAGTAGACTTAGTTATGGGTGTATCTCGATTCTCGAGACACCTTCCTTGGTAGAATTGTAACCCTAAGTATTACCCTGATATGAAGCACCGGTATGCGTTTCTGAATACATTTTTGTCTCCCCAAAACTTCTTGAATTCTTTGTGTGCAATTTGTTGCAGTGGAATGTGCGGCAACATCACGTCTTACTGCACTCACAGGTCCGACCGGTGAGAGCACCGTACAGCATCACCGCAGCGTTTTCCTGTACTTCAAAACTTTTGGAACTGGTTAGTGTATCAAGATCTTGGTAGTCACCGGACAATATTTCAAGGTTGACTGTTTGAACGTCTTGACATTCACCGGACAATAATTCAACGTCTTGGCATTTACCGGACAATATTTCAACGTCTTGACCTTCACCGGACTAATTTAAGGTAATTAGTCACCGGACAATTGTTGTGAAGGAATTTGAACCGAGGAATTGAACTGAGAACTCACCACTCACCGGACGTTTTGCGAAAGAATTTAAGTAACGAACTAGGACTTGAAATTTGGACGTGTTCCTCTTTTACTGCTCTCACCCATCGGATCCGTGGACTCACAGGACATTTTCTGATGGACTCGGCAGATATCTTGATGGAACTGTTCTTTTCGTGCATCTATTGACCGGTGTTCACAGTTCTTGACACCGGTCCATATTTCAGAAAACTGCGATCTGCATATGCCCTTCCTACTCTGCATTTGCCCATCCGGCCCATCTGCCTCGCGGCCTGCTTCCGTTGCTCTCACGACTCAGACCGTTGCTATCACCGGACATGTTTTCATGTGCTCGACAGATTTCCTGATGGTCTGCGCTCACCAATTGGACCGCTGAACACCGTTCAGTATACCGGTCATTATTTCAGGATGAGCCCCACTGCATGGCCTATTGAACCAGTCGGACCGGTGCCAATCAAACGAGAAGCCTTTTCTTTTTTTGTCCTTTGCGTGGCAGCACCCGTCGCACCGGTGCTCTCTGCAAAAGTTACCATGCTGGCTCCATCGATCCGGTCCCAATCAACGGTCTGAGGAATTGAACTGAGAACTCACCACCGGGCGTTTTTGCGAAAGAATTTGAGTAACGAACTAGGACTTGAAATTTGGACGTGTTCCTCTTTTACTGCTCTCACCCGTCGGACCCGTGGACTCACAGGACATTTTCTTATGGACTCGGTAGATATCTTGATGGAACTGTTCTTTTCGTGCATCTATTGACCGGTGTTCACAGTTCTTGACACTGGTCCATATTTCAGAAAACTGCGATCTGCGTATGCCCTTCCTACTCTGCATTTTGCCCATCCGGCCCATCTGCCTCGCGGCATGCTTCCGTTGCTCTCACCACTCAGACCGTTGCTATCACCGGACATGTTTTCATGTGCTCGACAGATTTCTTGATTGTCTGCGCTCACCACCGTCCCCACCGCCTGGCCTACCTGCCTCCTCCGGCCGGCCCCTTCTATAGCCGCCGGAGTTTGAGAAGAAGATGATGGTGACCGGCCGGCCCCTTCCCTCGCCGCCCCTTCGCCCTCGCCGCCGGGCCGCACCGCCCACCTCCCACCCGCTTGCTTTCTTCTTCCTCGAAACCCAGCTCGCCCGCTCTCATCTCTGTTTCTTTTGCAGGAGGTGGAAGAAGAGGGACGGGTGGACGAGGTGATGCCATGTCGCCCATTCGCTGCGACAGGATAGCGACGCGCGTTCGTCGTACCCGCCTCCCGTGGAACCGTCTCGAAACCAGGCGAAACTGCTGCGCCTGAACCGCCATCATGGCGAGACGACTGCCAAGGCACGAAGAGTCGAACCGCTACGCGTTCAAACTGCTGCGGTGCGACTGACAGCGAGGCCACCCCCAAGGTAAAGGGCCCGCGTTTCAGTGCCCTCGAATTCGAAATGACGGCACAAATGCGGGCGTCTTTACGGGAACACCAACCGTCCGCTGGGCGCTGGGCGCCCATCCGTCCAGTTGATAAAGCCCATCGAGGTATCGACTGCCGACCCCCGGATTTGCTCGCCCCTCTCCTCTCCCTCATCACACGCCGATCATCGCCGCGGGGCAAAACTTCCACTCCATCGATATTTGCCATGGCGGGGAGCAAGCGCTCGCGGGAGCCAACGCCGGACTCCGGCGCCCGGTCGCGGCGTCTCCGCGCCTCCCTCATCCGCCAAGGGTAGCAGCGTCGCCGCCGCTCTCCAATGCCGGGGCACGTCTGATGGCGCTAATGCATTTTCTTTTTCTCCTCAGGGGACCTTCCATTGCCACTCCGCCGCCGAGCGTCCACGAAGAGCAAGCGGAGCTCTCCCCCGCCAGGCAGCACTCATCCCCATCGGCGTCGGTTGCAGCCTCGTCATCCCAACCGAGCCGCGAGTTCGAGATACGCGACCTCGTCCGAGTTGCGCAGGAGGCCCGCGAGGGTTACTCTGCCGAATGCATCGAGACCGCCCGCCTCAAGAACTGCCTCGAGGACGTCCAGGTAGCACTGCGGGCCTCTGATGAGGCTGTGGACGAGAACCTTGCGAAGCTAACAGGTACGTGCGCTGCGCCCTAACCCCAGTCGTTTACTATTGGTTCAACTCGTTTCTTACGCCCTTGTTTCGTCGTTATTGTAAGACATGGATGAGCGCCTGGCAGCCTCCGAGCGAGACGCAGCAGATCTCCATCGCCACCTCATGGCACTGGAGGTCCGCCACGAGGAGCATAGGACGGCAGCTTTCGCGGCGGTCCGGGCCGTGAACCCAAGCGGCGTGTCCCTGGAGGAGCGCCTGAACGCCGTCGCCGCGTGCCATATCAGCGCCGTGAGGTACGGCGTCGAACAGGGCGCTGGCGTGGCGCTCGCGGCGGCACAACTCCGGGGGCATGACCTCCGCGGCCTGGAACCTAGATTCGCGGAGGGCGCTGATCTGCGTGAGGTGGAGCGGCTTGTTGCCGAGTTCACTGAAGCCGCATCCGCTGTCGCGGCGGCCGTCGACATCGACGACGTGGCGTCTAACGCCCCGTAGGTCATTGTCTATGTACCGTATCGGCCAGTGAAATAAAAAAGACGAAAGCCCCTTTGTCGAATTTTTTCCTTTCCATTTTGAATTTTTTGGAACCGTCTCCGTGCCCAGTGAGAACTCGTTTGACGGACTGTATAGGACCGCGCGCAGTCCCCAGCGCCTGGATACAATCGATCCCCTCTGACCTCGTTTACCGCCGCACCCCCTCCGGCGCCGGCGGCCGAGACCGCAGAGCAGCTTAGGAAATCTCCTCGGCTTCCTACTAGGCCGTAGAGCAACTTAGGAAATCTTCTCTGCTGCCTACTATATCGTAGACGTACAACAACTAATAATAAGGAGATAGGAAATCTCCTCGCTCCCTACTAGATCATAGACATAGAGCAACTAATTAGGAAATCTCCACGCTACGAACAAAAAACCCAAGAAGATATTCACAACATACCTGAAGCTTCTTAATCCCCAAGCAACTCTTCCCGATGTGACCTCAGATCAAAAGCTACACTAAAAAGTAGAAGATGGCGGCGGCAAACAAGCAAGAATGAAGAGCATCAACATAAGCACCACAAACAAGCATGAATGAAGAGCATCAAACTAGTATACCACATAAGGTCATGAACCCATATATAGTCAGGTCATGAACCCACACATTTCTTACATGCCACATAAGGTCAGCACTTCAGATATTTTACAGCACACATATATAGTAGGTCAGGTGTTCACTTCGTAGTCAAACTAGAAACTTGATGTTGCACCAGATATCCCCAAAAGACTGTCACTAACTCAACATAATCAGGTCTTCACTTCTTCCTAGCAACATAGTCAGGTCTTCACTTCTTCCTGCCAAAAATAACACCAAATACCAAAGCCAGCATCAGACCAATCGTGGAACTGTATCTACAAAAAACCTTGCATATAGCTGATATATATAGTCATGTCATCAACTATGATAGGCGAATGGTACTCAACTCTGACAGCCGCGGTACCGGAGTCGGTGTCTGGGCTGCTGCCTATCTGATCTGTGGCCTGACCTGCAAGCTCTAAGGGCTGCTGCTCGGCTGTTTGATCTGTCGGGATCTCCTCGCCCCCGGTCTCCTCTGAGATGCTGCCTGCCTGAGCTGTCTCCTGACCTGCCAGCCCTGAGGGCTGATGCTCGTCTCTCTGCTCGGCTGAGCTGCTGCCTTCCTGAGCTGTGTCCTGACCAGAAGGAGGAGGAGAAGTTGGCCCCTCTTGGGTAGGGTTGACCTGTTCGGGTGCTAGAGTGCCTTGTGAAGGGGGGATGGGAGGCTCCATCGTGTCACCTTGCTCGGTCGCAAAACGCTCTGGAGGTGCTGATGGCTCCTGCACAGGGGCTTCACCAGCACAAGCCGTGGATAAGTACAAGGACTCAACATCAATCAAGCTGCCGGCATGTAATTCTGGTAACTCATGATCTGACACTAGAGGTGAAACTGGAGTACTGGAAACTGGCAGAGTCACCGGCTCAGCTGGAAGTGTAGCAGAAGTAACTGGCTGCAGCGGCAACTGTCCAGGCAGAACTTGTAAGTGAGCTGAGGGCACTGAGATAGCCAATGGAGGCTGTACTGGAAGTGGCTCAATGCCGGTACGCTCATAGAGGCGTTCAAACATGAGTGTCGTAGACTCCCTGGCACTCGCCATTGCCTTTGTCATCTCTGTCTGCTGCTGCTGGAGAGAAAAAAACATGGCTGAGTTGCGCTCTTCCCTTGCTGCTGCCTCCTCCTGCATCTTCATCATCTTTTTGTTAAACGGCATCTGCATTGTGAGCATCATCTGCATCAGTTCGGTAGTCTGAGTCGGTGCTGCAGGTGGAAATGGAGCTTGAGCTGGTGCTGGATCTATCTGAGCTGAACTGGAACCACTCGCCTCTGCATCGTGAGCTCTAGGAGGTGGAGCTGGAACTCTGTAGTCTTCGTCAGACAAGTCAGAGCCATAGTCGTCGTCCCAGAACCCCTGAACGGCATCCAAATCCTCAATAGCATCATCCTCCTGTATAGCTGCTTCTCGCTGCTCTTGAGTCAGCTCGCTCTGAGCAGCTACTAGGGCTCTCGGGCCACGGCGAGGATCCCTGGAAGACGGCGGGTTGTAGACCTTGTAACAAGAAGGGCTGTCTGCAAGCGGGTGACGAACCGGGGTCCGCGAATGCTGAGCAATGGCCCTGTCCAACAGATAACTGATAATATGTGCATAGGGCTGCTGTCTTCCTGCCTTCAATCCATCTGCAATACTGTCCTCAA
>CM014274.1:38323978-38384853 GCA_004135705.1 Alloteropsis semialata
CGTCTCCCCATCTCCCATCCTCTCACTCGGTTCCTCTACTTAGGGCCTGTTTGGCGGGGCTTTAGAGCTGAACTCTACAATAGAGCTGTGGAGAGCCATGCCAAATAGGTCAGCTCTAGACCTTCTCTAGAGCTGCAGCTCTTTGGAGCTCCCCAAATCACAGTAGAAAATCGTAGAGCTGTCAAAACGCAGCTCCCCACGTAGAGCCATCGAAGCAAAACGAAAGTACCCAGGCCTGCAGTCAAAAATTAGACCGAAATGCCATCCGGATAACCCCACCTCCCGACCCCCTGGAACCCTCGGCTCCCGTCGCCCGCACGCCCCCGCCTCCGCAGACGCGCTGCCGCTCCGCTCCCGTTCTCCCCCTGCAGACGCGCCGCCAGCCCCGCCCCTGCTCTCCCCCCGCAGAGGCGCTACCGGCCCCGCTCCCGCTCCCGCCCCGCCCCTGTTCCCAGCCCCATGTCGCTGCTCCTTGCCGCGCACCGCCCTCGCTCCTGCTATTGGTCTGGCAAAGGACGCGGGTGCCACAGGAGCAGGTGCCCCTGAAGCAGAAGGACACCGGCTCCCCTGAGCAGAAGGACCCTGGCTCCCCTACAGAACGATGCCGGCCCCAGCACCAAGGTCCACCATGGCGCCTGGTGAGGTGAGTCATGCTAGATCCAGTACTGTAGGTTTGATTTGGTCACAAGTTGTATTGCTGCTACGCATCATGGTCTAGTCATTAGATTAAATTGTAAGATGGATTTCATTTTGGGTGCAATTAGTGACCAATTAGAAATTATAGATCTTTGTCTGATTGGAAACCATATGAACAAGTAGCACTTCCAGTATGCATCATTGTACAAGTATTAAATTTTTTATTATTCATGGCTGCATTAGAACTCAATTGATTGGAGACTCGATGACAATCTGAGGATTATATGTGAGCTATTTGCTGAGCAAGCGAACAAAGGAAATCGGCCCAACGCGCACATGAATTGTGTAGGCTATGCTGAGGTGGCAAGGAGATTAAAAGAGCAAACAGGCTATGTGTTGAAAAGAGAGCAGATTAAAAACAAGTGGGAGAAGTTGAAAGAAAGGTATAAGATTTGGACCCAATTAGTGTCTAGACAAACTACTGGTAAGGGCTGGGATGCACAAAAGGGTACCCTTGATCAAGATGCTGAATGGTGGAAGAAGATGAGAGATGTGAGTGGTTTGTAACCTTCTTTTGTCTAGTTTTGTTACAAGTCATTTTGCTAGTCTGATCTTTTTTTCCTGTACCAGGAGATACCAGGTTCTTGGCCATTCAGACTTAAAGGATTACAATATGAAGACAAGCTTAGGGAAGAATTTGGTCCCATCAGTACTGGTGAAGATCATTGGTCTCCAATTCTTGGGATCCCTCCTACTCAACAGACTGAAGGTACTGGCACTCATGAAGGTGATGGAGAAGAGCAACAAGAGGAGGAAGAGGTTGAGGAGGTTATTCCTACTCCTACCATTGCACGTGGCAACTTCATACGCGAGCATGGGAGTGAAGATTTAGACTTTGCCAATGCTGATCGAGATCCAAACTATACCCCTACCATCCCCGATTGATATAACAAGTTTGTTGTTTTACAAGTTGCTTTGGATGGGTCGACTTCACAATCTAGCGTACTGCCCATGGATGTATTTTGTGATGAGATGGCCACTGCTATTGCCCTTGCTTGGGAGTAGAGTGTTATGATGTGATGTGTATAAAAATTCTCTATTATTTTATTGTCTTATGAACCATATTTTGTTATGTCAATTCTATTGGAAACAATATTGTTTGTAAAAAAAATAATGGCAAAAAGTTTCTTAACAGGATGTCTCATCCATTCAACGTGTACAGAAGACCAATCAACCAACAAAAGGGTAGCAAAGTCAATTCGCCCCTCCTACTCTCATTCCAGGAACTAGAGCTGACCAACCAGCCAAACACCCGCACTGATAGAGCTGCTCCACAGACAGAGCTGTAGAGCTGTGGAGCTGTGGAGCAGAGCTGAAACTCTAGAGCCAGAGCCCTGCCAGACAGGCCCTTAGCCCCTTCGTCGTCATCTCCCCTCCGGGCAGGAGTGAGAATTGTGTGTCCTCAGGCACCAGCCATGCTACAAGAAGGAGCTGTGCAACTCAAGGCGCCCACCCTAACTCAAGAAAAGGATATCATGGGGGGTGGGGACAAGAGAGTTAGTCGGCCACTACTTGACCTTATCCACTCCAAATTTGGGGTGCCGAGGCTTGAAGGGTGGCACATAGCTCTAGGTTGGCATTGGATTTGTGGTGGGATGAAGGAGCAGCGTTGGACTAGGGGGTGGGGGAGAAGGAGAACGGTTGAGAGGTGGGCCCCAACCGGATCTATGGCGTGAGCGGTAGTGGAACGGGGAGAGGAGCTCAGGAGAGAGATGAAAAAAGGAGTGAAATTCAGCTCTTCTCCTAAAGGTTTTACACAAGTTTTTTATAACAAAGTTGATCTTCCTTGGGTTCATCTAACCTGGGCATGCTTATACAAGAATGGCACACCACCACATGCTAGGAAAAATGTGGGATCTTTCTGGTGGATAGACATCATGTCCCTTAGCCAAAATTTCTTCATGATTGCTAGCTGCAAGATTTTCAAGGGGGATTCTGCTCTTTTCTGGAGTGATCTATGGGATCACGGTATACTACAATGGACGTTTCCTCATCTGGCCTCTTTAGCAAAGAAGAAAAACACCTCTATCCTGCAATTCTGCTTAAACGATATTGGGCAGAATTTTTGGCTACCTTTATCTCAACAAGCCATGGAGTAACTTGAGGATTTGCAAGCCCTATTACCACTACTGGTGTAGCAATCTGAAATCAATGATGTCTGGAGCTACATCTGGAATGCTCCCTGCTTTACATCAAAGCTAGCTTATAAACACCTGAGTGGATCTCTTCCAGCCTCCCCTCTTTTCAAATGGATGTGGAAATCCAAAGCACTACCAAAGCATAAATTCTTTTTCTGGTTGTTGCTCAGGGACCGCTTAAACACACTTAATCTTCTTCGACGCAAACATTGCAGCTACCCTCCTTTGATTGTGTTCTTTGTGTGGAGCATGTTGAAGAAACAGTCATTCACATTTTCTTTAGTTGCCCATTCAGTCAAGCCTGTTGGATCTACCTGAGCATCGATTGGGATACATCTCTTCCCCCCAAAATATGATCATCAAAGCCAGAGAGAGTTTCGGTAATGTGATTTTCAGAGAAATTGTAATAGTGGCTGCTTGGTCCATTTGGTGTCACAGAAATGACATCATTTTTGATGGAGGACACTTATCATTCACAAGGTGGAGAGAAATTTTCAGGGAGCAAATGAGACTGGTAACCTTAAAGGCAAATCCAGTGAGGAAGATGCAATTAGATTCTTGGATGAGTAGTCTTCTTTAAGATTTTGTTAGCTTTTCTTTTGAGACTTATAGTCTTGTAACCTTGTACATATCCTTTTATATATAAAAAAATAGGTAGGAGCCTCCCCTACCGTTTCCCTAAAAAAAAGGAGAGAAAAGTCTATCCCACTTCCACATGCGGGAGAGTTTAGTCTATCCCACTCCCACAGGTGGGAGTTTTTTTAGCCTGCTTTCAATCCCAGATGATATTGCTGAGGGTGACAGAAACTATAGATGGGATATATTTTTTGACCCAATGAAGATAATATCAGTCCATCGACAAAGTGCGAACACGACTTCCATTAATGCTTATTGTGTATTGGCCTGGCCGTAGAAGATGTTTCTTAGCCCATTGGCAATGTGCGTGCATGACTATTAGTACTTAGTACTTACTCCCTCCGTCCCACAAATAATGCAATTCTCGCTTTCCGGAAAGTCAATCCATCTGACTAACTATATATAAAAATAAAAATGATTTACGATACCAAATAATAATAGATATATTTATTGTGAAATTTATTTTTATAGCATGCATATTTGTAGTAATAAAAGTTAATAATTTTTTTATAAATTTAATCAAACACAAGTAAATTTGACTCAGCTCAAATCTAGAGTTGTATTTTGTTTTTGGACGAAGGGGGTATTCTGTAGCACAGCCAAAAAATGTGGCTATGAAAAAAGCCAGCGGTATAGCATGTTAGAAATGTTGCTGATGAGGAACTAATCAATACTGCCTATTGTATTTATAATGGACACACGTGATAAAGAAAAAGATCGTTAATTTCTGCACTTGACCCGGCATTGTAAAATTATTACTAATCGGTGATTCGTGTAATTCACATAGCGTAAACAAAAAAAACATTTTACTAAGCTCAGCTATCAACTGTCCATTTAACCCCCTATCAAAAGTTTAGGCTCAATATACTCCACTGAACTATTTCAGCTGGTACACTCTACCCCTAGTGATATTTATCTTTTCTTTCCTTTTTCATGTAAGTTCAAATTTTGTGAGCGGATAGATAACATGATGCTCTATACTTGAAAACACATAAATATGTTTGTGGATATTTCATAGTAGGAACACTTCATACAAATTGCTCCTAGATTACGAAACTGTATGAGAAGTAATCATGAAAATTTAATATATTTTTAATCTAGAATATCATGCTAATTCACCCCGCGGAAGGGAATATGAATTTCACTTTGTACGCGGAGAAAAATACAGAAATCTCAGTAAGTCATCGAACCTAAATTTTTCTCAAGGGTTAAAGGGACAAAATGGATAGTCAAGGTAGTAAAATAGACTTTTTCCAATCCTATAAGTAACTTAACAAGTTACTTGTTTGCTATTCTTGCCTACTTGGGTAGCTTGTACTTTGATTGAGCTTCTATACTTTAGACCAAATGACTTGACAATATGTGCGTACTTTTGCTGTAGTCGCAATGTCCTTAATGACTGAAGGGTATCTCTTACAAGTTGCAACCGATCAATGATGCAAGTGGTGCCAATCTTCTTCTCAGCATGTTTTTACTATGTATCTAGACCATAATGTGTATATCAAAACAATGTACCAAGAAAACCAAAACGACTTGCAATTTGAAACAGAGGGAGTAGCCCTTACTTTCTTACATCTATCTGATGTGCTTCAACATCTTTAAATTTATCTATGCTCGACCAAACTTCAAATTTGATCTCATCTTCACCGGCTGTGTATCAGAAGCTAGATTTGCCTTTATTTGGGTTCGGTGGCAAGAG
The DNA here is from genome assembly GCA_004135705.1 of Alloteropsis semialata. Taxonomy (NCBI): domain Eukaryota; kingdom Viridiplantae; phylum Streptophyta; class Magnoliopsida; order Poales; family Poaceae; genus Alloteropsis; species Alloteropsis semialata. The sequence goes on from CM014274.1 coordinate 38,329,148, forward strand.
TGGGGAGACATGATCCGGAGCAAGAGTGGTTTGGCTATCTCAAATTTTATTTTGTTCTATTTGGATAATTAATGTTCTGGCACACAATATATTGGAATTCACGTTATTACAAATAATCACACTCTATTCAGGTGAAAACTCCATCTAGTACAGCAAATGAACTCACGTGACAACAGAGAAGCACATCATATATGTCTTAAGAAAGAATAAGCACACTTGGAAAAAGCAATAAAAAAAGATGTAGATGCTTCATGTAAGGCCAGGTCTAAACCAAACAGGAGGTGGCCACTGCAACAACGAATCCGAAAACGACATGTCTGTGAAGCTTGCATCCTCCAAACTGAGACAAACCATTCACCGTCCATTGAATGGACTGCAAAAGATAGTATCATAGTCATCATCTGAAATATAGACACAATTTGGTCTTATATTCGGAAAGTCCGCAGATCAGATCATGAATGTGCTGTTGAAACCAATTAAAAGCGCATGATCTTGCAAGTCCCTTATCTCTGTATACTTTTGTTTAGCAAGATCTACCTTGTAAACTTTTATTTCGATCGTCTCTTGTTGTTGGATAATCTTCCTCATCTTCTTCAGACTCATCCAACAAATTGCCTTCTTGGTTATTGTAAGGAACATGGACCTAGTGGTACGCCATTAGTGATTTTGGTGATTGTATGACAATATAACCATTGGGACTAATAAAGTTTGTCAAGTGTATATTTGAAGGTATTTTAGGTCCCAAGGATGGAATTCAAACCACGGTATTCAAACCATGTAATTCAAGTCATGGAATTCAAGTTACAGGAGATAAATAGACTTAGAATACTTCTAAGATATCCAAGACATGGTATTGACAAAGCCACAAGAAGAACCGCGAAGAAATGAAGCAAAACACAAAGGATCGGAAGCACCGCAACAATCGGTGCATGAGCACCGCAACGGTCGGTGACCAACAGTTCTCGGCGGGAAATTCAAATAAAGGCACAGCAAGTTGCGGTCCGAGAGAAGCAGCAACACTGCAACAATCGGTGCTAAGGCTGAAGTTGGAAATAGCTACTGGTTTGACCGACTATTGCGGTCATAGCCATGATGAAGGACCGCAACAGTCGGTGGTGGCTACGAAGATGCAGTTTGGCTCTGGATTGACAGACTATTGTGGTGGTCCAACAATGACCACCACCGCAACAGTCGGTGGTTGCCGTGGGGCCCAGTGCCAGTCGCCCAACGGCTATATGTACGGGGGAGATCAAGAAGTTGCGGTGGTAGACCAAAAGGGCACCGCAACAGTCGATCCTATGCAGAAAAGGTCCAATGGCTACATAACGGCTAGTTGTCCATGTTGGGGCTATAAATACCCCTCCACTCGGCCATTTGAGATGTGTTAGAGCTTGGAGAAGTTGTTGGGTGTTGAAGTTCACCATTTCATGTGCTTGATCCACCAAAGTGCTTAAGATAAGATTAGACAATTAGCAACAAGGCTTAGGCTTTGATTAGTGCTAGTTTAGGCCGCTTAGCGCTTCGCTTTAGACTTTAGTCTAGAGTTTAGTGAGGTTTGCATACCTCCTTGCTATCGGTGCTTGCACGCACCAAGTGTTGTAAATCCGGGGCGTTGTAGTCTAGCGAGACTCCTCCAACAAAGCTTTGTGGAGAGGCCGCCGGTGATTGTGCAAGGGAGGAGAGGCCCTTGGCGGTTTGCCAAAGCTCTACCATAGTGAAGACGGCGGAGGTCACCGGCGAGAGGCCAAGCGGAGATCCACTCGTGTTGTGGGTAGTCCCGTTGGTTATCATGGAGTTTGCCCACTACCGGAGCATTGCCCTAAGGAAGGGGCATTTCCCAAGAAGGGGCTCCAACGAGGACTAGGGGGGAGTTAGCTAACTCCCCGATACCTTGGGAAAAATCGCCGTGCTAAGAGTTTGCCTTCTCTACCATTTATACTTCCGCATTTACATTATGCCCTTTACATTCCGCATTTACCTTTCCTAGAATTGCCTTGTGTAGTTGATAGGATTGGAACCTTGGGTGTAAAACTCTTTACGGTCGAGATAGTAACACATAGAAAAACCTAGTGCACATCTAGATAGAAAGTGGAATAGGTTTTTATATGTGTTTGTAACCTTAGTTTTTAGAACACCTAATTCACCCCCCTCTTAGGGTGCCACGGTCCCTTCAGTTATATGATTGGAACTCATCGATCATCGTCATCTGAAATTGAGATAATCAGGCCGGAAGGCTCACCATATTGCCTGAAAACTTGAAGGAGGTCACCCCATGGTGTGCCCGAACAATGAATGCCATGGAGTAGTTAGTGTAATCGATGTCAGGCAAGACATGGAAGATAAGCATTGGAGATGGGCCTCTGAGATCAATCTTGTGGACGTCACCATCGATACCGACAGTATAGAACAAGCCGTCATTGTCATTGTACAAGATATCATGGTAGTTACGGTGTTGACGCAGAAATCAGGTCAACACACGAGAGCGCTAGAACGCGCAGCACATAACACGCAACTCGCAGCTTCTCTGCGCAGACCGGTCAGGGCAACCGGTCAGACCGGTTACCTGCAGGGAAGCCGGGAGCAAACCCCAAGCGCGCTTCCCGGAAGGATCCATCAGGGAGCACGCACTCAGAGGTGCCCTAGGGTCGGCAGGCCACCTAGGACGCCTTCAAACGTCGCGGAGACGCAGGAAGAACAGCAAGTAGGGTTGGAAAAGCTAGGGTTTGGAGATGCAAAAAGTAAAGGATAAAAGTAGTAAATTTGATAGATTCGATTGTTATGTCCTCAATCGGCCGAATCCCCTTATATTTATAGGGAGGGTAGGTCTTGTCCCGCAAGGAAACCAAGTTACAACTCGTTACAACCTCGGAATCCTAATTTTAGAGTCCTAGTCGGATTACAAAAAGGTAACCGGTCTGACCGGTTCCCCAAACCGGTCGGACCGGTCTGGGCGTGGCCTGCTGTGACACTCCTAGTGTCACTGTGGTAATCAAGAACTCTAAAAAAATTTAACTAACTTAATAATGGCATGCATCATTTCATAGTCATAGAGTTTTGTTTGTGCATATGGGTGTATGTGTGACCCAATTTAACAATCATAAGGACATAAGGCTTAATTCCACAAAAATTCGAATCAAAACTCAACTTAAAAAGTGCCATAGCCGCTAGGATGGTAAGTTGCGGTGCTCAAGGGAATGGTCACCGCAACAACACGAGCCCTAGCAAAGTTTTAACCCATTCACCCCTGCATGACCGACTGTTGCGGTGGACTTCAGGTCACCACCGCAATAGTCGGTGGTCTCGGGCAACAGTGAAAATCCTCTCTGGATTGACGGACTGTTGCGGTGGTCCCTCCTTTTTACACCACCGCAACTTTATCAGGTTGATTTACTTATGTGTAAAGTTCATAGCACCGAATGTTGCGGTGCTAGGCCAAAGCCATGACCGCAACAGTCGGTGGCCGCGGCAATTGAATTCAAACTTCGTCGGCACAGTAATCTCGACCCCACGGACTGTTGCGGTGGGTGTTTTACCCCACCACCGCAACAGTCGGTCGCTGCCAACCGCGCCGGAAATCAACGCCCAACCACCGTCCTTTTCACCAACTCCGGCCACGCGCCGCTCTCTCGTCGTCTATGTGGCCTCCCCTGTCCCGCTGGCGCGCCATGGCATGCCCAGGTGGCCGATTTCACCACCCCACCTCCATGGACGGGCGGTAAAGCGCCGGGACCGAGTCCGCCCGTCTTCACTCGTCCATTGCCCGATTCTCCGCACCCCACGCTTCTTTGCCTCGCCATCCCCATTCCCGAGCCATCTCCAGCTACTCCTCCCCCTTTCTCGCCTTGTTTTCGAGCTGCAGAGCCACCGCCGGCCTCTCCCCGAGCCGAGCTCGAGCCGTGAGCTGAGGGGAAGGAGCCAAAGGACCCTGGGGTAAGAGTAGAGGTGATAAAGGAGTTGTTCCATATGGTTCTAGAAGTAGTGTGCATAATGGTGGTTTGATTGATGTGTTACTCCGTGTGCTAGTGTGTGCTAAAGAGATATTCTTGGCTGCATAAATCATAGGAGCAAGCTAGATAGGTCAATCCACCTTGATTAGTTTTGGCATAGCCAGGGGAGTGAAGTTAGGTACCTAGTGGCTAGGATTTACTCATGGTTTTAGGGGTTTGGGACTTGGTTGAGTTAATGAAGTAGTTAAAGTAAGGAATGTATATTTTTCCCAATGAAACTTAGCAATTTTTGTTAAGATTGCATGAAGTTTAGGTCACCCTCACCAAAAAGGAGTTAACTCCTAGATACATATGCTTTGATAGGTTGATTTACGTTTTGTTTCAGCCGTAGTGTGCTAACCGGTTTCTAAAACCGGTCCAACCGGTTCCTGGGCAAGTTTTGCCCCTTAGTTAGGGTTGTTCTATAAAATGTGTATAGAATGCCATGATTGATTAGGATTGTTCCTATGATTATTGCCTCTGCATTCATGCATCTCACGCCTGCATTTGCATATCATGTAGAGCACACGATTACCGACGGCGTGTACGAGATCGACGTCGAGCCCGAGGGTGACTCCGCCGCCGCCGAAGTGAACTACTCCGCTGCGCAAGACCCGGATCAAAATCCGGAAGGGCCCAAGGCCATCGCTGATCAAGAAGGCAAGCCCCGGAGCATAACCCACTGTGAAACTAACATTCCTTGCTTGTGCCTTAATTTTGTGCATTTAAGTTTAAGGAGTTGCTTGAAACCTTAGATGCATGATCCCTAGGTACCTATGTCCTAATACTAGTATGTGTAGGTCGTATAGAGTGCTATGCTTAATTAGGTCCGGTAAAGTCGAGTGATTGCTTGGTCACTCGCGAGATATAGGTTCTGCTTTATTTCAGTTAATGATGATCGACAAGCGGGGCTTGTGCGATATTCATGATTGATTGAATGTCCCGCTTGCACAGAAAATGGTGGGCTGAGGCATTGCTTGTGTGGCGATGTTGGTCAAGCTTTTGAAGGTACTAATCGTATGCCGGGAAATATGGTAAACTGGTAAACCTAGTACATGATTCAAACTGACGTCTGACGGGTTTTATCACTCCCTTGGGCGAGGGGTTGTGGCGAGTGTAGCAGTGGCCGCGGCACAGGTTGCCTGGGGCACCTGGGGTCCGTTGGGGCGTGCACTCGGACGGAGTGGTCCCCGATGGCAGATGGCAGGGAGAGATGGGAAAGGTTGCCCCGTGAGGTCCTGGGTGTCTCTCGCGGGTCGTGCGATTAGGTTGTCCCATGCATGGTTAAAATCAACTCGAGTTGTCCGTCCTTCGCGGTTACATGAAGCTGCTTGATCTCTTTTCACACATCAGTGTGCTTGGGCCAAATGAGTAGAGGTGATTAGATGAGAAGTGGGAAAGTGATGTTAATCAATTGTATGTCAACATTGTTTGCTATTGGATAGCTTGGCAAACTTAGTAATGTTTGCTCACAACTTAAAACTGGGCTAAAATAATGAAAATAGGTCAAGTTATAGATGCTTTTGGCAAAACAAACCCCAGAGCCAAAAAGCCTTGCATGTCTAGAATTTATTCCCGTCGGGTAAGTCTTGCTGAGTAATTAGTACTCAGCCTTGCTTGTGGCTAAATTTTGATGCAGATTGCGATGGCTATGATCCTGTTGCGGCTCTTACTTGGCCTTGTGTGCTCCCTGACGGCTGGGTTGTGGAGCGGGTGCCGTCCGAGTCCGACTCGGGCCGCGGTGAGTAGATGTTAAGCGAGGGCTCCGCTTAATGTCTTTTGCTTCGACGTTAGACTTCCGCTGTATATAACTCTGGCTTGTAATAACTAAAATTTATGCACTGCTTTGTATAATTATCCATGTGAACTCTGTGATGTAAAATTGTGATGAGTTGTACTGCCTGAGCCCATCTTCGAGTGGGACTGCTGCTATTTTGTTTCGGTCGAGAGAAAAATGTGGTGTAATCGGGAAGGTATCCGATGGATTGCACGATTAACTCGGTTTAGGGGCGTGGCGTACTGCTGTGATAGTGGTCCCATGTCCTTGAGCCGGATTAATTGGGGCGGTCTGCCACAGCTGGTATCAGAGCCGAAAAATAGGCAGCGGGTGGTACAACAAGTCTTAAAAATATTTTCTTGATGTGCAAAAAGCTTAATCTTGACTTAGGAATCCGTTGGTTGCGCTAGGGTTTGAAAAGAATAGAACATGAGCCCTAGGGAGAATTATGGGTATGATTAGGTGGCATAATAATATATATGACTAACTTCCAGCACATTATTTTTCTGTATCAACGACCCCAGGTAATGTATGGTCGCCCATTGCCAGAGGGTGTGAATACTGGACGCTGTTCCCCAAGCAGTGGCTTACTTGGGGTGCAGTCAATATCATACCTTCACGGTGTTATAATGACTATAGTGCTTTTATTTATTGGTTGAACTGTTGCTTCTATAGTGAGCAACAGAGTGTGGTCATCATATGTGGGTAACCGCATATGCGTCACCCATGTGGCGTGAGGTACATGGGAGCTGTTTGTGAGTGCTGGCACAAACGGTTCAGTAATGAATATTTTCTGCAGGTACGCTAACTATGAGACCATAGGGTATGTGCTCGCTAGAAATCCGACTAATTATTATAGGGAGAAACGTAAATATGTGCCACCGATACTAACCCCATAAGTCCAAGGTTACTTGGCAATTGTTTTCATTTGTGAGGACGGCTAGGTCATTTGTTCATGCATCATGATCATACACAAAGACATAAATTGTGGCTTAAAGGATAAATCTAAGGTGGGAATTGCCAACAAAAATCATACACTTAATTAAGAATGTTCTAGATCTTCTTTAGACTTCCCTGTTGGTGTGAATTTTTCACCCAACGAGAATTTTCCGTTGTAAGAATTTTCCCTTTGAAAAGGTGGTTCCAAATCTCCTTATTTAGCCTTTGTCAAAATTTCGAACTTTTGACACTACTCCTTTTAGAGTGTGTCGGTTTTATCCTTGTATCGAATCTATCTATACTAAAATGTTTGATGGGTTTGGTATACTAACGCTTAAACTTGTCCTGGTTGTTGTTTATTTCAGATGGCTGGTCCGAGCAATCGTACCATGCTCATCGATGACCAAGGGCACTATCACTCCACTTGCCTCCACTTGGGGGGATTTCCCGTCTTGCTATGGGAAACCGCGCAACGGTGCGGGTACACCGAGCCACCCCGCTACGTTGGAGTTCCCCATCATGAGTGGAATGTGATGCAATTCGAAGTCACAATCACCATTCCAAGCCCACCCGGAGTACTGCAAGAAGACCTGGTAGTGACAACCCGGTCCCATTCCTTTTTACCCGGTTGTGAAATGGTGGCTCAACAAGCTTTGTTGCAGCTTGGACAACAGCACCAAACACAACTCCATTGCACGCCTGTCGCTCTGTTTCCACCACTACCCGGCAATGCCATCTCGTGGTGGGATAGCAGGGCCACAGTTCAGGACCCCTCCACTATTGCTTTGATTGACTATGGGAGAGCATCTGCTGATCTTATAGAAATGCTCAATTACCAAAACCGTTCAGTGGCCGTAGCAGCTCAAGCTCTAGCTGATCAAGTGAGGGATTTGGAACAACAAGTCCACAATCTCAATGAGGAGCTAGTTGAGCAGCACGAGATAGTAGCTCATTTGGAGGACGACATGAATGAGGCTCAGGAAGTGATTGCTCAGTTGCAGAATCCTCCCCCAGCACCTGTACCTCCAGAGCTACCCCTCCAGGGTGAGTCAGGATTGGATACCGTTTCGGGCCTGCCGGTTGCGCTGAATGATCCTGCCATGTCAGATGGAGAAGGCTCAGTCAACCAGGCATCACCTCCCAATGGTGGGAACGACGGGTCTGACGACGAGGAGGATCTAGAGGAGCTCTACCCTGTTGATTCCGACTAGAGGGTGTTCCTAGGAAATGACTTTCTTTTGTGTCCATGAAATGTAATCCTTGGGCCTAGGTAGACTTTTGTTCTACTGCAAGGATGGTGTAAAATATTTCATGGATATTGTATATATATGCCACTAGTATGGAAGAACCGTCTGTGCATATATACTAATTTCCGCTTTGTTGCCACAAACATGTCCTTTGTTTACTTCTAGTAACGGGTGTTTTTCGGGTGGGACATGAATAGAAAACTTGTGTAAAACTTCATGATCTAGATCATATCCAAAATTCAACTCTTTTGGGGCTAAGCAACAAAAGTTATGGTCGAATTACCGAAACACAGTGAGCACCGCAACAATTGGTGCTCGGCACCGCAATAATCGGTGACCATAACATTTGGGCGGGAAAATAAAAAATCGAAGCCCAGGAAGTTGCGGTCCTAAACAAAGTACAACGACCGCAACAGTCGGTGGTCCAGAGGAACAGTAAAATTCGTCTCTGGATTGACGGACTGTTGCGGTGCTGACCATGACAGACTGTTGCGGTGCATATGGCATGCACCACCGCAATAGTCGGTGCCTGATTAATACTTTGGAAAAGGCTACTGGAATGACCGACTATTGCGGTCGTGTTCAAGAATGAGGGACCGCAACAGTCGGTGGTGACCAGTTTCGCCGATAACTACCTCAGAAATTTCAAGTTTCACAACTTTTCAATTGGAAATAGTTTGAAACCCAAATACCAAAAGAGTCACATAATTACGTAAGCGCTCTTTTGGCAAAACGTGGGAATTTTTGGGTAGTTCCGTAGATGCCTTAGCAAGCTAGAATCACGCCTTTCGATGAATGGAATGATGTTTGGTACTAACATTACAATGAATGTTTCTATGATTGTTAGTACCCCTTTTATCGTCCTTTTATTTTATCCTTCCAAGGAATGCGTGACTAACTTGAGTTATGAAACAATGCAGATGTCGCAAAATCCCAGGAATGATTTACCTGCTCCGCCACCTCTGCCTACCAATGTCTCGGAACTATTGGCTATGCAGACGGAACTACTTCGGCGCTTGACCGAAGCGCAAGTGAATCAGCAACCACATGGCGGACATCACAATCCCCATCCCCATGAGGCAACGTACTCGGACTTCACGAGTACACAGCCACCTCTGTTCACCGAGACGAAAGATCCCCTTGATGCTAATGCTTGGCTCAGTAACATCGAGTCAAGTTTGCTTTGCTAGTGGCACCTTGCTCGGATGCTAACAAGGCTCGCTTTGCTGCTCAGCAATTGCGAGGTTCAGCTCGACTCTGGTGGGACAATCATTATGCAATGCTCCCGGATAATCATGTGATGACTTGGGAGGAGTTCAAGACAGCCTTTCGTGCTCACCATATTCCTACTGGCCTTATGGACCGCAAGCTAAATGAGTTTCTCGCATTGACCCAGGGCACCCGCAATGTGCTACAGTACTCCCAGGCTTTCAATCAGTTGGCACCATATGCGGGTTATCATATTGACACGGATGCCAAGAAGCAAGATCGCTTCCGCCGTGGCCTTAGCTCAAAGCTCAAGGATAGGCTTTCACTTGTCAAGGCTGATAGCTATGCTGACTTGGTGAACATGGCTATCACTCAAGAAGACAGCATCAATGCTCATAGGGCCGAGAAGAAGAGGAAGGCCCCAGTTGGCCAATCTAGCTCCGCCCCACCTAAATTTCGCTTGGTGCAAAAGGCTCCTGCTCAGCCTTACCAACGGGCTCCTCAGCCAGGGTCCTGGATCATCAGGCCTCCACAGCCACAAATTCTGGGGTATCGTGCTCCATTTCAGGCCCCGCAGCTGCCTCGTCCTACCAACGCTCCTTGCTATAATTGTGGTAGGCCAGGCCACTTTGCCAGAGATTGCAAGTTTCCCAAGCAAGGTGGAAACAATGCCCCAGTTCCAGCCAACAATAATAACAAAGGCAAAAAGCAAGTGGCAGTTGTCCGGCAGGGCAGACTCAACTTCACCACTATGGATGAACTCCCTGCTGGTGCTCCGGTGATGTCGGGTATTTTCTTTATCCGCAATATGCCTGCATATGTTCTATTTGATTCTGAAGCGTCTCATAGTTTCATGAGCAATAGACTTGCTTCCAAGCACAATTTTTCTTTTGTGCATACTACTCAACAATATGTCATATCTACCCCTGGTGGTAGAATAGGATCTCATCAGATTGTGAGAAATGTGCCTCTCCAGTTGGGTAGTAAAGTCTATGAGACCAACTTCATTCTCTTGGAAAATCAAGGGATAGATGTCATTTTGGGTATGAACTGGATGGAAAACCATGGGGTCAACATAGATATCCCCTCTCGTTGTGTGGAGATCAATTCTCCAACACATGGTGCTTCAACACTTTATCTCCCTCGCCAAGACATCAGAAATTCATGTGCATTCTCCGCGATCGAAACCCCTTTGGAGAAGATCCCGGTGGTATGTGAATTTTCAGATGTATTTCCTGATGAATTACCGGGAATGCCCCCTGACCGGAAAGTTGAATTTGTGATTGAATTACAACCCGGTACGGCTCCCATCTCCAAAAGGCCCTACAAAATGGCACCCAAGGAACTAGCCGAGCTAAAAGTCCAACTCCAAGGCTTGCTAGACAAGGGTTACATTCGTCCTAGCTCTTCACCTTGGGGTTGCCCCGCTCTATTTGTGAAGAAGAAAGATAAAAATTTGAGGTTGTGCGTTGATTACCGACCTCTCAATGCGGTTACAATCAAGAATAAGTATCCACTTCCCCGCATTGACGCTCTCTTTGATCAATTGTCTGGAGCCAAGGTGTTCTCGAAGATTGACCTACGCTCTGGATATCATCAAATCAAGATTCGACCAAGTGACATACCGAAGACGGCTTTCTCAACTCGCTATGGACTCTACGAGTACTTAGTGATGTCTTTCGGTCTCACCAATGCTCCGGCGTATTTCATGTATCTCATGAATTCGGTTTTCATGCCCGAGCTTGATAAGTTTGTGGTCGTGTTCATTGATGACATTCTCATATATTCCAAAAATGAGGCGGAGCATGCTCAGCACCTTCGCATTGTTCTCCAACGCCTCCGAGATCATCATCTATATGCAAAACTCAGCAAGTGTGATTTTTGGCTGTCAAGTGTCAAATTCTTGGGGCACACTATTTCAGCCGAGGGAATTGCGGTAGATCCAGGAAAGGTGCAGGAAGTACTGGATTGGAAACCGCCGAAATCAGTCCACCAAATTCGGAGTTTTCTGGGTTTAGCTGGATATTATCGCCGCTTTATACTGGATTTCTTCAAAATTGCCAAGCCAATGACTGAACTTCTCAAGAAAGGAGAGAAATTTGTGTGGAGCGAGAAATGTGAGCAAGCTTTCCACACCCTAAGAAAACTTTTAACCTCAGCACCGGTTCTAGCTCAACCGGACACATCCAAGCCCTTCGATGTTTATTGTGATGCTTCGGGCACGGGTCTTGGTTGTGTGCTAATGCAAGAAGATCGAGTCATTGCTTATGCTTCAAGAGCTCTTAGGCCTCATGAAGAGAATTATCCCACACATGATTTAGAGTTAGCTGCTGTGGTCCATGCTTTGAAAATTTGGAGGCATTATCTTATGGGCACTCATTGCAACATCTACACCGACCATAAGAGCCTCAAGTATATCTTCACCCAGGCCGATTTGAATATGCGCCAAAGAAGATGGTTAGAGCTAATCAAGGATTATGATCTTGAGGTGCATTACCATCCAGGAAAGGCCAACGTGGTAGCGGATGCCTTAAGCCGCAAGGCTCAGTGCAATTGTCTCACCATCACGTTGTTTAATGACACCCTCTACCATGAGATGTCCAAGTTGAATTTGGAGATTATTCCTCAAGGCTCATTAAGCCACCTGGTGGTGGAATCCACTTTGAGGGAAAGGATTATCATGGCCCAATCCAAAGACAAAGGAGTTGCTCATATCAAGCAAGGGTTAGCTCAAGGGTTGCCCAAATACGAATGCTTCCGACAAGATTGGAAGGGAATTCTTTGGTTTGAGCAACGGCTTGTGGTACCTAAAGACCATGAGCTAAGAAAGCAAATTCTTGATGAAGCTCATCTATCCAAGTTCTCTATCCACCCCGATAGCAATAAAATGTACCAGGACTTGAAGGAAAATTTTTGGTGGACTAGAATGAAAAGGGAGATTGCTAAATATGTGTCCGAATGTGATACATGTCAAAGAGTGAAAGCAAGCCATTTAAAGGTAGCTGGAACCTTGCAACCTCTACCGATTCCATCTTGGAAATGGGATGATATATCCATGGATTTCGTTATGGGTTTGCCCAACACCTCTCGTAAGCACGATTCTATTTGGGTCATTGTCGACAGACTCACAAAGACAGCTCATTTCAATCCGGTCAACACCACTTATACTACCAAGTGGTATGCGGAAATTTATATCGATCGGATTGTTTGCCTTCATGGGACTCCCAGAACACTTATTTCTGATCGAGGCACCCAATTTGTTGCTCGCTTTTGGGAACAATTGCATGTTTCCCTAGGCACCAAGTTGATCCGTAGCTCCACTTATCATCCTCAAACCGATGGCCAAACTGAAAGAGTAAATCAAATAGTGGAAGATATGCTTAGAGCTTGTGTTATACATTATGACAAAACTTGGGATCAATACTTGTCCTTGGCTGAGTTTGCATATAACAATAGCTATCAAGCAAGCATCAAAATGGCACCATTTGAAGCCTTGTATGGGCGACGGTGTCGAACCCCTCTAAATTGGTCTGAATCCGGTGAACGGAATTTCTTTGGGCCAGATCTAGTCCAAGAGGCAGAAGATAAGGTGAGAATAATCCAGAAAAATCTCCAGGCTGGACAAGCTCGTCAAAAGAGCTATTTTGATAAAAGAAGAAAGCCCTTGACCTTTGAAGTGGGAGATTATGTTTATATTCGGGTTTCACCAACCAAAGGCGTTCAAAGATTTGGAGTGAAAGGCAAATTAGCTCCTCGCTACATTGGACCTTTCCCAATTCTAGAAACGTGTGGACCCGTGGCATACAAAGTTCAACTTCCGGATAATCTCTCAGCCGTACACAATATTTTCCATGTCTCCCAACTCAAGAAGTGTCTCCGAGTTCCAGAAGAATCCATTCCTTATGAAGAAATTCCTCTTGAACCCGATCTCACGTATGAGGATCATCCTATCAAGATTCTTGACCAAAAGGATAGAGTTACAAGGAGAAAAGCTATCAAATTCTATAAGGTGCAGTGGAGTAATCACACTGAGGACGAAGCCACTTGGGAGGAGGAGTCGTATCTCAGGTCCAAATATCCGGATTTCATGAGCTCCATCCCAGGTGACATCTCTTCCCGCACAAAAATTATGCACCGGAATCTCGGGGCGAGATTCTTTTTAAGGGGGGAGGGCTGTGACACTCCTAGTGTCACTGTGGTAATCAAGAACTCTAAAAAAATTTAACTAACTTAATAATGGCATGCATCATTTCATAGTCATAGAGTTTTGTTTGTGCATATGGGTGTATGTGTGACCCAATTTAACAATCATAAGGACATAAGGCTTAATTCCACAAAAATTCGAATCAAAACTCAACTTAAAAAGTGCCATAGCCGCTAGGATGGTAAGTTGCGGTGCTCAAGGGAATGGTCACCGCAACAACACGAGCCCTAGCAAAGTTTTAACCCATTCACCCCTGCATGACCGACTGTTGCGGTGGACTTCAGGTCACCACCGCAATAGTCGGTGGTCTCGGGCAACAGTGAAAATCCTCTCTGGATTGACGGACTGTTGCGGTGGTCCCTCCTTTTTACACCACCGCAACTTTATCAGGTTGATTTACTTATGTGTAAAGTTCATAGCACCGAATGTTGCGGTGCTAGGCCAAAGCCATGACCGCAACAGTCGGTGGCCGCGGCAATTGAATTCAAACTTCGTCGGCACAGTAATCTCGACCCCACGGTCTGTTGCGGTGGGTGTTTTACCCCACCACCGCAACAGTCGGTAGCTGCCAACCGCGCCGGAAATCAACGCCCAACCACCGTCCTTTTCACCAACTCCGGCCACGCGCCGCTCTCTCGTCGTCTACGTGGCCTCCCTTGTCCCACTGGCGCGCCATGGCATGCCCAGGTGGCCGATTTCACCACCCCACCTCCATGGATGGGCGGTAAAGCGCCGGGACCGAGTCCACCCGTCTTCACTTGTCCATTGCCCGATTCTCCGCACCCCACGCTTCTTTGCCTCGCCATCCCCATTCCCGAGCCATCCCCAGCTACTCATCCCCCTTTCTCGCCTTGTTTTCGAGCTGCAGAGCCACCGCCGGCCTCTCCCCGAGCCGAGCTCGAGCCGTGAGCTGAGGGGAAGGAGCCAAAGGACCCTGGGGTAAGAGTAGAGGTGATAAAGGAGTTGTTCCATATGGTTCTAGAAGTAGTGTGCATAATGGTGGTTTGATTGATGTGTTACTCCGTGTGCTAGTGTGTGCTAAAGAGATATTCTTGGCTGCATAAATCATAGGAGCAAGCTAGATAGGTCAATCCACCTTGATTAGTTTTGGCATAGCCAGGGGAGTGAAGTTAGGTACCTAGTGGCTAGGATTTACTCATGGTTTTAGGGGTTTGGGACTTGGTTGAGTTAATGAAGTAGTTAAAGTAAGGAATGTATATTTTTTTCCCAATGAAACTTAGCAATTTTTGTTAAGATTGTACGAAGTTTAGGTCACCCTCACCAAAAAGGAGTTAACTCCTAGATACATATGCTTTGATAGGTTGATTTACGTTTTGTTTCAGCCGTAGTGTGCTAACCGGTTTCTAAAACCGGTCCAACCGGTTCCTGGGCAAGTTTTGCCCCTTAGTTAGGGTTGTTCTATAAAATGTGTATAGAATGCCATGATTGATTAGGATGGTTCCTATGATTATTGCCTCTGCATTCATGCATCTCACGCCTGCATTTGCATGTCATGTAGAGCACACGATTACCGACGGCATGTGCGAGATCGACGTCGAGCCCGAGGGTGACTCCGCCGCGCCGAAGTGAACTACTCCGCTGCGCAAGACCCGGATCAAAATCCGGAAGGGCCCAAGGCCATCGCTGATCAAGAAGGCAAGCCTCGGAGCATAACCCACTGTGAAACTAACATTCCTTGCTTGTGCCTTAATTTTGTGCATTTAAGTTTAAGGAGTTGCTTGAAACCTTAGATGCATGATCCCTAGGTACCTATGTCCTAATTCTAGTATGTGTAGGTCGTATAGAGTGCTATGCTTAATTAGGTCCGGTAAAAGTCGAGTGATTACTTGGTCACTCGCGAGATATAGGTTCTGCTTTATTTCAGTTAATGATGATTTCTCAACACGCCCGCGCCGCGCAGAATCTACTCGGAAGAGCATAGCCTTTATTAATTTTCCCATCCTCTTTGTTCCTTGTGTGCTGGACGTGCATATGCATGCATGGAGCATCTAATTTCTTTTTCTAATCTCCTTTTCTCTTATTCATGTTTATTTGCATGTATGCATGAGCGAGTACCTGAGCACGAGCCTGCCGCTGGCGAATCATTCGTGGCTGTGGACGGGATTTGCGGCTGCGGTTCCATGGCGATTTCATGTACTACTCGGCGGCGGCGCTGGATGGATCCGACCGGCCCATTCGCCGACCCCAAACGACAATTGCGCCATGCTGCCCGCCGATGCGCCGACAACAGCTTCGACCACCTAGCACCGACTCTTTCACTCCAAACGACGTTCACTATGCCGCTCGCCGATGATGGCCTCGACCACTCGGATAGGGCATACCAGCCGGGGGCAACTAGTCGACTACTCAGACGTGACGACAAGATGATGCCCAAGGGCTTATCAGCCCACAAGCAAGGACAACATGCCGATTCTCCGATCCAGACACGAATCAAGCTAAGTCATACTTTAATATTTTCATAATATTTTTCGGTCACCGTGTATCTCCACATACATGTCTCCATGATCATCGCCGACTACCCTTGGTTTGTTCCCGGCTGCTTATACAGCCCGAACGCTACACGAGCAGTCAGGCTACACCCAACAGACGTATATTGTATTTTTCTCCATCGTTTATTTCTTTTTCCACTCTTGTACAAGTCGCTAAAGTACTTGGGAAGCACACGCCTTAATCCGTGAAACCTCGACTCTTCCGTACGCCTACGCTCCTACGCGTGCATGCGGCCCAGCTCCCTGCGCTATGGACTACGGCTATCGGGGATCAGGTGCATAAACGTAACAGGATAACTACCCGAGGAAGTTAATAGACTTAAAGAGTTGGAAGTAGAAATTCTATTACATACAGCGCCGAATGTTTTTCTCCAGAATTAGTGTTTGCTACATCATATACTACCTATCCTTCATATCTTCATTGCAGGGCACAGGTTTGGATCCCGAGCTTGCCTGTTACGCTCGGGGGCTGGACCACTCCAGCATCGCCGCCAGCTGAGTACTCGAGTCAGTCAGTACTCGGGCTGGTACTACGCTCCACGACGGTCGCTAGCCGAGTGCTTTGCAGCACTCGGGCTGGCGCTACACTCCACGACGGCGCGCGCACTCGGGCTGGCACTACACTCCGCGACGGTCGCTAGCTGAGTGCTTTTGAGTACTGGGCTGGTGCTACCGCATGACGAGGAAGACGAAGACTACTCGGCGTGCCTCGGACGGCTTGACTCGGCCCTCACGCTCGGGGGCTGGCGCCGGGAAGACCACTCGGCGTGCTCAGCCCTCACGCTCGGGGGCTGGCGCCGGAACGACTACTCGGCGTGCTCAGCCCTCACGCTCGGGGGCTGGCGCCGGAACGACTACTCGGCGTGCTCAGCCCTCACGCTCGGGGGCTGGCGCCGGGACGACTACTCGGCGTGCTCAGCCCTCACGCTCGGGGGCTGGCGCCGGGACGACTACTCGGCGTGCTCAGCCCTCACGCTCGGGGGCTGGCGCCGGGATGACTACTCGGCGTGCTCAGCCCTCACGCTCGGGGGCTGGCGCCGGGACGACTACTCAGCGTGCTCAGCCCTCACGCTCGGGGGCTGGCGCCGGGACGACCACTCGGCGTGCTCAGCCCTCACGCTCGGGGGCTGGCGCCGGGACGACCACTCGGCGTGCTCAGCCCTCACGCTCGGGGGCTGGCGCCGGGACGACCACTCGGCGTGCTCGGCCCTCACGCTCGGGGGCTGGCGCCGGGACGACCACTCGGCGTGCTCCGGTCCTCACGCTCGGGGGCTGGCGCCGGGACGAATACGTCAGACGCTCTTTGGCTAACCCTTGAGCTGATTCCTGCGGAATCACCTTAAGGCTCGGGGGCTACGGCCAACGGACGCACCTCGCGGCGCCTCCGTTGATTGTCTGGCGACTACGATGAAGCTGATCAAGAACAAGGCTACTAACCCTTGGACCGATTCCTTCGGAATCGCTTCAAGGCTCGGGGGCTACGGCCAACGGCCGCGCTTATGAGGCTACTAACCCTTGGACCGATTCCTTCAGAATCGCTTCAAGGCTCGGGGGCTTGTCGGAGATAGACTCCCTGGGTACCCTAGGCAGTTGGATTGGCCCAACCAGCAGGGGACGGCCCAGTCCGAGTGCTCCAGACAGGCGGCCCAACCGGATTTCCTTGGCGCGCGGGTCACGGAACAAGACGGCGTGATCTGCTCGGATACGCGCCAATAGAGATAGAAACTAGCCGGATTCTTAGGAGAGAATATCTGTAACAAACATAGAAGTCGATCCTTGTAATCTGGGTAGGACTAGATCTCAACCGACTTGTAACCCAAGGCAGCCAGACTATATAAGGCTCCCTAGGGACCCCCTCCAACGATGGACACCCATACACGAGACACCCCAGAACCATCATCAATATCAATACAATCACACCCCGATACAGGACGTAGGGTATTACGCTCATAGCGGCCCGAACCTGTCTAAACCTTGCGTCTTGTGTCACCATCGATTTCAGGTCTGCGATCGTCTCTCGTTACAAATCAACCACGTGGGGCACCCTGTGTGGACTGCCGGGTCCAAACATCCGACAATGATCGACAAGCGGGGCTTGTGCGATATTCATGATTGATTGAATGTCCCGCTTGCACAGAAAATGGTGGGCTGAGGCATTGCTTGTGTGGCGATGTTGGTCAAGCTTTTGAAGGTACTAATCGTATGCTGGGAAATATGGTAAACTGGTAAACCTAGTACTTGATTCAAACTGACGTCTGACGGGTTTTATCACTCCCTTGGGCGAGGGGTTGTGGCGAGTGTAGCAGTGGCCGCGGCACAGGTTGCCTGGGGCACCTGGGGTCTGTTGGGGCGTGCACTCGGACGGAGTGGTCCCCGATGGCAGATGGCAGGGAGAGATGGGAAAGGTTGCCCCGTGAGGTCCTGAGTGTCTCTCGCGGGTCGTGCGATTAGGTTGTCCCATGCATGGTTAAAATCAACTCGAGTTGTCCGTCCTTCGCGGTTACATGAAGCTGCTTGATCTCTTTTCACACATTAGTGTGCTTGGGCCAAATGAGTAGAGGTGATTAGATGAGAAGTGGGAAAGTGATGTTAATCAATTGTATGTCAACATTGTTTGCTATTGGATAGCTTGGCAAACTTAGTAATGTTTGCTCACAACTTAAAACTGGGCTAAAATAATGAAAATAGGTCAAGTTATAGATGCTTTTGGCAAAACAAACCCCAGAGCCAAAAAGCCTTGCATGTCTAGAATTTATTCCCGTCGGGTAAGTCTTGCTGAGTAATTAGTACTCAGCCTTGCTTGTGGCTAAATTTTGATGCAGATTGCGATGGCTATGATCCTGTTGCGGCTCTTACTTGGCCTTGTGTGCTCCCTGACGGCTGGGTTGTGGAGCGGGTGCCGTCCGAGTCCGACTCGGGCCGCGGTGAGTAGATGTTAAGCGAGGGCTCCGCTTAATGTCTTTTGCTTCGACGTGTAGACTTCCGCTGTAAATAACTCTGGGTTGTAATAACTTAAAACATATTTACTGTATTTGTATAATTATCCATGTGAACCTTGTGATGTAAAAATATGTGATGAGTTGTACTGCCTGAGCCCATCTTCGAGTGGGACTGCTGCTATTTTGTTTCGGTCGAGAGAAAAATGTGGTGTAATCGGGAAGGTATCCGACGGATTGCACGATTAACTCGGTTTAGGGGCGTGGCGTACTGCTGTGATAGTGGTCCCATGTCCTTGAGCCGGATTAATTGGGGCGGTCTGCCACACCTGCCTCTTGCGCCATCTTCTGCAATCCTCTTGATCCACGTGCAAATTTTGATTGTGAACATATATCCCCTGTTTTTTGGTAAAGCTTGCATACCATAAAACACATTAGCATCAAAATTATCACCTAAGGACGATGTTCTAACAAAATTCATCGGCCATTATAGTTTTCTACGGGCGATATCCAAATATCGGCCATGTGCCACCTCATGCCTCTTGCCAAACACTTGGATAGTACTTCTTTAAGTACCTTCCATTCAGTGCCTTAGGCAAACGTCCTCCTTGCAGCGTCTCCACCATATAGGAATTCCCGCCATTGATCTTGAATACTCGATATGGACCTTCCCAACTTGGAGACCACTTGCCGAATTTATTATCTCTAGTACCAAGTGGCAAAATTATTTTCCATACTAGATCACCAACTTGAAAAGTCTTCTCTTTAACCTTCTTGTTGTATGCTCTAGCAACCCGGATCTTGTCTTTCTCAATTTCCTTAAGAGCTTGTAAACGCTTATCGGTCACTTCATCAATGTTGTCCATCATCAAGTCATAATATTCACCAACCGAAAGCTTATTTTGTTTAGCAAGTCTATAAGCGTCCAGATTTACCTCAACGGGCAAAACGGCCTCTTGACCATAAACAAGCTCAAAAGGAGTGACTTTGGTAGCACCATGTCTAGATATGCGATGAGCCCATAAATCTTCAGACAAGACTTCATGCCATCTTCGGGGATTCTCCTCTATCTTCTTCTTGATCAATTTAATCAAAGTATTATTACTAGACTCGGCTTGACCATTAGCCTGAGCATAGTATGGAGATGAATTGAGCAATTTGATCTTATACATATCGGTAAAAACTCGCACTTCTTTAGACATAAAAGATGTGCCTTGATCCGTAGTTAAAGTCTGTGGAATACCGAATCTATGAATAATATGCTCAGTAATAAAATCAATTACCTCCTTATGGGTCATATTCTTGAGAGGAACATCTTCGGCCCATTTAGTGAAGTAATCCGTAGCAACCAACACGAAGCGGTGACCTTTTGAAGAAGAAGGATGTATCTCTCCAATAAAATCCAATCCCCATCCTCGGAAAGACCATGGTTTAATAATAGAATGAAGTAATGCAGCAGGTACCATCTGAACATTACCAAACTTCTAACATTCTTCACATCCTTTGTAGTAACGAAAACAATCGGCCATCATAGTAGGCCAATAGAAAGCAGCTCTTCTAAGTAACCACTTCATCTTAGGAGCCGATTGATGCGTTCCACAAATCTGTTCATGAACTTCACCCATGGCCACTCTAGCTTGATCAGCACCCAAGCATTTAAGCAATAAATCATCGGCGGTGCGACGATGCAACTCGTCGTCAACTAAAGTATATTTAAAAGCCAAACGCCGAATTTTTCTGTCCATTCCAGAACTGAGATTCTTCAAATATTTAATAATGGGCGCTCTCCAATCATCCAATTCAGCCTTTTTATTTTGAAGATTTTCAGCGGCCGAAATTGGATCAGCAGACGATGAACCGGTCTGACCGGTTCCTGGATCGATCTGACCGGTCTCTGTATTGAACGCAGGACCGGTCTGACCGGTCTGGGAATCGGTTTGACCGGTTCTGTCCTTTTCTGCTGCAAGCATTAGAGCTTCACCATTGACAATAGCAATCAACGGCTTTTTCTTATGAAAGTGTCTTTTCTGGACATTATAGCCGGATGCTTGCTGTGCCAAAGTATTAGCTCTAGGATTTTCACATCTTGGAACATGATATATGGTGAATTCATCAAAATACAATATCAAGACACTTGTCATGATAAATATTCAATGAACTTTCTAAACATTGACACACTTAGATACTTGCTGCACAACCAGTAATGAATCCAAAAGCTTCAACATGTTTTACTCCCATGTCATGCAAGATTTCTAATCCGAATAATAAAACTTCATATTCGGCTTGATTATTCGTGCACTCAATTTCTAATCGGCTAAGAGCTTCAAAAATAGCTCCATTAGGAGAAACAAGAACAATTCCAATTCCACACCCGTTCTTGCAAACCGATCCATCAAAATGCAATTTCCATGGAGTAAAAGTCATGTAATCAATTTCTAAATCATGCTCATCATTAATCCGATGTTCAACAATAAAATCAGCTATAATTTGGCCTTTCATAGATTTCAAGGGTTCACAAGCCAAATCATATTCAATAAGTGCATATGCCCACTTACCGATCCTTCCACTCAAAATCGGTCTATGCAACATATACTTGATAACATCGGCTTGACATGCCACAATGCAAGTATTAGATAACAAATAATGCCTCAATTTTGTACAAGCATAATATAAAGACAAGCATAATTTCTCAACAGGTTTGTACCTTGTTTCCGCATCCAAAAGCCGTCGACTCAAATAAGTAATAATATATTCTTTGCCATCTGTTTCTTGAGTCAAAACAGCCCTAATGACATTATCTTCGGCAGAAATATAAAGCCTAAATGGCACCCCATTCTTAGGCGCTTTAAGCATAGGCGGCAAAGACAAATATTTCTTGATTTCCTCAAAGGCCTCTTGCTGCTTTGCCCCCCAAATAAAATCGGCTTCATTCTTTAACCGAAGTATAGGAGTAAAAGCACTAACTTTTCCGGACAAGTTAGAAATAAACCGCCTCAAATAATTAATCTTGCCCAAGAATTTCTGTAAATCATGCTTGCAAGTAGGCGCTTCAAGTTTATCAATAGCTTTTATTTTCTTAGGATCTATCTCTATGCCCCTCTCATGAACCATGAAGCCTAAGAATCTTCCAGCCGATACACCAAAAGCACATTTCAATGGGTTCATCTTTAAACCATACCGATGCATTTTTTCAAAAGCAAGATGCAAATCAGCCAAGTGAGAATTTAATCTAGCTGATTTGACAACAATATCATCAATATAGACTTCTAGGATAACACCAAGTAAGTCATAAAAAATCAAATTCATTGCTCTTTGATAAGTAGCGCCGGCATTCTTTAAACCGAAAGTCATCACAACCCATTCAAATAAACCAACAAAGTCGGGACATTTAAATGCCGTTTTGTACACGTCTTCCTCGGCCATAAAGATTTGATTATATCCCGCATTGCCATCAAGAAAGCTAATAATCTTATGTCCAGAAGCATCATTAATAAGCATATCGGCTATAGGCATAGGATATTCATCTTTGGGAGTTGCTCTATTAAGATCTCTAAAATCAATGCACACTCTAATCTTATTAGAACCCTTCTTCTCAACAGGCACAATATTAGAGATCCATTCAGCATAGCGACATGCCCGAATAAACTTAGCTTCAAGCAAACGATTAACCTCTTCTTTTATGCGATCATAAAATAAAGGATTAAATCGTCTATTGCCTTGTTTATATGGCCTAAAACAAGGTTTAATTGGTAATCGATGTTCAACTAATTCACGACTCAAACCAGGCATCTCATGATACTCCCAAGCAAAGCAATCAGAATATTCTTTCAATAACTCGATTAATTTAACTTTATAATCGGCTTTCAAATTTTGATTTACAAAGGTCGGTCTTGGTATAGAACCATCACCTATGTCAATCTTTTCTAAAGGATCAGCCGACGTAAATCCTTGTCCTAACTTCTCTACCTCTTCAAAATCATTAATGGCTTCACATGCATCGTTTATGTTTGACCGATAATGCTCCACCCTTTCCTTTAGCCACTTCTCGCTTGTATCCATCTACTCTTCATTATCTGAATCAACCGATCTTTGAACCGGCCTTAGAGCAGCGGACACAAATCCATCTTTAGTACAAGCAAGGAACTCAAAGTCCGAAATATCAATCCCGGTCAAGCACTTGACATTATCATGAGTCCCCAAGATAGATGCATCGGCCATAGCAACACATGCCGAAGTATCCACATGAACCACCTCAACTTCGTCACCAACCCATTGAATCAAGCATTGATGCAAGGTAGAAGGCACACATTGATTTGCATGAATCCAATCGCGCCCCAAGATAACACTAAAGTTACCTCGCACCTCCGTGACGAAGAAAGCAGTTGCCAGCGTCTTGCTCCCAACGGTAAGCTCCAATGATGCAACTCCCTTGGCGCTCATCAGTTCTCCTCTTCCAACGCCGCTGATCATCATGCTTGTCTTGATTAGCTCGCTATCCAAACCTCCCAACTTCTTGTACAAAGTGTATGGCATGAGGTTCACAATAGCACCACCATCAACAAGCATCCTAGAAATCGGCTTTCCCTTAATGTGACCCTTCACATAAAGAGCTTTCATATGGTTATCCGATTCTGAGGGTCTCTGAAACACAGCATTCTTGGGAGCAAAATCAACTTGAGCCACTCGTTCATCATCTCCGATAAAACAATAATCAGCGTTCATGTAGATAATATTAATTTCCATGTCGGTTCTGCTGGGTGAAGGCTCAAAGTCAATAGCTTCATCATCATTACCCATCTGAACATCTGAAATTGCAGTGGGCGGAATCGAAACCTTAGCCGAAGAAGAAAATGCATCGGCAACTTGACGTGATCAATTTGGTCATGGATGATTCCCATTTATAATTACACCTCATGTTAAATCCTTAACCCCTAGCACGTGAATGCACACATTTTGGGGTTTAGTGGGCCTGTCACATAGTGCACAAAGAAGAAGGGGCCGACCGGGCTTAAGGCCAGGTCAGCCGACTTGATCCTAAGCCCGATCGGCCCTATCTTTTGCCAACGTTCTACTCTAACGTCTCTGAAGTTGTTCTGCGGTGGACGAACGATTCTAACTCTGTTTGATCCGAGAAGAGGGTTAGCTTATCTTTAAAATTTCACCCATCCTCTTCTTCCCTCTCATCTGAGTTCTTTCTCGCCCCCATTCTGAAATCACCAAGCCACACCTCCCAATTCTCCATCAATGGCCGGAAAAAGCCACCCAAATCCCGATCAACCTTTGATCTGGATGGAGAGCCCACTCCGGCCAACCAATTGGTGCCCACCAACCTGGAGCAAGCCATGGCCGTAGTTGTCACCCCTCTGGCCAGCATCCCGCCAGAGGAGGACGCGAGAGGCCGCACCAGAGGGTCGGCCGACCGGCCCTGGTGGCCCCTCACGTTCTCGCTCGGCGGCGCGGTCTCAGTCCCCGAGAAGGATCCAGAGGCGTGATGCACGGGCATCAAGCCCGTACAGAAGGCCGACGACGGGGCAATTGACCCCAAAGAAGGCACCGGCGGCCGCTCCAATCAAGGGGGATGGACTCCCCAAGCTTCAACCAGGGGAGAAGCTGAAGGAGGTGGTCAGGAATAAGTGGGAGGACGTCGTGGCGTATCATTATACGTCCGATGTGTCCATCTACTCTCCTGCCAGCACCCCAGAGCCACGTTTCCGGGTCTTCGGGGAAAGGAAACCCGGTGGTGGCTATGGTAAGGGGCTGTTCCCTCCCCTCACACCTGAGGAGAGGAAGGAGTTGGAGGAGTCGGTGGAATCTTCACCCGCCGGCAAGATCAAGAGGCATATCAAGCCTCCTTCAATCCGCAGGCCTGGGGGCCAATTTGAGAGTAATGATAAAGAGAAGGTCCCCAAGGCTCCCTCCAATGCTGAGTTACTAGAGTTGATTAATCAACTCGGTCGTGACCATGCAAAGTTGGAGAAGAAGTTCGCTGAAGAGCGACTTGAGCGCATAAGTCTTCAAGACGACTTTGATATGCTTCGCAAATCAACAGCCGTGAAACTTAAGCGCTATGCCAAGGCTGCTGGGGATGAAAATCTCTATAATGCACCCTGGATACCCTAGGCCTTGGATTAGGATAGGCACATTAGTTTCCCTTCTATTCATTTATTTTATTTATTTCTTTTGATTATCTTGTAATGTGCCTCTGAATTGATGAATAAAATAAAGTGTTTAGCATATTAGGATTGTATTTCCTTTGTTGTTTCCACTTGTTTTGAGTGAAAGGTACAAGTGTGGGGGAAAACGCAACGGGAAACAGAGCGATCCAACGCGAAACAGAGAACATCAGAACGCAACAGAGCAGCACGAGAAAGATCTGAACCAGGGGAGTCACCCCCAGGTCGCCCGACCCCACCAGATCGGCCGACCTGGCTTGGGTCCCACCTGACCTCTATTTCTTCCTGCACGCTGGTTTGGTCATCCTAAACTCTGTTTCAGTTGAATACTCGCAGAACCTGATCAAGGAATTTAAAAACTTAGTAAAATCAACCCTTTGCATCTCATCATCACTTGGAAGTTCTTCTTAACTTACATATATTTTATTCCCTATACCTTTTGGCTTGTGGAAATCCTCATATTTATAGGAACTCATGACAACTAGGTTATTGCATTTTGAGATATGGCTTTAATATGAAAGATATCTTTGCTATTTGAGTACATGGAATTTATAAAAAGTTTTAAAACTTTGTACCTTGCTATGCTCCTCATGAGTTTGAGAGACAAACACTTACAAATATGATCAAACGTGCCTTTGAACTTTGAGTTGTTTCAAGTCTTGTGACCCGTATTAGAGATATTTCATGTTTTTAAAGTCAAGATCACGTACACTCCACCATAAAAGCTAAATCCTTACACTGAGGATGAAGCAAAACATGCCTTTGTCTCATGGTCATGAAAAAAATACTCCTGGAAAAACGACCCCTCTTCCCAAAATTAAAATAGAAAGAAGATATGGGCTAAATGCATAGAAAAATAAAGAGAAGAAAAAGACTCATGCTAAAAGAGCATTGAGTAGAAAAAAAAAGAGAAGAGTACAATAGCCCATATCCAAAAAAAAAGAGAAAGGGAAGAAAGGTTAAGACAAAGGAGTATCATTACATGTCCACCTCATATCACACACTTGCACATCTTGACTTGATTACATGACTTGTCTCTGATTTGGATCCAATCCTTGGAATGACAACATAAGTAAGAAAAGGTATATATCTTGAGATCTCCACTTATGAAGTTCTATTTTGGAGAGTATGAGTGTTGTCCAACCACCATGATCATCCAGAGAAAAACTCTTTGAGGAGCAAGGCATAGGTTTTCTTTGCAAAACTTCAAAACCCCAAGTACTTGAGAGTGAAGTGTATCATGTCATAGAAAATGCTGTTCCTTCCTGCAATAACTCAAGAAGACATGATAGCCACTCATATAATTCCACTAAGCCTGAATGTTTGGGAATAACCTATATGTTTGTTAATGATCTCCATGATGAAGCTTAGACTTTACTCGAGGGCGAGTAAAGGATAAGTGTGGGGGAGCTTGTTGGCGATTCTTAATGACAACTTGTTACTGCCAACAAAGATAAAAATGTGATAAAACAAATAGATATAGGGTTGATTACTAATGAATTCCATGAGTTTTGGTGCATATGTGCTTACAGGAATAAAGTGGCAAAAGAAGAGCTAAAGTGGGCCCAGGGCCAGGTCGCCCGCCCTACCTAGGTCGGCCGACCTGGGTCCAGGCCCAGTGAGGTCCATTTTCAGCCCAACAGCAACAAGCACACTCAGGAGTGATCAGGCACGTTGAAATCAAGACGGTGGAAATGAAGAGTTGGGATTGGGCCACGTGGCAAGCACATGGATTCATGGGCCCACATTCCTAACTTAACCGACACATCTTCACCATTACCCACCGGAAACCGACTAAAGGACCCACTGGCAAGAGACACTGACGACGTGGGGCCGAGGGGCCACAGCCCTGGGTCGGCCGACCTGCCCAGGTCGGCCGACCTGGCCACGCGCCCAAATCGGCACCGCCTTCACCAGCAACTGTCAACCGTCTCCAGTAGTTCATCTGTGCCGTGGATCATCAAAGATGGTGGATCTGATGGTCGGCCGATCCCCCTTAGTCGGCCGACCTGGGCCCACCTCCGGACTGCCTCAACCGCTGCGAACCGACTCTTAACCGCCTCTCCAAGCTATAAATAGCTGAACTCGGGGCAGGGCTAATGATCATCGAGCAGAAGTGAAGATCCAAGGACGAAGCCCTCCTCGTATCCAGAGTAGAAATAGGGAGAGAGTGAGGGAGAGTCTGGAGGAGTCCCGGCCTGTCGGCGACCCTCCACCTGTACCTCGACGGATGCGAGCTACTCAGTAAGTATCCGGGATTCAACTAGTAATTAAGTCTGAGTTATAGATAAGTTAAGTCTCTATTGTGCTTGTGGATTCGTTGCTTTATTTATAAAGTATTCTAATTTTTGATCAAGGTTAGGATAGCTGATATTATCTTAGGCGTGGTGCTTAGGTGTATATCTGCCCTCGTTTGCCTCGTAGCCCCACGGATTAGTAGAGATAGGCGGCAGGT
Source organism: Alloteropsis semialata (assembly GCA_004135705.1). NCBI lineage: Eukaryota > Viridiplantae > Streptophyta > Magnoliopsida > Poales > Poaceae > Alloteropsis > Alloteropsis semialata. The sequence goes on from CM014274.1 coordinate 38,356,584, forward strand.
GGTGACAGCCCTGTCCGTCCTTTGTAATCCTCCACGTACGGGTACGGCGTAGAGCTGTTGGCCGGCAATTTTCTAGAGGCCTAGGATACCCCGGTGCCTAAAGTAAGCATAGGAGAATTCTCTTAGCTATCATCAGAGCCTTAGTGCTAAGTTATCCTCTCTACCCAGCCTTTATATACACTCGATCGATCCGGCTCAGCTTTAGTGATTAGATATACTTTTACGTTCCCTGTGGATTCGATACCTGTTTACTCACGGGTGAAAGCTACTACGACAGCCGTGCACTTGCGGATTTTCTGTTTGCCACCGCTGGTGTCAACACCCTAACTTCAGAATTCTTTACTGTAATAGTCAAGATCTTCTTTCCATCAGGAGCTTGCTTAAGCACAACTTCTCTCCCAAGCACTTTGTCTTGTTCCATCATCCTCCTTGGTTCTCCAATCACAACATTCTTGCCTCCTGTCGTATCGGCATTGTCGGGCCGAACCAACATCTTGGCGTCCTGCAGATCCATGGTATTGACCACCATGTTGTTGACTGGAAACGGGCGCTTATCAACTTGCATCTCATTCAAAATCAATCGTCCATCATTTACAGCTGATTGAATCTGTCGACGAAAGAAATTGCAATCATTAGTCGCATGAGAAAACGAATTATGAAATTTGCAATAAGCATGCCGCTTTAACTCCTCAGGTGATGGAATATTCAAGGAACATTTGATATATCCATTCTTATGCAATTCATCAAAAATTTTATCATATTTAGATACATCAAAAGTAAACTTCATCTCCTCCTGCCGATTCCTATGAGTCGGCTTAAGAGATGTGCAAGTAAAAACTTTATTGGATGCTGGCCATACACATTCAGCAGCCAACACCTCATGAGATTCTTCATCGGAGCTACTAGAATCACATTCTACATTATGCACATTAGCTCGATGAGTTCTATGGCTTTCTTTTAAGTCTTTGCTTCGGCTTTCAGCAGCCAAAGCTCTTTGATGCACTTGGTTTACACTAAAGAATTGAAAGCTCTCTAATTTCTCCTTGATGTGAGACCGTAAACCATTAAAAGCCAAATCAGCAAGATCCTTTTCGGCAATGGTAACACCAAAACAACGGTTTTTAGTATCACGAAAACGTTTAATATAATCATTAACCGTTTCATCACGCGATTGCCTAACAGATGTGAGATGTGACAATTTAAGCTCATTACTGCCAGAAAAGAAGTGATCATGAAACTTTTGCTCTAACTGTTCCCATGAAGTAATAGAATGAGGAGCTAATGATGCAAACCTTGAGAAAACTGTACCAGTTAGAGACAAAGAAAATAAACGCACTTTTAAAGCCTCACTAGAGCCAGAATCGCCTAGTTGTACCATATATTGACTTATATGCTCAAAAGTGCTTTTAGAATCCTCCCCATTAAACTTGACAAAATTAGGAAGTCTAAAACCAGTGGGGAAAGGAACTAAATCAAATTGAGGAACATAAGGCTTTTGGTACAACCTAGCCTTATCCCTGACATCTACTCCCAAATTCTCCTTAAGAGCTGAAGCCAAATCAAGTTTGTACTTAGAAAATATTTTATCTATATACTCCAATGAATTATCCTGAGAATTTGGCTGTTGAGTATTTTGTACGGGAGTAGGAATTAAATTCCCCGAATCTGATCTACCGGGACCGGTCTGACCGGTTCCAGAGACCGGTCTGACCGGTTGATGCGGCACAATCTGATTGGCCGCATCTGACCCTCCAGGGCCGGTCTGACCGGTTACGGCGACCCGTCTGACCGGTTGGTGCTGGCCAGATTGATGGCCGACACCTGCCCTTGCATCTGTTGGCCAAACCTTTCGAAAAGTTCGTAAGGTACTGGGCCTTGTGAAAACAAATTTTGTACCAGTGGGGGTACAGAGTATCAATTGTTCGGATTTTGCGGGGTAAAATTTTTAACTTCATTGCTAATTTGGCCGTGATTAACAGAACTAGGTAAAGTTGCAAATTGCTGAGGCGCAGCAGGCCGAGTAATCATTGGATTAGATGGTGTAACAGATTGGCCTTCAAAATAATTCAACGGCATGCCATATGTAGGTTGCTCTACGGGCTTTGCTACCGATGTTTTAAAATCAGNGTTCTGTCCTGTTCTGCTGTAAGCATTAGAGCTTCACCATTGACAATAGCAATCAACGGCCTTTTCTTATGAAAGTGTCTTTTCTGGACATTATAGCCGGATGCTTGCTGTGCCAAAGTATTAGCTCTAGGATTTTCACATCTTGGAACATGATATATGGTGAATTCATCAAAATACAATATCAAGACACTTGTCATGATAAATATTCAATGAACTTTCTAAACATTGACACACTTAGATACTTGCTGCACAACCAGTAATGAATCCAAAAGCTTCAACATGTTTTACTCCCATGTCATGCAAGATTTCTAATCCGAATAATAAAACTTCATATTCGGCTTGATTATTCGTGCACTCAATTTCTAATCGGCTAAGAGCTTCAAAAATAGCTCCATTAGGAGAAACAAGAACAATTCCAATTCCACACCCGTTCTTGCAAACCGATCCATCAAAATGCAATTTCCATGGAGTAAAAGTCATGTAATCAATTTCTAAATCATGCTCATCATTAATCCGATGTTCAACAATAAAATCAGCTATAATTTGGCCTTTCATAGATTTCAAGGGTTCACAAGCCAAATCATATTCAATAAGTGCATATGCCCACTTACCGATCCTTCCACTCAAAATCGGTCTATGCAACATATACTTGATAACATCGGCTTGACATGCCACAATGCAAGTATTAGATAACAAATAATGCCTCAATTTTGTACAAGCATAATATAAAGACAAGCATAATTTCTCAACAGGTTTGTACCTTGTTTCCGCATCCAAAAGCCGTCGACTCAAATAAGTAATAATATATTCTTTGCCATCTGTTTCTTGAGTCAAAACAGCCCCAATAACATTATCTTCGGCCGAAATATAAAGCCTAAATGGCACCCCATTCTTAGGCGCTTTAAGCACAGGCGGCAAAGACAAATATTTCTTGATTTCCTCAAAGGCCTCTTGCTGCTTTGCCCCCCAAATAAAATCGGCTTCATTCTTTAACCGAAGTATAGGAGTAAAAGCACTAACTTTCCCGGACAAGTTAGAAATAAACCGCCTCAAATAATTAATCTTGCCCAAGAATTTCTGTAAATCATGCTTGCAAGTAGGCGCTTCAAGTTTATCAATAGCTTTTATTTTCTTAGGATCTATCTCTATGCCCCTTTCATGAACCATGAAGCCTAAAAACCTTCCAGCCGATACACCAAAAGCACATTTCAATGGGTTTATCTTTAAACCATACCGACGCATTCTTTCGAAAGCAAGACGCAAATCAGCCAAGTGAGAATTTAATCCAGCCGATTTGACAACAATATCATCAATATAGACTTCTAGGATAACACCAAGTAAGTCATAAAAAATCAAATTCATTGCTCTTTGATAAGTAGCGCCGGCATTCTTTAAACCAAAAGTCATCACAACCCATTCAAATAAACCAACAAAGCCGGGACATTTAAAGGCCGTTTTGTACACGTCTTCCTCGGCCATAAAGATTTGATTATATCCCGCATTGCCATCAAGAAAGCTAATAATCTTATGTCCAGAAGCATCATTAATAAGCATATCGGCTATAGGCATAGGATATTCATCTTTGGGAGTTGCTCTATTAAGATCTCTAAAATCAATGCACACTCTAATCTTATTAGAACCCTTCTTCTCAACAGGCACAATATTAGAGATCCATTCAGCATAGCGACATGGCCGAATAAACTTAGCTTCAAGCAAACGATTAACCTCTTCTTTTATGCGATCATAAAATAAAGGATTAAATCGTCTATTGCCTTGTTTATATGGCCTAAAACTAGGTTTAATTGGTAATCGATGTTCAACTAATTCACGACTCAAACCAGGCATCTCATGATACTCCCAAGCAAAGCAATCAGAATATTCTTTCAATAACTCGATTAATTTAACTTTATAATCGGCTTTCAAATTTTGATTTACAAAAGTCGGCCTTGGAATAGAACCATCACCTATGTCTATTTTTTCTAAAGGATCAGCCGACGTAAATCCTTGTCCTAACTTCTCTACTTCTTCAAAATCATTAATGGCTTCACATGCATCGTTCATGTTTGACCGATAATGCTCCACCCTTTCCTTTAGCCACTTCTCGCTTGTATCCATCTACTCTTCATTATCTGAATCAACCGATTTACCGGCCTTAGAGCAGCGGACACAAAGCCATCCTTAGTACAAGCAAGGAACTCAAAGTCCGAAATATCAATCCCGGTCAAGCACTTGACATTATCATGAGTTCCCAAAATAGATGCATCGGCCATAGCAACACATGCCGAAGTATCCGCATGAACCACCTCAACTTCGTCACCAACCCATTGAATTAAGCATTGATGCAAGGTAGAAGGCACACATTGATTTGCATGAATCCAATCGCGCCCCAAGATAACACTAAAGTTACCTTGCACCTCCGTGACGAAGAAAGCAGTTGCCAGCGTCTTGCTCCCAACGGTAAGCTCCAATGATGCAACTCCCTTGGCGCTCATCAGTTCTCCTCTTCCAACGCCGCTGATCATCATGCTTGTCTTGATTAGCTCGCTATCCAAACCTCCCAACTTCTTGTACAAAGTGTATGGCATGAGGTTCACAATAGCACCACCATCAACAAGCATCCTAGAAATCGGCTTTCCCTTAATGTGACCCTTCACATAAAGAGCTTTCATATGGTTATCCGATTCTGAGGGTCTCTGAAACACAGCATTCTTGGGAGCAAAATCAACTTGAGCCACTCGTTCATCATCTCCGATAAAACAATAATCGGCGTTCATGTAGATAACATTAATTTCCATGTCGGTTCTGCTGGGTGAAGGCTCAAAGTCAACAGCTTCATCATCATTACCCATCTGAACATCTGAAATTGCAGTGGGCGGAATCGAAACCTTAGCCGAAGAAGAAAATGCATCGGCAACTTGACGTGATCAATTTGGTCATGGATGATTCCCATTTATAATTACACCTCATGTTAAATCCTTAACCCTTAGAACATGAATGCACACATTTTGGGGTTTAGTGGACCTGTCACATAGTGCACAAAGAAGAAGAGGGCGACCGGGCTCAAGGCCAGGTCAGCCGACTTGATCCTAAGCCCGATCGGCCCTATCTTTTGCCAACGTTCTACTCTAACGTCTCTGAAGTTGTTCTGCGGTGGACGAACGATTCTAACTCTGTTTGATCCGAGAAGAGGGTTAGCTTATCTTTAAAATTTCACCCATCCTCTTCTTCCCTCTCATCTGAGTTCTTCCTCGCCCCCATTCTGAAATCACCAAGCCACACCTCCCAATTCTCCATCAATGGCCGGAAAAAGCCACCCAAAATCCCGATCAACCTTTGATCTGGATGGAGAGCCCACTCCGGCCAACCAATTGGTGCCCACCAACCTGGAGCAAGCCATGGCCGTAGTTGTCACCCCTCTGGCCAGCATCCCGCCAGAGGAGGACGCGAGAGGCCGCACCAGAGGGTCGGCCGACCGGCCCTGGTGGCCCCTCACGTTCTCGCTCGGCGGCGCGGTCTCAGTCCCCGAGAAGGATCCAGAGGCGTGATGCACGGGCATCAAGCCCGTACAGAAGGCCGACGACGGGGCAATTGACCCCAAAAAAGGCACCGGCGGCCGCTCCAATCAAGGGGGATGGACTCCCCAAGCTTCAACCAGGGGAGAAGCTGAAGGAGGTGGTCAGGAATAAGTGGGAGGACGTCGTGGCGTATCATTATACGTCCGATGTGTCCATCTACTCTCCTGCCAGCACCCCAGAGCCACGTTTCCGGGTCTTTGGAGAAAGGAAACCCGGTGGTGGCTATGGTAAGGGGCTGTTCCCTCCCCTCACACCTGAGGAGAGGAAGGAATTGGAGGAGTCGGTGGAATCTTCACCCGCCGGCAAGATCAAGAGGCATATCAAGCCTCCTCCAATTCGCAGGCCTGGGGGCCAATTTGAGAGTGATGATGAAGAGAAGGCCCCCAAGGCTCCCTCCAATGCTGAGTTGCTAGAGTTGATTATCAACTCGGTCGTGACCATGCAAAATTGGAGAAGAAGTTCGCTGAAGAGCGACTTGAGCGCATAAGTCTTCAAGACGACTTTGATATGCTTCGCAAATCAACAGCCGTGAAACTTAAGCGCTATGCCAAGGCTGCTGGGGATGAAAATCTCTATAATGCACCCTAGATACCCTAGGCCTTGGATTAGGATAGGCACATTAGTTTCCCTTCTATTCATTTATTTTATTTATTTCTTTTTGATTATCTTGTAATGTGCCTCTGAATTGATGAATAAAATAAAGTGTTTAGCATATTAGGATTGTATTTCCTTTGTTGTTTCCACTTGTTTTGAGTGAAAGGTACAAGTGTGGGGGGAAAACGCAACGGGAAACAGAGCGATCCAACGCGAAACTGAGAACATCAGAACGCAACAGAGCAGCACGAGAAAGATCTGAACCAGGGGAGTCACCCCCAGGTCGCCCGACCCCACCAGATCGACCGACCTGGCTTGGGTCCCACCTGACCTCTATTTCTTCCTGCACGCTGGTTTGGTCATCCTAAACTCTGTTTCAGTTGAATACTCGCAGAACCTGATCAAGGAATTTAAAAACTTAGTAAAATCAACCCTTTGCATCTCATCATCACTTGGAAGTTCTTCTTAACTTACATATATTTTATTCCCTATACCTTTTGGCTTGTGGAAATCCTCATATTTATAGGAACTCATGTCAACTAGGTTATTGCATTTTGAGATATGGCTTTAATATGAAAGATACCTTTGCTATTTGAGTACTTGGAATTTATGAAAAGTTTTAAAACTTTGTACCTTGCTATGCTCCTCATGAGTTTGAGAGACAAACACTTACAAATATGATCAAACTTTACCTTTGAGCTTTGAGTTGTTCCAAGTCTTGTGACCCGTATTAGAGATATTTCATGTTTTTAAAGTCAAGATCACGTACACTCCACCATAAAAGCTAAATCCTTACACTGAGGATGAAGCAAAACATGCCTTTGTCTCATGGTCATGAAAAAATAATACTCCTGGAAAAATGACCCCTCTTCCCAAAATTAAAATAGAAAGAAGATATGGGCTAAATGCATAGAAAAATAAAGAGAAGAAAAAGACTCATGCTAAAAAGCATTGAGTGAAAAAAAAGGAGAAGAGAAGAAGGAAAGTGCAATAGCCCATATCCAACAAAAAGAAAGGAAAAAGGGAAGAAAGTCAAAACAAAGGAGTATCATTACATGTCCACCTCATATCACACACTTGCACATCTTGACTTGATTACATGACTTGTCTCTGATTTGGATCCAATCCTTGGAATGACAACATAAGTGAAATAAGGTATGTATCTTGAGAGCTCCACATATAAAGTTCTATTTTGGAGAGTATGAGTGTTGTCCAACCACCATGATCATCCAGAGAGAAACTCTTTGAGGAGCAAGGCATAGGTTTTCTTTGCAAAATTTCAAAACCCCAAGTACCTGAGAGTGAAGTGTATCATGTCATAGAAAATGCTATTCCTTCCTGCAATAACTCAAGAAGACATGATAGCCACTCATATAATTCCACTAAGCCTGAATGTTTGGGAATAACCTATATGTTTGTTAATGATCTCCATGATGAAGCTTAGACTTTACTCGAGGGCGAGTAAAGGATAAGTGTGGGGGAGCTTGTTGGCGATTCTTAATGAAAATATTATTGCCAACAAAGATATAAAAGAATGATAAAATAAATAGATATAGGGTTATTTACTAACGAATTCCATGAGTTTTTGTGCATATGTTCTTACAGGAATAAAGTGGCAAAAGAAGAGCTAAAGTGGGCCCAGGGCCAGGTCGCCCGACCTACCTTGGTCGGCCGACCTGGGTCCAAGCCCAGTGAGGTCCATTTTTAGCCCAACAGCAACAAGCACACTCAGGAGTGATCAGGCACGTTGAAATCAAGACGGTGGAAATGAAGAGTTGGGATTGGGCCACGTGGCAAGCACATGGATTCATGGGCCCACATTCCTAACTTAACCGACACATCTTCACCATTACCCACCGGAAACCGACTAAAGGACCCACTGGCAAGAGACACTGACGACGTGGGGCCGAGGGGCCACAGCCCTGGGTCGGCCGACCTGCCCAGGTCGGCCGACCTGGCCACGCGCCCAAATCGGCACCGCCTTCACCAGCAACTGTCAACCGTCTCCAGCAGTTCATCTGTGCCGTGGATCATCAAAGACGGTGGATCTGATGGTCGGCCGATCCCCCTTAGTCGGCCGACCTGGGCCCACCTTCCGGACCGCCTCAACCGCTGCACACCGACTCTAAACCGCCTCTCCAAGCTATAAATAGCTGGACTCGGGGCAGGGCTAATCATCATCGAGCTGAAGTGAAGATCCAAGGCGAAGCCCTCCTCATATCCAGAGTAGAAATAGGGAGAGAGTGAGGGAGAGTCTGGAGGAGTCCCGGCCTGTCGGCGACCCTCCACCTGTACCTCGACGGATGCGAGCTACTCAGTAAGTATCCGGGATTCAACTAGTAATTAAGTCTGAGTTATAGATAAGTTAAGTCTCTATTGTGCTTGTGGATTCGTTGCTTTAATTATAAAGTATTCTAATCTTTGATCAAGGTTAGGATAGCTGATATTATCTTAGGCGTGGTGCTTAGGTGTATATCTGCCCTCGTTTGCCTCGTAGCCCCACGGATTAGTAGAGGTAGGCGGCAGGTGGTGACAGCCCTGTCCGTCCTTTGTAATCCTCCACGTACGGGTACGGCGTAGAGCTGTTGGCCGGCAATTTTCTAGAGGCCTAGGATACCCCGGTGCCTAAAGCAAGCATAGGAGAATTCTCTTAACTATAATCAGAGCCTTAGTGCTAAGTTATCCTCTCTACCCAGCCTTTATATACACTCGATCGATCCGGCTCAGCTTTAGTGATTAGATATACTTTTACGTTCCCTGTGGATTCGATACCTGGTTTACTCACGGGTGAAAGCTACTACGACAGCCGTGCACTTGCGGATTTTCTGTTTGCCACCGCTGGTGTCAACACCCTAACTTCAGAATTCTTTACTGTAATAGTCAAGATCTTCTTTCCATCAGGAGCTTGCTTAAGCACAACTTCTCTCCCAAGCACTTTGTCTTGTTCCATCATCCTCCTTGGTTCTCCAATCACAACATTCTTGCCTCCTGTCGTATCGGCATTGTCGGGCCGAACCAACATCTTGGCGTCCTGCAGATCCATGGTATTGACCACCATGTTGTTGACTGGAAACGGGCGCTTATCAACTTGCATCTCATTCAAAATCAATCGTCCATCATTTACAGCTGATTGAATCTGTCGACGAAGGAAATTGCAATCATTAGTCCCATGAGAAAACAAATTATGAAATTTGCAATAAGCACGCCGCTTTAACTCCTCAGGTGATGGAATATTAAGGGAACATTTGATATATCCATTCTTATACAATTCATCAAAAATTTTATCGCATTTAGATACATCAAAAGTAAACTTCATCTCCTCCTGCCGATTCCTATGAGTCGGCTTAAGAGATGTGCAAGTAAAAACTTTATTGGATGCTGGCCATACAAATTCAGCAGCCAACACCTCATGAGATTCTTCATCGGAGCTACTAGAATCACATTCTACATTATGCACATTAGCTCGATGAGTTCTATGGCTTTCTTTTAAGTCTTTGCTTCGGCTTTCAGCAGCCAAAGCTCTTTGATGCACTTGGTTTACACTAAAGAATTCAAAGCTCTCTAATTTCTCCTTGATGTGAGACCGTAAACCATTAAAAGCCAAATCAGCAAGATCCTTTTCGGCAATGGTAACACCAAAACAACGGTTTTTAGTATCACGAAAACGTTTAATATAATCATTAACCGTTTCATCACGCGATTGCCTAACAGATGTGAGATGTGACAATTTAAGCTCATTACTGCCAGAAAAGAAGTGATCATGAAACTTTTGCTCTAACTGTTCCCATGAAGTAATAGAATGAGGAGCTAATGATGCAAACCATGAGAAAACTGTACCAGTTAGAGACAAAGAAAATAAACACACTTTTAAAACCTCACTAGAGCCAGAATCGCCTAGTTGTGCCATATATTGACTTATATGCTCAAAAGTGCTTTTAGTATCCTCCCCATTAAACTTGACAAAATCAGGAAGTCTAAAACCAGTGGGGAAAGGAACCAAATCAAATCTAGGAACATAAGGCTTTTGGTATAACCTAGCCTTATCCCTAACATCTACTCCCAAATTCTCTTTAAGAGCTGAAGCCAAATCAAGTTTGTACTTAGAAAATATTTTATCTAAATACTCTAATGAATTATCCTGAGAATCTGGCTGTTGAGTATTTTGCACGGGAGTAGGAATTAAATTCCCCGAATCTGATCTACCGGGACCGGTCTGACCGGTTCCAGAGACCGGTCTGACCGGTTGATGCGGCACAATCTGATTGGCCGCATCTGACCCTCCAGGGCCGGTCTGACCGGTCACGGCGACCGGTCTGACCGGTTGGTGCTGGCCAGATTGATTGGCCGACACCTGCCCCTGCATCTGTTGGCCGAACCTTCCAAAAAGTTCGTAAGGTACTGAGCCTTGTGAAAACAAATTTTGCACCAGTGGGGGTACAGAATATCCATAGTTCGGATTTTGTGGGGTAAAATTTACAACTTCATTGTTAATTTGGCCGTGATTAACCGAACTAGGTTAAGTTGCAAACTGCTGAGGCGCAGCAGGCCGAGTAATCATTGGATTAGATGGTGTAACAGATTGGCCTTCAAAATAATTCAACGGCATGCCATATGTAGGTTGCTCTACGGGCTTTGCTACCGATGTTTTAAAATCAGGCACTATAGGAATCTTAGTAATTAAAAGATTAGGATCGGCGGCAGGTGGTTCAGGCACTATAGGTTGCTCTAAGGGCTGTTTGCCTTCCGATTCTAAACGCTTTTTCATCATCCAATTAACCAAATTAACATTGTTTTCGGCCAATTTATCCTTCATGTACTTAAGGAAAACTTCATGAGAGTTTTCATTGGATTGTACCTTAGGAGATGCCGCTGAAGATGTAGCAGATGGATCTACTTCCTTGATCTTGGAGACCACGCCCTTGCGGTCTTTCTTGAAGTGCAACAAGTAGTAGATGCGTTCTTCTTTCGCCTTCTTCTTCAGGTACTCTTCAAGTCCTTGGCGGTCTTCAGCAGAGAGTTCGTCATCCTTGATGGTGATGATGTTCTCCAGATCGAACTCGGTGTTGGAACCCATCTAGATAGAATTAGATTGATTGGCTGCACGAACCAGATCTCCAATTCCCCAGCGGAGTCGCCAAAAGTATGTTGACGCAGAAATCAGGTCAACACACGAGAGCGCTAGAATGCGCAGCACGTAACACGCAACTCGCAGCTTCTCTGCGCAGACCGGTCAGGGCAACCGGTCAGACCGGTTACCTGCAGGGAAGCCGGGAGCAAACCCTAAGCGCGCTTCCCGGAAGGATCCGTCAGGGAGCACGCACTCAGGGGTGCCCTAGGGTCGGCAGGCCACCTAGGACGCCTTCAAACGTCGCGGAGACGCAGGAAGAACAGCAAGTAGGGTTGGAAAAGCTAGGGTTTGGAGATGCAAAAAAGTAAAGGATAAAAAGTAGTAAATTTTGATAGATTCGATTGTTGTGTCTTCAATCGGCCGAATCCCCTTATATTTATAGGGAGGGTAGGTCTTGTCCCGCAAGGAAACCAAGTTACAACTCGTTACAATCTCGGAATCCAATTTTTAGAGTCCTAGTCGGATTACAACTCAGGTAACCGGTCTGACCGGTTCCCAAACCGGTCATACCGGTCTGGGCGTGGCCTGCCTCTTGCGTCATCTTCTGCAATGCTCTTGATCCACGTGCCAATTTTGATTGTCAACATACGCAATGCTCCATGTGAAGCCAGGAGCCATTCGGTGTCCCCAACCTAGCAAAGGAGAGGTTTCCCTCGGGATTGTGCTTAAGCACAACGATGCAATCAGCGCTAGATGGATCAGAGGACCAAATAACCTTCTTATACATGTAGTGGCGAGTTTTCTTGGGTGAACGGAACTCAGGGGGAAGCCGACGATCCCTGATACTCCCAGGCTCGACGTCCGGATATCGGAAGTGGTAGCCAGAAGCACTCCATCTCCGGTGAAAGACGGTGTGACCCCCTTGCTGGTATGAGGCGGCGGGAGAGAGACTTGGGAGCCTGTCACGGGGTTGAGGAGGCGCAGCCTCCGACCGCTCATCGGCGGTGACGAGCCAGCCACGGGAGGAGCCGATGACGTAGCGGCGTCGGAATGGGGGATCAGGCAGAGAGACGTGGTACAGTTTGTTGGTGGAGAGGTTGTGCAGGGTGGCGGTGTTGCTGTTACGGTCGACGGAGGAGTAGACGAGGTATGGGCTCTGGGCCGGGGAGCAGAGCCGGATCCGGCGGACGGTCTGATAGGAGAGGCGCCAGGATTCGCAAAAGGCACCGGAGCAGATGAGGTCTGGCACCTGGAGCTGGCTGAAGATGGTGATAAGCAAGTCCTGCTGCAGCTGGGACCAGTCGTGCGCCGGGGCCGGGGCCGGGGCCGGGGCCGAGTGTTGAGGAAGGGGAGCATCGTCCACGATCGTCGTGTTTGAATCTTCCTGGGGGACGACGTGGCCCGCATCTGCCTGCCGCTGCCGTGGGCCGGACAGCTCCAGACCTCGCGTCGTCGTCGTGTCCATGATGCCGTGACATCCTCGCGCACGGACGAAACCGGCCCAAGCCCAGAGCTGCCGGTTTCCGCGTCCCAACAGAGGCCTCAAGAGCCCCCACTTAAAATGCGGCGAGCAGCCAAGCCAAACAGACGATGCCGTGACATCCTCGGGGGTCGACACATCGCGCAACACCCGCGGTCAGTCGGTCACTCACCAACGACCCTCTGCCATTCCATTAGTGCCTGCCGCCCGCTCTCTCTCTCTCTCTCGCCCCCCTCTCCGCTCAACTAAGCTGCCTTGCTCCTGTTCAGTGGCCGGCGGGGCTGGGCATGGAGGCTTCTTCCCCTTCGTCATGGCGCCGGCAGCTCCTCTGCTCCGTGCTCCTCCTCCTTGTCCTCTTCCTCTGGTTTGAACGCAAACTTTTAAAGCCATTTTTCTGTTTGGTTCGGGAGATTCTCCGGTTAAATCCCAAATACGGTTGCCATTTGTCGGTGATCCAGAGCTCACAACTTTTGGTTCAGCAATTTAGTAGGTAGTTCATTGATTTGTTCGAGTTGGCCTTTGTTACATTTTGTTACTAGCAAGACTCGGTCTGAGTTATATTTATACTGAATGCTTGAAATCTCTAGACCGGACAATTGTTACAGAAAATTTTGGTACAACATTCCCAACCAGTCAATCCCTCAGCAGCCTTATTTCATTCCACACTCAACTCATGGGACATTGGTTATTGCTTGAAGCCCTTTACACAAGTTCAATCACAAAAAAGGAATAACAGAACCAACCTTGTGGTCTAAATATCCAGAAACTTCTAGCATGCATTGCTTCAAATAATATCGATCAAAATTATTGTGTACTGTTAGGTTGTGTATGAATTGATCAAAATGTTTTGGTTTAAAAGTCCATTATTCACACTTATCTATAAGGTTTTAATTGTGTGGCCTAATTTCTGTACACTTACTGTTACAAGTGGCTTTCTAAAAGATTCTTATTGAAATGAAATTCATCAAATGTGTATTCTACACTCTGTTTTGTTGTAACATGACCTCAATGAAGCATTGAGGACTATGATGAATGCTGTTCTGAAAGTGCAAAAACTGCATGTAAATTCTGTTTAATGAAGAAATCTAGTTACACAGCTTCAGGGTTTGATCTATTGTGACCAAGAATACACATAACTAAAGAAAAATGACTAATATATCCATTTTTTTCATACATGTAAATTTCAGGGATACTTCTGAGGCAAACGAAGAACTTGCCGCATTGCCACCAAGAGGTTGGAACTCATATGATTCTTTTTCGTGGACGGTGGATGAAAATGCATACCTGCAAAATGCACAGATCTTGGCAGAGAAGTTACTCCCACATGGATATCAGGTTATTTGCCAGAATGCTTTAATTTGGCTATAGATCATATCATAACAAGTTTGGATGAAAACAGTTCTGGCCACTTGTTTAACTATTTATTCTTTCTCATAGTACGCAGTTATTGATTTCCTCTGGTATCGGAAGTATGTCGATGGAGCATATACAGATTCATATGGATTTGATAACATTGATGAATGGGGCCGTCCATTTCCTGACCTTCAAAGGTTTCCATCATCTAGAATTGATAGAGGGTTTAGTCAAATTGCCAATAAGGTCCATAGAATGGGCTTGAAATTTGGCATCCATTTGATGAAAGGGATAAGTCTGGAGGCTGTTAATGCAAACACACCAATCTTGGACATTAAGACGGTACTCTTCCTCTTTTTAATATGCTAGTATGTGACAATTAATTGTGTTTCAAAATTAGCATTTTATTTGGGAGAGCTTGTTATGTGTTCATTTATTGGTCCCTCAACTTTGCTATTAATTCGTGTTGACGTTATGTCTTATACCCAAAATCGAATAATCATTGTTAATGTCAACTTGTATATACAGAAGCCATTCTTAGGTTTTCTTTGAATCTCGATATGAAAGATGAATTCGAAATTTATTTTTACAGGATGACATAACTTTATATGTACTAGCTACATGATCTTTTTTAGTTTTTGCTGATGTGGAGGCTGGCTCCCCAGAGCACCAACCAATTTCTGATTTAATTTTCTTTTCAATCACATTAATATTCTGTGAAATGCTCCACTTTGTAGTTTATTTTAATTATCTGTCTTACATTTCTGTAGTTTCATATTACGTGACGGATTGAATAACTTAGCCATTGTGTTTTTTCCAGTAAAATTTTAACTGCTAGCTACAATTTGACGAATGAATCTTGAAAACAGGGCATCACGCTTGGCAAAAATTCAAGTACAAATGAAAGTTGCTGTACTGTTTATCACTATTTAATGTGTTCTCTTGTGATTCCTTTCAGGGAAAACCTTATCTAGAGGATGGCCGTCAATGGACAGCACGTGACATAGGTCTCACTCACAGAACTTGTGCATGGATGCCACATGGATTTATGAGTGTTAACACAGATACTGGAGCTGGACGGGCCTTTTTAAGATCTCTTTATCGACAATATGCTGATTGGGGTGTTGACTTTGGTATGCCTTTTGATTAATATGTCAATTTAGGTCCACAGGCCTGTGAATAGCATGAAGTATCTCAACTTTCAGTTGACCCTTTCCATGTTCTGCCAAAACTGAGAGATCAATAAATCCTTTCATATTTACCATTATGTTTTGGTTGCAGTGAAGGTCGATTGTATCTTTGGTACAGATTATAGCCCGGAAGAAATCATCACTATTTCAGAGGTAAATAACTCCCCATACTGGAATTAATTACACTAGTTCCAATGAAATCAGTGCACCGCTGTAATCAGCTAAATCCCTACATTGCAGCTGTTGGAAGAGATTGAACGTCCGATCATCCTGTCCCTTTCACCAGGAACTGAAGTTACTCCAGCATTAGCTGAGAACATTAGCAAGCATGTCAACATGTATAGAATAACTGGAGATGATTGGGATAACTGGAAAGATGTGAGCTCACATTTTTCTGTGTCAAGGTAAATTGAACATATATTTTCTACTTTGTTTTGCTCCGTTACATACTCATTATTTTCCTTAGCTTGTAAGGTTATGTATATTGTCCAGTAAATAAGATCATTTTCCTTATTTCCCGTTGCATTGCCTCGTGTACATAGTTCCATTGCTGCTGCAAAGAAGATCGGGGCCACTGGGTTGCGAGGAAGATCTTGGCCAGACTTAGACATGCTTCCATTTGGATGGCTTACCGATCCAAGTAATGAATGACCTTTATATTAAGAAATTTAATTAGTTCTTGATTCTTGTCTTGCTCTTTTGTCTTTTAAACCATGAAGCAACCTCACAATTTTTTTAAAAAAAAACCATAGTTTTCTATTAAACGCACATGTTAGCGGATTTTGGCATCAATAAACAGTTGTAGTTGTAGCACACAAGTTCCATTAACGCATTAGGGACAATATGGCTAGCCCAGCGTAGTACTTTTGGATAATTGAGTTGGGAGATAAACTTTTCCACAAACTTCATGAATGCTCATGCTGTTACCAGGTTGTATGAAAATTCTATATAGGAAAATGAGGAAAACTAAAATTATATGCCATTTATTTGTTTTTAGAGAATGACATTGAGTTATTCAGGCAAATGAGAGGAACGGAGCCTAGCTCAGTTAGTGGGAGGTGTCGGCGTACACCCCCCACAACATAGGTTCGAGTTTGGGTTCATTAATTTATTCAACAACATGCAACTCATCTTTTTTTTTTCTCGAACGAAGCAGGAGACCTGTGTGCCATTTCATTAAGATGGAAAAGTGTGTACACCAAGTCCGATGAAGGACCAAACCTCAAGTATAGAACCACACCGCACACCCCAGAATAAAAGGGTTACCACCTTGCTACAGAAATATCTATGAACTAAACCAGGGACATGGTAGCCTAATCTCCTCTGGTCAGCGACCTAGCTAGGAGATCCTGGAGCTTGGTTGCTCCAGCCATGCCCCAAAAGACTACACTCATCCTGAAGGGAAAACAGATCTGCTACACTAGCAAACAACTACCGTATCATCCAGGAAACTTGCGAGTAGAGGTCACAGATTGTTACCTTTAGACGCGCAGCTCAGCGGAAGAAGAGTTGGAGCAGCTGGTCCAACATAGATGCGCGTCGTTGTAGAGGAAGTAGTCGATCACAATCGTCTCCTTGTCCTCGTCCGGCAGCAGCTTCTTGTTGTCGCAGCCGATCAGCGCAGCAACAACAGCTGCGCCTCCACGGAGTCCACACGTACAGGGAAGGAATGTCGTGCGCCGGTGTGCTAGCACCGCGCGCCCGACTAGGGTTTCGGGTGGGCGAGAGGGGAGAAGGCGGTGGCGGCTAGGGTTTGCGGTGTGGTGAAGTGGTGGTCATCCACAGCCCCCCGCCCCTACTTATATAGGCCATGCTAATGAGCTATCACGTTGAAAGACCATTAGGACTCTATCTCCTTATTGGATCAACATCCAATGGCCTAATCCGAATTGTTCTATGATTGCCTCTTCGGCATATCACCAACACATCCATCACTGCCCGAAGCAGCACAGAAGTGCATGGCCTTGCATTCTCAAAGACACAGAATTGTAAGCAATAGAGATTAGATAGATTAGGAGATATAGAGTACATGCATATAGGCAGCCCCTGATTGGTTTATAGAATCATAACCGAACATGGGTTATCCTGCCATCCTAATAATCTAGAGCACGGCACAAGGGCCGGCTGCAGTCCTGGTGTCCAAGCCAAGGACTCTATCACTAATAGCACAACATGCTAACTCGCCCCAGCAGTCTGGTCGCCAGCAGCCTGAACGTTCAGACTGGACTTAAACTCCGTGAAGACCAAAGTATGAAGATCCTTGGTGAAGATTTCAACACACTGTGAGGTCGTTGGGACATGAAGGACGCGGACATCGCCAAGTGCAACGCACTCCCGAACAAATGAAGATCAATCTCAATATGTTTGGTGTGCTAATGCAGAACAAGGCTAGAAGACATGTAGACTGTGCTGATGTTGTCACGATACACCAGAGTAGTGTGATGAAGAGGGGAACAAAGCTCTAGAAGAAGCTGGCTCGACCAAGAAGCTTCGGCCATAGCATTGGTGATAACTTGACAATCAATCTCAGCACTTGTGCTCGAAATAGTGTTCTGACGCTTGGAGGACCATCAGATGAGGTTGTCACAAAGGAAAACAGCATAACCAGAAGTAGACTTGCGAGTGTCCGGACAGCTAGCCCATTCAGCATCGGAGTAGATGACAAGATCAGACCGTGCAAAAGGCTGAATATGCAGTCCCAAATCTAAAGTACCATGGATATACCGAAGTATGCGCTTCAAGGCAGCAAGATGAGGCTCCTGTGAATCAAGCATATGAAGACATATCTGCTGAACGTCGTGTGCAATATTGAGTCTGGTGAAGGTGAGGTACTGAAGGGCGCTTGCCAAGTTGTGAAAAATCCGTAGGGTCGGAAACTCAGCTTGAGCAGAAAGCTTGGGACTCAAATAAACTGGAGTGGTGCAAGGCGTGCAATCAGACATACCAGCGTGATCCAAGATCTCGCGCATGTATTGTCCCTGAGAGAGAAGGTTTCCAATGCGCCACACATGCATACCCAAAAAATGATGAAGCTTACCATGTCCTTCATTGAGAACTCCCTATGTAGAGCATCAATGGTATGACGAAGCACTGTTGTGGAGGTTGTAAGAACAATATCATCCGTGTAGAGGAGACGGTATACTGTTCACTTTCGGAATGATACATGAACAAAGATGTGTCTGACTTTGCTTCCACAAAACCAATCTGAAGAAGATGTGCGGCAAAACTGACTCCCTGGGTGCCTACTTGAGACCTTAGAGCAACCAATTCAGCCAGCAGACAAAATCAGGATGTGTAGAATCCTCAAAACCCAACGGTTGAGAGCAATAAATGGTCTCAGAGAGTCCCATGAAGGAAAACATTCTTCACATCAAGCTGATGGATAGGCCACTGCTACGAAAGGGCTAGCGAGAGCACAATGCACATGGTAGCAGGCTTCATGAGGGGGCTGAAAGTCTCATCAAAGTCAATGCTAGGGCGCTGTGTGAAATCACGAAGCACCCACCTGGCCTTGTAGCGCTCGAGAGATCCATCAATCTTGAACTTGTGTTTGAAAACCCATTTGCTAGTGACAGTATTGGCTCGAGCGGGACGAGGGACCAAAAACCATGTGTTGTTGGTCAACAAAGCACCAAATTGTTCCTCCATCATAGCGCGCCAGTTCGGATTGCCAAGAGCGGCACGATATGTCCGCGGGATTGGGGACAAAGGCACTGCATGGAAGGGAGAAGGCTGGCGAAATCCAAGCTTGCCACGTGTAGTCAAGGAATGCTGATTCTGTACAGGAGGTATAGGGATAGCACCAGGGGGAGTCCGTGTGGCGGAACCGTCCAGTTTAAATCGGCTCAAGTGCATCGGATCGTCATTTTACTGACAATTGCAGCTTACGCACTTCAAACGCCATAAACCCGGTAGTCCGTCAGATATCCTCAAGACATCTGAAACATTCACTTACCACTAGCACAATTGCACCACATAGGAGCACGATAGACAAAGTCACAACACATTTAATTATGCAAGGAGTAGAGTTAATACAAACCATAAAAACAAACTTAAGTGCATGTTATACACTACTGAGTTTCATAACATTCAAAGGTAGGTCTTAACAAGGACAATACTATGCTGCGACCAACTTATTTATATACAAAGACAATGACGTGAACATGTTAGGCTTATCAACGTGTCTCTTCTTCCTCCGAAGCCAACTTTTCTGCTTTACTGAGCATCTTCTGGTGGCTCTGCAACATTGATAGTATCTTTAGTACAAAAGGTAGTTAGCAAGACTTACCCGTCTACATGGACATACATATATACAGGCACACAAGGGCATGCATAGCTTTGAGGCTATGGATAGGTAAACTTTTGCATAAAAGCTTTACTATAAATAAGTCCTTAACTTCCATATTTTAACTTTATTTAGTGATTACCTGTCACTAGGTTAGCAGCTATACTAAACAATCATGGTCATTGTGCAAGCCTCATATTTCATAAGCATATAACATATTCTCTTTTTACTATAATGCCTATCAGCGATCAAGCGGTATTCATACCGAGAAGTGCGGCGATCCAGACCAATTTTCATCCTGTAGGGCAAAACCTAGTCACACGCGATGTATGGTCTCATCGGTGGTCCACACATAACAACCTTTCACTATGACCACCCCGAGACCTGAATTGGCCCCGCTCGAACCTAGGGATGCACCCCCACATCGGCTCCACATTTGGCATGACCCGACATGTGAGTTTGCGGCTACGTCCCTTCCTCCTACCTCGACTAGAAAGCGAGCCACAATTCAAATCTTGGAGTAAACAGATTTACATCAGCTTGCCGGTCCTATTAAACCGGCATATGACTAGTACGTTCAAAGCTTGATCACAGGTAAACAACAACAACTCCTTATTCGATCGAGGCAATATGTCGGGTTGAGACTCCTTTCCCAAACCTTCACCCTCGCACTCGGTCTCTAGTTCATACTTTAATAACAACATTAAAGGTGATAGTGCAAAAGCCTGAGCTTACTAATGTTATGATGGAACTGTGAGGAATACTAAGCATGACTAAGCTTCACTAAAAATAGGGTAAGCATTAACGTTGTTCTTAATTAAGGGATAGTCATGCAATCAACATTTCACACAACTCCTAAACGTAATGCATGCAGTACAGTAGTAATACGTGAAGTAATACTCAAAATAGGGTTTAGATGCTCCGATACTTGCCTTGATCAGTAGCAGGATTAGTGTCAGCAGTAGCAGCAGACTTGGGTTCCAACTCCAGCACCACCTTATCTGGCTCTTGGGGTCCTTCAGGTGCTAGCTCGACGAAGTCGACCCCAAAAGCTTCTCCTTCTAAGATGATATGATGCATAAGTTAGCGAACATGCAAATCTTAGAAACAGAGCTAGACAGCTTTCCAAGTCGCTAACGCTGCAAGCCTACACTGAAAAACCCTAAACAAAATTTTCCCTCATTATTCCTAATTTCCTAGAATTTTTAATAATTTTAAAAGCATTAGATTATTATTCTAAACATTATAAAAGAATTAACCTATTTATTATTATAAAACATTATTCACAATTTTATTTATTACTAACCCTATTTATTTATTTAAATACCAAAAAGAAAGGTACTTAAATAAATAAACTAATTACTATTAGGCCCCGTTTGGATCATTGGAATTGAATTTCATTCTAATAATTCTAATTTAGACACAAACTAATTAAGCTAATATAGTTATATGTGAAATATATATGTATATTATTGTTGGCCATATGAGAGAGATACTTATGTGCTGCACTTCTACTGTAGGAAAGAGATTTGAGGAGCATGTTATAAATTGCACATCAGAAACATAGCATGAGGATGTATAGAATCAATTTTCATCTTCCACCCCATGAATTTAAGATAGACTTATATCTAAACTTTGAAAAGTTGTGAAATGCCACATTACAAGATAAATAGCCTACTCCATTAAGTAGATTCCAATTCCTTTAAAATGAAGGGATCCAAAACGGGGTCTTATCCTATTCCTAGGGTTTACTTATTTCTAATGCATAAAGGAAAATAAAAGAAACCTAATAAAATTTATTTCACTAATTTAGGACATTTCTATAAACTATTATGAATTAATCTAATTAAAATCTATTTATACTAATCCTAAAAACAAATCTAAAAACCTAATCTATTTTACACAAAACCCCTTGGAAAACCCATCTATCTAACCCGCCGTCTCTTTCCCACTCATAGCAACTGACTTGCGGGCCCCTCTCTTCTCCCTCTCCCCTTTCTTACTTACAAGAGGGCCCGGGCCCCTTCCCTTTTCCCTACGGGCGCACATGTCCGGTCAAGACCGACCGACGTGGCGGCGGCGGCGGCGGCGACGGCCACGGTGAAAATCACCGGCGGCTAGGTTTTCTCGGCACGAGAGGACCATGGCTAGATTTTCCCTGGCATTGCGCACACACTAGTGGGGTTAGCCCCCAACAGCTGCGACTCCTCTGCGTCCGGTGGTGACAACGGCGGGCAGCGACACAAGGCTTCACGGTGGGCGGCAATGGCGGCCCTCCCGCGGATTTCCCTGACCCAAAACAGCGGCCCTAGCCTCTACGTGTGTTGGGGGGGGGGATTGGCCTGCCAAGAAACTCCTCCACGACAGAACTAATATTTATGTTCGTGTATTTGCCTTCGCTCATGTATGAGGTGGACAGATAGCCTTCGCTCCGGGACGCGGAATGACCCGCTGGTTGTTGTCTTCGGAGAGTAACATAGCAAAGGCAAAGGAAGCGGAGGTGATTTTAGGCCTCGACTCAACCGAGTATGGCAGGTTTTCCTACGTTTTAACATATGACAGGTCTGCACCAATACTATATCGGCTTCATACTCGGCAGTGAAGGATAGCCTAAGCCCAAGATTAAATCGGGCGACGAAGGGAATTGGAGCCTCTGATGCTAAAGCGAAGCCAGGAGGAATACAATCATACATAGCGCAGATAGTCAGACTGTTCACACCTTGAGATGTAAATTTACCGCTTTGCCCGTAGCATGTTTAAGTTGTGTAGTCATGGGCATGTTGCCTGGATTGCAGGGGTATAAGCGGAATGTAAAATGTCTCTTGGCCTCCCTATAAAAGGGGAGCACCCACCAACGTGTAAAGGGCTGATTCTCGAGACTACTGTTGATGTGTAATATATTATTGCTTGTCACGTATTCTCAGTCTTAGCTACTGTTTGTGCATATTGTCTTCGGCTCTCACAACAGTTGGCGCCCACCGTTTGTGCTGAGTACGAAGAAAGCCCATGAAGCCCACAATGCCACCTAGAAGACACCGAAACCCAACTCCCAATCACTCAAGACTCCATAGAAACCGAGACCGAAGCCACGGGAGAAGAGCAAGTGGATGACGAAGTCACCCTCACTCAAGGGGAGATGATGAGCAGAATTGAGGAAAGGTTGCGCCTCAGGCGCATCGAGCAGCAGAAACAGCTCAAAGCCGTGCAGAAAGAACTGCAGCAGGAAATGCAGCAAGAGGAGGAAGAATAACAATGTTAATTACTGTTAATCCAGCAACAGCTGTCTGACTTAAGGTAGACGAAGCAGAGGAGAATGAATAATCCAAACACGAGAGCCACTCTGCTTCGCGCAGGGCTGGAGCCAGCGAAGAAGCAGGTCGCTGATTTGCAAGCTGAGCTAAATGAACCAAGAACTTTCCTCGACGCAGGGGCAAACTGCGTTTCCACCTCGGGAACCAGACTGCAGACGCTGCACTCCCGCCCAATTGATCATGCTTGTCCCCTCTCAGAAGATTTACAATTGGTGAAATGGCCGCCTTCGTACAAACCGATCACCTTACCAAGGTACAATGGCTTCACCAACCTCAAGCAATTCATTATGAGTTACGAAGCCGCAATCGCTTCGGCTGGAGCAGATGATGTGGTACTAGCAAAATCTTTCATCATTATCTACGATGGCGTTGCAATGAGCTGGTACACGAAGCTGCCGGGACTATCCATCAACAGCTGGCATGAGCTAAAAAGAGAAGTGACCAAAAATTTCAGGATCATGGGAGATCAAGCACTATCATAAGCAGAGTTGACTGTAGCAACCGAAGGAGCCCTTGAAAGAATACTTTCGCAGGTTTGTACCTTGAGATCCCAAGCTCATATTCCTGATGAAGCCGCAAAATTTGCAGCTACTGAGGGGTTTCGGCCGGGACCATTCGCACAACATATTGCAAGAGAACCACCACCTACCCTCGGTGACTTGTATGAAGAGTTCAGGAAATATTGTCCATCAGACAACGATAACAGAATGAGGCTGGCAAGAGAAGCCATAATAAAGAACCAACCCGACTCCCAAAAGAAGCAAAATCACTACAAGTCAACCCATTACCAGCGCTTCCCATATCAATTCATCATGAATGTTGAGAATCCACCTTCATTCCAAGAGAACAAACCCCCATACGAAGAAAACTCATATGTAGACCTAAGGGGGGAACTAAGCCAAAGAGGAGGAAGAGCCGGCAGAGGCCGAGGAAGAGGAAGGGGTTCGCCTTCGGGCCCGGAGCTATTTTGCCAATATCATGGCAAAAATCATACTCATGGCACCGAGCAGTTCAGAGACATCAAGAAAACTATAGAGAAAATGAAGGCAGACAAGATCCAAGCTAACCAAACGAAGCCACCTTTAGCTTCATCGAGTAATTCTCAAACAATACAACCATATTGCCCAGTTTTCGCATCCCTAAAGTCCAATGTTGTACATCCAACAACTATGGCTGCACAATATGTGCATTCGCCTCAAACCTTCCAACACTACTTCCCACAAACACTATATCCACAGCTATACTCCCAAGCTACTCACCAAACCATTTCTCGAAACATCAAAGTTGAAGAGCTGCCACCACCCCCACAAAAACCACAAGTGCAAGAGCCAAACCCACCCAACCCTCTCCCAAGTTATGGTCACATTCTTCCCATAACTGGAGGATCTTCACTCACCTTCGAAACAAAAAGGCAGAGAAAGCTATTTCTGGCAAGTAAATAACATCTCAGTTGATGGACCTTACAAAAAATCAGAGTGGTCTCACATGCCAATTGCCTTCACCAAAGAAGATCCGAAACTGCAAAATTTCCCTCACAATGACGCAATGTCAATCGAAGCCAATATAGCTGGCTGGACGATTGGAAAAGTGTTAGTGGATATAGGCAGCTTAGCAGACATCATTTTAGCAAAGACATTGAGATCTATGACAAACATTAACCCAGATAATCTGGAGCCATCAGACACACCATTTGTTGGCTTCGGGGGGAAGCGAACAAAGACTTTGGGGAGGATTACACTACCAGTATCCTTTGGTGATACATCAAATGCAAGAACAGAGTATATCACCCTCGATGTTGTTGACATGATCTTCGACTACAACGTTATCTTCGGTAGGGGAGTAATCAACACCTTCGATATCACTATCAAACAAGCCTTGTTGTGTATGAAGATGCTAGCACTGAAAGGGGTTATCACTATCTTCGGTGATAAAAAAGAAACCAGAAACATTGAATGGGCAACCATACCCGGGCAACGTAATGTGCACTTGCTCGAAGACAGAGAGCTAATCTATCTTGAAGAGAAGCCAAACATTGACAAAAGTTGCAAAAACATGGAAGAGGCCACAGAAACAAAGCAAGTCCAGCTGCAACCTGATGTCTTCGACAGAAAAGTAATCATTGGCTCAGATCTTGAAGAAGAAGAAGAGGAGAGACTCATCGAGTTCCTAAGGCACAATAAAGACGTCTTTGCATGGTCGAGCAAAGATTTACCTGGTGCAGTCCGAGAGAGAATTGAACACAAGCTCTCAATCAGTCCAGAAATGCGACCGAAGAATCAAAAGCTCAGAAAGATGTCCGAAGAAAAAGTAAGTGCAGTCAAAACCGAAGTGCAAAGACTACTCGATACTAATGTCATTCGAGAGGTAAAATATCCCAAGTGGTTAGGCAATACTGTGCCAGTGCAAAAGAAAAACGGCAAGTGGAGAATTTCACAGATCTCAATAAGGCATGTCCAAAGGATGATTTCCCATTGCCAAGAATTGACAAAATCATAAATCAAGCCGTAGCAAGCGAGATGATCTCTATGCTGGATTACTTCTATGGCTATCATCAGATATGGATAAAAAAAGAGGACGAAGAAAAAACAAGCTTCATTACACCAGTTGGCACATTTTGCTTCGTCAGAATGCACGAGGGGCTTCGCAACGCTGGCACTACCTTTGCCGTATGTTCACCACTGTGTTTAGAGAAGAGCTGTTTAAAACTAGACTCGCATATGTTGATGACATCTTAGTAAAGAGTGTCAAGAGAAAAGATCACATCTCAGACTTAGCGGTTGCCTTCGCAAGAATGAGAGAAGCTGGGCTCAAGCTTAATCCGAAAAGTGTGTTTTTGGGGTGACAAAAGGGAAGATACTGGGATGCCGGGTGTCAGCAAATGAGATCGAAGCTAATTCAGGCAACATCAATGCAATACTTGATATGGAGGAGCCAAAGAGCGTAAAGGATGTGCAAAAACTAGCGGGAAGGATTGCAGCATTAAACAGATTCATTGCAAAAGCAGCCCGACGAAGCCTGCCCTTCTTTGCAACTCTAAGAAATGCAACAAAGTTTGAGTTGGGAGAAGAACAATCCAAAAACCTTCCAAGAGCTAAGGCAATACCTAATGCAATTGACGAAGCTAACTGTCCCTGATCTGAAGGAGCCATTGTTGCTATATATTGCAGCTTTGCTGACGGCTGTAAGTGCAGTGTTAAAAGCTAAGAAAGAAATGGGAAAACAAAAGGTGCAGCAACCAGTATACTTTGTATCGGAAGCATTGGCTGGATCGAAGCTGTTCTATTCAGAGGTCGAGAAGATAATTTATGCTGTGATAATGGCTTCCAGAAAGCTGAGGCACTATTTTGAAGGGCACAACATCAGAGTACTCATTGATCAACCAATAAACAAATTGCTCAACAATAAAGAATCTTCGGTGAGGCTCCGCAAATGGGCAGTTGAACTATCTGAGTATGTGGTGGACTTTGAAAGAAGAACATCGATCAAATCCCAAGTCGTAGCTGACTTCATCGCAGAATGGGCATTTCCTTCGGCAGAAAAATCAGACTTAGAACAAAGCTAGCGCATACAGTGTGATGGTGCTTGGAGAGACAAAGGAGCAGGAATTGCAACAATTGTAACATCACCTTCAGGAGCAAAAATGAGATACGCAGTGAACCTAAAGTTCTGCAAGAATGGCGACAGAAGCACGAATAAGGTCACTGCGTACGAAGCTGTCCTATTGGGGCTAAGAAAAGAAAAAGCACTTGGCGCATAATGATTTGTTGTAAAAACAGATTCAAAGGTGGTGGCAGACCACATTGAATAGAGTTCTGCAAGAATGGCGACAGAAGCACGAACAAGGTCACTGCGTACGAAGCTGTCCTATTGGGGCTAAGAAAAGAAAAAGCACTTGGCGCATAATGATTTGTTGTAAAAACAGATTCAAAGGTGGTGGCAGACCACATTGAAAAAGAAAGCACCGCAAAGCAACCGGAACTGATCAAATACTTGAGTACAGTAAGATCAGCGGAGAAAAAATTCAAGGAATTCACAGTTGAGTGCATCCCAAGATCTAGAAACGACGAAGTTGATGCACTGGCGAAAGCAGCAGCAATGGGTACAAATTACCACCAGATATGTTCTTTCAAACAATCACAACACCTTCGATCAAAGATCACGATGAACAACAAAAAGTGATCAATGCAATAGACTCAGAAGGTTGACGATCTCCAATAATGGCTTACCTTCGGGGATACTATGAGCCAGATGATGAAGATGACCTTAAATGCATGCAACAAAGGCCAGATCTTACCAGATTATCGATGATGTGCTATACAAGAAAGACGTAGTAGCTCCTTGGCTTCGCTGCATCTCATACAACGAAGGCAATGAGCTGATTCAAGAAATACATAGTGACCTCTACGGAACACACTTTGGAGCAAGAGCCGTAGTGGGGAAGGCAATGAGGCAAGGTTTTTACAGGCCAACAATCATCAACGTTGCCACTAACATAGTCAAGACATGCGATGAGTGTCAAAAGTGCGCAGCCACACGCAAGGCACCTTCGGAGCTATCACAACTGATCACACCAACATAGCCTCTACAAAGATGGGGGATAGATCTCGTGGGTCCGCTTAAACAGCATAAGTAAATCTAAAATATGCAATAGTGGCAGTTGATCTCAGTTGCGAAGCAGAGTGAAAGGCTTGCCAACACTTTCTGAAACCCGCGCTTCCCACGTTGAAGGCGGGGCATGATGACCAGAGGCTCAACTTTACCATGCAAAGGATAAGCTAACGCCTTCGTACCATCAGCCAGTGTAACATCCTTTGAGGGGATCTTCACGTAGAGCCAATAGCTCTGCCAATCTTTCCCCCATTTGTTTCTCTGAGCGAAGGAAAGTTCTACCTTCGCAAACGAAGACCCACGACGACCCCCGATGAAGGTGACACAGCCGAAATCGGGCTCATATAATTCACCGTCAACTTCGACAGACTTGCTTTGGTTGTGACCCTCATACAAGCGAAGAAAACTATCAACATTAACCTCGGCGTCATTAGTCTTCACTGCCCAGAAGAAGCGAAGAAGATGAGTGATGGCATTGGGGGTCAAATGATGCAGTCTTAATCCGTAAGGAGCCAGCATCTTATGAATGATATTGTCAACCGGCGTCCTCAGGCTTGCAATGAAGAAGTCATAAAAGACAGCAGCTTCGTCTTCCTCCGGCGCAGGAATAACTTCATCACCGAGCGCACGACCATGCCCCTTGGGAAAGTAACCCTTGCTTTCATAGAAAGGGATAACT
>CM014274.1:38386386-38399036 GCA_004135705.1 Alloteropsis semialata
GTGGACGGCGGCCACCGCTCTGCTCGGCTCTGCTTTCTGTCTCTGAATCTCTCTTCTCTGAATTTCCCTCAAAAACTGCCGAATTCAACTCAACTTTGCTCCAAAATTCATTTGTAAACTTTTCAAACTCCAATTACCAAATTTGTAGCTTGATCATAGGGCTCCATTTTCTCTAATATGACCTTGGACTAAATCTGCTTAGATTGAAAGTTACAAATCTCTGAACATTGGTCAATTCAATGAACTTTTCAAAGTTCAGTTAAATGTTTAATTGATGAAACTTTGCTGCCCAATTTAAATGCTCAAATCTTCAATTTATGGATCAACATCAACCTGATTGTATAGAGCAAGGATAGAGCTTCACAATGCATGTGATCTATGTAATATAAAACCAAGCCCCTAAACATGGCTAAAAACTAATATCACATGTCATATAAAACTTTACCAATTTTGATCATTTAAGTTTGAATCCTTCTCAAACTTAATCAATCCAAGTATATGCGACCAATAGCTATTATTTGAAAATCACTTGCTCAAGTTTGACTTGGTCAACCTTCCAAAGTGCAAAAATTACCAAAATGCCCTTAGCTCATGAATGAGCTCTCTGAGTAGCCATTAATCCCTTATTTCTTTATATTTGTCCTCACTAGTGCTCTAACGATCTTCTTAGTTGCACACTAACAACTATGGTGTAACAGGCCGCAACCGGAAAGGCACGCCGTGTCACAATGGGAGCATGAATTGCCTTCTAAGAGTAGACATTCCGAACATCCTTGTCGATGGGCGGGAGATGAGGTGGCTGAGGCGCAGCAAGAGCCGCCCCAGGAAGATGCTGCAGGGTGGCTACAACTTGCTGTCTGGCCAAAGTCATTTGCTGCAAGGCGAGGCCGGCTGCTGCAAGGCCAGGGGCGGTTGGGCTGGATGGGAGGCAGCCGTGATGCCAGGAACATGACCGGCTGAGCTGGAGCGTTGGCTGGCTGCATCTGGCGACTGGCCAGTCACTGGTGGCCACGGCCCGGCCAAGACGGCAGCTGTACTGGCAAAGCTTCAGTGGCCGCACATGGCAGTCACTA
This sequence comes from Alloteropsis semialata, assembly GCA_004135705.1. Lineage (NCBI taxonomy): Eukaryota > Viridiplantae > Streptophyta > Magnoliopsida > Poales > Poaceae > Alloteropsis > Alloteropsis semialata. The sequence continues at coordinate 38,387,460 of CM014274.1, forward strand.
CAAGGCTTGCCATAATTGTCCAGAGTTTTTAATAGTGTGGCCGACGGTTACTGCACATCATATCTACTGCTTTTCATCCCATCGTTTATTTCCAGTCGTTGATTCCTGGTCGGTGATTAGCAATTCCTCACGGCAAAAGCCACTGCTAGACTTAATCACTCTTGGCCATTAGTCCAAGCATGGTACTAGTGCAGAAGCCACACGTGGCAGTGCGGGAACGACAATGGAAGGTCCTAAAGGTGGGGAAAAGTGCACTGGTGCAACATTCGTAAAATCTCCTAAGAAATGAAGCTTGTTAGCAGGAGCTTGCTACCCATGCTCAGAGAAGGGAAACGAGTGCTCCTTAAACACTACATGCCGAGGTATGATGATTCGATTAGAAGGAAGATCAAGGCAGCAATACCCTTGTGATGTGGTGAGTAACCAGGGAAAATACACAAGGCAGGGCGAGGATCAAGTTTATGAGCGGCGGCGGCAGAAAGATTGGGGTAACATTTGCAGCCAAAGACACATAGTCGATCATAGGAAGGTGGAACACCAAAAAGGGGAAGTTAGGGTAGAAAAATCGAGTATCTTGGTAAGGCAATATGTTAAGGAGGTATTGGCAGTGTTAAGTACCTCAATGTTATTAATGGAACGAATGTTGCGTTCAGTTTTACCGTTTGGAGGCGAAGTGTAGGGACAACAGGCGCAAGTGGTCACCCCGTGTAAGGAAGAATGTTCGTGCACTTGTGGGATATGGGTACCCCTGGGCCCACTACCGACCGGGTAACCAGTCGGCCTGGTCCCACGTTTGACAAGGAGATGGGCCGATCCCGAGCCGGCCCACGAGGATCCTTGGCTTGATGGACAAGATTGGAGAAGACTTAGCCCGCAAGGGATTCGGTGATATCCTTGGATCCTACCCAGGAGAACATGGAGAATATGCGGCGACCGATACAGATTAGTTTCCTAATTTGAGCCGGATACAATTAGAGATAACCGACCTGTAAACCTTAGGCCGTCAGCCTATATAAGGTGGCCTAGGTCAACCCCTTCAATCATCTGATTCCCACGCCATTCATCCATTGTAACCGAGAGCTCGCCGTTGTTCTCTGGAACCTCGCCGAGCGAAGCAATACAAGACCCCCGAGCACAGGACGTAGGGTATTATACCTCCGGGTAGCCCGAACCTGTATAATCCCTGTGTCCCTGTGTTACCTCGAGCTCTAGTCCAGCGATCTCCCTTTGCCTACAAATCAACCATCTGGGTACCCCCGGGTGGACTGCCGGACGATAACTCCGACAGTTGGCGCGCCAGGTAGGGGTGATCGCCGGGCAATAAAGCTAGCTCGATGGCAGATCGTCGCTCCGTCATCTTCCCCGACTCAATCAAGGACTGCGCTACGCATCTGGAGGGTATCAGCTTTTTTGCTGAGACTCACTCCACCACCACCGCCGCCTCCGACTCCACCATGACGCCTGACGTTCCAACGCCGACCAGCCCCACGCTGACTTCATCGCCGATCTCCTCGTCAATCATCGCCCCGCTCCAGCAGCGGCTCGATGAGATCTCCATCAACGACCAGGCTCCGGGCCTGGCCACCCGCCGAAGAATTCCTCCCCCGGATGAGCTTCTCGCCGGGTTGGATCGTGTCCAAGACACAATCGCCGAGTGCATCTCCATGTCGGAGGAGGCCCTGCGCCGACCCCGCAAAGCGCTCCCGCTCGGGTTTCGCAACGCCTCGTCGATCTACTCGGCCCAGGTCCAAGAAGACATGTCTCAGATCCGATCTGAGACCACCCCAGCCCGCCCAGTCTCCGGATTGCGGCGAGTTCCAGGTCGCCACCAGCGTGCTCTTGCCGGCCCCGGCCGACTCGAGCAACAACTCAAGCTACACCACGCCTCCGGGGCGTGAAGTCTTCGTTTCCGAGGATTCCGTAACTCGGGACGGAGAAACCGACTTGGCCAGAGATCGCCGTCAAGAGCGAAACCAAGGCCGAGCCCGACGGCGCGCCGAAGAAGCCGCCCTGCCCCCGGCAGCGGCCGGAAACGTTGCACCTGCTGCAGTTCCTGGTGATCCCGCAGCCGCCGCTGCTGCCGGTGCACCTGCAGCCGCCATACCAGTCGGAGAGATCCCCCTGGGGCTCCACAACGACGGCAACCCCCACCTCGGGGTCCCCACGGAGTCGCGCCCCAGAACCTCGATGGTGCATTCGCCCGGGTGCCGTTCCGCACGCCCCAGGCCAATGTCGTCGCCGCTTTCGCCGAACTGGGTCACATGCCCGATACCCCAGAGGTGCAGAGAGCCCGAGCTCAGTTGGAGGCAGCACAAGAACAGATCGAGCGATCGTATCGCGCCAGATCCCGGTCTGGGCGATCAAATTCGACTCGTTCTGCAAGTCGCCGCTCTGCTCATAGCAGATCGGATCGGGATCATCCCAACCAGAGGAACCCCCACTACCCGTCGTCGAAGAAGAGGTGGCCCAGAACCACCATGAAGACGAAGAAGAGGAACGGCGTAACCCGCGCAACGCGGACCAGCGCCGTGAACGATACCAAGAGCGTCGCGACAGGCGCCAACGGCATCAACAACCTGACGATCTCCGCGATCGCCTGAGGGACTGTGCCCGTGACATCCGCGCCGACCTCGATGCTCGACACCGAGAACGCGACGCGGCCGAGCTCGAGCGTCGCGAGCGGTACAACCGAGATTATGGCCGACCCGATCGCCAGCCGATTGGCGAGGCAGGCGACGACTCGGCAGAGGAGAACGAGCGCCGCGTTGTTCATGAGCTCATGGAGCGTGAACAGTATGACGCAAGATACGGCCCCCCGCGGGACGATCGCTGCCATGGGCGTGGTGAACCTCGGCCCCGCGCCGACCAGATCCGACCTCCTCGCCGCGACCACCACAACGGCGAAGAGGATGACTTTGACGGCTTCGCCGCCTTCTCCGCCCGACTCCGCGCCATCTGTTGGCCCGAGTCCTTCAAGCCAGCACTCGTGGAGAAGTTTGACGGTCGATCCGACCCCAAGCTTTGGCTCAAGACGTACCACACGGCGGTCAAAGCCGCCCACGGGACCAACGACCAAGCCGCCGCTTACTTCCCTGTGATGCTGGGCAAGGAAGCACTCCTATGGCTTGAGGGCGTTCCCCGGAACACCATCGACAGCTGGGCAGATCTCTGCCATGCTTTCACCAAGAACTACCAGGCGAGCTATACTCGGCCAGGCACCAGATTCGATCTGGACAACATCAAGCAGAAGAAGGGTGAGAGCCTCCGGGACTACTCCGACCGTTTCTTCGACAACCGAAACGAGATCGCCGAAGTCGAGGACCGGGATGTCATTGACGCGTTCCGGCGCGGTCTTATTGACAATCAGCTGTTCCGTACGCTGTTCAAAACCAACCTCGTCACGGTCTCTGACCAGATGGAGGTGGTCAACCTGGAGGTTCGGGCCGATCAAGCTGAGCAGGCCCAGTTCAAGAACAAACAGAAACGCCCGGAAGATGATGACCGGGTTGAAAGCTCGAAGCGCCACGAGCCGTTACGTGGGCGCAAGGCAGGCCCCGAGCCCCTTGTAGCTCTAGCAGAAGAAGAAGGCCGGCCGGAACCCAGGTTCCTGGCCGAAGAGTTTCACGACACGCTGAATTATCAGTGTCCCTTCCACAAAGACGCGAAACACAATCTCCGTGATTGTCATGCGCTCCTCAAAGAACTCGGCGCCCTGCCGCCCACCAAGAAGCAGCGCTACAACAACAACGGTGGTCGTTACAACAACTACCGCCGTGACGGCTACAACGCTGACCGGCGGGACGACTATCGCCGCAGAGAAGACCGCGACCGCCGCGACGATTACCGCCGTGGCGAGCGAGACCGCGATGCTCCGGCTCGCCGAGACGATCAACGCCACCATGACGAGGAACGCCAACTACCACCACCGCCGGAGGCGCCTAGACGCGACGCCAATGGTGAATTTCAGCGTGCGGCATGAGGTCAACGTCATCATTGGGGGGCCCGGCGCCTTCCCGGATCGGCGCAAGGAAAAGCTCCACAAGCGGGAAGTGACGATGGTTTCCACCAAGCCGGTAGAGTACCTCCAGTGGTCGGAGATGCCCATCGCCTTCAGCCGTGCCGACCACTGGGTTCATCTCCCCGAGCCAGGATCCTACCAACTCGTCGTCGCCCTCGTCGTGGACAGGGTCCTCCTCTCCAAGGTCCTGATTGACGGCGGGAGCGCCCTCAACATTATCTTCACCAGCACCCTCAACAGCATGGGGTTCGACTACAGCAGGCTCCTGAGCGCCGAAGATCCGTTCTTTGGCATTGTGCCAGGAAAAGCTTCCTGTCCGATAGGAAGAGTCGCCTTACCAGTAACGTTTGGCACTGCCAACAACTACCGCACGGAGTTCCTGTACTTCGAGGTAGCCGACTTCAAGAGTTCCTACCACGCCATCTTTGGCAGGCCCATGTTGGCCCGGTTCATGGCAATTCCGAACCACACCTACCTGGTTCTGAAGATGCCGGCGCCCAACGGCATCCTCTCCATCCGTGGAGACATCAAGACTTCCTTCGAGTGCGACGGGGAGGCCATCAAGATAGCCGAGTTGTCTCATCAACTCGGCAACGCTACCCTGCTGGCAGAAGAAGCCTCTAAGGCAGCCACCGGAGAGCCTGTACTCCTGGAGCAGAAGCAGCAGCCCACCGCGCTGGCACCTGCAGACGTCCCCAAAGCAATAAGCTTGGGGCTCGACGACCCATCCAAGACGGCCCTCATAGGGCCAGGGCTCACTCCAAAATAGGAAGACGCGCTCACCTCCTTCCTTCGGGACAACTGGGACATCTTCGCATGAAAGCCATCAGACATGCCGGGTGTTCCGAGGGAGAAGGCTGAGCACTCCTTGGAATTGAGCAAAACCGCAAAGCCTGCCAAACAGAAGCTGCGTCGATTCGCTCAAGAGCGCAAGCAGGCCATTAGGGTAGAACTGAATAAGCTCCTAGCTGCCGGTTTCATTAGAGAATGCAAACACCCAGAGTGGCTTGCAAATCCTGTACTTGTAAAGAAGCAATCCGGTGAATGGAGAATGTGCATTGATTACACGGATCTCAACCGCTACTGCCCTAAAGACCCCTTTCCTCTCCCGCGAATCGATCAAGTCGTCGACTCTACGTCCGGCTGCGTGCTCCTGTGCTTTCTCGACTGCTACTCGAGTTATCATCAGATAGCCCTGAAGGCGTCCGACCAGGACAAGACAACGTTCATCACCCCGCACGGCATCTATTGCTACAAGACGATGACGTTTGGGCTGAAGAACGCCGGTGCCACGTACCAGAAGGCCATCCAAGGATGCTTGCAGAGCCAGATCGGCTGCAACGTGGAAGCTTACGTGGATGACGTCGTTGTCAAGACGTACGACGCCGACACATTAATCGCCGACCTTCAGGAAACCTTCAACAACTTGCGCCGCTTCAGATGGAAGTTAAACCCCACGAAGTGCGTATTCGGGGTGCCGTCAGGAAAGCTCCTGGGCTTCCTGGTCAGCCAACGCGGCATTGAGGCAAATCCAGTCAAGCTGGACGCCATACGCAACTTCAAGGAACCAACGTGTAAGAAACACATCATGAAGCTCACTGGGATGATGGCGGCCCTGAGCCGGTTCATCAGCAAGCTCGGCGAGAAGGGACTTTCGTTCTTCAAGATCCTCAAGAAGGCGGACAAGTTCGAATGGACCCCTGAGGCAAGCAAGGCCCTGGCCGACCTCAAGGAGTTCCTAATTACACCCTCGGTACTCACGGGTCCGACCCCCGGGGAAGAGCTCCTGCTATACATCTTAGCTACCACTCATGTGGTTAGCACGGCCCTGGTCGTCGAGCGTCCAGAAGAAGGCAACCCATACAAGGTCCAACGCCCTGTATATTTCGTCAGTGAAATACTCAGCGAGTCCAAGGTCCGATACCCCCATCCTCAGAAGCTGCTCTACACGCTCCTGATCACTGCCAGGAAGCTACGCCACTACTTCCAGGCACACGTCATTCGAGTCATCTCGAATTTCCCCCTCGGGGCTATACTCCACAACTGGGATGCCAACGGCCGCAGAGTCAAGTGGTCCGTTGAACTCGGCGAGCACACCATCAACTTCGAGCCACGGGAGACCATTAAGTCCCAAATATTGGCCGACTTCATGGCCGAATGGACGGAAACCCAGGAATCGACCCCTGCAGAACGACCAACGCACTGGAAGATGTACTTTGATGGCGCCCTCAACCTTGAGGGAGCCGGCGCAGGAGTGTTGTTCATCTCCCCGGAGGGGCAACACCTGAAATACATTCTTCAGATACACTACCAGGCCACAAACAACGGGGCCGAGTACGAGGCCCTCATCCACGGTCTCCGGATCACGGTGTCGCTGGGTATCAAGCGGCTAATGTTCTATGGCGACTCCAAGCTTGTCGTCGAACAAGTCAACAAGAATTGGGACACGACGAATGAAATCATGAGCGCGTACTGCGCAGAGGTACGCAAACTCGAAGCCCACTTCTATGGGCTCGAGCTCCACCATGTCCTCCGGGAAGACAATGTCGCCGCCGATGTTTTATCCAAGCTAGGATCCACCAGAGCCCAGGTCCCAGTCGGCGTCTTCGCCCAAGATCTGCGCACCCCGTCCATCAAGATGCTTGAGGATGGTAGCCCCGTGCCCGACTCGGAGCCACCTCCGGGCGGCCCGCCGACCAGTGAAGTTCTCGTGGTGGAAGCAGACTGGCGTGCCCCCTTTATCGCTTTCCTCACAGAGAACTGGTCACTGAGTACGAAGGAAGAAATCGAGAAGTTAACTCGGTGAGCGACAAATTACATCGTCATCGGCAACGCCCTGTATAGAAAAGCCGCCTCCACAGGCATACTCATGAAATGCGTCCTCCGCGACGAAGGTATCACCCTCCTGCAAGATATCCACTCAGTCACTTGCAGCAACCACGCGGCGGCCGGCACCCTTGTCGGCAAGGCTTACAGGGCAGGGTTCTACTGGCCAACGGCCATGTCCGATGCAAAAGAGTTGGTGCGCTGCTGCACCGGCTGCCAGTTCTTCCAGAAACAAAAGCACCTGCCGGCTCAGGCGCTAAGGACCATCCCCCCGTCTTGGCCATTCGCCATATGGGGACTCGACAACGTCGGGCCCTTCAAAACTGCTCCGGGCGGATTCAAGCACATCTTGGTGGCGGTTGATAAGTTCACCAAGTGGATCGAATATAAGGTCGTGACCGACACCAAGTCGGCCACAGCAGCCAAGTTCATCCAAGAGCTTACCCACCGGTTTGGGGTCCCAAACCGCATCGTGACCGACCTTGGCTCCGAGTTCACAGGCCATGAGTTCTGGGACTTCTGCCAAGACAACTGCATCGACGTCTACTACTCCTCCACGGTGCACCCCAGGTGCAATGGCCAGGTTGAACGGGCCAATGGTATGGTCCAGGACTCACTCAAAAGCCATGTATGACGAACTCAACAAGCACCCCGGCCGGTGGGCCAAAGAGGTACCTCATGTTATGTGGGGTCTACGCACCCAGAAGAGCAGAGCAACGAGATATACTCCCTTCTTCCTGGTGTACGGCTCCAAAGCCGTCCTTCCAGCCGACATCGCCCATGGTGCTCCGCGCATCCAGTACTACGAGGAAGGCGAAGCAGAAATCGGCCGCCAGGTCGACATTGATTGCCTAGAAGAACATCGACTCGCCGCACTGGTCAGGCATGCAAGACATGAGCAGCAGATACGGCGCTACCACGACCAAAACGTTCGAGAACGCTCCCTTAACGTTGGCGACTTGGCCCTGCGCCGAGTCATGTCCACCAAAGACAAGCATAAGCTATCGGCCCCCTGGGAGGGCCCCTTCATTGTCAAAGAAGTGGTTTCGCCAGGAACATATAGCCTCCAGTGGGCTAACGACGACCCCGTCCCGAACGTGTGGAACATCGAGCATCTCATCAAGTTCTATCCGTAGAATTTAACAAAGCTATGTACCCTTGATCTTATATCAATAAAAGTTTTTCTGCCTCATTTTTTGGCTTGTTATCAACTCCTTACCCGGCACCACGCTGATGCTCGGGGACTGGGCCCGACCCAGAATATGTTTCCTTCACCACGATACATGGGGGAGTACCCGCTTACTCCGACTCCCGAGTCCTTGCCCAACCCTATATTCCCCCGGCGACTACTGAGCTAACCCGGCTGGTCCGAGTCCTCAACTGTGAAACCCTGAGCTCCGTGCTCAACCTGTGTGCCCCCTACACATAAGCCTCCCAGCCGAGCAGTGTAGCAGGGTAAGCCGTCCTCTCCGTGAGCAGTGGTCAGCAGGTCAAAAAGGGTGCTTAAACAGCACAAGGTAGTGGCAAGTCGGGTGACGCAAAGTGCTAGTCGGCAGGGAAAAGGGCCCCACATAACACTAGCAACTATTAATACTTCAAGTAAATCCAGAATTTTATATATATCCGAACACTACAGAGTTTACCGGATATTCTCTTTACAGGCAGCTCCGTCGCTACAGTCTCAGCCAAAGGGGCACACTCCTCGACCAACCCGTCGAACTCTTCATCGGCAAGCTCTTCGGGAATGCCATCGGCGATCGGAGCCAGCTCTTGTGTCGGAAAGTGTATTCTGAACAACGCCAGTATCCGACTCCCGAAGCCAATTGCAGTCTGCTGCATCAACTGGGCTGCGCGATTTGGACCGGCCCTGAGCCGCTCCACCAACGTCAACGTCGCCGGGCCTGACTCGGCGGGCACCAATGAGTTGGCGTTGAACTCGGCCGCCTGCTTCAGTTCCATCAGCTCCGTCCGAAGCCCTGCAAAGGAATGCACATAAACACCCCGACTTCCTAAAAGCCCCAGAAGACTCGGCACGGGAAACTCACCATGCATGGCTCGGTCATGCTCATCCTTCAAGATCTGGTTGGCTTCCTTCAGGTGCTCGGACTCGGTTGCCAGGCGAAGGTTGGCTGCTTTCAGCCCCCGGACCTCCTCCTCGAGCTTATGCTTGGTCCCGGCCAACTCGTCTTCAAGCTTCTTCTTGGCTCCAGCCAGCTTGTCGACCTTCCCTTGAAGGGCAGCCTCCCTCTTCCTCGCCTCTACAAAGCAACCCCCATGAGCACAAGCTGCTCGAAGAGATGCATCAGCAAGCAAAGGAACAAAGAACTTACCCTCGGTGAGAACACCCATGTCCTTCATGAGGTCCTCATTGGTCTTTTGCAAGTCGGCAAGCTCCCGCTCCCTCTGCATCTGGTACTCCTTGGCGGCTTCAGCCTCACGGACCCGATTCGTGTGGATTTGCGCCAAGGTTCGGCGGTCTTCCAGGGCCTGCCGTCTGAAGTTAAGATCCCTTGCGGTTCGTGCCGTGAAACCCTGTCATACAACACATTAGCCCCCTGGGTTAACCCACGATTCATATTTACTACAAAGCACCGGAAAGACATACCTGCACAACACGGTTCAGGACGCCGGCTACGTTCTGTAGCTTCCGGAGCTCGCTCGCTTGGTCGGCAAGATCAAGCTCCATCCGCTGCTCCAGAGTCAGCTCTGGTGCCTGCGGACCGCCCTCGTGCTCAGCTGTGATAGCTTCCACCTGGGGAGGCACCTGGACACCAGGGTCAACATCCAGGTCCTCCCCAAGAAGCCGGTGGTCATCATCTTCAAGCGGTGGAGGACTCCTAGCCGGCTCTATCACTGTGCGGCCTCTGGGGCCTCTTCCTCACGAGGCATCGCGGATGTTCCGGCCTGAAGATCCTCCACCGGGTCATCCGTCCCTGTGACGCGCGCAGGACTCGGAGGGCGCGGCGGCCCTGACATGCCGACCGGCACCTGCTCCAGCACGACCAAGGCCGTGCTGGACCCCGGCCCTGTCCCCGTGGCAGCAGGCCGACTTGGCGGCGCTATGACCCCGGCCCCCACTTGGCCTCCGGGCCTGCATCCAACATTCCAACAACTCAAGAAAGGCACATTAAGAATATACCGGGTTGCTAAGACAACTTACCCGCCCTTGCGTGGATGCTTAAACTGTACACCCCGCAGCACCTGCGGAGGCGTCTGGCTCGGCAGCAGAGTCGCGTCTGGCCGCAACGATGGTTGGGCAAACGGGCCTTTGCGGCCCCTTTCAGTCTCCTGAGCGGGTTGTTCTGCTCCAAGCCCTGATGGAGACCCGCCGGTGCCACCTCCGGTGTCACTCGCCGCCTTCCTCTTCCGCCGCGTCTCGGCCTCGGCCCGCGCGGCCTGTCCCAGCTGCTGAGACGGCCTGGGGGACCCATCTCGAGCCGCCACTTGGGATGGCGTCAGCTTGCGTATGGCCTGACGCAATGGCCTCCCCAGCCCGCCAAGCACCTGGGTCACTGGGTCATCCCCGGCCTCGTCTCGGGGAGCCAAGATGAAGTCGGCAGCCTCCCAGGCGGCCTGCCCCTCGTCCACTACTTGGGAAGTCCTGGATGCCTCCTCCACCGTCATCAATTTTTCAACCCGGACAGTACCCTCAGGCAGGGGCGCCGGGCTGAAGTACTTCGCTGCCCACTCCTGCAAGACACCGGCATGGCACAAATAAGGATGAAGTTCATCAAACGCCCAACAACTCAAAAGTCAGCGAAGCACAGTACAAGGAAATAGAAAACTGACCGCTGGAGGAGGGTTATGCCACGAAAAGGGCATCGGTGTGCCCTCATTGTAGATCCTGCCGCGCATGAAGCCGGAAATCCTTTCACAAGTTTCCGGGATAGACACCGTCCGGATCTGCTCCCGGGTCGGATCATTGCCCCCCGAAAACTCAAACCCAGGATGCCCCCGATCCTTGATCGGCTGGGTCAGTCGCCGCACGAAGGATATCATCACGGCAACGGCGGTCAACTTCCGCTCCTTCAGCTCGGCAATCAGCCCAAGCAGCTCTTCGGCTTCTTGCAGATCCTTCCCCTCCGGCTGCGAATCCCAGGAGTCCTTCTTCTCTGGCCGTTGGCCAGTACGGAGAGGCAGAGCAGGGGGATGGTTGGCGACATAGAACCATTCCTGCCTCCAGTTGTTATTGGAGTCATTCATATTCAGGACAAAGTATCTCCTGGACATGCCGACCCTCAATGAGAACCCAGCCTCTCCAGTGATTCTAGCTGGACCCTTCCCGGAACCTTCTCCGATGATCTTCATCCGATATAAGCGCCGCCACAACGGGAAATGTGGCGGGATCCCAAGGAAGGCCTCACACAGATGGATAAAAACCGAGATTGACAGAATAGAGGTGGGGTTCAAGTGACTCATCTCAACCCCGTAGAAATGCAGCAAACCCCGGAAGAAGTCCCCCGTGGGCAATCCGAACCCACGCTTGAAGAATGGCGCGAAGACGGCCATCTCTGTCTCCGAGCGCTCCCATGGCCGGGCATCATCCCCGGCGGGTCGCCACTGCAAGATCTCCTATGGCCCGAGCACGCCGCGGCGAACCATGTCCTGGAGTCTCTCCTCCGTGACGGAGGATTGACCCCAGGCCGGCTCCTGGGGCGGCACTCCCCCGGGCACGGAGGTCAGCTCCGGGACCTCCTCCGACGGGGCCACCCCCTTTCCCTTGGCGTCCGCCC
>CM014274.1:38403505-38450719 GCA_004135705.1 Alloteropsis semialata
TAATAAACGCAACAGAACTCTACTACTTGGACAACCTCTAACACTCTAACTCCACAAACTAAAAAGTAGCAAACATCGTAGCAAAGCAAACTCAGAACTAACAGGACGCGGGACACACATCTTGTCAACAAGTTTAATCATGTGCAGCCGCTGTCATTTCCAGCAACAGTGGCGCCACCTTCAGTTCTTCCTTCTTGCGCAGTAGGGGTTTCCAGTACATCAGCAAAGAGATCATCCTGTGGACCACCACCATTGGAGTTGAGACCAGCTTGCCTTCAAAAACCAACTCATTTCTTGTCTTCCAAAGTGTCCACATAACACCTGCACAAAAGAAAAGAAACAATGATCTCCTAGCACCCTTTAAGCCTCTCATTATCTCTTCTACTAAGTGTTCACAAGACACAGGTGTTGCATTCCATTTCAACATATCTCTAACAAAAGTCCAGATAAAGACTGCAATAGGGCATTGGAATAAGATATGATCAGTTGTTTCAGGTGCCTCGCACAGCTTGCACTGAATATTACCTCCCCATTTCCTCTTTTTTAGTTGAGTTGCTGCCTGAATGCTGTCATGAAAAACCATCCATAAGAAAATCTGCACTTTGAGAGGGATCCTACAATTCCACATGTCGATCATCAAGTTATCTTGAACTCCACCAAAAGACATCTCTTTATAAAGGGATTTGGTTGTGTACTTCCCAGATTTCTCCAAGCTCCATATCATCTGGTCTTTTCCCTCTTCTAGAGCAATCTGTGCTAGCAAACTCTGTAATCTACTCCATTCTAGTAATTCATCTGGGCAGAGTGTTCTTCTGAACTCTAAATGCCAAGAACCATCAACCCAAGCTTCATTGACAGTGATATCAGGGACATTGCAGAACTTGTACAGCTGATCAAAATCTAGTCTTAAAGGGCAGTTACCTAACCAGGTGTCCTCCCAGAATCTTGTTTGTTTACCACATTTTACTGATATAACTCTTCCCCTTTGAAACCACATTCTGATCTCTAACAGTCCTTTCCAAAATTGAGACCCTTTTTTATTTGTCACCTGAAAAATACTTTTGTCACCCAAATATTTCTTCCTTAGCAAATCCACACAAAGGCAATCATCCCCTGTTTCTAATCTGTCAATCCACTTGCCCAGCAGGCATATATTCATGTATTTGACATTCTTGAAGCCTAGCCCCCCAAACTCTTTAGGTCTTGCAAGAGCCTCCCATTTCACCATATGGTATTTCCTTTTCTTGTTAGTACCCTGCCAGTAAAATCTAGCTCTAATACTGTCCAGCGCTTGATAGTTTCCTTCATATAACATGTACACACCCATAGTATACATCGGTACACTAGAAAGGCAAGAATTTATCAGGATTGATCGTCCCCCTGTTGACATTGTATCACATCTCCACGTTCCCAGCCGTCTACCAGCCTTTTCAGAGGTATAACTCAACTGGGCTTTGGTAATTTTGTGGTCGCTTACTGGTAGACCTAGATATATCATTGGAAATTCCCCAATCTTACATCCAAACATCTCTGCCACTTTTTGTTGATCTTCTAGCTCTACCCCAATAGTATATACTTCACTCTTGGCATAATTAATTTTCATTCCAGACATGGCCTCATAACAAAACAAGATAAACTTCATCTTTCTCATGTTGTCTTCTGAATTTTCCATAAAAATCACGGTATCATCTGCGTATTGTAAATGTGTTAGCCCTCCATCCACCAGATTTGGGACTAGCCCTGTTATCTCTCCCCTGTTACTAGCCTCCCTTAGCAGAGATGAGAAGGCATCTCCTACAAAATTAAAAAGAAGTGGGGACAGAGGGTCCCCTTGTCTCAGCCCTTTGAAGCTTCTGAAGAATTCCCCCCGCTCTCCATTTATGTTGATCGCTATTCGACCCCCTTTTACTGTCTGTAGAATCCATTGAATCCATAAATTGTCAAATCCCTTTTTTTGTAAAACCTCTTCCAGAAAATTCCAATTAACTCTATCATAAGCCTTCTCAAAGTCCAGTTTCAGAATGATCCCTGCCTCCTTCTTATTTCTTAACTCATGCAGAACCTCATGAAGGATAACCACTCCATCTAGTATGTTTCTTCCAGGAATAAAAGCTGTCTGATTTTTACTGATAACTCTACTTGCCACCTTTGTTAGTCTCAAAGTTAACACCTTAGTGATAATTTTGTAGATCATGTTCAGGAGACAGATTGGTCTGTATTGCTTGATATTATTAGGCATCTTCATTTTGGGCAACAGAACTATCTCTCCATAGTTTAATCTCTTTATGTCCAGCTCTCCCTTGTGTAACTCATCTAACATTTCCTTTACATCCAATCTCAGTTGTGGCCAAAAAGCTTTATAAAATTCTACTGAGAGTCCATCAGGCCCTGGGGCTGTATTATTCTTGGTGTCTTTCATTGCAGCATCTAACTCTTCTAAGGTGAAAGGACATGTCAGTATGTAATTTTCTGCCTCTGAAACCTTTTGATTTTCATCCCACAAATGATCTGCTAAATGAATATCTACCTCTTCCTCTTTCCCAAACAGGCCTTTATAGTATTCTGTAATGTGCTTCTTTAACTCCTCTTTTTCTGTAATTATTTTGTCTCCATCCTCTAGGCTTGTAATGGCTGATTTCCTCTTCCTTCCATTAGCACATTTGTGGAAAAAACCGGTGTTTGCATCTCCTTTTAGCAACCATTTTTCACCCCCTCTTTTTTGCCAATGCATCTCTTCCAATTTGTAAATTTCCTGTAATTCCCTTTCCAATTCATATCTGTGTGCCCATTCCTCATTTGAAATATCCTTGACCAAGGCTGCATCATCAATTTCCTTTATTGCCAGCAAAATTTGTTGTTTTTGTTTCTTCAGATCACAATCAAAATTTATTCCCCAGCCTTTCATAGCTCTTCTTAATTTACTTGAGGTGATATGCCAGTTGTAATATCCAAGTATATTAATATAAATAATATTTGTAATGGAGTTGGTTTTTGCCAAAAATTTAAAACTTTTGAATGGTGTTGTGGTTAAACATGCAAACAAGGTCAAACATAGGGTTAACCCTCCAAATTCTTTCCTCAATTTCATTTTAGAGATTAAATAAAATTTATGTATATATAAATCTCTCATGCATGTGCATTGTGATTTGGCTCTTCTTGGTTTGATTGGTTCTCAAAGATGCTGATTGAATTTTGAATTTAAATTCAAAATTCAAACTAAAGCAAAAACTAAAACCTAAACCTAAAAAGGAAAAACTCAATTCACAGCCGGGCCGGCCACAGGCCAAACCGGCCCAGCACCTCACCCTCTCTCTCACGCGCACGCGGGCTCGGCCCAGCACCGGCCCAAGGCCGAGCCCAGGCCAGCCGCATGCCGCTCCCTCACCCCGTCTCGCTGACGCGTGGGCCCGCCGTCCACAGCGTCATCCTCCACCTCCCGCTCGCCTTTCTTCCCCGCGCGCGCAGCTTTGCCGCCGGGCCTTGACCGGCCGCGGACCGGAGGGCGCTACGGGCCAGACGAAGCCGCGTCCCGCGCTGACACCCTCAACCGCCGCCTTATCCTCCCCCGTACGGAGATTCCCGGGGCGAGGAGCGTGGGTGGCGCCCGGGCGATTTCCGCCTCCACGGATGAACGCCACGCGCACCGGCCCGCATCCCAAGGATCGCCGGCCGTCGGATGCTAGGGCATTCCCGAAGCTTCCCCCGCGGCTCCCCAAAACCCTAGCCGCTTCCCTCGCCCCCTATATAGCCTCAATTTCGGCCGCCGCCGCCGCTTCAACCTATTCGGGCGAAAGCCCTGCCCTTTTTCCCCAATCCACCATCACCGGAGGAGAAGAAGAAGGGAGAAGAGGGAGAGGAGAAGGAGGAGGGCCGCGAGGAGGAGGAGCCGACCGAGCTCGGGCCGAGGAGGTGACGCGCCGCCGTCGCCCCGAGCTGCTGCTCTGCTTCGACTACACCAAGCCGCCACCACCGCCGACGACCGGAATCGGAGAAGGGAACCGCGAGCCGCCGTCAAACCTGCTACCCACTACACCTCCGCCCCACGGTGAGCCGCACACACGGCCTCTGAGCACCTTCCCTTCTCTGTTAGCCTCGCCGGGGACGAGCTCCGCCGGCCATCGCCGCCGGTCTTCCCCTTGGTTGTGCACGGGCTTGAGTGAACGGCCTTCGAGCCGCGCCCCACCTCTTCTTGCAGGTCACGTGAGCACCGGCTCAGAGCCGCCACGCGGTCGCCGTTCACGCTCGCGGCCGAGCCTTTCCATGGCCGCGCCGCGGGTGCACGAACGCGCCGCCGCACACCGAGGCTAAGCCTCCCCACGACGGGCCGCCGCCGTGGCGCTCCTGGCCCTGTCATGGCCTCGACGCGCCACGGGACCGTGCGTGCGCCGCTCGCCGGGCGTTTCCACGCCCCGGCCACACGCACNTCTCTAGGTTTATAGGAATCTTTTATGGTCTCCTGTAGACAAATGATCTGAAACTGATGTTTTTGGCCATCTCTTTTTCCCCGAACCAGCCTGACTCACGCTCCTGTGCTTCTTCTCGGCTCGTCTCACGCGCAAGCGAGCAGCAGAGACGGGCGCCGCACGCTTCTCTCGCCCGCACCGGCACCCTGTTGGCCTCCAAGCAAACTCCTCGCCCACGGCACCTGTCCCGCCTCCAGCCTGGCCGCAGCCGCGCATAGTTATTAGGACCGGACCGGTCATTGAACCGGTCAGGGTCTCGGTTTAATGGTTTACTGGTCAACCGTTAGAAACCGATTGAACCGTCGGTTCAATAGCATTGAACCGTTTTAGTGAACTGGCCACAAGTAACTTTGAACCGGTCCTATATACCAGTGATAATTAACCATGTATATATTATATAATATAGCTGATTATAGAAAAATATACTCATAAACAACAGAATTATATAACCACAGTAGTTGCATCAGAAGTTGAAGTGTTCAGCATGCCGACCACAAATTCATATAGCATGCATGTTCACAGTAGGGCTATATTACACATGACAGACACATAGGATAGGCAAACTGCATAACCAAAATGCCAAACATGCAAACAGGCACTAGCATTAGAATTTGGAATTCCTTCTCATGTAAAGGATTCTCAGATGAATTAATCCATTCTTCTCTGATAAATTAAATCCATTCTGTTCTCCGATAAATTAAATCCATTCTGTTCTCATGAATCAAATCTATTCTGCGTACACTATTTTCATTTGTCAACTAGAAAGAAAAAATTGCAGTCTGAAATTTAGGTACTGACCATTATTGGCCATGTCGTCTTGTCTCTCTTGCGGAGCACTGGGCAAAGAGCACGGATAGCACAAGCTGGAACTCTGCAAGCGATGAGGACAACCTGGTCGAGGCACTTGAGAGCAGTCGGCCGCGAGGCACCGGCCGCCACTCGCGAAGGCATCGCTCGACGGCTCGAGCTGCAGGGGCGCACCTAGCAGGCAGCACGGCATGCGCCTGCGCCATTGGGGATGAGGCGTGACCGCGTGATGGCCCGTTGAGGGGTAGCCGAAACTGCAGAACGAGCGCGAAGGAGTCGGCGAGGAGGAGCAGCTGACTTTGGAGGAGATGCGCCGCCGCCTGCCGCCCTTTTTTCACCTACTGTTACTGCGCCGCCGCCGCAAGCGCCAAAAGACCGTGAAAACTTCCCTCCCAACTCACTCGCGCGCCCTTGTGGATGGATAAGGTGCCGATATTTTCTGTGAAACTAAAACCGTTCCGGTTCGAATGGAACCGGCCGGTTCACCGGTTCAACTGCATGAGCGGTCTTTTAAGTGAACCAAGCCGTTAGAGGCTCTGGTTCGGTCTTTTACCGGTCGAACCACCGGTCCGGTCTGGTCCTAATAACTATGCATCCCCTTCCTCCACGCCCAAGTTTCCTTCCCACCTCTCTCTCTATTTAGGGGCCGGTTTGGTAGAGCTCACCCAAAAACAGTTTCACTGGTAAAGCTGTTTTGGTGAAGCTGAAAAACTAGCTTTGCCCAGCTTTTAGTTCAATTTTGCATCATTTTTTGAAACAATTTCACGCTACAGTGCCTCGTTTTACGTAAAACAGGTGAAGCCAAGCCATCATAAGCTCTACCAAAGCGGTCCTTAATCCCCAATCTCTCTGGTCTCTCCGTTCAATTCTGTCAAAGGGGCAAAGCCCTGCTCAATCCCCACCTCGCCCGACCTGGAAGAGAAACTGAAGAGGAGGAAGAAGTGTAGCTGGTGGAGGATTCGATCGGGAAAGGAGGCCACCCGCACGACGCCGCGGAAGCCCCGCCTGGGAAGCACGTCGCCCCGCCGCGAGCAGTGACACCGATGAGGAGCGCCGCCGCTGCAGCTGTGCCACGAGACCCTCCTCAAGCCGCCCACGACCTCCTCCTACGCCTCGCCCTGAGTTCCTCCCCAATCTCGCTCCCTCCCGCCATGCCGTGTTCATCTCTGTTCTGCTTCGCTCCGATGTTTGCCGCCGCGCCGCCATGAATGGTCTCGGAAGTCTGCTCTGCTTGGATTGCCTATTTGGCCTTCATGCCGTGTTTGTTCTCCTGCAGGATCCCTCACACGTCTCTCTCTGGTTCGCTTCATCGCCGCCCCAATCCCGTAGCCACCGCTTCTACTTGGCGTGGCCGCGAACTGCTTCGCCGCTGGGTCTGCACACACACCCTCTCTCTGCCTCATGTTCTCTTCTCTTCCACCCGCTCGCGTTCCCTCTGCTCCGCTCCCTCCATCGTTCATCGCTGTGTCACCACCGCTCTGCGCTGCTGTGTCTTCTCTTTTGCACACCGTTGTTGCCCCCTCTTTCTCTCATGCACTCTCGATCTCACCGTTCTACATCTCGATGCCGTTCTCCACCGACCGCTGCTGCCCGACGCTCGTCGTTGTCTCGTCAACCCACCGTGCACGCTCGCTCGCCCGTTCTACACCTCCACAGCACCATCTCTCTTCCTTGTACCCCTTTTCCTCTTACCGTTGCTCGTCGCCGTGCTCCTCGCCGCGGTCGTCATCCATCTCTCTGTTCTCTCTATCTACCGCTTTCTCTCCGTCTCTCTCTCTCTCTCTCACCCCTCTCTCTGATTCTCTTTGCCGCCCTGTCTGCGTTTCGTGGTCGGCCACGGACAGGAGGTCCGTCGCAGCCGAGCCACGAGCACCCCACCATCGCTCGCCGCCATGACCACCTCGCCACACTGCCGTCTCTGTTCTTCGCTCTGTTCACCGTGGAACAAGCCCCTCTACTCTCCCTCGCGCTCTGCTCGCACGCACGCGATCTCGTCACGCCACGGTCCCTTCGCTACCGTGCTCCGCCGCCCGATCTCGCCGTCATTCTGTTCGGCAACAAGCACACACAGGACCACATGCACGCCAAACCACAGAGTGCATAGAAGATCCCGTGTTTACCTTGTGTCACTGACAAACCGGTCCCATCCGCCCTCTCTATGTTCTATGGACCCCACCTGCAGTCTCCTCTTTCTCTCTGATCTCTTTCTCTCCACGGCCAAAATGGCCATGGGCACAAAGTTTTGCGGCCCATGGACTGCTCTCGCTTTTCAGCTCTGCCTGGCCCATCGTTCCCTTCGCTTTTAGCCCAACCGAAGCCCTTGCTGAATCCAAAACACAGCATCTGACCAATCCAGATCTGGCCCATACCTGTTCTGACTGCCGGGTCCCATTGTCATACTCTGTGAGTCACTGACGAGCGGGCCCCACTGGTTGTTGACCTGCTAACTCGTGTGTTGTTCTTTTTCCCAAAATTATTAAATTCCAGAAATATGTTTATTCAAAGAAAATTCATAATAAATTTAATTTAGCTCAGAAAATTATGAAACCAGTTTCATAATTCTTCTAAAATCATGACCTATGCGTTAGTGTAGGAGTTGAGTGTTTTTGGCTCTTATTTGGTTCTCATTTGGAGTTTATTTGCTACTAGCTTATGTTATTTATTGTTTATCCGATTAATAGGATCATCGGAAGATTTGGAGGACTTTGTCAGCTACGACTACGACTACTTTGACTTCATCAACTAAGTGAAAGTGAAAGACCTTGCTCCATGTTCACGCCCATTCCGACTTTGAAACCTATTAGGCATTGCTAATTGAATTGCTAGCGCTTTATTTCATTGTGTTGATAAACCCATGCATAGCCTTTGATTATTACCCGATATCCTTGTTTGCCTATATACACTGTTATATTTGTGCTATGCTTGCATGTGTGAGAATTAGTTGTGATCTTGATCATTTTGGTGTGAGTTTTGGGATGGGATAAAACTGAAGAGTTTCGAACCCCCGGCTGGAGTGAGCAGACATTAACCGACCTTTTAGTCGGGGCTCGGGAGGTGTGTTGGGCACTTCCTGCGGAGTACCAGTGGCGGGTACATTTGTTGTGGATCTTTTGAGGAGTTGGTGGATATTACCAGTTTGGAGGCTTGCTTGCTCTGGCATAGGCCGAGTCAGTAGGACTTGGTGATGGGACTTTGTCAAACGTGCACACCACTTATCCTCATGGGGAGGATTCCAGCCATTTCTAGCTGGACGGTACCAGATCTGAGGAGAAGTGTGTTTAGGATTGGGTTGGCCGTACACTTCGGGATGTTCGGGACCCGGCTATTCTAGCCCTTTGTTTCCGAGACTCTCGACACCACTGTGGCTAGGCTAGAGACTCACGATCCCGGGTCCCAAGCCTGGGAATACAGTATGGTACCGTTCTGGTTAGGAAGTCATGACTGTGTGATGGACCAAGATCCATAGGAGTCCTTATGGGCCATAGGCCCATGAGGGAATTGAGCCGGCAACTCTGACAGATACAAGGAAGAGACGTACAGGTTAAGGGAACGAGTCAGCTACTAGGAAACAACCCGGCCTACTCAAGTTAGGACTCTATGTTTAGTATCCGACTAGAAGTCTTTATTTCTTGCCTTGTAGGCCCTATCTCCCGAGTATATAAGGTGAGGCAGGGACCCATTGTAAAATCATAACCAACAATACGAAGCGATCCACCATACAGGACGTAGGGCATTACGCTCTCTTTCGAGGCTGCCTGAACCTATCTAAATCGTCTCGTGTTCACCATCGTGCTTCTGGTTCTGGGGAGGCCCTTGCGAATAACTCAACTACTCAGGGATCCCCTATAGTAGGCTAGCCAGTATAAAAAACAGACAGCTGGCGCGCTAGATAGGGGCTCTCGTCGAGAATCATAAAGAAAGCTCGATGGCACCAGTCATCATCAACTGCGATGGTGACATGGCGTTTGAGAAGGGCGCCACCTTCGTCTTCGGCTCCTAGGTTTGCACGACGGATGGTGCGGGCAACTTCGATCGCGTCCTCAAGTCGCCAACCCCGGAGCAACTCAACAACAAGCTCGGGTCCGAATTCAACTAGGGCTCGGGAAACTTCAAGTCTCAGTTCGACTCCAACACGGTCTGAGAAAATTCCAAAGCGGACTAGGCTGTCCGAGTCGGTTTCTGAACCATCGGTCATCTCGAAATCCAATGCCTCAAAAATCGATAAGAAGAGGGGCTCAGCCACTGCTAGGCGCAAGGTCACTACCCCAAGCCAGATTTCATTTGGCCTCGCGGGAACCGCCTCCGCCTACCAGGCGGCATCATCTAAGCAACTCCGCTCTCTGGTCGAATTCGACGAATTTCCCCTGGGCGGGAAACAAGTCGGACTCGTCATCACCTCAACTCCAGAGAGCAGATACGTCCACTGGCCCGGACGCAAGCCAAAGCTTGGAGCAACACCGCGGGAAGATCTGGACATGTCTCACATCATCGTGTGCATTGATCCACTGCCGTTCCAACATGGGCAGGCTTTGGAATCCTCAAGCCAATGCGGCTCCACACTCCCGCAACCTCCAGCACAGGAAGCTTCTCTGCAGGGCGCCAAGCCCTGGTGATCATCAGGAATGAGGAAGTACAAGTCTCCAACGATGAGCCAACTATGGAGAACAAAGCTGCGGACGAACGAGAAAGACGCAGGCAACGAAACGCTGCTCGCGCAGACCGTTGTCGCCGAGTCAACCACAGACTTGATCCGCAGAACCTCAACGAACGATTTGTGCAAGTCGCCGAGCAAAAGGTCTACACCAACGCTGCAGCCAACATCTTGGCTGTCGCAGCAGAGCTCGATAACATGGCTAAAACTCCAGAAATTCAAAGGATGAAGACGATGCTCGAGGCAGCGGCAATTCAGCATGATGCAATCTGCCCTACCCGAACCATCACCAAATCCAAGACAGCAAGCAATCGCCATCCCGAGGGCGGAAATCGTGGCAACCAATCTCACCACCCAAGCAGAGATCACCGAGAACAAGACAACATGGGCGGCATAGTACCCGGCGCCGGAGGTAGAAACCACGATGCTGGGCCCAGCCACCACGTTGCTCAACAAAGTCACAATGGTGGATGCGACGGCAACTACCGAGACAACGACAGGTACTTGTGACACCAGTTGCAGAGCAAGGACGCACGCACCATCATATCTGCACGAGTTCGTGACCGCGAAGAAGAAGAACACAGGCGGCACCAGGAGTATGACCAGATCTACGGGCCCCCAGGCCAAGGCTACCACAACCTTGGCAAGTATGAAGGGTTCCTGGTTTTCTCAGACCGTCTGCGCGCCACTGCCTGGCCTGCAAAATTCAAACCGGCCCACATCAAAAGATATGACGGAAAATGCGACCGAAGCAGTGGCTCCGCATCTACTACTCGGCGATCAAGGCGGCAAAGGGCGACATAGATGCCATGTGCACCAATCTCCTAGTAGTCCTCGACCAAGCCCCGCTGAACTGGTTGGAAGGACTAAAACCAGGCTCCATTGACTCTTGGGATGCACTTTGCAAGGTCTTCATCAACAACTTCCAAGGGTCATGGCAGAAACCGGGTACTCACTTCGACCTCGCCCAGTGCAAACAAGGTCAGAACGAGTACCTCCGAAGATAAAACCGTCGATTCTGGGAGAAGCGTTCCACATTTGTGGGGCTCTCCGACCAGGACGTCATCGACTGCTTCCACAGCGGTCTCACCGATCCCATGCTGCATCTCGACTTCGGGAGAAACAGGCCAAAGACGCTGGAAGCAATGCGCGACCTCATCGGTCGCTGGGCTGACGCTGAAGATTTGCAGCGTGAGAGATTCAACCGGAACAAGTTGGGAGGCGACCGCAACAACAACAATGATCTCAACAAGGGCAAGCAAGTTGAGAACAGTGGCAAGCGCGACTTCAACGATAAAAAACGCAAGCCCGAGGATTCTGTCAACGTTGCTGAGAAGGGCCCCTCCCGCAAGAAGTTCGAGAAACTACTTGACAAGCAATGCCCTTTCCATCCAAAGGACAAGCATTCCAGTAGGGACTGCATCGGGCTCAGGAAAGCTTTCGGCTCCGGAGGCGCTCCCAAACCCGACGATACTGACAACAACAACGGAGGCAAGGGGGACAAAGACACTGGCTACCAACAAGCCGACAAGGTTGTCAGTGTCATCTTCGGGGGCATAGCTCAAACTGAATCCAAGCGCAAGCAAAAGCTGATCCAGCGTGAAATTGGATGCATTGAGCCAGTCAGAAGTCCCGACCAGCTTCTCTCGTGATGAACAATGGACCAACATCAAGAAGCCGGGAAGGTGCCCTCTTGTACTGGACCTGGTAGTGGCAGGCGCACGACTCATGAGAACGCTGATTGATGGCGGAAGCGGACTCAACATCCTGTTCGTCAAAACACTGAAGAAGATGGGCTTGGACATCACCAATTTGCTCAAGCCTACTGATTCACCCTCCGACGCCATCATTCCATTTAACGGCGCCGTACCCCTCGGCCAGGTATCACTTCTAGTTACATTTGGTACCGAGGCTAACTATAGGACCGAGTACATCACATTCGAGGTCGCTGACTTCGAGTCTTCGTACCATGCGATCCTTGGGAGACCTGCTCTGGCGAAATTCATGGCGATTCCACATTACATCTACCTTGTCTTGAAGATGCCAGGCCCTAAAGGGATTCTATCCCTAAGGGGCGACCTGAAGACCTCCTATGATTGCGACACCGTGGCAGTGACGATTGCTGCAAATATGCAGCAACCTAGCCAGCGGCAATCATAGCAGCTATGAAAAACAACTCAGCGAGGCTGAGTTGGACATCCCAACGAAAAAGCCAGCCGTGTCAACCATGAAGCCCTCCCAGGAAGTAACAATCAAGGCAATTTATCTAGGGACGGGCGACCCCTCCAAGATGGCACTGATCGGCGCTGACCTGCCCACCAAATAGGAAAGCACGCTCACCAGCTTCTTACGGGAAAACCGTGACATCTTCGCATGGAAGCCATCCGACATGCTGGGAGTCCCAAGAGAGCTGGCTGAGCACAAACTCAACATCGATCCAGCCGCCAAACCCAAGAAACAACGTCTGCGACGCTTCGCCCAGGACAAGAAAGAAGCCATCCGATCGGAGCTGGCGATATTACTAGCGGCCGAGTTCATTAAGGAGGTGTTCCACCCCGACTGGCTTGCTAATCCTGTCCTGGTACGAAAGAAGACCAACAACGAGTAGAGGATGTGTGTCGACTACACCAACTTGAACAAGCATTGCCCAAAGGATCCTTTCGGGCTGCCACGCATTGATCAAGTGGTGGATTCTACAGCCGGCTGCTCCCTACTCTGCTTCCTCGACTGCTACTCGGGCTACCATCAGATAAGCCTCCATGAAGACGATCGGATCAAGACGGCGTTCATCACCCCATTTGGTGCCTACTGCTACACAATGATGTCCTTCGAAATCAACAACGCAGGGGCAACATACCAGCATGCAATTCAGAGTTGTTTAAAGGCTCAGATTGGTCGCAATGTTGAAGCCTATGTTGATGACGTCGTAGTCAAGACAAAGAACCCGGACAGCCTCATTGTGACTTGTCCAAGACCTTTGCACATCTCAGGGAGTTTCAATGGAAGCTCAATCCAACCAAGTGTTTGTTTGGCGTGCCCGCAGGAAAATTGCTGGGCTTCATAGTCAGCCATCGGAGAAGAATTGAGGCCAATCCCGAGAAGATCACCGCCATCATGTCCATGAAACCTCCCAAGTCCCTTAAAGATGTACAGAAGCTGACTGGGTGTATGGCGGCTCTCAACCGATTCATCTCAAGACTGGGTGACAGAGGACTACCTTTCTTCAAACTCCTCAAGAAGCATGACAAGTTCGTATGGACTGAAGAAGCTGATGTGGCATTCGAAGACCTCAAGAAATTCCTCCAGACACCACCAGTACTCTCTGCACCAGCTGATCAGGAACCACTGCTCCTCTACATCGCAGCCACAACCCACGTGGTGAGTACTGCGATTGTGGTAGAGCGGGAGGAACCCGGCCATGTATTTAAAGTACAGCGGCCAGTTTACTTCATCAACGAGGTGCTCACAGAGTCAAAAGTACGCTACCCCCAGGTCGAGAAGCTGCCATATGCGGTCTTGATCACATCTCGCAAGCTGCGCCACTACTTCGACGCTCACCGAGTTGTTGTAGTCACGTCTTTCCTAATCGGCGACATCCTCCATAATCGGGACGCGACCGGGCGAATCTCCAAATGGGCGGTCGAGCTGGGTTCTCATACCATCGACTTCGTCCCACGTGTCGCAATCAAGTCTCAAGCTCTGGTTGATTTCATCGCTGAATGGACAGATATACAGCAAGCAACACCCGAAGAACCTCCAGAAACACTGGATCATGTATTTCAACAAGTCAATGAAGCTTGAAGGAGCGGGCACATGTGTTCTTTTCATATCTCCAAAGGGAGATCAGCTCAAGTACGTGCTCCAGATCCTCTGGAAAGCCACCAACAACGAAGCCGAGTATGAAGCTCTACTCACGGGCTACGCCTGGCTGCTTCCCTTGGCATCAAGCATATGGTGGTCTACGATGACTCCTGGGTGGTCATCAATCAGGTCAACAAAGATTGGGATTGCACCAAGGACAACATGGACGCATACTACATAGAAGTCCGCAAACTCGAGAAGCACTTCCATTGAATCGAATTTCATCACATCCTTAGGGACAACAACATAGCTGCTGATGCACTCTCCAAGCTTGGTTCTCACCGAGCACAAGTACCGGGCGGCGTTTTCATCCACGAGCTGCTACAACCATTAATCAGGGAGCAGGAAGTACATCCGACTATAACACCCCCTCATCCACAGGTCATGGTGATTACACCGGAGTGGACAAAGCTCTTCATCGAGTACATCCTACATTAGAAAGAGCCCAAAGATAAAGTGGAAGCAGAGCAAGTCATTAGGTGAAGCAAGCACTACGTAGTAGTCGGCTCCACCCTATTTCGATGCGGAGCATCATCTGGAGTCTTGATGAAGTGTGTCCCTCCAGAAGTCAGACGGGAGATCCTTGAAGAAATCCATGCTGGAATCTGTGGCAATCATGCTGCCCACCGTACGATTGTTGACGGTCGTTATTGGTACACATTTAGGGCTGATTTGGCATTGGTTTTGGACTAATTCTTATACTAACCCACCTTTTGGCACCTGAAATAACCCCGTTTTCGAATATGTCTTGTATTTTGGAGCATGTTGTGATTTTACGGGAAATACAACGTATTTGGCGGAGTTTGATGTGGACCAAAGCACCCACATGGATAAGGATTGAGGAGGAGGGCCAGCTCGCGAAAGATGAAGACGAGAGGAGCCAGAACAGGCCTAGGCCGGCCGGCCTGGAGCCTTTGAGCCAGCCGGCCTAGCCCGTTCTGAAGCCCGTTCGCGCTCCCCTTTATTCAGCACGAAGTAAACGCAAACCCTAAGGGTTCCCTCCGCCGTCATTCACCAGAGACCAATATAAACACCCCCAAGGACGCCGTCAAGATAGATTCACGAGAGGATATTAGATCTAAAGCCACCATTGGAGAGAAACACAAGGAGGAGACGCCGCCGGAGGTCCTAGCCGTCGTTTGGGCGCCGTCTCAAGTTGGAGGACAGCGAGGAGCTCATCTTCGCCGGAGGCTTCCACACCATGAATCGCGACGTCATGCTTAGCTTCATGGGGTAAAAGTCCTCGTTTGTCCATGGGGTTGTAAGGAGATCATGATTTGTAATTGCCGAATCCTTTTATGAGATCAATCTATCATGTTCTTAGTTGATTGTGCTTTTCATCTTAATAGCCGACCGGCATCACTTTGGGTATGCATTGTTCGTTGCCTCGCATGCCTAGATCGCATCAACGATTCGTGTTCCTATATCTCGATAGGTGAGTAACCTCGTGTAGTGACAGTATTTGGGAGGGAAAGTGTTGAGTTCGGTTCACATCTTATTGATAGATTAGATTGGTTTTCTCTTGCTTGGCGATTACATCTCATAGTGATCTTAGACCCTATGGGCAAATGTTTCCATACCTTGTGTACTCCTCTCTACCGCTCGTAACATCGATTAGGTTAGATTGTTCTTATTACATACATCATCTTTCAAGCTTTTTTTGGCGCCGTTGCCGGGGAACTATCGATTAAGATCCAATTTGACTGGCATTCGTAAATATTTCTCTTTCTTGATTTTCTTTTGATTTCTCTTTTTTTAGATCTCCTATTTTCTTTTTTTATCAAGAATATATCTAATCCACAAAAAACAAAAATCAATCTAATCTAGTTTTTATTTTATTTCTATTTTTATCTCATTCTATCTTTTTCTTTTAGATCTTGTGTATATATATTTTTTGTTTTTCACTAACCCTAACAAGAGATGGATGGCTACCTCTCCAACAAACCGAAAAATTTTGTGGATGATTCAGAAAAACTTCACAGGCAAAGGAGACACGAAGCACAAGATAAGAAGCTAGAATTAGTAGATCCGGAAGGCAAGACCGCAATTTCATCATCTACTCCACCACCAAATCCAAAGAAGTTGCTGCCGCAACCCAAGATGGCGGAACGTACGATCGGAGAGCTATGCATCTCGGACATCAACGATTTGCCTATCCAAGACCTTGGTGATGTCGGAGGACCATTCGAGATCAAGATTTCAACCATTCGTATGGTGCAAAGCTCGCCCTTCACCAGAAAAGAAGATGCCAACCTTCACCTTCAAGCATTCATCCAACTATGCCACACCTTCGACATGCAAGGAGTAACTCAAGATCAAGTGAGAGCGAGGCTCTTTCTGTTCTCTCTACTTGGGAGAGCACTTCAATGGTTTCATTCTCTACCGGTAGAGACAGTGAAAAGTTGGGATACCTTGATGAAAGCTTTCATGATGGAGTTCTACTCGCCGGGAGAGACTCAGATTTTGCGCAACAAGATTGCTACCTTCGCGCAAATCCCGATGGAGACTATTGTGGAAGCCTATGAGCGCTTCAACGACTACATCTGAGCCGTGCCACATCACAAGTTTCCAAAGGAGGATATAGTCCAGAAGTTCTACCAAGGCCTCACGACCGCATCAAGGGCAATCTTCGACGCATCGGTCGAAGGATCCATTATTGAGCTCACCTCGACTCAAGCTCTCAAACTATTCAAGAAGGTGGCAGATAATGATGCGTGGGCATCATCGGGACGGCTGCATCCTACACCGTCCGCAGGAGTTGCTAAAAGTGTTTTGCAGGTGGAGCATGAAGAAATACTTGAAGGGAAGATCGATTCACTCATGAGGAGGTTGGAGAAGATGGAGGTGGACAAGAAGGAAGCCCATGCTATTGATTTGAAGGCAGCCGAAGGAAGGTCCACATGTGAAGATTGTGGAGAGTACGGCCATATCCAGAAGAATTGTTCGGAGGATGCTAAAGTGCTCGAGTACATGAGGAAAGGGGATTTGTCCCCACCGTCCTACTTCCGCTACGGGCAAGGTAGACCTCAATTTAATGCAAGCTCATCCCTTCAAAACTCGGTGCCTCTTCGTATACAATTGAAGGAGTTCATCGAGGAGCAATGCAAGATCAACAAGGACACCGTCGCTAAGTTCAAGACTATGGACAAGATATTGGAGAACATTGATGGCAAGGTGACGGAGGTCGGAAGCTCTAACCACCAAGTGCTCAACATGATGAAGATGATAGAGACACAAGTGACCCAGCTAGCCGGACGCCTACCTAGTAATGAAGGAAGACTACCGGGGCAACTTCAAAATCTAGAGACGGCAAAAGCAATTCAAACTCGCTCGAGGAAGGAGACCGAAGATCCCGAACACCCAGCCGGAGCAAGGAAGCCTAAGCCAAGTGTTGAAGCCGAGATGACATCAAAAGAGAAGGCGCCTACTCCCACACCGAAAATAGTCACCCAAGAGCCGGAGTTTGAGATGATCGATGAAGATACAAAGATTCTTCCTCCGAGGCCACGTTACCACAAAGGTAAAATTGATGAGCATTTCGAAAAATTTGTTGAAGTGGTTCGCAGGTTGAACATCAATATGCCGCTCTTGGATGCTCCACAAGTTCCAACATACTCTTGCTACTTCAAAGACATACTTTCGAACAAGCGTGAGATGCCGCTGCCAAGCACCATCAAGATGACCGAAAAATGCAGCGCGGCTATCACCGATCAAGCTCCCGAGAAGAAGAGGGATCCGGGGTGTCCAACCATCCCATGTTCCATTGGATCATACATGTTCGAGAGGGCATTGTGTGACCTTGGCGCAAGTGTGAGCGTCACGCCGAAGACTGTGTACGAGAAGCTACGCTTACCAGAGCCGGAACCCACCGCCATGTGCCTAGAGCTAGCGGACAACTCCGTTCGCTATCCTATGGGCATCGCCGAAGACATACCCGTGAAGATTGGAGAACACCTAGTCCCCGTTGACTTTGTGATTCTCGGTATGGGAGAAAGAACAAATTTGCCACTCATCCTTGGGAGGCCGTTCCTCAAGACCGCAAGGGCGAACATCGACATTGGCAAGGGGGAGATCAAGTTCGACATCAATGGCACCATGAGCGAGTTCAAGTTTCGTCCACGTCTTGAGGTATGCAATATGATCAATGTTAAATATATTCCACCTCACCGACGTGACACCAAGGAGGAGCCGAAGAAGAAGGAAGCGAGGGAGACCAAAGAAGTTGTTGCATCCGATTTGAATGTGAGGAGTTCATCTTCCGGCCAAAGAGATAGGAGATCTCCGATTTGAATGTGAGGAGCAAGAGTTAGCCAAAGAGAAAGTTTGGCGCGCTAAGATGGCCATCCGAAGGAGTTCATCTTCCGGCCTGAGGATGTGAGAGGCGGCGATCCTCCGATCAACAATGGGAGGCCTCTCGGATCTGGACTTCTCTTCGGGTTTGGATCTTCAGAGAACCATCCAGTCGCGATTCTCCTCTCCGGTCAGTTTTTCTCCGTCTTTCTCAGCGAAGGAATTTTTCCTGGTGGCTTCTTTTGGTTGGTCTGCCATTCGTCTCAATGCTGATTCTGTTGGGCTCATTCTTCAATCATGTCTTGGTGGCATTGATACTGATTTTCGTGTGATTCACCTCTCGGGATGGATGTACCGTTTCTCGGTATTCTCCAAGGATGTGGGTTTCTTGATCTACCGTCTAGGTTCATTTAAATGCAAAGCTTTTGAGGTTTTCTTCTCCCTTTGGGGCTCTGGTGGTCCGAATTGGAAGAAAAGCTATAATCTCTGGTTAAAAGAGCAGGAGGATGAATGGATGGTTCAAAAGAAAAAACCAAATAAGAAATCTTATGCTGATGCAGTTCGTCTTAATTCGTCACACAATCATCCTTCTGTCTTCTCTAGGATTCGTTTTCCTGATGATTATTTTGAGAAGAACTTCTCTGATCTTGATGACCGTGTTCTTCGGGGGAATCACGTGACTCCTTTTTCAAATTCAAAATCTGTGTTTTTGAAGGAGGGTCATGCCCGGGATCTTCGTTGTTACCGGTGTCTCTCCCCGGGTCACAAGGCGGCAAATTGTTCTTCCCAGTTTCGTTGCCGCAGCTGTTTTGGATATGGACACCTGGCCAGATTCTGCCGGGCCTCTTTGGGAAAGAAAAAAGTTTATCGGCGGAAATCCGGCCCTTCTTGCGGCCCAAAAGACCCCCTGGCAAATTGCTCTGGTTCCTTCTCCCCGATTCCTCCGCCGACCTTTCCTGCTGCAGCCGTCGCCTCGGCTTCCTCGGAAACACCCCCTTTGCACTGTTCCTCCTCCGCCGCCGCCCCATCCACCCCACCGCCGTCGCTAATGGCGAACTTTGCCATCGATCCAAGGCCTTTCCTCCCCCCGGGATTCACCTGGGCCCCTCGTGTCTTGCCGTATGTCCCCCCTGTGCGCCCTCGCTCTTGTGTTGCGCTTGATCTTGAGCGAACCAATGAAGACCTGGCGATTGCTCAGCTTGTCCCTTCTGTTGCCAAAGAAGACTATGTCCCCATGGCAAGAGCTCTTCATGACTTCCTGGTTGACAGTGGTGTCCGTGCTCCGGAGATTCAGCCTTGCCCGATTGGTGACGCCTTTGTTCGCTTCGGCAATCCCCTTGAGAGGGAACGCTTCCTTCGTGGTAATCCTCGTCAGCTTGGCCAATATCAGCTTCGTTTCATTAAGCATGATGAAGGGATTAACTTTCGGTCCGTGGAGATGGATAGAGTTGTTTGGTTGATGTTAATGTGTTATCCTACTGATGGGCGTTCCTTGTCCCTGATTGGAAAGGCTATTAGTGGTTTTGCTCATCTCCTTCATGTTCATCCTTCGATTACTTTGTCAAGAGTGGTGGTGAAAGCTCTTGTGAACAGAGAACAGGACATCCCGGATGACTTTGTCTTCTCAGTTGGACCAGCACCAAGAGACAGATCGTTCACTGTACCAGTTTTCATTCTTTCTGCTTCTGATCTGGTGATTGGTGGGGATGAGGAGGTACCTCCAGAACAAGGTGATGCTCACCCAATGCCTTTCCCTGCTCCACGTTGGGTTCAGCCCCATGGACCCAATTCTGAGAGCTCCAATGTGGAGATGGGTGAAAATCAAATGCCTGATCCGAGCGAGGAACCAGCAAACCAAGATGATCAGGTCAATAATCAAGATGCCCAGTTGGTTGACCAAGATGGCCAGCTTGAGAATCATGATGAGCAGTTGATCAACAGTGACTTTCTTCTAGGGGGCAATCAGAACATGCAGACAGCTGATCTGTCACCTGCAGCTTTGGATTTCGAAGCTTCTGGTGGCATTGTTAGGGAACCTCAATCTGCCAATCCTGAGATCCACCTTGAGCATAGCTTTCCCTCCGCGGTCATGCCTACACCTGCTCAAACTGTTCCTCTGCGTTCTGTTCTGGAAAAGGTGATTGACTTCTCTCTGCTCTTTCAATCATGTTCACCTTCTCGGCCTTTTGCCACTATCAATAAAGTTGTCATTGATCTTGACTCCAAAGTTCCTTCTTATCTGGCTAAATCTGATATGCTGTGGCATTTGGCTAAGGTTCTTGTGGAACAACCTAAGGAGGCTGCTCCTTCAGAAGATGAGGTGAAGATCATGGACAGCTTGCCTGCCCCCAAGTCGTCACGCAAGAGACGTGCTAGAAAGCTCAAGGGGCCGCTGGATGTCAAGTTTCTCAGAAGGAGCCACCGGCTTCGCAAAGACCTCCTTGGGTACAAGGACAAAGTTAGTGTTTCAGAAGCAATGGAAACAGAGATGAATTCTGCTGCAAACACCTCGCAGGCGAAGATAATTCCAGACGAGTGCCCAGATGTTCTTGCCATGGTGCCTGCTTATGAACCTGTTCCCCAAGACCTGCAGTCACCAGCCCCTCACCTCCCTTTGGACATCGTGAAGGCCATTGGAACTGGGTACCTCAAGATGCAGCCTCAGGATGTGTCTGATGAAGCTTTGCTTGCCTCTGATGATGCATAAATGTAATAGGGCTAGTCAGCTTTGGTCTCATCCTTGGAATGAGACAAAGCACTTCTTTTGGAACCTTGTCAGTCGGTTCAGTTTAATCCTTAAATATGTGTGGTCAGTGGATTGCAATCTCTTTAGTTTCCTCTGTTGTCTTATGGGCAATAGCAGATGCAGTACTTTTCAGTGTCTTTGTGTGAACCTAGACCCTGCTTGGTGCTTACTTCCCTTTTGGTTACTCAATGAATCGAAATAGATTATGGAGTTTCTTATCCTGGAATATTCGTGGGCTGAATGCTAAAGAGAAGTGGGATCATTTAAGAAATAAGATTTCAGAAAGTGGTGCTTCTATTGTTTGCCTTCAGGAGACAAAAAAAGAATCTATAGATCACCTCTTTATCTCCAAATTTTGCCCTAGGCATTTGAATCAGTTCTCCTTTGTCCCCTCTGTTGGTGCCTCGGGTGGTTTGTTATTAATTTGGAATGGTGCTCATTTTCATGGTGATGTTGTCCAACAGAATGATTTTGCTTTAACTGTTAAGTTTAGGTCTAAGGCCTCTGATGCTTCCTTTCATGTCACAAATGTTTATGGTCCCTCTTCCCCGGCTGAAAAAGCTTCTTTTGTTAATTGGCTTTATAATCTTGACATTTCCTCATTTGAAGATTGGATCTTAATGGGGGATTTTAACTTTATTCGTTCTCCGGTTGACAGAAATAAACCTGGAGGTTGTGTCAGTGATATGCTCCTTTTTAATGATCTCATTCAACATCTAGATCTTACTGAGCTACCTTTTGAAGGTAGAAGATTCACTTGGAGTAACATGCAAGATGACCCCCTTTTGGAAAAACTTGACTGGGTTTTCACCTCAGCTACGTGGGCTCTTTCTTACCCTGCTACTCGTGTTAATCCTTTATCAAAGCCAATCTCTGATCATATTCCTTATGTTGTTCAAATGGACTCTCACATCCCCAAGGCTTCCATTTTCCGGTTTGAAAACTACTGGGTAGATTTTCCAAACTTTATGGATACAGTTCAGCTTCATTGGCACTCCAACCCATTCTATGCAAATATGGCAAAGACCATTAGTGGAAAGTTCAAGCAACTCAGAGTAGGTCTGAAAAGTTGGAGCAAGGAACTGTCCAAGCTCAACAGACTTATCAATAATAGCAGCTGGGTTTTGGCTCTATTAGATGGCTTAGAAGATCAGAGAAGTTTAAGCTCAATTGAGTCCAACTTCAGGAAAATTGTTAAGGCTCATTTGCATTCTTTGTTAGAGGCTAAAAGAATTTATTGGAAACAAAGATCTACTATTAGGTGGGTTAAGTTTGGAGATGAGAACTCTAGTTTGTTTCAGGCAATGGCTACAATTGCTT
Source organism: Alloteropsis semialata (assembly GCA_004135705.1). Lineage (NCBI taxonomy): Eukaryota > Viridiplantae > Streptophyta > Magnoliopsida > Poales > Poaceae > Alloteropsis > Alloteropsis semialata. The sequence continues at coordinate 38,425,644 of CM014274.1, forward strand.
TTAGAAGAAATTTCATTGCAGCTTTGCAATTGGAAGATGGAAGCACAGTCACTGATCATGCTTTGAAGGCTGGTGCTCTTTGGAATGCTTTCAAGGAAAGATTGGGGATTTCAGAATTCAGTGAAATGCTGTTTGATCTTAGTACTTTGATACAACCTGCCCAATTACCAGGGATGGATGCTCCATTCTCTAGGAAGGAAATTGACCAGACAGTTAAAGAAATGGCCCCAGATCATGCTCCAGGTCCAGATGGATTTAATGGGTTCTTCATGAAAAAGTGTTGGCACATTATTGCAGAGGATTTCTATAGACTATGTGATGCTTTTCACAATTGCTCAGTAAATTTGGAATGCATTAATGGTTCCTTTATCACCTTGGTCCCCAAGAAAGATTCCCCCATCACAGTGAATGATTTCAGGCCCATTTCTTTGTTAAACTATTCTCTGAAGCTTTTGACTAAACTACTGGCAAATAGATTGCAAGAAGTAATCCTTCAGATTATACATGCCAATCAATATGGCTTCTTAAAGGGAAGAACTATACAGGACTGCCTCGCTTGGGCTTTCCAGTTTCTTCACATCTGTCACAAGAGCAAAAAGAGGATTGTTATCTTAAAGTTAGACTTTGAAAAGGCCTTTGACAAAATTGAGCATCAGGTCATTTTGGACATGCTTAAATATAAGGGATTCTCAGTTAAATGGATAAAGTGGATTGAAATGATCTTAACCTCAGGATCCTCATCAGTTCTTCTCAATGGAATACCAGGCAAGCCTTTCAAATGTAAAAGAGGGGTCAGGCAGGGGGACCCTCTTTCTCCTCTTTTATTTGTAATTGCTGCAGATCTCCTTCAATCAATTGTTAATGACGCAGCACGCAGACAATTGTTAGAGCATCCTCTAGGAGGCAGCTTTGGAGGAGACTTCCCCATCATCCAATATGCTAATGACACATTGATAATTTTGCCAGCCGAAGAGCAGCAACTTATCAACCTTAAAACTATCCTGGACACTTATGCTTCCTCTACAGGACTGAAAGTTAATTTCTCCAAGTCAAGCCTGGTACCTATTAATGTTGAGCCTGATGAAGCTACCTTTCTTGCTGCTGCTATAGGGTGTTAAGTTGCATCCATGCCTTTCACATACCTTGGTTTACCTCTAGGAACTACAAGGCCAACTATGACTGACTACCTGCCTCTCCTTAATCGAATAGAGAGAAGAATGATGGGAATAAACAAATTATTGACATATGCTGGCAGACTCATTATGGTCAACTCGGTCCTTTCCTCTTTGCCAACCTTTTATCTCTGCACTCTCAAATTGCCATCTGGAGTGATTGATCAGATTGACAGATACAGAAAGCACTTTCTATGGGACAAAGGGGATCTAACCAAGAAAGGAGGATGTCTGGTAGCTTGGAAAGAAGCCTGCAAGTCTAAGGAACAAGGTGGCCTGGGCATAATCGATCTCAAAACGCAAAACACTGCTCTCCTGTTGAAATCTCTCCACAAATTCTACAACCATGTAGACCTTCCATGGGTCTCCTTAACCTGGCGCTGTCTTTATTCCAATGGCATTGTCCCACACGTCAAGAGGCTGGTTGGATCCTTTTGGTGGAGAGATGTGATGAGCCTTACAGATAATTTCTTCCAAATAGCTGCATGCAAAGTAAACAAAGGAAATTCAGTTTGTTTCTGGACTGATCTTTGGGATCTGGGAGTTCTGCAGTTTGAGTTACCCCAGCTGTTCTCTTTTGTAAGAACAAAGAGTGTATCGGTAGCCAAGTTTCTTTCATCAGATGCATACACCAATTTCATCACCCCTTTGTCAGCTGAAGCATCAGATCAGTTAACTCACCTAGTAGGCCTCATAGAGAATATTTCAGCAGACATTGGCTTGGAGGATCATTGGTCCTACATTTGGGGATCGCCGGACTTTAGCACCAAAAAAGCTTGTACACAACTGAAGGGATCCCAACCAATTAGTCCTCTCTTTTCTTGGATGTGGAAATCTTGCTGCAGAGGGAGGCATAAATTTTTCTTCTGGCTCCTGCTTAGAGATAGACTGAACACAAGAAACATCTTGAGAAGAAAGAGAAGGGTTCTGGATGATTATAGCTGTGCTCTCTGCAATAGTGGCTCAGAAGAAACTTTGGCTCATCTTTTCTTCACATGCTCCTTTAGTCAATGGTGCTGGAGACTCATTAATGTTCACTGGGATCTGAACATGCTAAACTATGAGATGATCATCAAAGCTAGGAGAGCCTTCAATTCCAAGATTTTTCGAGAAATCATCATAGTGGCCAGCTGGGCTATTTGGACACATAGAAATGAGGTCATTTTTGACAGGAAGCCTTTATCCCTGAGGAGATGGAAGGCAATTTTCAGAGAAGAACTTCATCTAGTGCTGCATAGAGCGAAACCTTCTCTGAAGTTGGAGTTAGAGAATTGGTTATGTAATCTAAGTTGATCTCTTTCAACTTTTTGCTCTTGGGCCTGCGGCCTTGTAAAATGTAAATATTTTCCCTTTATAATAGAAAAAATCAGTAGGGGCCTCCCCTGCTGTTCGCATCAAAAAAAAAAGTTGTTGCATCCATCGAGACAAAAGCTCAACGCCCGCTTGTGAAGACCAAAAAGACGACTAAGCCGAAGAATAATCCTGCACCCAAGCCAAGGATTGTGCAAAAGTGGGTGCCAAAGACTGCAACGCCCACCGAGCGTTGGTCTGAAGTGAAGAAAAGAAGAAGTCTAGCTATAGACTATAAACGAAGTGCTTTGCGGGAGGCAACCCGTTCATCGAGTCAAGAATAAGCTACCGGGAGGACAACCCGCGAAGATCTTTTGAGTAAGTGAGTCATGAATTTTGCTATGCAAGACTTGGTAAACATTTGTTAAATTGGTCGTTCGGTCGGGCATTTAAATTAGAGTTGCTCGGTCATTTTGATTTTAATTCTTATTCTAAACCAATGACTTGAGCCTTCCCATGATTTATTTGTTTTATCTTGAGAAACCCAAAACCAAATTTCCACACCCATTTTGGCGACCGTCCTTTCCATGACGGCCGGACCAAGTTGATCATTGTAAAGACACGAGTAGAACCAAGCGTTGTTCTTTATTCTTTAAATTCTTTGACGCATGATAGGCTCACGCAAACTTAGTAATTTTCAGTTTTGTTTCCCTAGGATTAGGATTTTTCTAAGCCCCTTTTATTTTATTTTCTTTCAAAATATCTTTCTCATTTGGCCAAAAATTTAGAACCTAAACCTTTGACCCACAGTTGAACACGGGGATCTCGAAAAGTGAGCAATACCGGTACAATCAAAATTAATGATGTCGGAAAATATTTCTCGACTCACAAATGTTTATAATGCCAAAATTCCCCTCTAATTATTTATTCAAACTCATTGCTTGCTTTGAGTTGGTTTTATTTGTAAGGATTAGAGGAACGGTTGAGCATGTAAACACACTTTGGAAGGGTTTATGACCATGATCATCACTAATAACCAAGATTGAGTTCACGGGAAGGATTATTGTGCTCTCCACCTAACTCCACATGCAAGAGGGGGCAGCCATGCATGGTGGTACACTCATTTTTGCAGGATTGAAAGCAACATTTGGAGTGGAGTTGAAGCAAAGGACAAAGACAGGAATCAAAGTGGAGAAAACAATGTGCAAGTGGACAACTTTGCTAAAGAATGAATGTTTTAGAATATTTGGGCTGTGCAAAGCAAGTGGAGCTGCTGGAAACTGATTAGGAATCGACTTAGGAAGATGTGGGAGCAAAGGCACGTGAAGCAGGCCAGGGATGACCCTCGGCCGACCGGCCCCAAGCACCCCAGGCCGGCCGGCCTAGTGCCCATATATGCCCCCTGGTGCTCATCTTTCATAGGTACGCAGCTCATACAATTCTAAGTCCTTGTTCTTCAGTTCTTCCACCTTGAACACCAGCAAAAGCTCTGAAAAATTTCGAGATTCAAAACCACCTCCAAAAATTCACTACAATTCCTAGTTTGCTCTCCTCTTCGATATATTGTTTTTCCACCAGCGAGAAACACCCGGTGTGTTGGTTTTTGGGTTTGTGCAGCAAGGCACCATGAGGAGACAAATGTTGAACTTCATCACCGAAAAGAGGACAAGGTCATCGGTGTCCGACGCCCCATCGTCGAGCTCTTCGTGGAGGCACTCCATTGCGGAGTCACCGCGAAACGTGGAGGAAGACAACCCCGTACAAAGGAGCGACATGCTGCTCCTTGGGGGGATGCAAGACCCAAGAAGTACCTCCATGCGGTTCACCGAACCTCGTGGGTGTGCCGGCGCACCACCACCTCCTGCGCCCCGATGAACCACAAGATCAACCGCACCACCGCCATACAAGCCAAGAATTTCAGAATATGGGTTTGTCATTTTGTCAGAGGAAGAAGAAGCAAGGCTTCCATCCAAGGTTTATCAATCCGTGGATCAACAATGAACTACCTAGGTTTTTCCATCTAATCTAACGGATCTATTCCTAGCATTAAGCATTGATTTCATATAGAGGTAAACCTTTAAGATGTGAATGGTGTGTAAAGGTTGATCACATCCGTAAACATAGGCAAAGGTAGAGCAGCCAAAGGATAAACGGGCCTATCGCCTTCTAGTTGTAGTTCTAGCAAATAAGAGTAAGCGCATCATGCATCTCATCTAAAGCCGTCTTTAAACTCTTACCTCCGGTCAACCTCCCGAGAACGCCACCCTACATGGGATCACACCCTGTCACGATGCTCCCTATCGGCGTGGTTAGTACAAGGGCACGTCCACAAGTGAACGTGTCTAGACATCATAAAGGGTCGACATACTAGATCTAATTGCCACGATTACATAAAGCATGCTATATAGTCTAACCATGGATTAGACTAAGGAACAATCATATTCATGATAGGTAGAAAGCATAGAAGGAGTTATTAAGTCGCTAAGAGATCGGATGACATGAAGAACATTACTCATATAATAGATGTGTTTGGATCATCACCACCGAATACATACCATTGATGACTCCAACTAGCTCATGAACGCCACCATGGCACAACCACGCGGGGAGGCCATGGCGGCTAGGGTTGGCCTAAGCCATCCCCTAGACAACTTCGAGGAATTGCGGCGGCCGTCGTCTCCTTTTGGTGTATGCCCTAGGTTTCACCGAGTTCTGGTGGATGGATACGTGAGCTCTCCTGCATCGGGGCTATAAATAGTCCGAGGAAACCCTAGCTCGAAGGGGAGGCCGAGGCGGCGCAAAAACATGATAGGCAGGCCGGCCTGGGCCCCTCTGGGCCGGCCGGCCTAGGGCCTTTTTGTGGCCCCTCGGTCCCATCTTTCGCGTGCAAGCTTCTAGATCCTCCAGGAGTTGATTTGCCAATGCATGTGGGTATTTGACGTCGGTTGCTTCGGGATAAGATTGGGTCTTGATAGCTTTCCATATGTCTGCCTGATTCGTCTTGATCCCGAAGTCATCCGACCTTATCTTCAAGTCTTTGCCCTTCCACATTCTTGGAGGTTGGTTCACCATAGATGAGAGCAAACGAAATCCGAGTCACATGGCCTTCATTCATCCGCGCTATGCATGATCTTGGTCTTTGACCAAAAGTGCTCATTTATAGCTCAAAAACCTGTGTAAACCAAAATCCTCCAAAAATACATGCATATGCGAAAATGGGGTTATTTCAAGTGCCAAGTGGCGGGTTAGTGTATGATTTGGTCCCAAAACACCACCTAAATAGCACTAAAAGTGTGTTGCTAACGAACATCAACAATCCCCCATGCTTAAACCTTGCTCGTCCTCGAGTAAGTCCAAGATCTTTGCTTAACAATGAAATCAGCGTTGCCCTTCAATGTCTTCACTACACTTAGTTATACACAACAAGACACATTGCTCTCAAGTGTTTAGCATTTAAAGTTTAAGCTGTGACCGGCTACTTTTCATTATGGAAGATAGACTAGCAATAAAGAACAAGCCACAATAATAAATAAATGCAATGCTCTTGAACTTAAGCGAACTTTAGACCTTTACCTTGTTCCATCGTGAAGAGTTTTCAAAAAGATGCGTATCCAACATAAGTGAGATTCTCTTGCAAAAGCTCATGGGAACACTCATCTCATCAAGTCGCTCAAGCCAATACTAGATTATTTTCAACCTATTCTACTCATATATGAAAGTGGAAGGCTTATGTGGAGCTTGGTAGGTAAAAACAATCATAGTAAAACATTATATTTGAAGTATTGTCAAACTAAGAGAGAGATCTATTGGAATTACCGAGACTAGTCAAAAAGGCCATGGAAAATAAATGTTGGAGAGAGAGAGGGATGGAACACACACATTTAGATAGATGGACATGTGCAAATGGCAAGTGGATGATCCCGAGGCACAAATGAAGTCCTCGTTATCGGATTGCACATGGTTGGAAAATTGAGTATGGAATTGTCTTCAAAGCACTTGGAATTTGATGAAGCTAAAAAACCTAGGAGCATTATTTCTCTTTTATTTTTTCTTTCATTCATTTTTTCTTTTCTTTCTTTTTTTCTTTTATTTTTCTTTCTTTTTGCTCCTTAGGACCTTTGGCAACATAGTACATACTCAGCATCCTCCCCCCCATGCTTAAACGATTGCTCGTCCTCGGGCATAGAAGTGATGGTTGATAATTGTTGAAGTAAGTACACAAAGTCCATCTTGATCTTCTAGAAAAACACTTGAATCTTCAGGGAGTTTCTTTGAGGCCTCCCAAAATGATGTTCTCTAAATTAAGCTCTCGATTCTTGTGGATTTTCGTCGAGAAAATGATCCATAGTCAATTGTGGGTTGCGGTCAAGGAGGTAATCACAAAAAGATATTTGGGTTTATGGTGGATATCTAGCGAAGTTTGTGAAGTTTCCAGTGTAGAAACTCACAATGCATGGATAGAAAGGCTAGCAAAAGGAAGGTATGCAAATCGGAATGGCCAGCTTCTTAGTCTCGAACCATAGAAATCAATCTTAATCCAACTCATCAAAATATAAGTTTACAAATCTAAAGGTTTCATCATGAAAGACGATGTATATGTAAAGGCTTTGGTAGGTAGAACTTTGCAAGAGATTCACGAACGTAGATAGCATAAGAATCAAGTTTTTAAATAAAACAATACAAGGTGTAAGGTCATCGGTAAACTTAAATCAAAGAGCAACATAAGGAATATGTGGGTCTAGATGTAGTCATTTAACCTCCACAAATAAAAGAGCCGGTATTTAGTCAATTTAAGATCATTTAATAGAGAGCAAATGGTCAAGTTGTATAAAACATCATGTAGGTAAAACAAGGCGGCAACTTTCATCTCTTTTTCATAAGCAAAGGCATTCAAAATATTGCATCGTGGTAAGCACAAAGTGATGGTAATCATTTATTGAAAACAAAAACAAAACTAGGTTGTCCTCCTAGTAGCCATGTTATTAACAAGAGAGATATACAAAGGTTTCTAACCTATGGTCGATGGCATACATATATACAAGCATTAAGAAGTAGATGAACAAAGAGAAGATTGAGGGAGAGTTACCGTCTTTCGATGCTTGTAGTGGAGTGTAGCTCGGCTTCCCCCATGCTTAAGCATTGTGCTTAGCATGGAAGAAGAGAAATGAGCATCTTGTGGTGAACACGATCATTGTACTTCATATGGCCTTTTCTTTTTCGTCCACCAACTCCTCCCCCATGCTTAGCATGTTGCTAAGCGTGGAAAAAGGTGGTGAACCGTCATGTGATTCTTGAAGTCCTTCCGCCATGTGTCTGGAGATAATCTTTATGCTTCTTCGCCTTTCTTGCCTTAACTTTCTTCAACCTCTTCTTGTCATCAAGCCATGGTCCCAATCATTCTTCGTATCGTTATCACCTCCTTGCTTGTTGTCTTCATTGCTGCTTCATCTTCCATGAATTTCTCCTTTATTTCCAGAACAGGACATGTACTGAGCCATTGCTTCATTACAAAGTGCACAAATTTATCTTTCCAATGAGTCATCATTTTCCCAAAATGGATTCCGAACAAAAGAGTTATGCCTATTTTATTCCAGCGCTGCAATCTGTCCCGAGCTGATTTCAGAACACGCAGCGCCCAATGTTTTTGTCGTATCTCCTTGTATGGGTCTTCAAATTCATTGATCTTGGATGCGTTGGAACGAGAATTTGATGGAGCCTCTAAATATCAACTTTTTATTCCTTGTACATCTCTGAACATGTGCAGATTTTTGATGAAAACAGCAGCGTTCCTTTCAATCTTCGGAGATGTTGATGATCTTGGTTTGCAACTTTGATCACGAATTCATAGGATTCCTTCGTCATGCCTGCAAAACAATTGAAATGCACAAACTACCCCGGGGTGACGGCCGGGAGTATAAGCAAATGCCAACAACCAATGACATCCCTAAGACCTTAACTTGTGGCATAATTAAACTAGTAAAAAAGAAAAAAATAAGAACCTAATGGTGTGCGTGTGTGCAAAGTGAATGCATGAAGTTAGAAACATGAAAGGCGGGGACCAAACTTGATAGAGATCAAACAAAGTTTTAAACACCATGTTTACTACTATATTGCCGAAACTCTCGGATTAAACACCATGTTAAAGCCGAAGAATTCAAGCGCTCGAAGAAGTTTAGAAAACCTTATCATGCTAACGAAAGTGTGGGTGTTGAGTGGATGCAAAGTGAGTATGCAAATGAGAGGAAAGCTTATAAACAAAGACAATGTTTACACCTAGTTCTGAACACCATGTTTACAACTAGGTTGCCAAATCTCTCCATAGTCATAAAGATCTATTAACCAAGGTTAAAACACATGTCTACCCCAAGGTCAATAATTCCTCATAGCACAAGAAAAATAAGGAGCATTGCAAAGCTTATAAACCGACCAATGCAATGTAAATACTAACAAGGCTTACAAAACTAAATGATGATGGTCCGCGATCATGTCTAAACACCATGTTTACACAAGATTGCAAATGGAAAATGCCCATGAAGCATTAACATGGATATGAAAGCATTCATCATAAAGTTTTGTGAGAGAACCGAGCTAACAAATGCATGATGGAACGATGGAATGGATACAAAATGCAAATGCAAAGAGTTAGCAAAAACAAGGGTTAGCAATGAAAGGACTTGTGCAAGAGCTTTGGTCTAACTCTTGTTGCAGGGAGATTGTTTTCAAAACCTAAGAAAAACCTCCAAGGAAGGCAAGAAAGTAAGTGTTGTTGATTTTCAAGATTTCTAGCTAAAGGTAAGAGGTTGTGGAGTAATGTTTTGGATACATTTTTAAACGCCCATACTTTGATTATCCTTGCCGCTCCGTTGACATTTACTTGAAGATCTTTGGTTAGAATTGTTTGTTTAAGTATGTTTTGCAGAGCAAGAGCTTTTGTGCAACCCCGTTGGAAGATTTTGATAGCTTGATTTGCTTGAGGACGAGCAAAAGCTAAGCATGGGGGAGATTGTTGACGGTCGTTATTGGTACACTTTTAGGGCTGATTTGGCATTGGTTTTGGACTAATTCTTATACTAACCCACCATTTGGCACCTGAAATAACCCCATTTTCGAATATGTCTTGTATTTTGGAGCATGTTGTGATTTTACAGGAAATACAACGTATTTGGCAGAGTTTGACGTGGACCAAAGCTCCCACGTGGATAAGGATTGAGGAGGAGGGCCAGCTCACGAAAGATGAAGACGAGAGGAGCCAGAATAGGCCCAGGCTGGCCGGCCTGGAGCCTTTGAGCCGGCCGGCCTAGCCCGTTCGCGCTTCCCTTTCTTCAGCACGAAGTAAACGCAAACCCTAAGGGTTCTCTCCGTCATCATTCACCAGAGACCTATATAAACACCCCCAAGGATGCCATCAAGATAGATTCACGAGAGAAGATTAGATCTAAAGCCACCATTGGAGAGAAACACAAGGAGGAGACACCGCCGGAGGTCCTAGCCGTCGTCTGGGCGCCGTCTCAAGTTGGAGGACAGTGAGGAGCTCATCTTTGTCGGAGGCTTCCACACCATGAATCGCGACGTCATGCTTAGCTTCATGGGGTAAAAGTCCTCGTTTGTCCATGGGGTTGTAAGGAGATCATGATTTGTAATTGCCGAATCCTTTTATGAGATCAATCTATCATGTTCTTAGTTGATTGTGCTTTTCATCTTAATAGCCGACCGGCATCACTTTGGATATGCATCGCTCGTTGCCTCGCATGCCTAGATCGCATCAACGATTCGTGTTCCTATATCTCGATAGGTGAGTACCCTCGTGTAGTGACAGTATGCAGGAGGGAAAGTGTTGAGTTTGGTTCACATCTTATTGATAGATTAGATTGGTTTTCTCTTGCTTGGCGATTACATCTCATAGTGATCTTAGACCCTATGGGCAAATGTTTCCATACCTTGTGTACTCCTCTCTACCGCTCGTAACATCGATTAGGTTAGATTGTTCTTATTACATACATCATCTTTCAATCAAAAGAACATTCTTGCTAACATTATTAGTGCTAGGTTAAGCGTAGAAATCCCTTGTTCCGTGGATTGATAAACCTTGGGGGGATACTCTAAGGGAAAAATTACAACCGATCCGTGCGCTTGCGGTTCATGATTGGCGTGCCTAAGGGCCATCAACAACGATCATCGGCAAGGCCTTCCGGTCCGGGTACTATTGGCCATCAGCAGTGGCCGATGCAGAAGAAGTAGTGAAGACTTGCCAGGGCTGCCAATTCTTTGCCCGGCAAGCTTACGTCCCCGCAACAGTCCTTAACACCATACCACCTTCCTGGCCCTTTGCATGCTGGGGGCTGGACATGGTCGGGCCACTAAAGAAAGCGCCAGAGGGATTTGAATATCTCTACGTGGCAATCGACAAGTTCACGAATTGGATTGAAGTCAAGCCGCTAGTTAAATCTACAGCTCCAAAGGCGGCCGAGTTCATCCAAGACATTGCCCATCGCTTCGGTGTTCCAAATCGCATTATCACTGATCTTGGCTCCCAATACACAGGGGACGAGTTCTTTGACTTTTGCGACAATCTGGGTATCGAAGTCCGCTATGCATTGGTGGCGCACCCTCGTGCCAATGGACAAGTTGAGAGAGCCAATGGTCTCATACTCCAAGGACTTAAGCCAAGGCTCTACGAACCACTCAAAAAGTACGGCGGCAAGTGGGTGCAAGAGTTGCCAGCCATGGTCTGGGGGCTCAGAATCCAGCCTAGCTGCTCAACGGGGCAATCACCCTTCTTCCTGGTCTACGGCTCTGAGGCAGTACTCCCGGTGGACATCGAGTACAACGCTCCAAGAATTCAGAACTACTCGGAGGAGGCGGCAGAGCAGAGCAGAGCAGAAGATGTGGACATGCTAGAAGAGGCAAGGCTAGACGCGTTGATCAGGACAACCAAATACCAGCAAGATCTTAGGAGATACCATGACCAAAACGTCCAATCAAGGTCATTTAACATTGGCGATTTGGTCCTCCGAAGAATTCAGAGTACAAAAGATCAACACAAGCTATCTTCACCTTGGAAAGGCCCGTTCATAGTATCAAGGGTTATCGGCCTGGGGACTTATCAACTACAACGGGAAGACGGAACGGAAGTGCCCAATGCTTGGAATATCGAGCACTTGCGGCATTTTTATCCTTAAAGTTTTTTTAGAGTCATCAAGAGTCAATAAAAGTTAGTCCTTTCAATGTACTGATGTCGGCTTTTAAGACAAATAATAATAAAGTGTATATATTCCATTATCATCAAGCTTGGAATTCGGATACAAGTACTATGCTACGCTTGCTTGCCAAGTAACGCATACAAAGGAGTTTTTGAATCATGCCGAGTTGTTTAAACACAATTTAGACAGGCTATATTCATAAACCAATGCCATCTACTTTCTGCTTTAACATAGAGAGATCGGGCACCCCAAAATACAGATAACAAGTATTCTTGTTGACAAGACACTAACTTAAAAGTTCATTACAAAGGTTTCTTTTACATGACAAAAGAACCTAGAACTTAAGCCGAGAAACTATCTTCTCAGTAGTGTCCTTCTCCTCCTCCATATATGCATTGAACATATCTCAGGTGCATGCAGGATTGATCTTACCCTGGGTAATGCGTATCTGTTGGGCAGGGAACCACGATCGGACTAAGCCGAGTACTTGCCTAGTGCAAGACTGAGCTATCCGTAGCTCACACCTGCCCAGGAGTAGCCCGAAGATGATCAACCAGCGGAGGAGCAGGACTACCTGCGGGTACTTTGGCGTACACGTCGACTAGCGGAGCAGCAGCCTCCTTAAAGGATTCGAGTTTCGCACCGAGCTGGTTGACCTCCGCGCGGAGCGTGTGGATTTCATCTTCCTGATCGCGGATCTTCGTCACTGGATGAGCTAAGCATTGGCATCCTTGCGCATCTGTTTCTCCTCGGCAAGCTCTGCCATGCAATCTCGCTCCCGCTGCTCGGCTAGGTTCGCATGTTCTTGTTGCCGATAGAAGAGATTCTTCATATCGGTGACTTCAGCCCCAAGCACCTCGATCCTCTTTTCTTTCTCTGCATATACAATTATATTCTTTATACATTATGTGATTTGTGCTAATGCTGTGAGAAGAAGCCGAAGATTTACCTGCAAGTTTTTGCCTAATCGACTTTTTCTTTTCAACAATGTCGTCGCGCTGGTCCTGGTACAAATTTATTTTCTGATATGCCCCCATCCAGTTCCAGGCGAAGCTTGGCATGTTCTTCTTCCCAGTTGACCCTGCGCCAAGTCCTTCTTCGCCTTCTCTGCGTGGGTAAAGCAAGCACTAGCCCTGCGTAGCATCTCTGACTTCTGGTGCGAGCGATGAAGGACACTCTGTTTTCAATAGAAAACAAGTCGGAAAAGCTATCAGCATAACAACTTGAGAAGTAATGTATACTTACAGTATTTATTTACTTTATACTGACCTCTATGAGCTTGGCAAGTTGTTTCTGTAGCTCTGTGGCTTTCTCAAGATCTTCCTGATCAACCTGGGAGTTGAACAGGAAAGCGTTGTCATCATTGGCGCCCGCGCCTGGTGTTCCCGTGTAGATCTGGAATGGTTCCGGTGACGGTACTCGGGTTTTCTTCTCTCGGATGATCTCCTCGATAGCGGCAGCCTTGACCAGACCTACGGCTGCATCAAGTTCCTCGTCACGCAGACCAGCCATCCGAGTACTTTTTGCAGCCTTAGGCCATGCGCCTTGTGCAGATGTACCCGGAGCGGCTTGCTCCGGTACTTGGGAAGATGACGACACCTCAATCCTTGCTATTCGGGGCTGTGGCTGCGGTGCTACTCGGGGGCTTGGCTCCTGCTCCATCCCCGCCTCTTTGGTTTGAGTATCCACGGACGGGTTGACCTCCGGGATCTCAGGCGAGTGAACAGGCTGGGGAGTAGGCGGCCGGCTGTGCACGATTCATGAGCCGAATTCAATACGATGGACATAAAAGATGATAAAGTGCTATGACTAACAAGACTAATTACATACCTGGCGAAGTCCATGTCAAATTCAGGCTCGTCCAAATTGAAGGACATCCCTGTGGACGAAATGTCTTGATGCTCGGGAGTTTTCTCCTTTGGTGAGGATTCTTTTTCTTGTGTCTGCTGCACGAGAAGAACTCGGATCAGTTCACGATGCAAGATTTTGAGTAATATCAACATACAAGATAATGCATACCTTGGGAGGGCATGCGTGGAGAAGGATACCCGTCGGTATTTCTACGTCCTTCTCAGCTTCTGTGCCGACCTCTAGTGCCTCAGGAAGACCGGTGTCAGAAGATTTCTCAACAGAAGATTGGGTTCTTTTCTTTACTGTCTGCCTCTTTTTGGTGAGCTGCGGGTTCGGAATATCTTCCATGATGGGCCTCTTCATGGTTGATCCACACTGACCAAGATCACCAGGACAGTGCGGCGGCAGATCTTCATCTGATGAGTCATCTTCGACGGTTACCTTCTCTTCATCAGCTGGTTCTGCAAGTTTTTTTCCCTTTTCTTGAACCACCAGCGGCTTGCTTGGGCGGCGGGGAGAGGGGTGGCTCGGGCAGTCCGGTTTGTGTTTCTATGATGGGAGGAGGGCGGAGGCAAACCTTGTGCGCAAATCCTATAGATAGGTGCAATAGGAATTGATTAGTAACATGTTCCAAAAAGAAGTCGGATGATAATACAACTATTTGGAATAACTTATTGCTTACCGCTGGTGGTGGGTGATTTGCCGAGTATTCAGGTACCCGTCATGGCAGCTCATGCGCGTCCATGAACAGTGCTTGGACGCGGATCGTGACTTCATCAGATGAGAACTCGGTGGAGGAGATTCTGGTCGGGTCATTGGGTCCAGTGTATTCATAGCCAGCATGCACCCGCTTCTGGTAGGGTTGCACACGACGATGAAAGAATGAATTGGCTATCCCGATTCTGGTCAGGCCCTTCTTCTTTAAGTCGTCAATCATCTTCAACAACCCGGTGAGCCCGTTGACCTCGTCCTCGCTGAGTGCTAAATTCCAATTGGCTTGAGGTCGTGGCAGATGTCTCGAGTGCTTGTTTAGCCTTGGAGGCTGGTTCTCTACATAGAACCATTTTTCCAACCAGTCCTTGATGGAATCATTCAACTTGAAATCGAAGTATATGCTCTTAATGTCTGTGATTGGAATCTTGGGGGCTTTCTTGCTCGCTGCAGGCTTGCTCACCGCGGGTTTGCTCATTGCGAGTTTGCTCGGCGCCGGTTTCTTTCCCATCTCGCCAACTGGGCTTTTCTAATGAATGAAGATCTTTGGTGTGGCTTGAGTGGATTGGAGTGTGCACGCGAGTACGGAGGACTTTGGATTTGGGAGTGGCGGTCAAGAATAGATGTGAATACGAAGCGGTTCCCCCTGTTTTTATTAACGAAGTGGTAACCCTAGGCATATTTCACAAAAGCCATTTTCACTAAATATGCCAACAACTGTGTATTCACGGTTTTTTACCAGATGCATATCTGTGCGGTTATTTCCTAAAGGGCTAAGTCATTTACCGAGACATTGTCACGCTCGGGGGCTGATGCTTATTGGGATGAGAATATTCCGGATCAAAGAATATACTTATTTCTTTTAAAAGTCTTCAAGCTTATTGACATTAGCTTTAAGCTTGGGGGCTAAGGAGAAATAGTATATTTCTTTTGAAAAGTTTTTACATTAAAGACCCTGGAATTATTTTTAATCCTTGAAAACATTTCTAGGCTCGGAGGCTGACCGATAATGGGTCCATCATTTTTCAAAAGCTGGACACCATTATATTAAATGGGAAAGTTTTTGCATCATCTTTGATTTAAAAATCAAAGCCCGAGGGCTGATTACAAAAGTAGTCACAAAGAGCACATCATGTTCACATCTGAAGGTTTTCAACAAAGGCACAAGATGACGAGGAAACAACTCGGCTGACGCTCAATCTGTTGAGAAACAACTCGGCAGGCGTGAAGACATGAAGATGCTCGGGGGCTTGACGGACCAAGATCCATAGGAGTCCTTATGGGTCGTAGGCCCATGAGGGAATTGGGCCGGCAACTCTGACAGATACAAGGAAGAGACGTACAGGTTAAGGGAACTAGTCGGCTACTAGGAAACAACCCGGCCTACTCATGTTAGGACTCTATGTTTAGTATCCGACTAGGAGTCTGTATTTCTTGCCTTGTAGGCCCTGTCGCCCGAGTATATAAGGTGGGGCAGGGACCCCTTGTAAAATCATAACCAACAATACGAAACGATCCACCATACAGGACGTAGGGTATTACCCTCTCTTTCGAGGTGGCCTGAACCTGTCTAAATAGTCTCGTGTTCACCATCGCGCTTCTGGTTCCGGCGAGGCCCTTGCGAGCAACTCGACTACTCAGGGACCCCCTATAGTAGGCTAGCCGGTATAAAAAACCGACACTATGGGTTGTGTCTCAAGACATATCGCGACTGTCTACAACCTGAGTGGGGCCAAGGGTACACACTCTGTAGAGTTAAAACTATACGTATAGCCGTGTCCTCGGTCATGGACACGCCTCGATCCGGCTTCTTCTGATTAGTGTTTTGGGATATTCTACCTCTCCTCTTCTCATAGCATTGGGTTGGATGAGAGCTGATAATGCGGATTCCGGCTTGTAGCCGTTGAGATGGGAAGGGTGGGAGCTTTCCCATCGACTCGAGAGGAGCAGGAGGTGAGAATGCGACTGGATCCTAGTGTGCTAGGGTTGACCCGTGGAGATGATAGCTTGGGAAGCTATTGTTGGAGATCTTTATTTCTTTTGCTACTGCTGCTGCATAGGAAACCCCAACTTAATTCCTTGAAATATTTGTTATACTAGTTTAGGCCACCTTAAAGCTTGCATACGAATGGTGGCGTGGACCTGTCCCATTCCTTGGGGGCAGTTCGTGAGCTTGCAGGTTTAGACTTGGATTCGAGTTCAATCGACAGATGCTACTTTGAAGGGTCGTGTTGCTTCGCTCAAGGATGCCTGTGGTGAAGACTGGAGATGAAGAGTTGAAGATCTAGCTACCACTTCGTAGGCCTTTTTCTTGTCGTTTAGCCCAACGGGCTTGTATCAGCTACGCTTCCATATTATCCTTGCAATAATTGTACTCTGATTCGATGTATGAATATGATATCACACTAAAATGAGACCTGTACATGATAGCAGTTGATTCTGGGACTATCACAATGGTACAGGGAGCTGGATTCTTGATTTTGAGAATCTGGGATGTTTCAGATGAGAATATAGAGCTGTCGTGGCCTACTGTGGACACAGGAACGGTAAGGACCTCTCGGGCCATCCTTGAAAGAGTCGGATACTTGAGGGCGTTAATCTTAAACCAGTTTAGAATGTCAAAATCCTGGATGCGTGGGAGCAGGGCTGATCTAGCTCTGACTTTGTTATCTGGGCTGCCTCTGAAAGGTAGATGTCGAAATCTGAAATTACATTGCCAGTGGAAGATGAATTTGCTAGGATTTTGTTCTCATCAGTAGGCAGAGTACCAGTGTCCCCTTGGTCAACATGGGCAGATGTCAGGGGAAGTGGCTGTCTAACATATTCTTTGTAAAGCTCATGAACAACATCATCCACCACCTTGACATATTTTGCACCCTTCAGGCCATAAATTTTGGAGTAACTGAACTCAACAATCTTCATCTTGAAACGCAGATCCATCTTAACAGCAATGGCCAGCATGACGTTGCAATCTTTCCAGTACTTGCCAAACCTTTCATGAATGTCTTTTGCAATGCTACAGGAAATTGGATCTTGAAGATCTGTGGCATCAGAAATCTCTCTCTGAATTGGTCCAGGCCTCATGGAAAACGATCGATGTTGGCAGTTGGATCTTCTGTTGCCATAATGGTATGTGCAGAGTCATACAACAACTTAAGATACCTGCATGCAACCTTGATTTTCTCCCAATCCACTGCAGAAGGTGCATGATTGTAGTTATCGTTGCATTTCTCTAGCATGGTGAAAGCCTGCTTATAATCTAGACATGCCAGAAGTATCAGATAGGTGGTGTTCCACTGGGCTTTAATATCGACGCATAGGACCTTGTTACTTGAAATTTGCAGTTGCCAAATGATGTCATTAAACTTTTGCTCATGGCTAAAACAAGATTTTATGAACTTTATACTTTCACGAATTTTGTAAATGGCACTTTGAACTGAAGCAGTGACGTCACTTGCAGTTGCACTCAGTATGTGGGCATAGCACCTCACAACCAAAAACTGGCCCCAAGCATCGGAATGTTCTTTTTGGAGAGTTCATCTCTCAGATTCACAGTGTAGATATCATGTGAGGAGGACTGATGATCTCCCGTAATGGTGAATAGTTTGTGTGTCATGTTCCAATGAGTAAGGCTTCTGCTGATAGCTTCACTAACTGCATTCTCTGAACAAGGACAAGCGGCCAACATGAAGTCGGTGCAGCCTTAAACGAGGACATTACAACCATCGATATAGCCATAATTGCTTGTTTCGAAGGAGTCCAACATGGGTGTCCAAGTCAAGAAAAAAGGCCTAAATCTGATTCGGTTCGAGTCCCCAAGGTGGAGACCTAAAGCAACTCAAGTTCGAGCCCACCTCGGAGTCCAGGAGCAGCACGCACAAAAAATGACACCTAGGTTGCATACGGAGTCCGTTTTGGACGTTCTTTATATGGATAGAAAGGGAATTCATAGAGCTTCCAGTGGGACTGGTCCCATATCATCTGAGTCAATGGGAATTGTCGAAACAAGTGGACGTCCAGAATCTGTCAGGGTGCTGCGCCACCGTCTTTTAGGCCATTGGCCCATGTATCGTGTTGGAGCCCATAGGGGTGAGTCCAGGGGACTCATGCACGACCTAACCCTCATATATTCAGTATCCGCCGCCACATTAGGGTTTGGATTTTGTTTAGTCAAGTTTTCAAAGTCGAAACTATGATAGATTCACTGTAACAGCGGCGACAAGTCCGTTTACAGTTATCCAGGGCCCCTGTTCTTGATCTTCTCGTCTGCGGCGATTAGTCCTTTCGAACCGAGTTCTTGAACCCCTCTTATATTCTCTTTTATACAGATCTACAATTTTAAATTGCATGTTTATTATTCTCTTGCTTGTGTTCTTCGATTCGCTTGCAGAGAAAGCCTTCTTGATGAGGTTAATCAAGTTGTGCTTGGTTGATAACCAACAGAGCAGTGGTGTAATAGTTGCAGGGTTCGAATCGTGTCTAATTTGAAGCTGGATCACCAACGTCGAGTTCTCCACCAATCGAATTTACCCCTTACCTCTTGGAAGATCGGCCAGTGCCTCATCAAGTGGTATCAGGATTCCAGGTTGCCCGTGAGGTATTATTGTGTTTCCCTTTAAATTCATCTTGTTTTCATTTACCTATAGTCCAAAAAAAGCCCTACAAAAATATTTCTGCTGTCCTATAACCCCTTTGTACCCCACAATTTTTCAGTTTAGTTTGCTATTCTGAATTTTAGTCCCTCATTGGGTCATTGTGTTTGTCGTGTCTAGGTCTTGTTGGTGGTCTTAGTGTCAAGTATTGTTTGCTGTTGAGAGGGAATAGATTGTTTTCCCCCCACAACTAGATTAGGTTGCTGCACAAGTTGAAAGGGAAAGGAAAAGTTTGATTTGTTCTATGTGATTTGACTGATTTGGTGCGAGCTCATGTTGGGAGAGAAAAATAACATAAGGCAACAAATTGGTTTGGATACCATGGTGCAATCAAGTTGAATTTTTTTATCTAGTCTATTTGGTGATTTTTTGTGTCTTGCTGCAATTCTAAAACAAAACGTAAAGAAAAAGGCAAAGAGGTGCTAAGAAAAAAAAGAAAGAAAAAGTCACACCGAAAAGAAGTAAGAAAGAAAGACAAGGCAAAGAAGAAAAAATTCAGAAGTGCATCTTTTGTATCCCTGTGCAAGTTGTATTATTGCTTGCTTGAAGTAGGTCCAGGACGAGTTTAGGCCAGTGACATAGACTAGCTTGGGACTACTTTTCAGTCTTGCCATTCTGACTTGAATAATTGTTACTCCATGCTACCATATTGTGCCTACCCAAAGCTCTACATATACTTCTGATCAGTACAGGTTCACCTTGCAACTGTTACAATCAAGCTTGACAACAGATTGTGCCGCTCTGTTGGCTTTTGTAAGAACACTTGCAAGACGGTGGCAAGCCGTTTGAGATATTGCATTCCACCTTCACCACCACCTAGTAGTTGTTAGTTGATAGAGATAATATTTTCTGTTGTCTTTTACTGTCTTGTAACAATGACAGGTTGTTCGTATCGACCTACTTATGATGGTATAGGTGCTAATGAGTACATTGAGTGGCAAAAATCTATATAGACAACATTTTTGCTACTCGCTTTATGTGTCCAAGGAGGAAGGTAAAAAATGCAGCTAGTGCTTTGCGACATTCTGCACTATCTTGGTGAGAGTCTTTAGATCCTTCAGATAAACTCAAACTTGGATTGATATGAAACTTCTTATGAGAGAAACCTTTGTTAACCCACCACCTATTTTGGATTCATATGATGAGGTACATCATTTAGAGGAAGAGTATGTTGTTATTTCTTTTGCTATGACTAACCTTTTGTAGGATGATGTACATAAGCAACAGGACGACATGGATGCAACCGAGGAGCTCACAACCTCATGTGCACATTCAGAATCATCACTTAACATTACACCAATTACTGCTGAGAACACAGTTCATGCATATGGTGCTATACTCATGGAAGGTGAGAATTGTATTAATGTGCTGAATTTTTTCACAAACCATGCTATCATAGAGCAATTGTTAGTGTAACCATCTCTTGGTTTATCTCTGTCACATGATGATTTGCTTGATGTTTCATGTGATGAAGATGAATTGTGTGATAATATTTCAGTTTTAAATGTTTTGCAACCAAACACTTTTGATGAACCTAAACATATTATGCATATTGCTAGTGCAAATGAGGAGCTAAAACTGTTGTCTTCTTTACACACTTTGGGTTACATTGAATTTGGTGTTTTGTGTAACTTGGATTGTTTGGAAGAGATACTTTTTAGATAGGCTAATTTACCTTGGTTTGATAAACACACATACCATGTTATTGGCAAATATGACAACAAAGGACAATATATGATACATACAGTCTACATTTGTAGCAATATAAATTCTCATTTTGTTGTGCAAGATTGTGGTCGATTAGAGGACAGCCATAATAAAAATATATTCACATGTTCCTCTAGTAGTTTTGATGAGGACATGACAACCATGGATACGGTCATAATTATTTGTTTTGGAGGAGTACAACATGGATGTCCAAGTAAAGAAGAAGGCCTAAAGCAAATTCGGTTCGAGTCCCCAAGGTGGAGGCCCAAAGCAACTCAAGTTCGAGCCCACCTCGGAGTCCAGGAGCAGCACACACCAAAAACGACGCCCAGGTCACAAACGGAGTCCGTTTTGGACGTTCTTTATATGGATGGAAAGGGAATTTAGAGAGCTTCCAATGGGTTCAGTCCCACCTCAAAATTCCATCTAAGTCAATAGGAATCATCAAAACAATTGAATATCAAGAATCTGTCACGGTGCTGCGCCACCGTCTTTTGGGCAGTTGGCCCGTGTATCATGTTGGAGCCCCAGAGGGGCGTGACCAAGGGGTCTAGGTCGACCCTTGGAGCATATATTTAGTAGCTGCCGCCTTATCATGGTTAGGGTTTTGTTTAGTCAAGTTTTCAAAGTCGAAACTGTGATAGATTCATTGTAACTGTGGCGACAAGTCCGTTTACAGTGATCCAGGGCCTTCTTGTTCTACAACCCTGTGGCGATTAGTCTTTTGTTGATCAGAGCTTGAACCCCATATCATTTGCTTCATATTGATCTGCAATTTCAGATTGTGTGTTTTCAGTTTCTTGCTTGTGTTCTTCGATTCGCTTGCACGGAAAGCCTTCTTGGCGAGGTCAATCAAGTTGTGCTTGGTTGATAACCAACGGAGCAGTGGTGTAACGGTTGCAGGGTTCGAATCGTGTCTAATTTGAAGCCGGATCGCCAATGCCGAGTTCTCCACCAATCAAACTTACCATCTACCTCTCGAAAGATCGGCCAGCGTCTCATCAAGTGGTATCAGAACTTGAACCCCATATCTTTTGCTTCATATTAATCTGCAATTTCAGATTCTGTGTTTCACTTTCTTGCTTGTGTTCTTAGATTCGCTTGCAGGGAAAGCCTTCTCGGCCAGGTCAATCAAGTTGTGCTTGGTTGATAACCAACGCAGCAGTGGTGTAACGGTTGTAGGGTTCAAATTGTGTCTGATTTGAAGCAAGATCGCCAACGTCGAGTTCTCCACCAATTGAATTTACCCTCTGCCTCTTGGAAGATCGGCCAGTGCTTCATCAAGTGGTATCAAGATTCCAGGTTGCCCGTGAGGTATTATCGTGTGCCCTTTAGATTCATCTTGTTTTCATTTACCTATAGTCCAAAAAAGCCCTACAAAAATATTTCCGCTGTCCTACAACCCCTTTGTGCCCCACAATTTTTTAGTTTAGTTTGCTTTTCTGAATTTTAGTCCTTCGTTGTGTCATTGTGTTCGTCGTGTCTCGGTCTTGTTGGTGGTCTTGGTGTCAAGTATTGTTTGTTGTTGAGAGAAGAATAGATTTTTTCCCCCACAATCAGATTAGGTTGCTGTGCAAGTTGAAGAGGAAAGGAAAGGTTTGAGTTGTTCTATGTGATTTGACTGCTTTTGATGCGGGCTCGTGTTGGGTGAGAAAAAATAACATAAGGCAATAGATTGGTTTGGATATCGTGGTGCAATCAAGTTGAATTTTTTTATCTAGTCTACTTGGTGGATTTTTTTGTGTGTCTTGCTGCAATTCTCAAAAAATTAAAGAATCATCTTGGTAAAAAAAGAATTAAAAAATTGAGATAAGAAGCTTTGTTTGCCATGAGTCGTCATGACCATGATTTGCTAGTTTGGAATTTCTTGTCGCAACATTGTGTTATATTGAGTTGTATAACTTTAAATTGCTGCACTTTTGAGTAAGAAAAAAATAGAAGAGTAAGAGGCAAAGAGGTGCTGAAAAAGTGAAGAAAAAGCCACACCAAAAAGAAAGAAAAAGAAAGCAAGAAAAAGAAAAGAAAAAAATTCAGAAGTACTTGCATCTTTTGAGTCCTTTGCTGAGTTGCTTTTGTTGCTTGCTTGAACTAGGTCCAAGACAAGTTTAGGCCGGTGACATAGACTAGCCTGGGACTTCTTTTCAATCTTGCAATTCTGACTTGAATAATTGTTATTCCTTGCTACCATACTGTGCCTACCCAAAGCTCCACATATATACTTCTGTCAGCATAGGTTCTCCTTGCAGTTGTTACACACAAGCTTAACAACAGATTGTGCCGCCCTGTTGGCTTTGGTAAGAACACTTGCAAGACGGTGGTAAGCTGCTTGAGATATTGCATTCCACCTTTACCACCACCTAGCAGTTGCTAGTTGATAGGGATAATACTTTTGTGTTGTCTTTTGTTGTCTTCTAATAATGATAGGTTGTTCGTATCCACCTACTTATGATGGTATAGGTGCTGATGAGTACATTGAGTGGGAAATCGCTATAGACAATATATTTGCTACTCGCTTTATATGTCCAAGGAGGAAGGTAAAAAAATGCAGCTAGTGCTTTGTGACATTCTGCACTATCTTGGTGGGAGTCTTTACATCCTTCAGATAAACCTCAAACTTGGATTGATATGAAACTTCTTATGAGAGAAACCTTTGTTAACCCACCTCCTATTTTGGATTCATATGATGAGGTGGATAATTTAAAGGAAGGGTCTGTTGTTGTTTCTCTTGCTATGACTAACCTTTTGCAGGATGTTGTACATAAGTAAGAGGACGACATGGACGCAACTGAGGTGCTCACAACCTCATGTGTACATTCAGAACCATCACTTGACATTGCACCTATTGCTGCTGAGCACACAGTTCGTGTATATGGTGCTACACTCACGGAAGGTGAGAATTGTGTTAATGTGCTGAGTTTTTCCACAAACCATGCTATCATAGAGCAATTTTTAGTGAAACCATCTCTTGATTTATCTCTATCACATGATGATTTGCTTTATGTTTCATGCGATAAAGATGAATTGTGTGATAATGCTTCAATTTTACATGTTTTGCAACCACACACTTGTGCTAGCGTCAATGATGAGCTAAAACTGTTGTCTTCTTTAGATACTTTGGGTTACATTGAATTTGATGTTTTGTGTAATCTGGATTGATTGGAAGAGATACTTTTTAGATATGCTGATTTGCCTTGGTTTGATAAACATACATATCATGTTGTTGGCAAATATGACAACAAAGGACAATATATGATACATAAAGTCTACATTTGCATCCAATAGCATGCCAAACAATGATGAACTCAGAGTCCATACCTATGCTCTCCAGAAGATCCGAGTCGAAATCCTTGGTGTGGTCAAAGACATGGTCCTTCAGGAGGGCGTAGGCTTGTCTCTCTCGATCACCTCGCAAGTCAATGTAGGGGACGTTGACCTCGTCTACCTCCATCTCTTCAGCTTGCGGTTCGTCTTGCTCTTCTTGCTCTTCCGGGGTGCGTTCGGAGGTGCGAGAGGAGCTAGCGCTAGCCCACGAACGGGATGAGCTAGAACCTGTCATCCACCTAAACAACCCGGCAGCCTTTTTGGCCTACCTCGGTCATGTTTACCAACAATGAAACGAAAACAAGAGCAACTCATGAAGGGTTAGTGAAACCGAATGGAATACGTATCCAAAGTTGCTCCACCAAGTGTAGCACTTTCTTGCAGCAAAGAAATAGAGAGAGAGCTTTCTTGCACTTGAACTTGAGCAAAGCTTCAATTAAAACTCGAGAGCAAAGAGTGGAGAGGGAGTGAGTGAGTGAAATGTGTGGATGGATGAACCACACCCCCTCTTGGCCTCTATTTATAGAGCAAATGCGTCGGGCACCCGAGGAGGAGACAAGGCACAATGGCTACTAGCCATTGGAGGAAGATGGGGCCCAACGGCCAACAGTCGAGTTCAGCGGAACCCATGGGTCG
Organism: Alloteropsis semialata; assembly: GCA_004135705.1. Classification (NCBI taxonomy): domain Eukaryota; kingdom Viridiplantae; phylum Streptophyta; class Magnoliopsida; order Poales; family Poaceae; genus Alloteropsis; species Alloteropsis semialata. Next base: position 38,450,184 of record CM014274.1, read on the forward strand.
GTCGACCCCCTGGCCGGGCCCACCGACCTCCCCCTTGGCGCACTGCCCCTTAACGGCTACATGAGTGTCATGCCGTGGTGCCTGGCCCCAAAGTTTGCTCCAGAAATGCTCAAAAAGATTTTTTATTTGAAATTCAAACTCAGAAATCATTTTCAGAATTTTTAGAAAAAGGGAAAAATGGCTAGAAAAATTCCAGCATGCAAATGGTGGTTTGGAAAATCAAATATGCAAAGGAAAAATCAGATGTTGGGGAAATCAAATTTGAAAAGGGAAATATGAGATAACTACCGAATTTACCTTCCGGCGAAGGGCTTACCCTTTTAAGTCCGACAAGCGGGACTCTTCTCCGGCGCTTAATTCCATTCAGCATCCCACTCCGGAGAAGTGGATGGGGTTGCTTGATTTTTCTTACGCCACACCTTCTTATCTTTCTTTTTCTTACTTAGTGTAGTCTGTAGTCTCGTGGACGGGGGTTGTGGCTCCATCCACTCCCCTGTCCATTCGTCATCCGGGTCGATCACATAACATTGCTCTTC
>CM014274.1:38461055-38527902 GCA_004135705.1 Alloteropsis semialata
CAGAAAGTGCAAGTAAAACCCTGCAAAATTCAAATAGCATGACTGGCATAAGAGGCTCCATAGGTTATGTTGCTCCAGGTATCTGAAAATTCTATTGTTGTGTCCTTGTAGGCTTGTAGCTTGCTCCATGCTACAGATAAAATTTGTGATCTGATATGCTTGCAACTCTTCTTCCCCCGCAGGAGCCTCGTTCGACGCCGCCGCCGATCCAGCAAAGTTCTGCATAAGTTTTAGGTCAGAAATAAACTAGAGCTAAGTTTTCTAAGCTACGATTGTGAATCAAAGTTTTCTAAGGTTGTCATTGATCGAAATGAAATTAGAAACTTTCAGCGGTGACTCACAGGAGAATATGTCGGAGGTGGCATCACTGGCGGCGCGAAAGTCATCGGAGGCGGAGGCGGAGATCGGCCCATGTCCCTTGCCATGCCGTTGAACCAGTTGTACCACTCGTTCATCTGCTGCATGCGGAGCCGCTCGGCCTCGTCCCGCTGCCTTTGCTCCTCGTCCCGCCGCCTTCGCTCTTCCTCCCGCCACTGCCGCTCTTCATCCAGCCGGGCCTCCAGCATGGTGGTTCTCCTCCTCTCCTCCTCTAGCTGGGCCTGCAATATTCCATCAAAGGTCCGATCACTCGGTCCGATTGACGTCATCAATAAGGTCCGATTCTGAGGTCCGATCGGTATCGGCCGATACGTGTCTGATTGGGTCTTGGCTAAAATTCGACGTTACTCCATCGTCTGAAATAGAGCCGGCACAATCATAGAGCAATTTAACTGTTTTATTCCCTTGTCAATTACAGGTCAAATTGACTGGCACGCCGCGAACCTGAACTGGAGTGTAGACTGGCACTGGAGCGAAGCTGATCTCCCCGGTCATCGTGTGCTGCACGCGGGAGATACGTCCGCCGATTTTCCGCGTCAACAATATGTTAAATTTGTGATGAGCTATGTTCTAAATGGATATAGTAAAAACTTAATTTTATAAATTATGCAATGAAAGTTTAAACTCTACTGACTAATAACTACAAATGTTGAAGCTAACATTTGAAATGTTGAAAGTTTAAATTATAAATGTTCAAAGTAATGTAAATGACAAGGTGAATCTAGCGCAATGGGAAAATTGCCCTCAACCACCGCTAAAGAGGAGTCAAATCAAACATGAATTTAGGGGCCACCAATGGAACGCCAAACGAGTCGATAAGCTATGCAAAAATCAGCCAGAATCTCACAAAACTTTTCAAAGAAAATCAAGATGTCAAGTGCTAGGGAAGAATGAACCATAAAAATAGAATAGCGCGCAACCAATTCTTCCACTGACGGCGAAACACTAACTCATCATCGATGGAGAAACAGTAACATGTCAACCTAATCGTTGCATCCTAAATGACTCGGGAGCAACAAGGTCTTCGGGACGAAAGAGGAGGAAAAATAAACAAAACAATGAAGCAGATAACCAGCGAATCGGACAAGCGGTAGCAACCTCACGAATCATATACATCGGAAGCCAAGTAACTAAGAAGTTACCGGAAGTCATATAGGATTTCCGGGGTCGCGGAGGGTTTTATTGGCTCGTTCGTGTTCCAGTTCCAGCCCACAACGGAGATAGGTGGCCTACCGGACCTGGTGTGGCTTGTGTGAGGGTATTCCTTTTTTTCCCCTTTTTCGCTAGAGTTTAGCTTTGATGGGACTATGCACGTGCTTTGAGTATGAGCGTTGCCATGTATACTTTCTCTGTTCTAAATTATAGTTTATTGTTGACTTTTTAATGTACATTTGACAATTGTTTTATTCAAAAATTTTACATTACTATTATTTATTTTGTTATTATTTGTTTTGTTATCAAAGATACTTTAAGTACGACTCATATTTTTATTTATTTGCACTAATTTTTTAAATAAGACGAATGATCAAAGTTGTATTTTAAAAGTCAACAATGAACTCTAATTTGGGACGGATGGAGTGGTTGTTAGTTGGTGGATTAATTTGTTCATCCCGTTTCTAACTTGTTTGGAAATATTTCCATGTCAAGTTACTTGACTGATTCCGATTTTCATATGATTTGATTGCAACAATGTTGGACTCGGATATATTGGTATAAATTGCTGGTGCTCTGATATTTCTACAATTCTACTCCATAGTCCTGACTCGTGACCGAAGGGCTCGCTAGCGACGGTCGTGTGGAGAGCAAGGAGGACGACACACAGGATGCTCCTGGTGTGTGCGTGGATTGGGCCCCGGAGGAGAAAAGAGGCAAGAATTTATGAGGACAGTAAGTTTGTGAATTCATGCACTATCTAGCAGGAGACAAGACGATCCCTAGTAATTAGGAATTTGAAGTATATTTCATTTCTATGAATATCAAATGACTATTCATATTTTTCATGTTATTCATATTCATATTTGCGTATAAACCACAAGATCAAATTATTTACATATTAACATATTTTCAAATTTTTATAAGTCATGCAAATAGGGTTGCAATCTTATTGACGGAAAGAGTCAAGGCAATTCAAGAGGTCCTTCCATGATTTATTTTTGATGAGGTTGTGAACGAGTTTGGTACATCCCATTATAACTATACATATGCTGCTTTTAAACATTTTGTAAATATATATGTTAGTTAATTATTAGTTTCATATATTTTGTAATATTCTGCCATACTTGAATGTGCATATGTATATATGAACGTATAGCAATAGCATACAATACATATATCAGTATAAAATATAAGTGATATGAATATCAATTGAACTGAAAAGAAAACAGAAAAGAAAAAGAAAAAGACCTTTAGTCCTAGATGCATAGTCTCGGTTGAGAATCCGGGACTAATGCAGTAGTGTACAGAATGACACACCGGATTGAAGTGTGACAGAGCTTGGAACATGAATCGCTCATGGGCGACTCGCAGCCGCCTGGGTGTCGATTCCCCGTCGACGCCCACCCCTTACTGCCTCCTCCACCACCTCCTACGGTTGGTGGCAAGTGCCGCCTCGCCACTCCGCCCCTTCTGCACCGTCACTGGTTCGGATATACCTTTCTATCGTAGCTGCTGCCGTGCCCCCGCCCCCTCTTCCTGCCCCAGCTGGCGGTGACGCGCCACCTCATGGACACACGCTACTCCACCCGGCCACGCGTCACGCCCCCGCCCCGATTTGGCCCAAGCCACCGTGACTGCCACCAGCGGCAGGCGGCACTCCGCCGCCTCGCCGCCCTGTCCACCAACCACCGGCCGCTGTCAGGCCTGCCTCCCTCGCAGCCATTACTCTAGATCTGGTGGTGACAGAGCTTCCCTCGCACCCAGGCCTAAGGAACCCGAACCCTAAGGTCCTCTAGCGTTGGAGTCGGCAGCCGCTGCAGCAACAGGGGAGAGTAGGAAGGAGAGAGTGCAACTGGGCTTGTGGGCCAGAAAGAGCTGCGCGGGGTAAATGCCGCATGGGCCATGTATAATATTGGAAAAATTGTATGAGTACCATTAAAAATTTGACTGTTTAGAAAAATACCATTAAAAGTTTCTGTTTTAGAAAACTAACATTAAAAATAGCTCGGTCGTTGATTTCTACCATCCACGTTAAATCACCGTTAATTCTTCAGAGGGAAAAAAGAAAACCGAAAGAAAAATAGAAACTCAGGCACACAAGCCTCCCATACATGATACATGCAAGACACAAACATATAGACCGAAACACACGCACACACCCGGCACCTGGCCAAAAACGCACACCGCACGTGGCCACGCACGCAGGCAGAGAAGGGAGCGAAGGGCAGGGGCGTCGTACGGTGCGCTTCCTGCTGGCGCCCTCTTGGCGGTGGCCAATCCTCGACATCTCCTGTTTTCCATGGTGTGCACCAGACTCTCCGCCCCTCCGCTTATCTCCGTCTTACTCTCGTTCCATGGACTAAACCTTAGTTCTTGGGGATTCTGTACTGAAGTTCTAGAAGGGCAATCCTCTCACAATCTCTCCACATTATTCCAATTTTTTACTTAATTTGGTAGTATTTGTGTGTGGCACATGCTTGCGCGTTGTATGAAGGAAATAAACGAAGACCGGCAATTACTATGAATTGGTCCTTACAATGGTTCCTTTGTTCTATATGCTTGTGTCTTGCATATTGCAAGATTAATCTTGAAAACTCTTGTAAAATAGAGGTCAATATCAACTCATACATAGCACAAAAGATGATAAAAAAAGTATCATGGGGCAGCACTATAAGATAGTTTGTTGATTCTAAAATGTATTCAGTCATTGATCTAGAGGACTATCTGCGCTCGTTATTGTCACCTTTTATGTGCCATTTAGGTGGAGATTTTGGACTAAACTTTAACTAACCCATCACTTGGCATGTGAAATAACCCCGTTTTCGCATATGCATGTGTTTTTGGAGGATTTATGTTTAGGCAAGTGTTTGAGCTACTTTGGAGCACTTATGGATGAGGACCAAGATCATGCGAAACATGAACAGTTATCAAGGCTTTCGTTCATGCTCATCTATGGTGAACTAGCCTCCAAGAGTGAGTAAGGGCTAATACATGAAGATAATGTTGGGAGACTTCAGGATCAAGGTGAACCATTTGAAGATTTGAAAAGTTATCAAGTTCCACTTATATCTCGAAGCAACTGACATCCTGGGCCCACATACATTGGAATGAGGATTCTAGAAGGTGCAATGTGCTCACATGCGAAAGATGGAACCCAGGCAGTCCAAAAGGGCCCTAGGCCGGCCGGCCTTGGCCTTTCCTGCGCCGTCTTGGCCTCCCCTCTGACCTAGGGTTTCCTCGGTCTATATATAGTTCTCATACCCAGCGGTACACACATCCATCCACTAGAACTCGGCAAAATTTAGGGCAAGCACCAGAGGGAGACGACGGCCTCCGCAAGTCTTTGTAGTTGTCTAGGAAATGGCTTAGACCAACCCTAGCTACCATGGCCTACCTGCGCTGTTGGGCCATGGCGGAGTTCAGGAGCTAGTAATGGATCACTAATGGTATATACTCCGAGGTGGCTATCTAATACATCTATTATGTGAGCAATGTTCTTCTTGTCATCTGATTCCTTAGCGATTGTTGACGAATATTAATGCACATCTCACACCGTCAACTTTGATATACAAAGATGCAATCACCACAGCTATACGGCTTATATCTAATCAATTCCACAAGTTTTGGTGAATATGTGAGTGTAGGGACTAAATGGCAAAATAGGGGAATATTTGGGCTCAGGGCCAAGTCGCCCGACCCCCTAGGTTGGCCGACCTAGGTCCAAGCCCAATGAAGCTCAGTTTTGGCCACGGCAAAGAAGCACACTCTAGGATCATCCTATCCACTGATTCCATGGTGGTTGGGTCCAAGGGAAGGGAATGGTCCAAGGGGAGGCCTCATGGATCAGAGGGCCCACCATCACATCTAAATGTACCCAATTCAAGCCAACCCACCTAGAAAACACATAAGGACCCACTCTACAGTTACCCAGGCAAAGATGGGCTCGAGAGGAGTCGGTGCCAGGGCGGCCGACCAACCATGTCGCCCGACCTGGTATTCGCGCCAAATGCTCGCGCTCAACTTTGATGGGGTGCTTTCTACCACCTGTAGGAGTCCATCTAGGCCATGCATCACTTGAGTTGGTGAATCCAAGGGTCGGCCGACTAGCCCCACAGCCAAACGGCCTCAACCGCCTCGAGCTGCCTCTCCACCGTACTACCATGCTATAAATAGCTGCGCCCCGCACCAGTTGAACACACACCAGGAGAAAGAGCTCCATTTTCTACAAGTGTTAGTGTTAGTCTAGTAGTGAAGTTAGTCTTAGAAGTAGAGCTTCTAAAGGGTTTTCGAAGCAGTCTCGGTAAGTTTAGAGTTCAGCTTTGTACTTCTTATCTTACTTGTAAGACTTTGCTCTTCAATGGAAATACCTTCTCACATATGTTATATGCCTCCGCTTTTCCTTACTTGTTTAGTATACAATTGCACATCTTACACCTTAATTCAGCTGACGCATGTTATGACATTGGCTCAATGTGCCTTATGGTTGCTCTGTCTCTGCACGTAGTAGATAGAGTTGTATTTCTTATTGCAAGTATGGTGTTTGGAATATGGAATATCATTGGGGGTATCGCTACCCTAGGGATTAGTAGAGGTAGGCGGCAGGTGGTGACAACCTTGTCTGTCCATTGTAATCTTCCACGTCTGGGAGCAGATACTAGGCCTTTACGATAAGACGTCATATACAGACCCTTGATGAGGGAAGTGCATGATACCTCGATGACGGACCAAGATCCATAGGAGTCCTTATGGGCTATAGGCCCATGAGGAGACTAGGCCGCTAACTCTGACAGATACAAGAAAGAGACATACAGGTTAAGGAGACTAGTCGACTACTAGGAAACCACCTGGCCTACTCATGTTAGGACTCTATGTTTAGTATCCGACTAGAAATCTGTATTATTCGACTTGTAGACCCTGTCTCCTGAGTATATAAAATGAGACAGGGACCCCTTGTAAAATCATAACCATCAATACGAAGCGATCCACCTCATACAGGACGTAGGGTATTACGCTCTCCATCGAGGTGGCCCAAACCCGTCTAAATCATCTCGTGTTCACCATCGTGCTTCTGGTTCCGGCAAGACCCTTGCGAACAACTTGACTACCTTAGGACCCCCCACGGTAGGCTAGCGGGTATAAAAAATCGACAGCTGGCATGCCAGGTAGGGGTTCTTGTCGAGAATCGTCAAGCAAGCTCAATGGCACCAGTCATCATCTCCTGCAATGGCGACTGTTGACGGCTGTTAAGTGCCATTTTAAGGCCGTCAACTCCTGCATAAATGTACGAAATGCAAACATCAACACTAGAGGTAGGAGTTATTACTAACAAGTTCCACACGTGTTGGTGAATATTTGTATGCAGGTCACTTATCTATGGAAATAAAGTAGAAATGCACTAAAGTGGCTAAACTAGCACAACTCCAGCCAACCAGAAGCAGCCACATAGGCTTCCCACGGATCCATGGCCCCACAAGAGCAAAGAAACACACTTCTGACCAATCGCGTGCAAGCACATGGATTGAAGGGCCCACATCAGGGGGTAAAATACCAAGAAACACTCGAGGCACCCCTGTACCCAAGTGAGGACCCACCTGCCAGCCTCCTGTGCAAAGGCGGTTGACAGTGGGGCCCATAGGGGGTCGGCCGAACCGCCCTTGGCTCTCCTCATCTCCAGCTTCCACGTGTCCAGTTATGGAATATTCCCTAGAATCTACCCTCAAGTTACCAACCTCCACAGCCTATAAATACTAGAGGAGGGGTTCCAAATGAGGCACACACTTCTCATTCACCTCATTCATCCCTCATGCTTCATTCAACTCACCTTCAAGCCTCTCCACTCCTCCAAGGGAAGAGTCTTATGGTGTAGTTCAGATTAGAGTAGAGGTAGAGAGTAGAGAGAGGGAGAGAATGAGTGTGGGGTGAGTGTTGATGTTCATCATCAACACTCAAACCCGTTCATGGTTCGCCCCGTGTTTGGTTTGGCTTTTGCAATCGAAGGTTCATATTTGTACATTGCTATAGATAAAAGGCACGGGCACGGGGCAACGATGGATCGGAGGCAACATGTAGACATCGTTTTCTTAGAGAACCAATTATTGTCTAAGTAGACATAGTTTTTGAGCTATTTTATAGTACTCCATACTATCAGTGAGTGGTACATAGTATAAACTCCCATAAGTAAAGGACAATTTAGTAATTTCACTTGGATGAAAATGAAATTAGAGATTGGAGATGCAAAAAAAAATATCAAAAACCAAAGTAAATTTTTAAAATATAAATATTTCAATTACGCCATTAATTGTTTCCCAAAATACCCATATACTACTATACTACTCACTATATACTACTATACTACAGGTAAAGTCTCCAATAGTATACAATTAGTCTCAACCGTACAATATTTTTATACTAGTTCTTTTTAGACACTAGCACAGAGTAGTATGGAGTACCGTAAAAAAACTCAGTTTTTTTCCCCATTTTTCATGTGCTCCTGCGGGCTGCGGTGTTGGTCTGGGCCGCTAGGGCCATGGCCGATCCACATTGTTGACTTGTCTCTTCGTGAGTTCGGCCTTGTTTAGTTAGTTGAATTTGATCGAATTTCCTGTAGAAAAAGTGCATTGAGAAACGTGTCACAGAGAGAAAGAGCACGTTTTTCAATACATTACTTTTGGTTAAATTACAGAAATTTGCAGAAACTAAACAAGGCGTCGTCCGATGGTGGCGGCGGCGGTGATGATCAGAGTCATGGTGTCCGATTGCCACACAAGGCTAGCTGGATCCGCCGCCGTGCCCGGGTCCGTCGTCGTCGGTGCGCGCATTTATTTACTGCAGTCTGGCACGCGCCGTGTACTCGACGCGCAAGCTTGGGGCGGCACAGCCTCACGTACTGTGCCAAGCCGCCTCGACGACAGGCACCCGGCCGGGGCCAAGTCTAACAATGAGGTATGAGCTAGCTTGGAAATTGAGAATGGCCATTTCCAAGCTAGCAATGAGGTATTTTTTTGGGAACTTCTTTTAGGCATCTCAATTTCCAAGCTAGCAATGAGGTATGAACATTTAAATCACGTTGGTGTATACTTCTAGTCCCTTGGCTTTGAAGATACTGATTACTCAAACAATGAACCTTCAGAATATGATAAAAATAGCACACCAAAGTTGTTGGGACACATGCATGCTATTGCCACATGACATGAAGCGGTTCGAAACAAATTTCAGTTCTTTGTGCGGGTTGTGAACGAATGTCTTCAATTATGTACATATGACTGCCATCACTACGGGAATCCCTGTGTATGCCGAGTGTCTCGGGCACTCGGCGAAAACAGAAATACACTCGGCGAAAGCTTTGCCGAGTGTAACACTCGGCAAAGAACACACGGCAAAAAAAGACTCGGCAATCAGCTCTTTGCCGAGTGCACACTCGGCAAACATTTTGCCGAGCGCTAGATGTGACACTCGGCAAACAATTTTCCAAAAAAAAAAAACAAAAAAAACACAGCTCTGCCGCCGCCGCCGCCACCACCACCACGCCTCTGCCGCCACCGCCACCACTCCACCACCACTGCCGCACCTCCACAGCTCGCTTGCCGCACGCCGCGCCTGCGCGTCCCCCAGTCTCCGCGCCACCGCAAGTCCGCAGCTCGCTCGCAGCGCCGCCGCTGTCGTGGGCTGCCGCCGGAGCTCGCAAAGAGAGGGGGAGAGGGAGGGGGAGAGAGAGAGAGGGAAGGGGAAGTACCTGCCGCCGACCGCCGAGCCTTCACGCCCGCCGCCACCCGCTGCCATCACCACCACCACGCATCTGAGGAGCAGGAGGAGCTTCCCCCACCGCCGCCGGATCTAAGAGGGGCGCACCGGATCTTGGAGAGGAAAGCCCGCCGTTGCAGGTCTTGCCGGAGCTCCTGCTGCCGCGGCCGCCCGTCCTCGCCCCGCCGCCCCTCCTCACCGGTCGATCTATTCCGGTGAGGGGCGAGCGGAGGGGGGAGGAGAGGAGCCGCGAGTGGGAGGTGGAGGGAGAGGGTCGGGGGAGGGAGGTGGCCGGAGAGGGAGGGAGGTGGCCGGAGAGAGAGGGACGTGGCGGCGCCAGGAGGAGAGGGAGCGGGGGTGCGGCGCCGGGAGAAGAGGGAGGGAGGGAGGGGATGGGGACGGCATCGATAGAGGACAGAGGGAGGGGATGGCCGGCCGGGTGGTGTTTATTTTGTTGGTTCGCCGAGTGGCCAGATCTGGCACTCGGCAAACACTGCTTTGCCGAGTGTCAGATTAGAAACACTCGGCAAAAATTAATGTAGTGCTATTTTATTTTTTTTCTTTTTTCTTAGCATGTTTTTCTAAATTTATTTTGTTGCACTTTGAAAGCACTTTGTCAAATTCACTCAACAATATATATTTTATTTTTTTACTCCTATTATTCTATTATTTTATGTAGTTATAGCTCAAATTCAAATTATATTAATTAAAATTCAACCTAGATTTTGTTGACAAGATGATTTCAAATGAAAAAGCTTTCATAACTTATTGTGATCTACAACTCTCAATTTGACTGTTTCTTCATCCGAGGTCGTTTGAAATAACTCAAATTTTAAATTTTGAGAACTACAAACGTACTTTTCATTAGCAAAATAAATTCAAATTAAAAAGAGTTCAACTACAAAGTTGTATAACTTCTGAAGATCTACAACTTTCATATATATCATTTGTTCATCCGACATAGTGAGAGTAACATTGTTCACAAATTTTATAGATCTCTCTTCTAGTTTCAGGAAACTCTATGAGAGATATAGATTTTGTGAACAATATTTATATGAATTTGTCAAATGAAGAAATGACCAAACTAAAAGTTGTACATCTTGAGAAGTTATACAACTTTGTAGTTTAAAAGTTTTTAATTTGAATTGATTTACTACTTCAAAATGTGGTTTGAATTATGACTTTGCCGAGTGTCAAAAAAAACACTCGGCAAAAATATTGTTTGCCGAGTGTTTTTTTTTGACACTCGGCAAAAAATATCTTTGCCGAGTGTTTTTTAAAAAACACTCGGCAAACCCCATTTTTGCCGAGTGTTTTTTTTTGCCGAGTGTTTTTTGAAAAACACTCGGCAAACAATTTGTTTGCCGAGTGCCCGAAAAAAAACACTCGGCAAATACGGGGACACTCGGCAAACTTGGGATTTCCCGTAGTGCATGCAACCAATCCCCATTCTGCAGAAGTATACAATTAATCGATGACGATGAGATTGAGATTGAGAAGGCCCTACAGAATGCCAAGGTGTCTACAAGTGGTGCTATCAGGTGTGAATAAGTCAAACAAATTAAAACAAAGGCCGATAAGAAGTGGAAGGGAACAGGGAAATCGAAAAGGAAAGGAGCAGACGTAGCACATCCAAGTGGGAAAAGAAAGAGAGCTTGAAAATATCAGCTGCTGAACCTGAGCTGGACTGCCCAAACGCTCAGCTAGCCCTGAGTTGACCAGAAAAGGGTGCTCTGATCTATGTTAGTCAAACCGCGAAGATGGGCTTTCTGAAATGAAACGGCAAAGCAGGAGCAGAGACAATGTCAAAGAGGCCAGTTTTGCCCTTATGGGCTATGATACACTCACGGTGATGATGAACGAGCGTTGATAATAACCTTGAAAGTTCGTCGAACTATGCGCATACCAATGTATGTATATATAGTTTCTTATTTAGAATATAGTTTTTGATGTATCCTGACTGTCACACAGTTCATTTCTGTTGGAGAGAAAGAATAAAAAATACTTTGTTTAATCAGCCACGGAAATTTCTTGGCGGGATTCGGTCGTCTTATAGAACAATTCCGCAAACTGCATGTGCCACTGTCAGAAAACCTCCCATCCATCCACCCACATTGGTCACGGGTGGATTGGACCCGGTACCAATGCTTGCATTGGTACTGGGTCTAACGGCTACAAATTTTGCGCGCTCATAGGTACCTGTTGGTGACACCAACCGGTACCAAAGGCCCCGAGGNAATATATAATATATATTATAATGAACTCTGATCGATTCGATGAACGTAAGCAGGCTAGCAGTTATGAGCTAGTACAACGTTAAAACAATACTAGTTCTCAATGAAGTTAGTTATTACTCCCCTATTTTGGAGTATTTGTCATCATTCAATTTTTTGGTCAAAATTTTGGCCAACAGCATTCATTCAAGTTAAGTAAAATGAAATGAATACCACTAAATTTTTCATCAATTTTTTTTCAAGTACGACTTATCCATTTACATATTTGCACAAACATTTATAGAAAAAGACAAATAGTGAAACGAATAGAAGCAGTCGTCATGAGTCACGACACATCTCAGTTAGCAGGATGTCCTGCCTACGGGACTGCAACATGAAGCTCAAGCCACCCCGGTGTCTCCACACCTCCGTCAGCATCTCGTTGATACCAGCTACAAGCTCGTCCTCGCTTCCTCTTTCCTGCATCATTGCCGCCTCGACGAGTCTCGGTCGGATCTTGTGGGATCGGACTATCTGGTGGCGCCACAGTCGGAGCCCAAGCTCATCGATGGGCGTCTTACGGCTGGGGAGGACGAACTTCCGTTCCAAGAACGTCAATATCCTGACGACCATAGTGTGCCGATTCCACTTGGCCAGCAGCTCCGTGAAGAACACCATGCGGTCCGCCGGGGCAGCGTCCAGAGACCTGCAGAGCCTCTGCACTTCCGAGGCCATTGCGGCCTCCATCGCCGAGTGCAGCTCTTCGCCCTTGTTGTGGAGGGTCAGATTGTAACCAAGCCTGTCGACTCAATAAAAATTCAACAATCATATATTATATCTTGTCCTTAACGTCATATACTCCATCCGTTCTAAATTGTAGTTTACTGTTGATTTTTAAAATATAACTTTGACTACTCGTCTTATTTAAAAAAATTGTATAAATAAGTAGAAATGTGAGTCATACTTAAAGTATCTATGATAATAAAACAAGTAATAATAAAATAAATGATATTAGTGCAAATTTTTTGAATTAGACGAATGGTCAAATGCGTATTAAATAGTCAACAGTGAAGTACAATTTCGAACGGAGGAGATATCAGCTAGGCAGACAGAACGAAGGAAAGAGAGAATGATGGGGAGAGAGGTGATAGTTGCGTGCTCAGGAAAACGCCCCGGCCGACCCTATTTATAGCCCGAAGAAACCTGAGTCAGCACTCGAGCCGGGTACGGGAACGCGCCGCGTGGCCCTCCATGCAAAGCGACAGAGCATCGCCAACGAACAGTGACCTCATAAAGGACGACATGACGGCTCAGAAGGGAGCCAGTGCCCCTGAAAAAAGCGGACCATGCTCCGGTCCATCGGACAACGCACGGCGTCATCCTGCAGGGACCGCGCAGAAACGGCAAACCTTACTTTAGCCTGTAGGCGAACCACCGTTCCCCTACAGGCTCGGGGGCTACACCCACCGGGTGCGCTCGCGCGCTCCGGTGGGATGAAGAATAAGATCTCATTTTAAGCCTGAAGGCGAACCACCGTTCCCCTACAGGCTCGGGGGCTACACCCGGTGGGTGCGCTCGCGCGCACCCCCGAGCAACATGTGAACCGGCATCAAGAGAGAGCCTGCACGGAGAACCACCCGTTCTCCGAGCAGGCTCGGGGGCTACTGTCGGATATCAATATCCGACCCTCTCACCGACGGGTGGGACCACGCAGTTTCAGGAAACCCGAAGAACATCAGATTAGGGGAGGATCGATTTTCCCCTAACTCGGCCGACCCCCGTCCGCCTCGGCCGACCCCCGTCCGCCTCGGCCGACTCGCGTCCGCCTCGGCCGACCCTCGTCCGCCTCGGCCGACTCCCGTCCGCCTCGGCCGACTCCCGTCCGCCTCGGCCGACTCCCGTCCGCCTCGGCCGACTCTCGTCCGCCTCGGCCGACCCTCGTCCGCCTCGGCCGAACCACTCCTGTCGCTATCTCGCCCGACCTCTCTTCGTCTCGCCCGAGTCGGCGTGGGCCCGAGACGAAGTGGAGCGTCCGGAAGACCCGGCGTAAGGATGTGTCACCATACGCCCAAGCCATTTCCCATCGGAGGCCGCCCGACGAGTCTCCGGTTCGCCCGAGGGGTTCTCCGCTCCCGAGTGGTCTCCAGCTCCTCGGGTAAAACTACCCGGCCACGCCCCGGCCCGTCCGGCGCCGTACCCACTTGGTACTTGCCGCGTCAGAACATCATGGGTGTCCGTCCTTCGCCACGGCAGCCACAGTGGCGCCCGTCGTGTCCGAACAGGAATGCTACAGCCTGGAGAAGGAATGCATGCGCTACACCGGGCACTCAAGTACGACTCCAGGCGCCCATGGACGACACCTGGAGCCCGAGCGGAACACCTGGAGCGTCCGAGGACCTCGAGCAAGTCAACCACGACCCGGGAACCACCCGGGAGCTTACCCAGGAAGGCATCGACTCCAACCACCCGGGATGTACGATTCCGGGTCCGGCGGGGCGCCCACTCCGTCAACACCTGCTCCCGGTACGACTCTGCGGACGGCGCTGGTTGAAGCTCTCGGGGGCAGTAACTCCCCTTGTAATTTTCTCCTTTTTACCCCCCACTCCCTTCCCCCCTTGAGGCTACAAAAGGGGACAAGAGGACATCAGTGGGGGGGATCCGAACACGAGTCGAACGCTCGGACACCGCACGCAACACACTCACTCACACCGCTCAGGGACTTGGGATCTTCTCCCTCTCCCGACTAGTTTGTACGCCCCCACTACAGGCTAGGACGACGAAGAAGAACACACGACGCACATACACTAGAACACTTACGCTTAGACGCACTCAGAGACTTGGGAGCCCCTCCCTCTCTCGACCGCTTGTAACCCCTACTACGAGCAACGCGAGTAACACGAGCAGCCTCGAACTGGACGTAGGGCGTTCGTGCCCGAACCAGTATAATCCCTTGTGTCCTCTCGCGAACCATCCGGAGCCCAAACGCGCAATACACTAATTTACTCGTTGGTTATTTCGCACACCGACAGTTGGCGCGCCAGGTAGGGGCCTTTGCGTGTTTCGGCGATCACCAGGCTTTGGATGGCCACCCGCGGATCGAGCTGGACTCCTGGGACGCAGCTGCGTCTTGGGAGTTTGGATTTCGTCATCACCAACGCCGGGGACTTGGAGAGAGTCGCTCTCACCCCCCGGTCAACACTGTTGATGCTGACATCGCGACCGCCACCGAGGCCCTCGCGGACATCGGCATCAACGCCACTGGCGACGAAGCCGGCGACCCCCGCTCGAGGGCCAACGAGGCCCCACTGTGGGAGCAGCACGAGATTTTCCTGGGGCCACGGCCCACGCAGGAAGACGTGCGCTGCACCAGGTTCGCCCTGGCGAACGTCGCTACTCAGCTTCTGGGAGGAGCCCCTCTCCCCGCGGAGATGCTGAACCGCATCCCACCGTATGCGGTCCCATACGGTATGCGCAACGCGGCTGAAGTCGTGTCCCGCCTGGCGACACGCCTCCTGAGCCCCACCCCGGCGGACAGCGAGTTCGTCGGGGTGATCGATCATGTTTCCGAATCGGTTTTCGACCTGCTGGACGATCCCGTTTCGGAGACATCCGATACGCAGCTCGTCGGAGAAAGCCACCACCCCTCCCGGGAATGCTTCATGGCGGACCCTCCCGACGGGGAAGGGGGAGAAGCGAGTGAGAGCGGCTCGGGGCCAGCGGGCCCTGACGACGGTCACCCGGTGGCCGACGCGCCCGTTGCTCCCGCTCCGGTTGCAGCCCAAGCCGCGGCAGCGGCAGGACAGCCAGCCCCGCCACGAGCGGCTACACCGCCACGACGCTCCCAAGCCGACGACGTCCGGCAGCGCCGGGAGGAGCTCCAACAGGCTCGCCGCCGGTTGGAGCAGGAGCGGGTGCGGATCGAGCAAGAGCGGGAGCGCATCGAGCGCGAGCTCCTGCAGGACAGAGACGCGGCTCCGGCGCGGGAACGCGCTCGGGACGTGCAGCGCCAAATCGTCGACGATGACGGCGCCCCGCCCCCGTGTTTCGCCCACGCCGGGCAGAACATAGCCGCGGCTGCCATGCTCGTAAGAGGGCTCCCCCCGCCGGTGACCCCGGAGGCCCGCAAGGCGCAGCGAGAACTCGGCGAGCTGCTGGAGCGAGCCGCGGCGCAGCAGGCCGAGAGTTCGCAGTCGCGACGACGAGCGTCGCAGGGGGCCCACCGCGGAGCCTCGAGGCAGCCGGCCGCCGGGCGCGGCGGACACGCCCAACAAGGTGTCTCGGTGCACCAGCCCCGTCCTCCCGGGGACGCGCTTCCGGTCCGACAACGTGTCGGCCCGATCCAGGACGCTCGGAGCATACTGGACGCACGCCGGCGACGGCCCCCCGCGGGCGAACCCGAGCGACCGCGAGGACGTGTTCCCCGGCGAGGCGGCCGGTACGACGACGACGACGAGGACGAGAGGACGCCGAGTCCGGAGGCGCCGGGACCGCGGGCTTTCAGCCCGCGGATCCGTGTGGCTCCTCGTCCCGCCAACTTTAGAGCCCCGTCGAACTTCCCGAGGTACGACGGGGAAACCGACCCCGAGCTCTGGCTCGAGGATTACCGACTCGCCTGCAGAGCCGGAGGAGCTGACGATGATGACTTCATCATCCACAATTTGCCGCTCCATCTGGCCGACTCGGCGCGGGCCTGGCTCCAGCATGTCCCCGCCGGACAAATCGGCAGCTGGTCCGACCTGAGGGAGGTCTTTGTGGGTAACTTCCAGGCGACCTATAACCGCCCTGGAAACCCATGGGATCTCAGGAGCTGCAGGCAGAAGCAGGGGGAGACCCTACGGGAGTACATCAGGCGCTTCTCCCGGCAGTGCAACGAACTCCCCAACCTCGCTGACGCCGACGTCATCGGGGCGTTCGTCACCGGGACGACGTGTAAATCCCTCGTCCACAAGCTTGGGCGGAAGAGTCCCCGCACCGCGAAGGAGCTGCTTGACATCGCTACGAGCCACGCGGCCGGCGAGGAAGCAGTGGGGGCCATCTTCCATCAGTCCGCCGACCCCAAGGGTAAGCAGACTGAGGAGGCGGAAGGAGGCCCATCGGGGCCCCCCGCCAAGAAAAAGAGGAAGGGCAAGGGCAGGCGGCACGACGACGAGGCCGCCATGGTGGCCGCCGCCGACCCAAAGCCGACCCTCAAGCCTCCGACTGGGGAGGTCCCCGACCACTTCGAGAAGAAGTGGAACGGGCCCTGCCCGAATCACGGGTACCCCGTCAAGCACCTGTACAAGGACTGCTCCCTCATGAAGAAATTCATGGCAGAGGGCTCCCGCAAGCCGGCGCCTCGGTCGAAGAGGCCCGACCCGGCCCGCATGAGCCGGGGGCGGACCAGAACATGGACGCCGACCCCTATCCGGAGCCGGACGGCTGCCTGATGATCTTCGGCGGAACGGAAGCGTCCGTGAGCAAAGGGCGAGCCAAGGCGGAGCGCCGAGAGGTGTACGCCGCCGAGCCGGCCACTCCGGCCTTCCTCAAGTGGTCGGAGGCGCCCATCACCTTCGATCGAACCGACCATCCGCAGTTCGTCCCGAGGCCGGGCAAGTACCCCCTCGTGGTTGATCCGGTCATAGGTCGGAAGCGCCTCACCAAGGTGCTGATGGACGGCGGGAGCGGGTTAAACATCCTCTACGCCGACACGCTCGACTCCATGGGGATTGACCGAGGGCGCGTTCGCCCGACCGGGGCGCCCTTCCACGGGGTAGTCCCTGGTAAACAGGCCGTCCCCCTCGGGCAGATCGATCTGCCCGTCACGTTTGGGTCCCCGACCAACTTTCGGACGGAGACCCTCACATTCGAGGTGGTAGGATTCCACGGCGCCTATCACGCCATTTTGGGCCGCCCATGCTACGCGAAGTTCATGGCCGTTCCCAACTATACTTACCTCAAGCTCAAGATGCCGGGGCCGAAGGGGGTGATCACGGTGGGGTCGTCATTCCAACGGGCCCATCAGTGCGAGGTGGAGAGCTGCGAGCTGGCATCGGCCATCATCGCATCGACAGAGGAGTTGGATCCGATCAAGGCGCGCCTCGTCGAAGAGGCACCGGACTTCACCCAAGGTCTGGCATCGTTCGAGCCACTTGAGGGCACCAAGGAGGTCCAGCTGGACCCCGACCACCCGAGCGCAAAGGTAGCGCGGATCGGGACCAGGCTGTCCCCGAAATAGGAAGGCGCGCTCGTCGACTTCCTCCGCGCGAACGCTGACGTGTTTGCGTGGAAACCCTCGGACATGCCGGGCATCCCGAGGGAAGTCGCCGAGCACTCCCTGGACATCCGAGCCGGGTCCCGACCCGTAAAGCAGCGCCTGCGGCGCTTTGATGACGAGAAGCGCAAGGCAATCGGCGAGGAGATCGCCAAGCTCTTGGTAGCCGGCTTCATCAAGGAAGTGTATCATCCCGAGTGGTTAGCTAATCCCGTCCTTGTACGAAAAAAGAACGGGAAATGGAGAATGTGTGTCGATTATACTGCTCTTAACAAAGCGTGCCCAAAGGATTCCTTTCCATTGCCGCGCATAGATCAGATAGTCGACTCGACCTCGGGGTGCGAAACCCTGTGCTTCCTTGATGCGTATTCCGGGTACCACCAAATCGCGATGAAGGAATCCGACCAGCTCGCAACCTCCTTCATCACCCCGTTCGGATCGTACTGTTACGTGACGATGCCGTTCGGGCTCAAAAACGCTGGCGCCACCTACCAAAGGTGTATGCTTAGGTGTTTCGACGAACTCATCGGACCGACCGTTGAGGCGTATGTGGACGACATCGTTGTCAAGTCCCGACAGGCCGACCGACTCGTGGCCGACCTGGAGAGCACGTTCGCCAAGCTCAGGACGAATAGTGTTAAGCTCAACCCCGAGAAATGCGTCTTTGGGGTACCCAGGGGGATGCTCTTAGGTTTCATCGTGTCCCGCCGAGGGATAGAAGCCAACCCCGATAAGATCAACGCCATAACCAGGATGGGCCCGATTCAGAACCTGAAGGGGGTTCAGCGGGTCACGGGGTGTCTGGCCGCCTTGAGCCGGTTTATCTCGCGCCTCGGCGAAAAAGTCCTCCCGCTGTACCGCCTCTTGAAGAAATCTGAGCGGTTCGTCTGGACGGATGAGGCCGAGACCGCGCTAAACCACATCAAGGCAATCTTGACAAATCCCCCGATCCTGGTCTCGCCGAACGACGGCGAGCCTCTTCTCCTCTACATCGCTGCCACCACACAGGTGGTGAGCGCGGCGTTGGTAGTGGAACGCGAAGAAGAGGGGCACGCCCTCAAAGTGCAGCGCCCGGTATACTTCGTGAGCGAGGTGCTCGCCGACACCAAGACGAGGTATCCGCAGATCCAGAAGTTGCTGTACGCCGTTCTCATCTCCAAGAGAAAGCTCCGCCACTACTTCGACTCACATCAGGTCACAGTAGTGAGTTCTTTCCCTCTCGGTGAGATTATAAATAGCCCGGACTCGACGGGTCGGATTTCGAAATGGGCTATGGAGCTGATGGGTCAGGGCATTACCTATGCCCCGCGCACGGCCATCAAGTCCCAAACCCTCGCCGACTTCGTCGCGGAATGGACCGAGGTCCAGCTGCCCACGGCCCCTGTTGATCAGGAGTACTGGGTCATGTACTTTGACGGCTCGTTGACTCGGACGGGAGCAGGGGTCGGCTTAGTTTTCGTTTCGCCTCTCGGAGTGCGAATGAAATACGTAATCCGGCTACACTTCCCGGCTTCCAACAATGCTGCCGAGTACGAGGCTTTGATCAACGGCCTGAGAATAGCTATCGAGTTAGGAATTCGGCGCCTCGAGATTCGAGGCGATTCCCAGCTCGTGGTCGATCAGGTCATGAAAGAGTCGAGCTGCGAAAGCGAGACCATGGCCGCGTACTGTAAGGAAGTACGCAAGCTCGAGGACAAATTCGATGGCCTCGAGCTCCGGCACATCAAAAGGCGGTTCAACGAGGCCGCCGACGCCCTGGCCAAGAAAGCCTCCGGCCGGGAACCCGTCCCGACCGGAATCTTCGCCAGTGACCAACAACGCCCTTCGATAAAGCTCCCCTGCCCTGAGCAGACCGGACCGCGCGACCCCGGTCCCGTGGAACGGGGCGCCCCGGGCTCGGGGGCTGGCGAGAGCGGAACCAAGGCTGCGGAAGGGTCGGGGGCCGGCACCGAGCCGGACGACCGGGCTCTATCCGACCTGCTCGCCCTCGCGGCCGCAACGCTGACCGAGGCCCAGGGACCGAACCCCGGCACCGTGGATTGGCGGCAGCCATTCCTCGACTACTTGCTGCGCGAACAGCTCCCGACGGGTAAGACCGAGGCCCGCCGAATCGCCCGGCGCGCCAAATCTTACGCCATCCTGCAGGGCGAGCTGTACCGACGAAGCCCCACAGGAATCCTACAACGGTGTATTCCCGCCGACCAGGGGGAAGAGCTGTTGAGGGACATCCACGAGGGCGTGTGCGGCCACCACGCCGCTCCTCGCAGCCTTGTCGGAAATGCGTTCCGGCAAGGATTCTACTGGCCGACGGCGGTAAGGGATGCCACTAAGATCGTGCGCACCTGCGAAGGGTGCCAGTTCTTTGCAAGGCAAACACACCTTCCTGCACAGGCTCTGCAGACAATCCCCATCACTTGGCCGTTCGCGGTCTGGGGTTTGGACATGGTCGGGCCCCTCAAAAAGGCGCCCGGGGGCTTCGACCACTTGCTTGTCGCCATTGACAAGTTCACCAAGTGGATAGAAGTCCGGCCGATCGCGACGATCCGATCGGAAGAAGCCGTCAAATTCTTCCTCGACATCGTTCATCGTTTCGGCGTTCCCAATTCGATCATCACAGACAACGGAACTCAGTTCACCGGGAAAAAATTCCTGCGTTTCTGTGAC
Organism: Alloteropsis semialata; assembly: GCA_004135705.1. Lineage (NCBI taxonomy): Eukaryota > Viridiplantae > Streptophyta > Magnoliopsida > Poales > Poaceae > Alloteropsis > Alloteropsis semialata. Next base: position 38,481,456 of record CM014274.1, read on the forward strand.
GAATACCACATACGGGTTGATTGGGCTGCCGTCGGACACCCACGCACAAACGGGCAAGTAGAGCGCGCGAATGGGTTGATCCTGCGAGGGCTCAAACCTCGAATATTCGAGCGCTTGAAAAAGTTCGGAGGGCGATGGGTCGAAGAGCTTCCGGCGGTGGTTTGGAGCCTGCGCACGACGGCGAGTCGCGCAACGGGTTTCACCCCGTTCTTCATGGTGTACGGGTCGGAGGCCGTGCTCCCGACCGACCTCGACTACGGGTCCCCGCGTGTTCGCGCCTACGACGATAAAGGCAACCAAACCTCTCTCGAGGACGCGGCCGACCAGTTAGAAGAGGCCAGGGAAGTCGCATTGGCCCACTCGGCAAAATACCAGCAGTCCCTACGGCGCTACCACGCTCGGCGCATCCGGGGCCGAGCTTTCCAGGTCGGCGATTTGGTGCTGCGCCTCGTTCAAAGCAACAAGGACCGGCACAAACTTTCGTCGCCCTGGGAAGGCCCGTTCATCATCTCCCAAGTCCTCCGACCCGGCTCGTACAAGCTGAAGAACGAACAAGGAGAGGAATACGCCAACGCCTGGAACATCGAACAGCTACGTCGTTTCTATCCCTGATTATTCTAGGCTACTTTCCTTATTCGTTAGTTTTTCGTTTTCGTTTCAAAGAGCGACGCCCGACCCTTGCCCACTGGCCAAGGATCGGACGTCACTCGGGGGCTAACCTGCGTCCCCCGGGTCCTTGACCCTCGGCATATTCGTGTACTCAACACTAAGCAAAAAGGGATCACCGGATAACAAAGTGGCGTGCGCTCGCCGGTCGGAATGCCAAAAGGACAACGGCCCCAGAGGCAACGGTTCAAAAGGCTCACTGGCGAACCCATTTTAGTCCGGACGCGCCCCGACGGCTTAATCAGAGAAACACGAAAGGCCGAGTGTTAACGAACGCAGACGCTTAAGTTCATTACAAGAAATGAGTTTAACTGTCTGAAACTAAAAGAAAAAACAAAAACTAATCAAGGCGCCATCCACGGCCCCTCTTCCTTCGCAGTCTTGGTGGCGAGCACGGACGACAGCGGCGACACCTCCTCCTCGAGCGCGACCATATCGTCATACGTCGTGCCGGGAGCGAACCCATCGGCAAGGTACTCCAAGCCGATCTCGGAGTAGTGGGACCGCGCCACGGCGAAGGCGCGACGCACCCCAAGGAAAAGCCCATCGCTGGCCATGGCTCGGGCCCGAGCCGGAATGCGCTCGACGTCGACGAGCAGCGAGCTTGGCCCCCGATCCGACCGCACCCGGAGCTCGCCGAGCACAGTGCCGACCGCCACCCGAAGCGCGTCGTGGTCGTCCCCCTCCTTCTGCAGCAGCCCTTCAAGATTGCGCGCCTCGGATTTGAGGCGCTCGATCGTGGCGCGATCCGCCGCCGCTGCTTCAGCCAGGGAGGCACACTGCGCCTCGGCCTCCTCGCGGGCACGCCGCCCAGCATTGAGGGCTTGCCTCGCCGCCTCGAGGTCGCGGGCCTGCCCCTCGACGAGCCTCCTGGCCTCGTCCCGCTCCTCCACCGCCCGATCCATCTGAGTGGTGGTCTCCGCGAGGACGTCGGTGACCCGGTCCCGGTCGGCCCGAAGACGTTCCACCTCGCGGACCAGGCCTACCCGGACTTGCTCCCGAGCCGCCGAGTCCCTCTCCCAAGAGGCCAGGACGTCGCTCTTGCGCTGGTCGGCCTCATCGGCGTGCTGACACGCCTCCGCAACCCGCCGCCGCAGGGACTCGATCTCCTGGTTAGCCGCGGCCAACTGCCCCTCAAACTCGCCTCGCGCATCGGCACGGGCGGTGGCGGCTTCTTGGCGGGCGACCGCCAGCTGCTCCCTCAGGGCGTCGCGCTCGGCAGTGACCGAGGACAGTCGGCCCCACGAGTCCTTCTCCCGACGCAGGAAGAGGGACTTGTCCCGGCTGCGGGCCATCAAAGACTGCCGAAAAACAAGTCGGATTCAGAAACCACTTGCGAAAAGAAGAAAGAGAAAAAGCGGACGAGGAAAAACTTACCTCCCCGCAGGGAATGGCGACGTCGCGGATGGCCCCCAGAGCGGAGTTGAGCGACCGAACCGCCAGCTCGACCCCGGCACGAATCCGGGAGGCCTCGTCCCTCTCCTCGGCGTCGTCCAAAGAGAAGACAACGTCTCCCGAGGCGCGGTCGGTCCAGGTGAGACGGGGGCCCCCGAACTCCAAGGGGTCGTCCTCTTGCCGGACAACCTCGCGGCCCTCCGGGGCGTCGGCGGTGGAGCGGGTCCCCTGACCCGAACCCGACCCCGCGGCGTCCTCCGTTCTCGCCGCGGGAGGAATAGGCGCCGTCGCCTCGCCCGAACTGGGCGGCAAGTCGGTCAGGGCGGCGGTAGCATCGGGCTCGGGAAGGACCTCCTCCTCCTCCTCCTCGCGGCCGGCGGCGCTCGGGGACGCGACCGGTGTCGGGTCCCTCTGAGCCTCCTCCTCTTCGACCACTCCCGCCTGGTGGACCTCCCCCTCCTCGCGGTCGGCGGCGCTCGGGGACACAGCCAGTGTCGGGTCCCTCCGGACCTCTTCCTCTTCCTCCTCCGCTCCCGCCTCGGGCAAAGGCCCGACCCCTCGGGCCGGGGGGATGGAACTCTCCCGGTCACCACCAGGACCTTCCTGGTCACGGCTACGACCGGAGGGCACCTTCTCCCCTTCCTCGGACGCATTCCCATCCGGCGCTCCCGACTCGGGCGGTGCCTCGTCCTCCACCCCGGCCGGATTGTCCGCGGGCGGACAGTACAGCCCGACGAGGGCCGCCGGGATCGCCCCCGCCGAGTGCGCGAACACGTCGCCTGACACCTCGGCGAGCTGCTGCTCGGGAAGAAGGGGGGCGAGCGTCCTCTCCACCCGGGGGTCGCCCAGGTTAACCCCTCGACCCGTCGCCGTCTCGACGGGCCGGCGCGCGAGCCGCTTGATCGGCGCCAGCGACAGAGGGGTCGCCTGACTCCCCCTCCTGCAAACAAAAGGGCCTTCACGCACTCCCCTCGACATAATCGAAAGAAGATCGACGAGAGAAAGGGAAGATACTCACCGACTCGATACGGGGACGCCGCGGGACGGTCGCTTGACTGGCGGGGCCGTCTCCGACCCCGAGCCTTCCTCCCGCGGCCGCTTGCCCCGGTCGGCCCTCGGCGGAGTCTGCCCTCGGGTCGGGGGAGGAATCGGCGCGGGTCTGCCGTCGTGTGACGGTCCCGTGACCTCCAGCGTCTCCCGATCGGCCGAGGGCCCGCGCTGGGGGGTCGGACCACTCCACCCGGATCCAGTGGAGGAGTCCGAGGCATACTCAAAGCCCCCCTCAAAGGAGCCTTGGTCCTCCCTCCACAGCCCGTCTTGCCGAGCCTGCCGACGCCGCTCGCGGTACGCCGCCTCGGCCTTCTCGCGGGCCAGCCGCTTCCTCTTCTTCCTCGCCTCCTCCTCCTTCTTCTTCAGGCGGTCGGCCTCCGCGCGCGCACGGTTCGCGGCCCGAACGGCCACGTCCTCGGGAAGTGGGGGCCGGGAAACTCTGAACAGCAGGGGGCCCTGAAGAAGAAGAGGGTCAGATAAATCTCCAGATTCGAAAAAAGGACGGCGAAGACAAAGGGAAAAACCCCAACGACTGACCTCGATGAGGGGCGCACCCGTGGGGAGCATGATGGGGTGATTCGGCAGCGGGTACCCCGCAGACGAGCGCTGGACTGCTTCACGGAGTCGGGCGACCATCTCCTCGACGGGAGGTTCCCCGATCGCCATCACGCACCCGGTCCAGTCCGCCGCCAGGGTCATTTGGTCCAACCGCAGAGGGCGGGCCATCAGGGGGAGAACGCGGCGCGAGTGGTACGCCGCGATGATCCCGGGGCCGGTAACCCCGCGCTCGCGAAGCCGGGCGACCGCGTCCCGAAGTCCGGTCACGTGAGGCCGCTCGTCCTGAGGCACGCCCCAATGCCAGCAGTTCGGCCGCCCCTCGATGAGCCTTCCCGTGAAGGCCGGGAGGGGGGCGGCCGGATCGCTCCGCAGGTAGAACCACCTCGGCTGCCACCCCTTATTGCTGGAGATCCACGGGAGCGAGGGGTAGCTGTCGCCCTGTCCGGTGCGCAGCCGCACCCCGGCGCAGCCGTGTGGCCTCGGCCGCCCCTCCGCCTTCACTTCCTCAACGTGGAAGTAGGACCTCCACAAGTTGAAGTGGGGCTCGATGCCGAGGAATCCCTCGCACATGGCGACGAAAACCGCCATGTGGAGCAATCCGTTGGGATTAAGGTGGTGCAGCTCGATACCGTAGTAATACAGGAGCCCGCGGAGGAAGTTATGGGGAGGAAGTCCCAAGCCCCGCTCGTGGAAGGGCACGAAGGACACAACGTACCCGTCGGGCGGAGCCGGGACCTCCTCGTTCCCCGGCGCCATCCACTCTACGAGGTCGGTTCGCCGGCACAGGAGTCCGCGCCCCACCAGGCGCTCGAGCTCTCCCTCCGTGACGGATGAGCGGGACCAGGCCATGACTGGCGGACGAGCGGAAGGGGAAGAAAGGCGGCGGCGATTTGGGAGCAGATGGGCGAAAGGTGAAGAAAAGCTCTCTCTCTTGCAGGCAGCGGCGGCGGTTCGATGGCAGGCGAGCGGAGGAAGGAGAAAAGCCCGGGGCCCCCCCTCTCTGCCTTAAATGGGCAGGTGAGGGAGCAGGCGCGACGCCTCGGGTCTCCCCCATGCGCCTCAGCCCGCGGAGGCCACGCGGCCCACGACGCGCGTTCACGTCCCCCACGTCGCCCACGTCCCGAAATTCGCGCCCAGGCTCTCTCTCTCTCTCTCAACCCTTTCGCATTCCGTGTCCCGCCTCTCTTTTATTTATTTTGCGTCCGCTCCTATTTCTCTCTTGCGCTTTTTTGTCTTTCAGGAAAAACAAAATAAGCCTGGGCCGTTCTTAGGCCCAAGGGACACGACGCGAAATCGAAAAACAGCCCAAGAGTTCGAAGGCCGGCCTTAGGGTCCGACGGCCGCTCTGAAGCGCCCGAGCGAAGGGGCAGAGATGGGTGGGCCCCTAGCGGCCATAGCCTCGGCACACGGGTGCCGAGGACGCCCAGACCTGCGTTCGAGCCTAAGATTCCTGACCCCATGTATCTCCCCGAAGAGAGGCGACGAGCCCCTGCGGTCGGTCGAACGATCGCGGGAACTAAGGGAGGTCGGGAAATCTGGGGATTATCCGAGGTCGATCACCAGCTGATCCAACGGTCCTCTCCCGGAGGAGGACCGAGGCCTCGCTCGATCTAGCCCGTTAGTAGCTCACCGGGAGCCGTGTTTCGGCCTACGCGGTAAAACACGAGGCGTGCCCTTACCTTCCGTCCCGCGGAGGGAATGCGTGAAGGGAAAACGATAAAAAGACGAAACGGCTTCCCGCCCGACCGACTCGGGGGCGCTCGGGGAGCCGAAATCGCAAAAGAGGCCGACTGCGCGGCCGCAGAAAAACACCCCGAGTCAACCAGATTCCTTTATTCCTCAAATAAGGGCAAAAAGTACATATGGCCAAAGGCCATGAAACAACACAAACACGTTTCGCCACCCCCGGTGACGAAATCAAGCGATGAAGGGGGCAGGAGATCCGACGCAACAAGAAGGGCCGAGCTGCGAACGTCGCAGTCCTTCTTGTAGCATCTCCCCGCCCGCCGACGCCGCGAGGGGAACTCGGCAGAGGATCGCGCCGCGGGGCCGCGACAATGGAGTGTCACCACCGACCCTCTCCGTCGTCCTGGGGCCGATGGTCGCCGGTATCGGCATCACATCGGCGCAAGGGAAAGGAGAGGAAGCGCGCAGGTGGCTGTACACGACCACTGCAACTGCCCTGGCGACGAAAGTCGAGGAGCGGCTTCAGCTCGCCGCGGCACACGACACATCCGGATGCCTGACGGACATGGCGCGACCGCTCGTGCGCCCCCCCTCTCCCATTCCACCGCCACCGAGGCAGCATCAACGGACGGGAGGGGTCGGCAGAGCCAAAGCCGTCCTTCACTTGCGACGCCGAGCAGCGCTCCTCCGCGCCGGAACTCCCCGAGGCCGCAGTCATTCTTGTGGCATCAGGCGACTAATCTCTCGGCCCCTGGACCAGGGGGACGCCCTCGAGGCGGTTCACCGACCAGGGATCTCATGCTAACAGGAGAAAGAAGAAGCAGGATAGTTGCGTGCTCAGGAAGACGCCCCGGCCGACCCTATTTATAGCCCGAAGAAACCTGAGTCAGCACTCAAGCCGGGTACGGGAACGCGCCGCGTGGCCCTCCATGCAAAGCGACAGAGCATCGCCAACGAACAGTGACCTCATAAAGGACGACATGACGGCTCAGAAGGGAGCCAGTGCCCCTGAAAAAAGCGGACCATGCTCCGGTCCATCGGACAACGCACGGCGTCATCCTGCAGGGACCGCGCAGAAATGGCAAACCTTACTTTAGCCTGTAGGCGAACCACCGTTCCCCTACAGGCTCGGGGGCTACACCCACCGGGTGCGCTCGCGCGCTCCGGTGGGATGAAGAATAAGATCTCATTTTAAGCCTGAAGGCGAACCACCGTTCCCCTACAGGCTCGGGGGCTACACCCGGTGGGTGCGCTCGCGCGCACCCCCGAGCAACATGTGAACCAGCATCAAGAGAGAGCCTGCACGGAGAACCACCCGTTCTCCGAGCAGGCTCGGGGGCTACTGTCGGATATCAATATCCGACCCTCTCACCGACGGGTGGGACCACGCAGTTTCAGGAAACCCAAAGAACACCGGATTAGGGGAGGATCGATTTTCCCCTAACCCGGCCGACCCCCGTCCGCCTCGGCCGACCCCCGTCCGCCTCGGCCGACCCCCGTCCGCCTCGGCCGAACCACTCCTGTCGCTATCTCGCCCGACCTCTTTTCGTCTCGCCCGAGTCGGCGTGGGCCCGAGACGAAGTGGAGCGTCCGGAAGACCCGGCGTAAGGATGTGTCACCATACGCCCAAGCCATTTCCCATCGGAGGCCGCCCGACGAGTCTCCGGTTCGCCCGAGGGGTTCTCCGCTCCCGAGTGGTCTCCAGCTCCTCGGGTAAAACTACCCGGCCACGCCCCGGCCCGTCCGGCGCCGTACCCACTTGGTACTTGCCGCGTCAGAACATCATGGGTGACCGTCCTTTGCCACGACAGCCACAGTGGCGCCCGTCCCATCCGAACAGGAATGCTACAGCCTGGAGAAGGAATGCATGCGCTACACCGGGCACTCAAGTACGACTCCAGGCGCCCATGGACGACACCTGGAGCCCGAGCGGAACACCTGGAGCGTCCGAGGACCTCGAGCAAGTCAACCACGACCCGGGAGCCACCCGGGAGCTTACCCAGGAAGGCATCGACTCCAACCACCCGGGATCTACGACTCCGGGTCCGGCGGGACGCCTGCTCCGTCAACACCTGCTCCCTGTACGGCTCAGCAGACGGCGCTGGTTGAAGCTCTCGGGAGCAGTAACTTCCCATGTAATTTTCTCCTTTTTTACCCCCCACTCCCTTCTCCCCTTGAGGCTATAAAAGGGGACAAGGGGACATCAGTGGAGGGGGGATTCGAACACTAGTTGAACACTCGGACACCGCACGCAACACACTCACTCACACCGCTCAGGGACTTGGGATCTTCTCCCTCTCCCGACTAGTTTGTACACCCCCACTACAGACTAGGACGACGAAGAAGAACACACGACGCACATACACTAGAACACTCACGCTCAGACGCACTCAGAGACTTGGGAGCCCCTCCCTCTCTCGACCGCTTGTAACCCCTACTACGAGCAACGCGAGTAACACGAGCATCCTCGAACTGGACGTAGGGCGTTCGTGCCCGAACCAGTATAATCCCTTGTGTCCTCTCGCGAACCATCCGGAGCCCAAACGCGCAATACACTAATTTACTTGTTGGTTATTTCGCACACCGACACGAAGCTACAACAACTCGGGCTGTTCTGGCGAGGGCTGGTCGAGCCAGAGGCAGGAGATACGGCGGTGCGGGGATGTGCCCAACGACGGCAGCGGCAAGGGCGGCTTCGGGGACGGCACCGAGCGCTGACCTCTCCGAGCTTGACGAGTCCATGCCTGAAGATGATTCACGGCGAGGTTGCTCCTTCCCTTTCCTCTTTCCCTAATTCCTCATTCGCAATCTAAGTTTTGCCTTCTAATGGTGCTCTAGTGTGGTAGCCCAAGCTGAGCGACGGGCTCTAGTGTGGTAGCCCCAGCTGAGCGGCGGCTCTTCATCCATCTAAAGTTGTCGCAGGGGTGTTTAGCCGGCGGCTCACTGTTGCCTTGCTTCCTCCCCCATCTCCAAAGTCTGAACTATGCCAAGGTTCGCACACTGCCAGTGGATTAATTTTCCCTTGTTTCTTTTGGAATGCTTATGAACTTAATTGGCTAATTTCATACGCACGCTAAAGTTGCCCATTATTTATAGCAGATAAATCATAACAGACAAAATACATGGTCAATTTTTAACTTAACTGTAAAAAGTTTGAACAGCTTGCGGACTTCATACATGTTTTAATAATATCTCTCCTTATGCCTTCATATATGGATGCACTTTTTAATTCTAGTTTGTGATTCGATACTGAAGTACTAGCTGGTCAGTTCTCCCTCTCTCAATTTTCTTGCTGTGCTATGTGACCACAGCCGAAATCTATATTCAGTCTGATTTATACTGCAAAATGTATAAGATAGAATGCCACAGGGTAGTATTAATACTTTACTGAATGTTGATTTGTTACTGCTAATACCAGATTTCATTATTCTTTGAACTGATGGTTTATTCTTGGACTGAAGTAACCTGTACTGATGGTTTATGCTTGTGTTCTGAAACCTTTTCCCATTAGTTCCAACTATATTGCTTTGCATCAAGTAACCTGTACTTTTGGTTGACTTGTTGATCAACACAGGGAACATAATTGTGCCCTTCTATTGCTCAGATGTTCCAAGTTGAAGATAAAGCCACATATTACAATGTAAGTTTGAATTGCTCCAAGCTATTAATAATTACAAGTGCTGCTGTGATCCTGTGACACATGCATTTGTTATTTTCTTGCTATATATGATGGACTTCCTTTTTGAATTTTGGGATGTTGCGCCGTGATGGTCTATCAGTAATTAGTTGAAGACTAGAACTCTGAGTTGAGTTTATTTACAGTAGCAGGTGGACAGTAGCACAACACCTCTGCTTCTCTCATGTGAGCAGTTCAGCATAACCTATAGGTTAGCAGCTAAGTAGCAGACTTGTTTGTCCTTAGCACTATTTAATTTCCTCAGGGCTCGATTCATGCTTGGTTGGAGCAAAGGGTTAGTTTAATTCCTATTAGTATTTTTGTTTCCTACATTAGTGCAGCAGCTCGGCTAGTTTGTTTCTCTGAGTTTCTACTAGTCTGGAGCAGCTTGCACAATTTTGCTATTTATTGTCATTGGCTTTCAGCAGTAAAGTAGCAAGCTCTTTGGTCTTGTTGCAATTGGGTTAAATCAACGATTTACTAATTTTCTGTATGATGTTGTGGAGAGTTTTTTCCCCCCTAAAGAAGCTATTGATGATATCCATTTACCTGTTGTACAAGCTACATGAGACCTGTTCAGAACTTAAATGTTTTTTAGATTTATTGGCATGCAAAGGTGTATGTGTTAATCTGACTTCAAAATAAATAATTTGTTTCTTGTCATTTCTACTAAATTTTGAAATGTGGCTTGTGGCTAATATTCATTGCTTTTGAGTTCCTGGGACAAAGTACTCTAGTTATGATAATCTGAATTTCATATGTAGTTATTGGTTCTTAGTTACTCCTACAGCTCGTCTGAAATTTAGATCAGATTATTAATGGAAGCTTCTTTCCTTGCATGGCGGCTTCACGCACTGGAGCTCATGGTGTCCTCGGGCAAGATTTTGTGTTCATGCTTAATCCTATGATAAGTACTACTACATGTGCATGATAACGGCAAAGTTAGGATAAAAAATATAGTACTAGTCTGTGTGATATGTATTTTCTTTGAGTCGATTGTTAATGGCAAATGTTGGACTACAAACTTGTATTAGACTTCATGTAATAAAGTTGATATATGGATTGCAAATGTACTATGTTGGTGATGAATTGTGAATGCATTATATATTTGTGAATTATTGTGCTGTGAAAATTGAGACATTCTAATTATTTTTTTTATTCTAAAAAAATATATCACAGCCGGTTCAAACCGGCTGTGAAAATGCCCTTTCACAGTCGGTTTTTATTTGCAGAAAACCGGCTGTGAAAATGCCCTTTCACAGCCGGTTTTGGTTGGAAGAAAACCGGCTGTGAAAATGCACTTTCACAGCCGGTTTTTTGACAAAAAACCGGCTGTGATAGCGCTTGACGCAGCAGGTTTCCAAGGTTCAAAACCGGCTGTGAAACTATTTTCACAGCCGGTTCATGACGTAAACCGGCTGTGAAAATCAGTTTTCACAGCCGGTTAAAAACCGACTGTGAAAATGAGATTATCAGCGCCACTTAACCAGCGCCACTTTTGAAAACCGCCTGTGATGTGGGCAACCGAACCGCCTGTGATGCTCCTGCTGTAGTAGTGGGGCTTCCTGAAATGAAACGGCAAAGCAGGAGCAGAGACAATGTCAAAGAGGCCAGTTTTGCCCTTATGGGCTATGATACACTCACGGTGATGATGAACGAGCGTTGATAATAACCTTGAAAGTTCGTCGAACTATGCGCATACCAATGTATGTATATATAGTTTCTTATTTAGAATATAGTTTTTGATGTATCCTGACTGTCACACAGTTCATTTCTGTTGGAGAGAAAGAATATAAAATACTTTGTTTAATCAGCCACGGAAATTTCTTGGCGGGATTCGGTCGTCTTACACTACACCACAGCCTAAGATCAGCAACAAACGGACTGTTGGTATAACGGCCTTCAGCGACGGTGCATCTGTCGGTAAAACGTTATACCAACAGATACATGCAGTCGGTATAAGTGCTGTCGGTGAAAATTTATACCGACAGACAACACTTATAGCGACTGATCGTCCGATACTCAGAACAATTTTACCGACAGACAACAGTATACCGACGGACAAGCCGTTGCACTGATTTCCGACAGACAGCTTGAAGGTATATACACCTTATAGCGACTGATCATCCAACAGGAGAATTTTAGTAGGAAAAAAAAAAGAAATCTGATCAAACAACAATTATTACATATTAAATCCAAATCCACATCCAATACAAATCTTGTACCCATTATGTGACATTGAACTCAAATAAACACATTTCATAGCCAGCTCAAGTACACATTAAACACAAATTCAGACAAATCACATATTAAACACAAATTCAGACAAATATGAAAACACCATGTCACATCCTTCAACAACCAGTTACATCTCATGATCTGCATGGACAAGTTTCATACACTGTCTTTGCTGATTGCAAAATACTTCCAACAAGTCAGAAATAGATGGATCTAACATCTTGCACATCTATCAAGTTTGTGCAGATAATCATTTCTAAAATCTCATAAACCAAAAGCAATTCATGGATCCAAAAGTAGGTTGGGCTACTAAATTGTCTTGCACACTCATGAGGCTGTCTGCGTAGTCAAAGCTTGTAGCGCCCAGCACTTCCTGAAAAATAAATTACCATGTAATCAGTAAAGTGCAGATAGGGTCTGACAAACACTATGGAAGTCAAAATCAGAGTACAAGAGAGGATCCAATTTGTCTTTCTAAATCAGATTTTTATACAATATGGGACTAGTATTGCAGTCCTGCAAGAATTATGAACAGCACGGCTGAAAGTAATTGTTTCCTCTTGTTTGTCAGCATTTATGCATAATATAGTCAGCACTACATAAAGGAACAAATAGGTAGAGCAACTGGAAGCAGGGAACTGATTTTAGTATGCTTCATTTAGATTTCCAGGCCAACCTGCTACTTAGCTATTCACTTCAGGAAATAAAATAGTACAATTAACTACTTAGCTATTCACTAAATGTTTGATGAATGTACCTGCAGTACGCTGTCCAGATCTTGATTCCTTGTTGGAAACCTTCAGCTATCACACAACACCATTAGTTAGAAACATAGGTTACTCATTGCACATCAAAAAAAAAGAAACAAAGTCAAGTATAGCTTATTACTCTCTTATATGGCCAGGCAATAGACATCATGTAAGCATCAGCCATAGACTCCATATAGTCATAAGGTCGAGAAGAATTGGGGAAGAATTGCATCCCTTTTCATCACAACATTCACAATAACTTCACAGAATTGCTTTCCAAGAGGCTGACCTCCTACTATGGTGTTTGGATTAGTTGAAACAATGGTTCCCTTGGCTACAGGTAGATCAGATCTTAACATTGCAAATAATATCACATCCTTTCCAACCTGAAAGAGAAGATGCATTTATGAGATTTACAGTTAAACTCACTTGCATGTCAGACTACAAGCTTTACAAAGAACTAGCTACTGATTACAAGAACAAGGCACTAGCTGAATAAATTTAGTTCATTTGTAGTGTGCAAAATAAATGCTTAGCATATCTCAAGTTTAGTATTTGTCCTTTTTTAACGATACTCACAGTAGCAACCACAATGTGCGCAGATTTGTCTAAGCAATTTAATAGAAAAAGGTACCACTATCTTATTGTGCGCAGATTTATCCAGCACTAAAACTCAAATGACATTACTGCAAACTACGGCTAAGAGATCTTGGGATACAACTGCTGCAAATAGAGCTACAGACTGCGGTGGGGAAAGAAATACATTTCAACTAAGTTTCTTGTCAGGTTATAGTGCTCAAAAGGATGACATATAAAGCAGGAATATGCACTACACACTACATTAGAGTGATTCTTTATGACTGCTTAGATGGAAACACTAATTCATCAACACCCCAAAACAGTGAAGGGACAGGCTAAGATGCAGTAGTTCAGTTACGTGCCGCTAGCAGCAAATTTGCAACATGACCAAACTTGCTCAATGGCATGGCAACTGTCGATTTGCCATATGCAACATTTCTTTCAACAATAAAAGGCCTTGTTGAATAGGATAATTACTTCTCCTAAAACCATACAGAATCGAGCATGTTTTTCCAGCAGTTTCTATCATTATACCTTGTTTCTTGCTTCAGGTCACCGTTCTCTTCAGGGAGGAAAATACCTATGTGCACTTGTGCAGGGAGCAGTAGAGCCAGAGGTTGATCTTACCTTTGCCTTGGCTGGCAGCTAGGGATGTCGTCCTTTGTGGTGCACAGATTGGGTCGTGGATGCGGCGGCGCCCTGGTCGCCGGAACTCCAGAAGCGGCGGCGACGTCCTGGTTGCTGCGAAGGCAGGGAAACGGCGGTGCGTGAGGGGATTGGTGGTGGTGGTGGCGGCTCCTGGTCCAAATCTGCGCAGGGAAGGGCGATGGTGGCGGCGGCTCCTGGTCCAAATCGGAAGCAGGAGATTGGTGCGTGGAAGGGCGATGCGTGAGGGGAGATTGCTGCGCGTTGGTTGGGGAGGAGGATTGGTGCGCGTGGAAGCAGATTTGGTGTGGGAGGAGGAGGAGGATTGGTGCGCGTGGAGAGGCAGCGCTATGGGGGAATGCTGGAGGGCGCGCGGCGGCGGTGTTTTCGCGAGTGCTGGAGGGCGCGGCGGCAGCGTTTTCGCGAGTGCCGGAGGGCGCGCGGCGGCGGCGTTTTCGCGAGTGGCGCTGGAGGGCGGCGGCGGCGGGGGAAGAGGGGAAGAAAGGATTTAGGGTTTGTTTTGGGAGATTGGGAGATAAGGCTGACCGATGGGCCCGATGGAAAATTTTGCGCGCGAGCCTGGGCCTTGAGGAAAACTTTTCGCGCGAGAATGGGCCACCATGTATACCGACAGACGGTCCGAGGCAATAGTTATGAAATGCCGACTGATGGTTACATGGTAAATCCAAATAATTATACCGACAGGCGGAAACTTGGCAAAACGGTAAATACCGACAGATCATCTGTAAGCCATATTTACCCACAGATCGTTCATCTATAATTCATCATTTTTACCGTCAGACATCTGTCGCTAATCTAAGGCTGTGGTGTAGTGTTATAGAACAATTCCGCAAACTGCATGTGCCACTGTCAGAAAACCTCCCATCCATCCACCCACATTGGTCACGGGTGGATTGGACCCGGTACCAATGCTTGCATTGGTACTGGGTCTAACGGCTACAAATTTTGCGCGCTCATAGGTACCTGTTGGTGACACCAACCGGTACCAAAGGCCCCGAGGTTCATTGTTACCGGTTGGTGGCACCAACCGGTACCAATGTGAGCCCCTTTGGTACGGGTTGGTGCCACCAACCGGTACCAAAGGGGCTCTACGTATAAAACCCCTTCTTCATCCTCCAGCCCGAGCCATGGCTCATTTCTTCATCCTCCATTGAGCTCGGGTTGGGGGAGGTCATGCCCAAATTTTTCATAACTTTTGGAGATTTTGCAAACCAAGTCCGCTAGAAGGTTAGCAAATTCATCCTCTTTCTTTTGATGGTTAGTATGGTCTATTTCATGCTCTATGTTTTGAGTAATTTGTGTTTTGTGGAATGGACTGAAATAAGAGATTTTAGATTTAATCTTCATTTTTATTATGAATTTGTAATAGAGAATCACTATATAGTTAGTTGTTGCATGTGTAGAGATGATGCACAAATTTTTAGACATTGTTTAGATTTTTGGATTATTTGTAGAAACTTTAAATAATTTTCATATTTATGCTTATTATGATTTTTAGATATTATAAATGATATTCATATTTAGGCTTATTATGATTTTTAGAGATTATAAATGATATTCATATTTAGGCTTATCATGAATTTTAGATTTACATCATTTTAGAGGCTTCAAATGATGTTGATATTTAGGGTTATTAGGATTTTTAGAGATTATAAATGATATTCTTATTTAGGCTTATTACGAACTTTAGAAATACTTCTTTTTAGAGGCTTCAAATGATGTTGATATTTAGGGTTATTAGGATTTTTAGAGATTATAAATGATATACTTATTTAGGCTTATTACGAACTTTAGAAATACATCTTTTTAGAGTCTTCAAATGATGTTGATATTTAGGGTTATTAGGATTTTTAGAGATTATAAAAGATATTCTTATTAAGGCTTATTACGAACTTTAGAAATACAACTTTTTGGTGGCATCAAATGATGTTGATACTTAGGGTTATTAGGATTTTTCGAGATTATAAAAGATATTCTTATTATGGCTTATTACGAACTTTAGAAATACATCTTTTTAGTGGCATCAAATGATGTTGATATTTAGGGTTATTAGGATTTTTAGAGATTATAAATGATATTCTTATTTAGGTCTATTACGGACATTAGAAATTCATATTGGGGGCTGAATTTTTCATTGTATTTTGTGAATAGATGAATCGGCAATGGATGTACAACGCGGATAGATGCTCATCTGACTTCATTAATGGCGTTCATCAATTTCTCGACGCGACAGAGGCTAACTCGACCTCGGATTTTATATGTTGTCCATGCAAGGTCTGTGAGAATGAGAAGGATTATCACATCTCGAAGAAGGTGGTTCACACACACTTGCTTAGAAGTGGTTTCATGCCTAACTATATCTGTTGGACCAAACACGGCAAAGCGGGGATATTCTTAGAAGAAGGTGATGAAGAAGGTGACGACAACATCCCGGACTTTGCATAATATGATGCCTTTGCAGACGATATAGCAATGGGCGAGGGTGAAGCATTTGCAGAAGATGAGGATGATGATGCCTTAGGTGGCATGATCTGTGATGAAGAGAAAGACTGCGAAAGTGCGAAAGAGCGGGAGAAGATGAAGCATTTGTTGGAGGACCACAAAACATTGTTGTACCTAGATTGCAAAGAGGACCAGAAAAAGTTGGGTACCACACTGGAACTATTGCAATGGAAGGCAACTAATGGCTTGTCTGACAAAGGTTTCGGAGAGATATTGAAAATGATAAAGAAGATGCTTCCAGAGGGCAACACATTGCCCGAAACAACATACGAAGCTAGAAAAATCGTTTGCCCTCTAGGACTGGGAGTACAAAAGATACACGCATGTCCCAATAATTGTATCCTTTATCGGGGCAAGGCGTACAAATCTTTGGATGCCTGTCCAGATTGCAATTGTTTGCGGTATAAAATCAGGCGAGACGACCCTGGTGATGTTGAGGGAGAGCCCCCCAAGAAGAGAGTCCCTGCCAAGGTGATGTGGTATTTTCCTATAATACAAAGTCTGAAGCGCTTGTTCAGAAACAAAGAGCATGCTAAATTGATGCGGTGGCACAAAGAGGATCGGAGGGAAGACAATATGTTGAGACACCCCGCTGATGGGTCCCAATGGAGAAAAATCGACAGAGCATTCCCAGACTTCACAGAAGATGCAAGGAACATAAGATTTGGTTTGAGTACGGATGGCATGAATCCTTTCAGTGATATGAGCAGTAGCCACAGCACTTGGCCCATGACTCTTTGTATGTACAACCTTCCTCCATGGATGTGCATGAAGTGGAAGTTCATTATGATGCCAGTGTTAATCCAAGGGCCAAAGCAGCCTGGCAACGACATTGATGTGTATCTAAGGCCACCGATTGAGGACCTTTTATTGTTGTGAGGCAAAGATGGTGTAAAGGCGTGGGATGAGCACAAGCAAGAGGAATTTAACCTACGAGCATTACTGTTCGTGACCATCAATGATTGGCCTGCACTTGGTAACCTGTCGGGACAGTCAAACAAGAGATACAAAGCATGCACACATTGCCTAGAACACACCGACTGCATTTACCTGAAACATTGTAGAAAGTGTGTGTATATGGGGCATCGTCGATTCCATTCTGAGAAACATCCGCTAAGAAAGAAAGGAAAGCATTTTGAGGCGGAAATTCGTAGCAAACCAAGGCATAGGGATGGAAAATATGTATTTGATATGGTAAAAAATGTGAAGGTGGTCTTTGGGAAGGGACCTGGCAGCCTGCCAGCGGCAAGTGAAAATGGAAAGGCACCCATGTGGAAGAAAAAGTCAATATTCTAGGACCTACCATATTGGGAGGTCTTAGATGTCCGCCACGCAATCGATGTGATGCACCTGACCAAAAATCTTTGCGTAAACGTGCTAGGGTTCCTTGGTACTTACGAAAAGTCAAAAGATACGCAAGAAGCACGACAGGACCTGAAACGTATGAAACAAAGAGATCCCTGCATCCTGAGAAAAGGGAGAAATGGCGTTGGAACTTACGTCCTGCTAGCTACACTCTAAGCAAGGAGGAGAAGACCAGCATGTTTGATTGCTTGAACAGTATTAAGGTCCCGTCAGGCTACTCATCGAATGTAAAGAGTCTAATAAATATGAAAGAGAAGAAATTCATACACCTCAAAGTCTCATGACTGCCATGTGCTGCTCACACAATTGCTTCCGGTGGCGCTAAGGGGAATTCTACCCGTTAATGTCTGAACAACTATTGTGAAGCTATGTGCCTTCCTCAATGCAATCGACCAGAAGGCAATCGATCCCAGTAATCTAGCAAGGCTGCAGGATGATATGGCCCAAAGCCTTGTCAGCCTTGAGATGATATTTCCTCCGTCTTTCTTTAATATTATGATGCATCTCCTAGTCCATGTTGTCAAAAAGATTGGTATTCTTGGTCCTGTATTACTACACAATATGTATCTTTTTGAGAGGCTCATGGCTATTCTAAAGAAATATGCTCGTAACCGTTCTCTTCCAGGAGGATGCATCGCCAAGGGATACAGAACAGAGGAGGTCATTGAATTCTGTGTTGACTATATCCCCGAACTGAAACCGATTGGGCTACCTGAGTCACGCCATGAGGGGAGACTACTTGGAAAGGGCACGTTAGGAAGGAAACAAACAAGGTGTAGCGACTATGATTTATTCATGAAAGCCCATTACACTGTATTGTAGTCATCAACCATGGTGGCTCCTTACATCGAGGAGCACAAGACTATAATATGCTACCAAGATCCAAGAAAGTCTGACAAGTGGATTACACGCCATCACAGAGAAACTTTTGCTGGTTTGTTGCGAGAAAAGCTCATGGGTAACGAGACATACACAGCTGGCGTATTTGGCAAGGGGACCATCATCCATTCTTGACGTTTCAAGGCTATGACATAAATGGGTATACATTTTACACGAGAGCCCAAGACGACAAAAGCACCAACCAAAATAGTGGTGTCTGTATAGATGCCTATGACAACAAAGGGAACAGGGACTCATATTATGGCCAGATAGAGGAGATCTGGGAACTAGATTATGGACCTTTGAAAATACCTCTTTTTCAGTGCAAATGGGTGAAACTTACAAGTGGAGGTGTTAATATAGACCGCTACGGCATGACAACTGTGGATCTCAACAAAATTGGATATGTAGATGAACCATTCGTGCTCGCCAAGAATGTGCATCAAGTGTTTTATGTGAAGGACATGTCTACCAAACCCAGGACGGGGACTCTGCAAACAAACAACTCCGAACTTTATCCAAAACGGCACATAGTTCTCACGGGGAAAAGAAAAATCGTGGGTGTCGAGGACGTCACCAATGAAGATGATTATAATAGGTGTGATGAGGTGTCTCCGTTCAGTGTGGAGGTTGACACAAGCATCCTGTTGGCCAATGAAGATGCTCCTTACGCTCGCAACGATCATAACAAAGGCACTCTTGTAAAAAAAATATTTATTGTTGTTCAAGCATAATGTAGTACTTATGTTGAAGCATTATGCTATGTAATTCTAATTATGTTGAAGCATTATGGTATGTAATGTAGTACTATGGTAATATACAGCAAAAACTAAATAGTAAAGGAGTTAATATATATTACTAATACCAAAAAGGTAAATAGAAAATATGTTAGAGGGGAAAAGTTAAAAGAAAATAATATATACCTAAGATAAATAGAAAATACCAAAAAGTGAAGAAGTTAAAAGGAAATAATATATACCTAAGGTAAATAGAAAATATGTTAGAGGGGAAAAGTTAAAAGGAAATAATATGTACCTAAGATAAATAGAAAATACCTAAAAGTGAAGAAGTTAAAAGGAAATAATATATACCTAAGGTAAATAGAAAATTTGTTAGAGGGGAAAAGTTAAAAGGAAATAATATATACCTAAGATAAATAGAAAATACCAAAAAGTGAAGAAGTTAAAAGGAAATAATATATACCTAAGGTAAATAGAAAATATGTTAGAGGGGAAAGGTTAAAATGAAATAATATATACCTAAGATAAATAGAAAATACCAAAAAGTGAAGAAGTTAAAAGGAAATAATATATACCTAAGGTAAATAGAAAATATGTTAGAGGGGAAACGTTAAAAGGAAATAATATATACCTAAGATAAATAGAAAATACCAAAAAGTGAAGAAGTTAAAAGGAAATAATATATACCTAAGGTAAATAGAAAATATGTTAGAGGGGAAAGGTTAAAATGAAATAATATATACCTAAGATAAATAGAAAATACCAAAAAGTGAAGAAGTTAAAAGGAAATAATATATACCAAAGGTAAATAAAAAATATGTTAGAGGGGAAAAGTTAAAAATACCTAAGATAAATAGAAAATACCAAAAAGTGAAGAAGTTAAAAGGAAATAATATATACCTAAGGTAAATAGAAAATATGTTAGAGGGGAAAGGTTAAAATGAAATAATATATACCTAAGGTAAATAGAAAAAATCAAATAGAAAAAACCATTTAGGAACAGGAATGGCGGGAAACGGAATTGTACCCCCTTTGGTACCGGGTGATTACACCACCCGGTACCTAAGGGCTGTGAATTGGCGCCTGAATTGGCGCGCTTACACCCATCGGTACCGGGTGATGTCACCACCCGGTACCAAAGGGCCTTTGGTGCCGGGTGGTGACATCACCCGGTACCGATGAAGGGCGGGCTTATATAGCGACGGGCACCCGCCCTTCTCTTTCTTCTTTCCAGTCTGCTTCTCCACGCCGCCGTTGTCCCGTGCGCGCCCTCGTACCGCCGTCGTCGTCCCGCGCCCGTCGCCGTCGCCCCGTCCTCAGCACCACCGTCGTCGGCGTGCCCCCGGCCGGCCCCTCCACGCCGCACCAAGGCACCGCNTTCTTTTCGATTTGCTTCTCCACGTCGCCGTCGCCCCGTCCTCAGCACCACCGTCACCCGTCGCCATCACCACATCCTTAGCACCACCGTCGCCGTCGCCCGTCGCCGTCCTGTGCCCCATTGGAGCTCCGCCATCCCGACGAGAATCGGCCCGGCGGCCCTCTTCTCGCCCCGGCTGCCTCCGCCCTCGGCGCG
The DNA here is from genome assembly GCA_004135705.1 of Alloteropsis semialata. Taxonomy (NCBI): domain Eukaryota; kingdom Viridiplantae; phylum Streptophyta; class Magnoliopsida; order Poales; family Poaceae; genus Alloteropsis; species Alloteropsis semialata. Next base: position 38,501,778 of record CM014274.1, read on the forward strand.
CTCCACCCCAACCGGGCCCCTCCGCGCGCTCCACCCCGACCAGTCCCCTCCGCCCTCGTCGCCCTCGCACCGCCCTTGTCGCCCTCTACCCCGGCGCACCACCGTGCCCTTGTCGCCATCCGTGCCGGTGGCTGGCCCCTCCACGTCGCCCTCGCGCGGTACGTCGTCGCCGTGCCGCCAGGGCCGCCACCCGCCGTCCCTCGTGCTTGCGGCTGGGGTGCCCCGGCCTCGCTCTCGAGTCAGCCGAGCGGGGCTGACGTCAGCCCCTGCTCGGCTGACGTCACATTTTTTTATCTTTAATTATGCTTTTGTTAAGAAAATTCGTAGAAATTCATATAAAATTGATAGAAAATCATAGAAATGTTTATGTTTAATGATGTATTTGTTATATATTTGTTATGAGATCATAGAATCATACGAAAATCATAGATTATTATAAGAAAATAATACTATATTGTCACAATAATCATAGGACAATTTATGATTATATGAAAAAATTATTTATTATATGAATGAATGTGTAAGAAAAATTTATGATTATATGTATGCATGTGTAAGGACAATTTATGATTATATGAAAATTTTATTTATTATATGAATGAATGTGTAAGGAAAATTTATGATTATATGTATGCATGTGTGCGGACAATTTATGATTATATGAAAATTTTATTTATTATATGAATGAATATGTAAGAAAAATTTGTGATTATATGTATGCATGTGTGAGGACAATTTATGATTATATGAAAAATTTATTTATTATATGAATGAATGTGTAAGAAAAATTTATGATTATATGTATGCATGTGTGAGGACAATTTATGATTACATAAAAAATTGATTTATTATATGAATGAATGTGTAAGGAAAATTTATGATTATATGTATGCATGTGTGAGGACAATTTATGATTACATGAAAAATTGATTTATTATATGAATGAATGTGTAAGGAAAATTTATGATTATATGCATGCATGTGTGAGGACAGTTTATGATTATATGAAAAATTGATTTATTATATGAATGAATACGTAAAGAAAATTTATGATTATATCTAATATTTTTTTATTATATGAATGAATGTGTTATTAAAAATTTATGAATATAGGAAAAGATTTAGAAAATTGTATTATGAGTATAGAAATTCGTAGATATTGTATCCGACTTTAGAAGATTTATATGTATCCGACTTCGGTTGAATATTGTTTAGCAATTCACATATAAACGTTAGTATCGGCCAATGCAAAAGTTGTAGATGAATCAATGGGCTACAACTTTTATAAAGGAACCATTAACATTTGATCTACAGTTGGAAAGTTATAGAGCTATGAAAACAGGCAAAAACCACATTTTTCAGCACTTAGGCTGAAAAGGTTGTGCTGGAATTTCAGGGTTTTGACCCGACTTTGATTCACATTTTCTCCAAATTACGTTTGTAAACTCAGGAAGCGACCAATACAAAAGTTAGAGAGATAACATATGCCTACAATTTTTGTAAAGGGTGCCACATGTGTTGAGCAAGGGTTTGGAAGTTACGAGGCTGTAAAGTTGGGCAAAAACATGATTTTCAGGACTTGGAGCCTTTTCAGCTAAGTGCTGAAATTCAGAAGTTTGACCCAAGTTTGATCACTAATTTAAATAATCAAAACTTGTTTCCATGGATCAAGATCATCACCATTGTAAAGTTGGTACTTTGTACTCCAACTTTCATATTGGTGGTATTTCAAGTGCTTAGGCAAAATAAATTGTTTGGAGCCTCTCAAAAAGGATAAAAAGAATTTGCTCATTCACATAGAATCAGAGTCGAAGGAGTTCAAATTTGAATTTTGAATTTTTGTTTGAACTTCCAGTACTCATTTGAGTTCATAAAAACGTAGTTGACCTTTTGAGCATCATTTTGGTATATTTTTTATATATGACTAATTTGCCTATAAGAGTTGACTTTGGTCCAGCTTCTTGTGGCTTGAAATTTGGTCGGTTTACTGCTGAAGCTTATTTACTGAACTAGCGCTATGTTGCAATAACTTGTATTACCTTGTACTTTTAGCATGGCGTATTGGTACCGTGGATAATGAAAACAAAATGTTGATAGAAATTTATCGAATTTGATAGAAATTCATCGAAATTGTCTTATCATTAGTGTAATTTCATAGAATAAGATAGAATTTGATACAATTTTAGGTGCCAAAATGATGACGGAAGATGAAATGAACGAAATGATTATGATGGACGCAATCGCAAAAGGCAGTGCATGTGCCGCTAACCTCCTCGACGTCGAGGAGGAGGCAGGTGGTGACAATGGCAGCCAATTCCTCAATATGTCTAGTGATGGCATGGAAAAACCTGCTGCAAATGTTCACACAGAGGAGGTATACATGTATACATATTGTCAATATCGATGATATATATATATATATGTGTGTGTGTGTGTGTTCAAGCATGAAATCTTGATACATTTCTTTCTCATATGTGTAGCCCTCAGGCTCACAGCCTTCTGGGTCCTCATCATCGAAGAGGACGAAACGTGGCCCGACCAAAAAGTAAGAGGGCAGACTTATAATCACAGATATGGCAGAAGATGGTCGGCCAGTTGCGCCAGATAAAGCTGCTACAAAGATGGCCAATCAGTGTGGTGTTCTAGTGAGAGACCACGTGCCCATCAGCTTGCAGAGGTGGAAACCCAGCGATGATCATTCATACGTGCCGCAATCAGAGAAAGAAATGCTATGGGCTAGTCTGAAAGAATTTCACAGTGCCTCAAGGTTCAGAGGAAAGAGTCAAAAATTGGGCTCTAAGGACGATGTGTACTGCATTTTAAACATGGAAGAAGAACCTGTACAAGAAATATGGCGAGAAGAACCTGACACCCAACTTTGACGAGTACCCAAAGCTCAGGGGTCATTGGGATTCGTTCGTGCAGTACAGACAGTCGGAGTTAGGTGAAAAGAACTCGTGACAGAATAGGATCAATGCCGCGAAGAAACGATACTTCCACTCTCTTGGACCAACTGGCTATAAGAAGAAAATTCCTATCTGGGACAAGATGGAAGAAGATTTGGTTGCCAAGGGAATCACGCCGGCGATAATGAATTGGCCTGAGCGATCAAGGCATTGGTACTACGCTCATGGTGGCACTCTGGATCTTAATGATGGGTCGCTTATATACAACGATGAGTTAAAAGAGGCGGTCGATGCTATCCTTACGGCACTTAAAGAGAAAGTCGATGGGACATTCGTTCCCGACAGAGAAAACAACGAGCTAACAAGGGCTCTGGGGAATCCCGAACATCCCGGACGAGCTAGAGGTGTCGGTGTCGTCCCGTGGAAGGTTGCATTCTCTGCGTATAGTGACATGTACAAGAGTCAAAGCCGCTCTAAGGCCGCACAGGAGAGAAGAGTAGAGAACTTGGAAAGAGAGCTTCAGCAAACAAAGGCCGGCATCGCAGATGAAGTGTCTAGACAGATACAGACATTGCTGAGCCAAGGGCAGACGGTGCTGGGAGTAGTACTTGTACCAGCTGTTGGATCAGCTGATGGTGTTAGCCCGCCCTCCCAACGTCGCAGCAGTGTTGCTTCCACGGAGCTCCCACCTGCCGATGCCGGGGACGAGAGTGCTCGCTATCCAGTGGACGAAATCACTTTGCATACGTCATGTGAGCTTCATATACCATGCCGAAACTTATCCACTAAGGTGGCTTACGGTATGGCTTATCCGGTGGAGCAAGGGCAGAAACCATTCATGGGGCACAGATTCCAAGTGGCTACTGCAAGGTGGGAGTGGAGCAAATTTGTGATGGATATGATGACTTGGAGCTCGACATTGAAGGTGGCGACGGAGAAAGGACGTTAGCGGATGCTGCCCACGGCAGTATCATTCTATGAAAGAAGCGTTACGTCAAATTTGGCAGTCAAGGGCCATCATCTACTCCACCTAGGGATCCCCCGCAGCCACCGTCACCTTCAAGAAGGGACGAGAATGAGCTAGAGCTGCCACCTCCAGGTAGGGATGATGTCGGCTCACACATGTCTCCTCCACCAGCACGGCATGCCCCAAAGCGCCAAGCTGCACCCCCACGGCGGACTACTTGCCAGAAAAAGCTACATCAAATGGTGGAAAAAGAGCCTATCGAAGAAGAAAAGTTGGCCGCCATAAGGAAGAAGTTACCTTACGATCAAACTGACGTGGAAACTGCTTTGGTGGTCAAAGCCCAGGTCAAAGAACATTTCAAACCAGATGAGTCAGAGAAGCCGGTAAAAATAGATCCAAATGCGAAGAACTTTTTCAAATCAATGAGCGCGGCGAATCAAAAGAGGTTCTGAGTATCTGACTACGACCACCAGCTTGCAAAGTCTTATCAGCAGAAACAAGCCTGCAGTGGATCCTCGGGGAAGAAGGCGGCCACTCCTAAGAAGAAACAAGTCGGTCAGAGCTCTGCTAGGAGGACACAAGTGCAACAGGATGTTAACGACGAAGCACTTGCTCGGATGGTCGCGGATACGGGCCTCTCACCGGCAGAACTTTTAGAGGGCGAAATTGCTAAGGCAACGCCAGTGAAACATTGGGATTTTCGATATGGCGAACCAATGGTGCCCCCATTTTCTGTGAAGCTACTTACCACTCAAGCGTACCGATTCCATACGTGATACATGAAGGTGTCCAAACAGGGTAGACTGATGCTCAATGTTTTGATACAAGACCGTGATTACTTCCGTGGGCCGGGTCTCTTAATTTTGGACTTCAAGGATGTGTATATGTTGTACCATCAAGATACCATAGACCTTTCATTGATGAGCTGTTGGGTTGTGTAAGTTTGTTTCACTGATCTATTCTCGCAATACTTGCTTCTTTAATTACAGTTTGCAACAACAACAATCTATTCTTGTCATGTAGGATGGAGATCCATACATGCCGCGAAAAATCTATGATGATGTTGGCTTCATGGATCCATGCATGGTAAATGCCGTACTTGTATCCGGTAAGCCATTAGAGACGGTGGACAACATATACTTGTACCTGGAAAGACAAAGAAGCAAGCATTACATTCTTTTGTCATACAATTTCAAGTGAGTACTTCTCTCTATATATGTATAACTTTAAGACTTTTTTCTCAGTACTTGTGCATGTATTTATATATATATCTACAGGTTCCACTGGATACTCCTTGTGATAATCATAAATACCGGGCAAATTTTTGTCTTGGACTCAATGCGGAAACTACAAGAGGATTGCCAACCAGTTTTAGACCTGATTCACATGGCATTGACACGTTTCCGTGCAAATGTTCGAGGAAATTTCACAGAAAAATTGGATGTGAAGACGGACTTTCCGGTATGTGGCTGGAGTACCCGCATATCTCGTAAAATCACATTAATATATAGTTGTTACGTATGCGGATACTATGTCTGCCAGTGGATCCATAGCTTTATTTCTCCCAAAAAAGCGACTAACGAAGAACTCATGGTATGAATTAAAACAATTCATACTTACATATGACTTGTTCTGTAATGTGTATGATCTAGTGTTATCCAATGGATAATGAGATTAAAATATTGTCATTTGTGATTAATGCAGAGGATGTTTTACCATGAAGAGCTCCAAATGACAGAAAAAGCAAAAGTTATTGCGGACCAACTATTTGGATTCATTATGGACCAAGTTATAAATCCAAACGGAGAGTACCACCATGACAGACGCGATATCGCTCAATATCGCTCCCTTTCCGCTCCTTCTTCCAGTTCTGCTCGTCAATTGTAAACAACTTTAATTGCTCTAATTCATGGTCAAAAACTGGTCAAACTGCTGTTTCCAACACTTAGACAATTTCTGACGAAGTCTGAAAAGGCTGATTTTTGACCAATTTCGCGGCACCATAACTTTCAAACCATTGAGCAAATGGTATAACTTTCTTTGTAGAAGTTGTAGCCTATTGATCCATCTCCAACTTTTGTATTGGCTGATCTCAATGTTTATATGTGAATGTTGCAATCAAAATCGGATCAAAATCAATTGACAATTGTGACGACTTCAATCTTATTGCGTGAAAGCTCATGTACAACATACGACATATGACACGTAGACACGTAGACGCGTACACGAATTGCATATAACTAACCCAAATAGCAAACGTTTAAAAAAAACATCCTTTGGTACCGGTTGGTAACACCAACCGGTACCAAAGGCCCTCCCCCGTAGCATACGTGGGAGGGCCCTTTGGTACCGGTTGGTGTTATCAACCGGTACCAAAGGCATCATTGGTACCGGTTCTGGACCCGGTACCAAAGACCGAGCCCTTTAGTCTCGGTTGCAAGGTACCGGTTCCAGAACCGGTACCGACGGCCCTCTGGACCCGGTGCTGATAGAGCATTCTCCAGTAGTGTGCCTTTCTGTTCAAGTAATTGGGCCATCATGCTTGAAAACATCCTTCACATTTTGGTACAGCTTCCGTTGCTCGGAGAATCTTGAAGCACAACTTGAAGATAGCCCAGTGCTGCGCTGGCATTCTGCTGGAGGCTGGAGGCATCAGTGAATCCATTCGTGTTGACTAGTTCCTCGCTTGACGCCTTGACCTTTCCCCACGGGTGACCCAGGTCTCCGCGGCTGAATTTAAGTTTCCAAAATAAACAGTTTCTTTTTCTGAATATTTTAGATACTTTTATGTATAGTTTCAGACTAATAAATAAGATTTTCTAATTAATTCTCATACATACCGATAGTCTATATAAACTCGCTTAACACGCATCCATTATCCATATAATGTATTACCACCAAATGTCGCGCAATTTGGTGAAATTGTTAGAAGAATATTAATTTTCTACGTATTTTCAATACATCCGTAGATACAAATTCTATGTGCCTTTTTGAGCTAAGAGCGACTCCAGGGAATATTATGCAGCATCAACATCGGCAAAACCGCGGTGAGCGATGAGTTGTACCATACACGTCACTGCACTGCAAGCTAAGCCGCCTCGGCGACCGAGTTCTTCAATTCTTGCTCTCGGGCTAGCTTGCTTGCCGTGCCCTCTCACGCGTGCTGAAGCTTCTCGCGAGCTCCTATATATAACGCGTGCTTCGCCGGTAGCTGCCACGAAAGCCAATTCTCACAAGCTACGGCAAAGTCAGACAGGCCGGACAAGCAAGTTTCCCGGCACCAGAGAGGGCACGCGCCGAGAGCCAGCCAGCCGTCGTCCATGTCGGTGGGCCGCAAGTCGCTGCCGGCGCGGCGCCGCGTCGACGAGGGAGGAGAGAACGGCGGCGACGGCGGTGGCGCCGTCGCGAGGGACGAGGAGGGCAGCGGCGGCAGCGGCAGCAGGAGCAGGAAGCAGAGGGCGGCGCGGTACGACCGCTGCTTCTCGGGGCTGGAGCTCAGCATCGGGCCAGGGCCGTTGAAGGACGTCGACGCCGGGAAGCTCAAGGAGCAGATCAGGAGGTGGGCGAAGGCAGTCGTGGCCTTCGCGCGCCAGATCAGCTTCGGCTCGCCGAGGTCCACGCCCAAGTCCGGCGGCGATGACGACACGCCTCGGTCGGCCACGTTCCCAGCGCCGTCCCGGTCCAAGTCCAGCCGCCTCGGTGTCGTCGCCACGAACGAACCTCCGCCGCGAGAGCCTGATCATGAACAACAGTAAAGAAATTCTTGGCCTGCACCCAGTATAAAAAGATCACAAGTATGAATTACCGTAGCACTACGAGAGTTTCATTTATTCTTTTACTTTTCTTTGATAACAAAATAACTTGATTCTTTCTTGCCTGATTGCCATATGATTCCCTTGTTTTCATTTGTTCGATAGTTTCAACTACTTTATCGTCTATACTCTTCATCCATTATTTGTGGATCTAGCTAGGCGTTTCTTTCTTTTCTCCTTTGTACATATATATTTTTTTCAATTTTTGATTTGTACCTAATATATAAGAGACTAGTCCACGAACGCGATACAATTGTTATCATGTAATCATTTGGACTTGCAAAAGGTAAGTATTTTTTTCTATTAATCTCGACGAGTTGATGGCTTGGTTGATATACATAATGTTGCGTTCTTTCGTAGAACGGTATGGACTATGAAACGTGGGTCATATTTTTTTTAAAAGAAACTAGCTAGTGCAATTCCAGAGAAAATTGATGTACTTGATCACAGTTATTGGAAAGAAAAAACAGAACTAATTTTATCGATCAACTATAAAAATTTCTTGCAACAGATCAACCAGTTGACTTCTTGTACATGCTTGAAAAATATAGCCGGGCATTGTTCATGTATTTTAAAAGGAACTTTCGTGGGATAAACCAACACTAGGTACGTGTACGTACTTACAGTAATAACGACTGTATTCTTTATTGCAAGAAGCAAAACACAAACCGTTATCGTCCAGTTACCCGACACCGGAAGATTGCGCTGCTAAGGGCATTTCCAGTGGAAAGTTTCGTTTCCAAGTATACCATGTCATCTAAACACACATAGGTTTTGTGAATGAAACAAGGCCTACAATAGATAGTTTCATGTCACGGTTTCATAGGCTACTTGTAGCATTTAAATGCGTTGCATGTGATTGGATGAAATATTATGAAATGAAACTTTCTAGCCCCAATGATGGTTTCAACATGTTTCATAGTCTAGATAACCATGCATACACAGTTTCATCTAGATGAAACCTATCCCTTCTCTCTCTTCATCACTTTTTTGCCATGTCATCACTTTTGCCTATGTGGCAGCTCATTTAATGTCTATGAAACTCCTATGAAACCTCCACTGGGACTGGCCTAAGGAAACCATAATAATGAGTCCAAAAGACCTCAACATAGGTTGAGGTTGTCAATATACTTCACGAAGAAACCATGAAAATATCTGACATAGTCAGTGCTTATATTAAAATGAAAAATTATAATTTACACCCTTCAACCATCACATGAGTCTCATTTTCAACTTACATCACAAAACCGGATATTATTGGTCATCCAACTATCAAAACCCTGCAAACTGGGCCCTTGGGTAGTTTCAAAGTAGGTTTTCCGTTTTTGGATTTTTAAAGAGTAGTTTAAACTAAAAATCATAACTAATTCATTTTAAATACAAAAAAATGAAATTAATACTAAAAAATTCTAAAAATATAACCTACATGTTGGTGTTCTATTGGAATTTATTTGGATCTTATTTGTTCTTATTCCAAGTGTTTTAGTGCTTCCAGGGGCAAGGCAATGTCCCTCCAAGGCCATAAAATCTCCATTGAAAAATTCAAATTTTGAGAAAAAATTCTAGAGCTTGACCCCCTAATAATGAAATTTAGCATTCCTGGCTTCGCCCATGAGTGCATCTAGTCATGCTTGTTTTTTTATTAAATTGTTTTGCACTATATGAGATATATAGATTGATCAAGAGAATCCAGTGAATCAAGAGAACATAAGACCATGAACACAACATAAGACTCATAGATTCCATGCTTCACCACATAAAGATCCTATTTTGTCATTTGTTTAAGGGCTAGTGCTTTACTTTTGTGTCGATACCATGATTAGGTAATAGGTTTCAAATTTTTGCACTGGCTTAGATATCATGCAATCAACTAATCATACAATGAACATAACTAGATAGCATAGCAACAATTTAAATAAATAGCAACCATAGCTAGAAGTAATAAAACACTAGAGATAGGAACATATAAAATCTAATAATTTCAATAGAGCACTAACATATAGGTTACATTTTTAGAAATTTTTGGTACTGATTTCATATTTTTCTGATTTAAAATGAATTAGTTATGAACTCTTTAAACAAAATTATTTCTTTAATTAGTTATGAACAAGTATGAATTACCATAGCACGAGAGTTTCATTTATTCTTTGTCTTTTACTTTTCTTCAATAACCAAATAATCTGATTCTTTCTTGCTTCATTGCAAAATGCTTCCTTGTTTCCGTTGATTCAATAATTTGTGGTGGCTCTAGCTAGGCGTTTCTTTCTTTCTTCCTTTGTACATATCTTTTTTTCAATTTTTATTTGTACCTAAGAGACTAGTCCACGAACGCAATACAATTGCTATCATGTAATAATTAGGACTTGCAAGAGGTAATTTTTTTCTATTAATCTCAGCGAGTTGATGGCTTGATTGATCTACATAAAGTTGGGTTCTTTCTAGATCCTTGTGTTGACTATGAAGCGTGTGCCATATTTTTCTATAAAAAAGGAACTAATCAATGCATAATAATTCCAGAAAAAAAATATACCTGTTAACACCAGATTTTGACTCGGCTAGGATTGTGCATGACAGAGCTGAGGCTAAGGCCGAGTTCGATTCTGAGTGGTCTCGATTCCGATCGGAGTTCGTCCGATAGAGTCCGATTCCGATCGGAGTTCGTCCGATAGAGTCCCGATCGGACACGGAACAGAGAAGGCCGGAGCACGTACGACTTCTGAAGGGGAGATGCGTCTGGAAGCTTCTTCAAGGCCTGATTGCGCGCCAATTGTAATAGTTTTGGTAGTTATAGATTAGTTTGCTTTAAATAAATTAGAGATATTGTCGTAGCCAGCAAGGATTAGTTAGATTTTCAGGGTATAAATACAAACCCTGCGCCATTGTAAAAGACGTTCACACAACCAATCAATACAACACAACTTTTGGCCCTCGTGCCAACAACCCTTTTCGTCTAGTTCTTCAGCAAGCAGGGCTGCATCATCTTGACCTCCGATTTGTCTGTAAGTACGACATCTATTGAATTATAATCTAATTCACCAATTTACCGAGTTGTTCTAGGCTTTAGATTGAAGCGTATCGTCCTTCTTCGTTTAGATCGCTCACCCCTTACCGTATCTTGTTGATTTTATCTTATCGGCTTAAATCTGTCTGAGAGATCTATCTTGCTTTATTGTGATTCAAATTTCATAATAGATCTGTCATTATTGTTTATATAGCTGATTTAGATTCAATAAGAAAGCTACAAATAAATCTAGTTTAAATGAGTTCTTTGATATATATTGATCTATCAAAATAAATAAGCTAATCGGTGCCCTGCTAGCAATGCTGTTTCGAAATCGATCCGATTGTTAGTGACATGAGATTCAGTTTGTTTATTACCTTTGGAAAGATGCATATTAAAGAATGAGTCTAAATTAGGTTTATCTCTGATTCGGCTTTATAGTCGATGGTTTATTTCAAATATATGCTACATCATCACGAATCAGACTCAAGGTCGATGGTTCATGCTCTCAAGTCGGACCTCTTTTTATGCTGATCTGATTTGCTGGAACGAATTGGGATTTTGGCCGATGAGTTCCTTGTTGTTTACTGATTAAAGTCTACCTTGTCAATTTCAGGTCAAATTGACTGGCACTCCATGAACCTCAAGATTTTGGACCTGCATTGAAGTCAAGCAAATCTTCCAGGCCACAATGTTAATTTTTGAGAGTCAACGCCTGACTTTTTGGACGTCAACACATTTTGGCACGCTCGGTGGGACTAGAAAGCTTCTGCGATGGCACCTCCTGAGATCCCTGCTGTCACGATGGAAGATCTTAGCGATGAGCAGAAGAAACTCGTGGAAGCATAACTTGAAGAATTCAAGAACCTGTGCCTAGACTCATTCAGCAAAACTCGCAATGCTGTGATCAAGAAAAATCAGTTTCCTGTTCCCCAGGAAGCGTTTGATCGGATCACGGCTGAGGAGAGAAAATTCTTTCAAGACTACGTAGATGCTGGTGTAAGTCATGCTTTGATTAACCAATCTGGAATATTGGTTAATACGGTGGTGGGATTGATCGCCAAGTTGCTAGATGGAGCTATATTGAAGGATGTCCAGAAGGGACCTGCTTACTTTGATACTGGTGCTTCTTCGGCAATTAAAGACCTTAAGAAAAAGGTGGTGCAGGTCACATCACTAGAAGCACATCCTGAGTGCTATGAGACTCCTAAAACAAAGAAATTAAAGGCCAAGGTGACAGAGGGAGGTGAAGAAGAGGAAGAGGAAGAAGAAACAGGAGACAAGAATTCTGGCGCAACTCAACATGTTGATCAGTTTGGCAGCCGTATTCCTGTAATTGATGGCAAGATGGTGTATCCTTCCTACTTCAACACTGAAAACCCACCAAGGAACAGAGGAGCTGACAATCGGGAGCCGTCGATTGGGCCTGAGACACCAGTTATATTGACGTCGACTCGTGCTCCAATCAGTCAGGGAAACTATACTCAGGAGGATTGGACAGATAAGATTGCTGATGTCATGAAAAATCAGTTTGGTTTGAAACCTATGGGACAATCCTATATGTATCGGAAGCCGTATCCGGACTGGTTTGACACACTACCTATGCCAGCCCGATTCAGGATTCCAGATCTCTACAAGTTTACTAGACAAGGAGATGTTACTGCCATAGAGCATATCAGTCATTATACAATTCAGTGTGGTGAGGTAGGTAGCATTAATTGATCCATTAAAAGTAAAGTTTTTCCCTATATCCCTTTCTGGTTCGGCCTTTTCCTGGTTTTCATCATTGCCACCAAATTCTATCCGTAATTAGGTCGATCTAGAAAAGCAATTTCATGCTTATTTCTTCATGGGAGTACAAGAGACCAGACTGTCCGATTTGACTGCGCTCTGACAGAGAAACGGGGAATCGGTTAGCGAATTTGTCCAAAGATTCAGGGATGTTCGTAGCCGATGCTATTCATTAAATCTATCGGAAGGACAACTGGTCGATTTGGCTTTTCAAGGATTGTTGCCTCAGGTTAGAGACCGATATACAAGCCAAGATTTTGAAGGCTTGGGGCATATGATTCAAAAGCTTTCTCAGCATGAAGGACGTGGTAATGATTATCGGAGGGAGAAATTTCAGAGGAAAATTGCTAACATCGAGTATGACTCCGATGGTGATGAATCTGAGATCGAATTGGCCGAGTGGACCAAAAACAATAATTATGTTGCCTGCCCTTGGGTGAAGGTCGAGCCAGAGATGTACAGTTTTGATATCACTAAAGCCGATAAAATATTTAATTTATTATTAGCTGAGAAACAAATCAGGCTTTCCCAGAATCATACAATTCCTTCTGCCGAAGAATTAAAGAAAAAGAAATATTGCAAGTGGCACAATTCAGTATCTCATCGTACCAATGATTGTAAAGTTTTTCGCAATGAGATTCAATCGGCAATTGAGAAGGGGATCATTAAAGTTGAAACTGGTAAGAAACCGATGAAGCTTGATGGACACCCATTCCCTCAAAACATGGTTGAAATCGGAGCACTCGATAGGAAGTTGAAAGCTAAAGTTCTCACATTGGAGCATGCGAAGAAATCGGAAGCTGTTGATCCAGATTGCCAAGTGTCGGCCAATGATGTGCAAAATCGGAATTACCAAAATTATCGGGAAGATCGCTAGCACAGGGAAAAGCCCAGGGTTACATCAGGACAGCTCATCGACAAGTACATGCGCCAGCAAGAAAGGGATCGGAGTCCTCCGATGAAGAGGCTTGATAATGAAGATCATTGGGGATGTCCGTTCTTCAGGTTTTGTTGGAATGAAAGTTAAGGCTCCCATCAATTTATGATTGTCCAGAATGCAGTGACCAATATGAAAGTTATAGAAATTCAAAAAGGCAACGTCATTCTGTACATGACCGATTGGATTTTGGGCGCCGATGCAACTGGCATGATGAGGTGGCTTACCAACAGGAGCGCAAAGAGTGGCGTGAATACCATGATCGGCGTGAGTATGAAAATCGGTGCTATGACCGATGGGACGATGATCGTCGAAGGTATAATGATCACCAAAAATATAAAGGGATCGTCTTTCTGTGTATGATCGTTTGGTGTACAGGAAAAAGGAGGATGTTCAAGAGCCAGATGATGCACAGGAGTCAGAGGAGAATTTGGAGGTCAAATCGGGTCCGCATCCAAAAGTTAATCCACAATGGTGCCCTGAAGGTTTGATCAAGACACAGAAGAGAAGGGTTCAGCATCTTCGATTCAAGGAATTGCTGAAGAAAAAGTGCCAGGGAGATGATAATTCCAAGGTTTGGAGAGCTAAGCCCAAGCGTGGTGATGAAGGACCATCGGCGTCGGTGAACATGGTTTTTGTGCTACCTGCTGAGTATAATGTCAGTTCAACCGATGATGAGGCCGATGATGTTGAAGAAGCTATGGCACAATTGATTCTGCAACCTCAACAAGATGTGTTTGAAAATCCTGTTGATGAAAAGTATCAGCATTTGAGGCCTTTATATGTCAAAAGATATGTTGACGGCAAGCCGATGACTAAAATGCTTGTTGATGGAGGAGCTGCTATGAATTTGATGCCATACACTACATATCGGAAGCTAGGCAAAGGCCCTGATGATTTGATCAAGACCGATATGATGCTTAAAGATTTTGGCGGGAATCCATCGCCGGCTCGGGGGGCATTAAATGTTGAATTGACGATCGGGAACAAGACATTGCCTACTACGTTCTTCGTCATCGACAGTAAAGGATCTTACAGTTTGCTCTTGGGGCGTGACTGGATTCATGCTAATTGTTGTGTGCCATCTACCATGCATAAATGTCTCATCCAATGGCAAGGAAATCACATTGAGACTGTCCAAGCCGATGAATCGGTTAGCGTCGCTACCGCCGATTTAACAGTTTGGGAGTTTGAAGGAATAAAGTGCTTGTCGGGCAAGGTTTGGGATGGCAACTTATTCAATTGTCCGATGATGGTTTGAAAGCCGATCCAAGCAGTCGGCTCTGAAAGTTTATATTAATGGAAGAGTTTATTGAAGATGAGGGTAAACTTGGTCAAGGGTTTATGTCGGCCGATGAGTTAGAAGAGGTAGATATAGGTTTAGGAGATAGACCTCGGCCGACATATGTAAGTGCAAAGTTGGATCCTGAGTTTAAACAAGAATTAATAAAATTATTAAAAGAGTATCGTGATTGTTTTGCTTGGGAATACTATGAAATGCCAGGTTTAAGCCGATCTATTGTTGAACATCGGCTTTCGATCAAACCAGGGTATCGGACTTTTAAACAAGCGCCGAGACAATTTAAACCTGAGTTAGATAAAGAAATAAAAGCTGAAATAACTCAGTTATATGAAGCTAAGTTTATTCAAGTTTGCCGATAAGCTGAGTGGAATATCGTTCCTGTTTTCAAGAAAAATGGGAAATTGCGAGTTTGTGTGGATTTCAGGAATCTTAATAAAGCAACTCTGATGGATGGGTATCCAATGCCGATTGCTGATATGTTGGTTGATGCAGCTTCAGGACATAAGGTGATTAGTTTTATAGATGGTAATGCAGGATATAATCAAATTTCTATGGCAGAAGAAGATATTCCTAAGACTGCATTCTGATGTCCTAGTGCGCTTGGATTGTACGAGTGGGTTGTAATGACCTTTGGTTTGAAAAATGCTGACGCCACATATCAGAGGGCTATGAACTATATATTTCACAAATTGATCGGCAGGATTGTTGAAATCTATATTGATGATGTGGTGGTGAAGTCCGATGGGCATAAGCAGCATCTGGCCGATTTGCGGGAAACTCTTGAATGCACAAGAAAGCACGGTTTGAAGATGAATCCTAACAAATATGCATTTGGAGTATCGACCGGACAGTTTTTGGGTTTCATGGTTCATGAAAAATGCATTGAAGTCGGACAGAAAAGCATGAAAGCTATAAGGGATGCTAAGCCACCCACCGATAAGACGAATCTCCAATCGTTAATCGGTAAGATTAATTTTGTTAGAAGATTTATTTCAAATTTATCTGGAAGAATTCGTCCTTTTTCCCCGCTGCTGAAATTGAAAGCCGATGAAGAATTCATGTGGGGAGAGGATCAACAAACGGCATTTGATGAAATAAAACAATATATGATGACGCCACCAGTTTTGATTTCACCTCAAAGAGATAAGCCATTTCGATTATATTTGTCGTCCGATGAGTTGTCAATCGGGTCTGTTCTTATACAAGAATTTGAAGGGAAAGAAAGAGTGGTTTATTATTTGAGTCGGAAATTGATTGATGCGGAAACAAGGTATTTACCAGTTGAAAAATTATGTTTATGCCTGTATTTTTCGTGCACTAAGTTGAGGCATTATTTATTATCTTCTGAGTGCACGATCGTTTGCAAAACCGATGTGGTCAAGTATATGCTATCCATGCCGATGCTGAAAGGAAGAATCGGGAAGTGGGTATAGGCATTATCGGAGTTTGATTTAAAATATGAATCGGCTAAAGTAGTCAAGGGACAAGTAATGGCTGATTTTGTAACACAACACATCGGAGGTGAAGTTAAAATGGTTGAGCCGATGCCTTGGACGCTATTCTTTGATGGGTCTTCGTGTGGCCAAGGATGTGGTATCGGAATCGTTATTGTTTCGCCTCGGGGGGCAAATTTCGAATTCAGCTATCCGATGGATCCAAGTTTTACAAATAATCGGGTTGAATATGAAGCGTTACTTAAGGAATTAAAATTATTGATGGAAATCGGAGCTGAAGATGTTGAGATTTTTGGAGACTCCCAGTTGGTGATTTATCAATTAATCGGTAAATATGAATGCAAGGATGATGTTTTGATTCAGTATTTTGAAGAATGCTGATTATTATTAAAGGAATTTGTGATGGTTAATATTGAACATATCCCCAAGGCTCAAAATCAAGAGGCCAACAATTTGGCACAAGCTGCTTCTGGTTATCGGCGTTTTCATGAGATCATGACGATAGAACCAGAAATCGGAGATTGGAGGTATGAAATTGTAAATTATCTTAAGGTTCCATCACAAAAGGTTTTCGGAAAATTAAGATTCATGGCTGTTAAATATGTATTGCATGATGATGTTGCTCCGATGTTTGAGTAAATCGGAATCCAAGGACATAATGGATGAAGTGCATGAAGGAGTTTGTGGTGCACATCAATCAGCTTATAAAATGAAATGGATAATCAGAAAGACAGGTTGCTTTTGGCCAACGATTTTGAAAGATTGTTCTGAATATTATAAAGGGTGCCAAGAATGCCAAAAGTTTGGGAATGTACAAAAAGCGCCTGCATCAGCCATGAATCCGATTATCAAACCATGACCTTTTTGAGGATGGAGAATTGATTTGATCGGACAAATTTATCCATCCTCAAGCAAGGGTCATAAATTCATATTGGTGGCAATGGATTATTTCACTAAATGGGTTGAGGCGATTCCTTTGAAGGTTGCTGATTCCAAAAATATGGTGGAATTCATTAAGGAGCATATTATATATCGGTTTGGTATTCCTCAAACTATCATGACCGATCAGGGGACTATGTTTATGTCTAACGAGTTTCAAGATTTTGCTGCCAGTATGGGTATTAAGTTATTAAATTCTTCTCCTTATTATGCACAAGCCAATGGTCAAGCAGAGGCGTCAAATAAAAGTATTATCAAAATTATCAAACGGAAGATTGATGAACAACTAAGGCGATGGCATTTGACATTGACCGAATCATTATGGGCGTATCGGATGGCTTGTCATGGCTCTACTAAATTATCCCCATATCATTTGGTTTATGGACATGAGGCCGTCTTGCCTTGGGAGATCAAAATCAGATCGAGACGAATATCAAAACAAGAAAACTTGACTGCCGATGAGTATCAAAGTTTGATGAATTTTGAATTGGATGATTTGGCTGAAACTCGTTTGAGAGCTTTTGAAAACATTATAAACAATAAAGCGCGTGTTGCCAAGTATTATGATAAAAAGGTTAAGCCAAAAGAATTCATCGAAGGAGAATTGGTTTGGAAACTGAATTTGCCGATAGGGACTAAAAGTTCTAAGTTTGGAAAATGGTCACCTAATTGGAAGGGTCCCTATCGTGTAAATCGGTGTGTTCCTGGAAATGCATATACCTTGGAAACATTGGAAGGAGAAGAATTTTCGAAAGCGCTTAATGGAAAATATTTGAAGAAATACTACCCAAGTGTTTGGGTCGATTCCTAAAGCCGATATTCTAAGTAATATCGACTAAGATAGCCGATACGATATGTATCGCCTTAAGGGCAAAAATATTTACAAAGTAAGTGTTATCAGACCCAACTAAGTTCATCGATGATCTATGTCATCGGAGCAGTACATCCAGAAGATTTTAAAATTACAAGAATTTTGCGGATCATTTCGATCGCGCTCAATCGAATGTTGTCAATCTTTTGGATTTCTTCCAGATCTTCGACATCGGAGCCAGGAATATTCTTGATGCTTTTGTGGACTTGGCGGACTTCCTCCAAGCATTTCTTCAAGTTGTCCCGCGTCGATGCGATAGATGTTGGGATCTGATTGAGCTGATCTAGGGTCTCCGACATCTCTTTACGGACTTCCTCGAGCCGTTTGAGCAGTTCAGTTTCGATGCCTTGGAGATCCTTGATCCAATTCTCTAGTTGCTTTGGTTTGGCTTCCAAAGTCTTGATTTGGGCCTGCATAGTTTTCAATTCTTCTCTGCCGTCGTCGCGTTTCTTGGCCAAGTCCTGCTGAGCCAGTCGTTCTGATATTCTTTGGCGAGCAGTAAAGACTTGAGGATGATGGCCTTCAATAAAGGCGGCAGGGATGATTGCGCTCTCCAACTCCGATGGCAGTTGACCTTTCAATTCTTTGAAAATTTAACGAATCGTTTCTGCATCTTCAACGAGGACGGCAATGCTTTTGTTCAGATGATTCAGCATTTCTTGAAGTTTTGCCTTGACCTCATCGGAGATGGTCGTGGAGGATTGCGCAGAGCTAATTTCTTCATCTCTGAATGCGGCGTCCAGGTCGAGTGATCCGAAGCTCATGGCTGGAGAATCGTGTGCCTGAAACATGATGTCAATAAACAAGAGTTATTAATATAATAAAAGGACACATAAGGTTAAATCGGTACCGGTTTAAATTGTCCCTCCCAGATGTAATTGGGGATTACTTGAGGCAGAGCGATGTTTGTGCTAGTTGCTTCTATTTGAAGTGTATGGGCTGGTTCAATCGGTGGTGGCACCGGTGGAGTTGTTGTTGATTGCTTAGGAATCGCCTCCGATTGAATGTTTGCACTCGGGTCCTCAGCGATGGGTTGCAGAGTGGCAGGAATCTATGGTTGAATCGGTCAGTTTAAGCGTATATATTTGAAAGAGAAATAGCTTGGGTTAAGTTTACCTGCTGAGCCGATTCTGTTTGAGTGTCTTGGGCTGCAGCCGGTTGGAGATCGGGCAATATGATATTTGTTTGCTGAAAAAGAAATTGTTATTACCGATTTATTTTAAGAAAATACGAGATGGAATCGGATTGTTACCGATACTGCATCAAGAAGCATTCTTGCGCCTTCAGCAGCTTTTGCCACAGTTTCCTCGGCGGGCCTGGAGGTTGACTGTCCAAGAATCTTTCTGGTAGGCTGTATAAAAAAGATATTTGCCTGGTTTTAATCGGAAAGAAGAATCGGAAGTGCGAAAAAGATGTACCGCATGGCTTTGCTTTGCTTTCTTTGGGACAATGACTTTGCTTGCAGGGGCTTTTCTCTTGAATTTCCCATCCATAATGTTGGCCAGAGATGGAGCGGATGAGTCGATTCTTGGATTTGGGATCTTGACCGCATATCGGATCGGCCTCCCGCTGTTGCTCACAGCTGATGTATTCTCCTCATTTGGCTACAAGATAATCAGAAGTATAGATTTGGAAATTTATTCACATAAGTGGATTCAATGAAAGAAGAATTTTAGAAAAATACTTACAGGATTTTCCGGCGTATCGTAATCGGAATCAATCAAGGTGCAGTAGGTGATGGCCAAAATTCTGAATATGTGAACTGATAGTTCTCTCCACCAGAGCCTGAATAATTTTGACTGGAAACTGGTGCATAGCCATTCAGGTTTGTCAAAATCGGCTACAGGAGCTAGTGCCATGACCCTGTCCATCTCCAGATTGGATGAAACCGATTCTCTGTGCTTGATCTTGTTGGAGAACTATAAGCCGATTGGGAGTTGGCCAAAACCCAACTGACGAGCTGCCACTGATGGGTTGTAAAATTTGTAAGATGTGATCTTACGGCCATGTGCTATATTGCCACCAAGGATTGCGGGCGTAATGAAAGATTTGAGGGACGACATGATTGAATCAAGATCGTTGTTAATGTTGAATAATGGCAGCTCATATTCTCAGTCATTATCGGCGTAAGTGAAGAACAGGAGGTGTTCTGATGCGATTCCACAATAGAAGCTCTCAAAGAAGTTTGCCATGTCATGAGCATTAAGCCTAGATCCGGGGCAAACTGCTGCTGCTTCTCCAAAAGACATGCATCGGCGGGCTGTAGCATCTTCTTCTTCTGAGTAATAGGATGGGAACTGATGGTTTTTGAAGTTGTAATTCAGTGCCAATCGGAATTGGGTATTCAACCAGAGTTGGATGAACCACCAAGGTCCTCCGATATGTCCGATAGCTTGACCCGCCAAGAGCCTAGTTGACACTAGGTGCAAAAGATGATATACCGCTCCAAGGAGAAGGCGACCAAGTGGCACTGATCCCCCACGGGCTAGTAATTCTATGATCGGTTGCATGTTTGAAGTTGCTCCGAGGGTTGAGCCACAGAACACGAATTTTTCTAGCCACATATTGAGGAAAGCTGCATGTTCTCTATCTCCGACTGTGCCAGTCTTGCAGTGTTCGGTAATATAATTTTTCCAAGCTTTAGAGCCGGTGCCAACTAATTTGTGACCAAGATCGGTGAGTAATTTTCTTGGGTTTGTGGCATTTATGGTGTCTAGGCCGGTTAACATGTGCACATCCATTAAGGTGGGGGTCATCGGTGCATTTCTGAAGAGATAGGTGTTTAATGCATCGGACCAGAAGAGAGACAAAGAAACCAGCAGGTTTTCGTCTTTGGCCATATCGGCGAGAGAGAGAGAGAGAGTGATGCATTGGCCAATGTTTTTCTCATCCCAGAGAGTGGACTTGGCAGCACGGACTCTAAGTAGCCAGTTTCTCCATCCTGGAATGATACTTGGCCATGATCGGAAGGAGCCTGACCAATCGGATGTTTGCAGGTCCGATCCTTTGAATGGGAGTCTCTCCGATTCCATATTTATCAAATCGGTTGGATCGGGATCACCCATCGGACCCAGATAGTACCCAGCTTGAACATGAGAGACTGGGATTATTATATTGTTCCTAAGGTTCTACATTTGGAAGGAGAATAGAAATGAGGCAGTGAATGAAGATCTAGTAATTTGTGAATAAATCTGAGAGTAAAGTAAAGATATAGGTTTATGGTCTCTTACCTCAGGAACATGCGTGTTATCAGCCATATCAATGGGAGCGGCCATGGATGCAGAGATGGATCTATGATGAACAGTGATGCGGGTGAAAAGTTTGAAGAAATCACCAAAGAGAATACGGTAAAACCCAGATGCGCGGTATGAATCATAAGAGGGGAAGGTGCTTACTTGATTCGCGGTGAAAGATTGAGGTATATGGATCAGATGTTCGCCGCTCGAGACCTTGCAGAGATGGCAATGACGGAGGTTGTTCGCGTGAAGCAAATGCAAGATGGAGGAAGAGGACGACGGTTCGGCTCAAGTATTTATAGGGCTTATGAGAGAAGGAACCGCCCGAGGACCAAGGCGTCGAATCTGCACAGGAGTCAAGGATTGCAACAGTGGAAGGGTGCGAGTTTCCATATGCTGTTCGCTGCCAGGGTCATCATTGCTCGGAGAATTTTGGAACAAAATAATATTTTATCCCAAAATTGGGGGGCACGTGTTGACACCAGATTTTGACTCGGCTAGGATTGTGCATGACAGAGCTGAGGCTAAGGCCGAGTCCGATTCTGAGTGGTCTCCGATTCCGATCGGAGTTCATCCCATAGAGTCCGATTCCGATCGGAGTTCGTCCCATAGAGTCCCGATCGGACATGGAACAGAGAAGGCCGGAGCATGTACGACTTCTGAAGGGGAGATGCGTCTGGAAGCTTCTTCAAGGCCTGATTGCACGGCAATTGTAATAGTTTTGGTAGTTATAGATTAGTTTGCTTTAAATAAATTAGAGATATTGTCGTAGCCGACAAGGATTAGCTAGATTTCCAGGGTATAAATATAAACCCTGCGCCATTGTAAAAGACGTTCACACAACCAATCAATACAACACAACTTTCAGCCCTCGTGTCAACAATCCTTTTCATCGAGTTCTTCAGCAAGGAAGGCTGCATCATCTTGACCTCCGGTTTGTCTGTAAGTATGACATCTATCGAAGCT
Source organism: Alloteropsis semialata (assembly GCA_004135705.1). Classification (NCBI taxonomy): domain Eukaryota; kingdom Viridiplantae; phylum Streptophyta; class Magnoliopsida; order Poales; family Poaceae; genus Alloteropsis; species Alloteropsis semialata. The sequence goes on from CM014274.1 coordinate 38,523,961, forward strand.
TTAGATTGAGGCGTATCGCCCTTCTTCGTTTAGTTAATTCACCAATTTACCGAGTTGTTCTAGGCTTTAGATTGAGACGTATCGCCCTTCTTCGTTTAGATCGCTCACCCCTTACCGTATCTTGTTGATTTTATCTTATCAGCTTAAATCTATCTGAAAGATCTATCTTGCTTTATTGTGATTCAAATTTCATAATAGATCTATCTTTATTGTTTATATAGCTGATTTAGATTCAATAAGCAAGCTACAAATGAATCTAGTTTAAACGAGTTCTTTGATATATATTGATCTATCGGAATAAATAAGCTAATCGGTGCCCTGCTAGCAACGCTGTCTCGAAATCGATCCAATTGTTAGTGACATGAGATTCAGTTTGTTTATTATCTTTGGAAAGATGCATATTAAAGAATGAGTCTAAATTAGGTTTATCTCCGATTCGGCTTTATAGTCGATGGTTTATTTCAAATATATGCTACATCATCACGAATCGGACTCAAGGCCGATGGTTCATGCTCTCAAATGAACCTCTTTTTATGCTGATCCGATTTGCTGGAACGAATCGGGGCTTTGGCCGATGAGTTCCTTGTTGTTTACTGATTAAACTCTACCTTGTCAATTTCAGGTCAAATTGACTGGCACGTCACGAACCTCAAGATTTTGAACCTGCATTGAAGTCAAGCAAATCTTCCAGACCACAGTGTTAATTTTCGAGAGTCAACGCCTGACTTTTTGGACGTCAACAGTACCTGTGAAAATTTCTCGCAACAGATCAACCAGTTGACTTCTTCTCCATGCTTGAAAAATATGGCAAGGCATTGTTCTTGTACCAAATAAACCAACACTATGTGTACGTAATAACGACTGTATTCTTTGTTGCAAGAGGCGAAACACAAACCGTCAAGCTACCCGGCACCGACGGATTGGCGTTGCGAAGGAACCGATAATTTGCCTGCTTAATGACTCCAAAGACCTCAAATATACTTCACGAAGAAACCATGGAGTGCACGCCCTATCAGCGGAACTAAACACTTGACAACTCATTATGTTATTTACTAGAAAACCTGGCACTAGATTCTCCCATCATTTTTAGAATGCACAACGTTTTAAATTTAGACAACGATTAACGAAATACCATTTCCAAACGCTTTTGATTATTTCTCACATATTCCATATATATGTGCCAAACACTTTCTTTCTCTCATAACTTATTTTCTACTACGAGCAGCCAATAATCTTAAAATGGTCCTAGGGTCACTCTGGTTCTTGGGAGCAAAGGCTAATAAAGACCTGAAGTTCAAGGGACATGGTTCAAACTTAATTGATGATATTCCTTCACAACCCCATCAAAACTCGTTTGGTACCCATGTTTACCATTAATTAATTAATAGGTACCTTTTTTTCAATAATGATACTTGCTGGAGAAAGGAAGAAGAACGGATAGGATAAGTCGTGCTATTCTCAAGTGGTGTTAGGAATAGCCGAATAGGGAAAAAAAACACCCCTCACTATGGTGGTGGAGATAAAAGGTAACACCTATTAGAGCAGCTCCAACGTATGTTCTTTTCAAAGTTTGCTAAACTGGACACGTCATCCATATAAAGTATAAAACGCTCCAGCGTATAAGCCTTCTCTCAGCCATAAAAAGTTGCACCAATCCAGCTTCCCACCCATGCATGCACCAGAAAAGCAATGATAGGTATAAAAGAAAACATGAGTTTATATCAACCACCTAGTGCAAAAGCAAGCACCGTAGTAGCCTAGCTAGATCTGATTATTTGTCAGTTCGGGTCGGGTCATGTCGGGTTTCTGGGTCAAAATTTTCGGCCCGTGCTTGGCCCGAGCCAACCGTCGGGTCAGACTGTTTTGCTCGTGCCCGACCCATGGCATGGTCGGGTCAGGTTCGGGTTAGATCGGGTCAACCCAGTGTTTTTATGTGTAATTTTCGGGTTGGAGCGGGGTTTTTCAGGTTTCGGGTCAAAAAATTTGGCCCGTGCCCGGCCCGAGCCAACCATCGGGTTGGATTTTTTTGCCCATGACCGACCCGTCACATGACCGGGTCGGGTCAGATCGAGTATTTTTCGGGTGAGTTGCACTACCAGAAAACGCTCTATCCATCCACTCTCATAGATACCGGTTACTAAAGACCCGGTACCAATGTGAGCATTGGTACCGGGTCCAATCCCCAATAATTCTGCGCGCTCATTGGTACCGGGTGGTGGCACCACCCGGTACCTATGAGGAAACATTGGTACCGGGTGGTGTCACCACCCGGTACCAATGAGCCTCGGGGCCTTTGGTACCGGGTGGTGACACCAACCGGTACCAAAGGGGCCCCCTTTGGTACCGGGTGGTGCCACAACCCGGTACCAAAGGGGCCCTGCGTATAAAGGGGCCTTCTTCCTCCCCCAGCCCGAGCCATGGCTCATTTCTTCATCCTCCATTGAGCTCGGGTTGGGGAGCTCATGCCCGATTTTTTCATAACTTTTGGAGATTTTGCAAACCAAGTCCGCTAGAAGGTTAGCAACTTCATCCTCTCTCTTTTGACGTTTAGTATGGTCTATTTCATGCTCTATGTTTTGAGTAATTTGTGTTTTGTGGAATGGATTGAAATAAGAGATTTTAGATTGAATCTTCATTTTTATTATGAATTTGTAATAGAGAATCAATATATAGTTAGTTGTTGCATGTGTGGAGATGATGCACAAATTTTTAGACATTGTTTAGATTTTTGGATTATTTGTAGAAACATTAAATGAATTTCATATTTATGCTTATTATGATTTTTAGATATTAGAAATGATATTCATATTTAGGGTTATTAGGATTTTTAGAGATTATAATGAAATTCATATTTAGGCTTATTACGAAATTTAGAATTACATCTTTTTAGAGGCTTCAAATGACGTTGATATTTAGGGTTATTAGGATTTTTTGAGATTATAAATGATATTCTTATTTAGTTAGATTTTAAATTCAATTTTACTTCTCATTGTTGTCAATAGAAAATAGAATTTTACTTCTAGTTATTTGAGAATGCATGAGACCTAGGAATAATGGATAGTTTTTTCGTAATATACTAATATGTTATGTCAAAATTAAAAAAAAAATCAAGTGTTCTAGAATCAACATGGATACTGCCGCTGGAGGAAGTGGTGATGATGGTAGGGGTAATCATCGTTCCTCTGCTGGCAAGGAGAAAACCACCGTCAACCCTCAACCGAAGCCAAAGAAAAAAGGAGCGTTGCATAGAGCAATGGTTCGATATTTGCAAAGGAAGCATGAAGAAGATGTTGCGGCAGGCTTAGAACCTCCGTTTGATGGTCGTTATGCTCCACCGCCAGTTGCGGGTCAAACAACTCCAACTCCAGACCCAAAGAATACGCCCAAAGATGCTTAAATACCACCGCCTGTCATAATGTGATCTATGTGTGTATTTGTTTTTCAAATTAATAAGTTTTAGCAAGAACAAAACCTACGTACGATTTGTAATTTAATTTCTGCGCGTGTCTTTAGAAATACATCTTTTTGGTGGCATCAAATGATGTTGATGTTTACGGTTATTAAGATTTTTAGAGATTATATATGATATTCTTATTTAGGTTTATTACGAACTTTAGAAATTGGGGATGAATTTTTCATTGTATTTTGTGAATAGATGAATCGGCAATGGATGTACAACGCGGATAGACGCTCATCTGACTTCATTAATGGCGTTCATCAATTCCTCGATGCGGCAGAGGCTAACTCGACCTCGGGTTTTATATGCTGTCCATGCAAGGTCTGTGAGAATAAGAAGGATTATCACATCTCGAAGAAGGTGGTCCACACACACTTGGTTATGAGTGGTTTCATGCCTAACTATATCTGTTGGACCAAACACGGCGAAGCGGGGATATTCTTTGAAGAAGGTGATGAAGAAGGTGACGACAACATCCCAGACTT
>CM014274.1:38528902-38542831 GCA_004135705.1 Alloteropsis semialata
GCCGGGGCGGCCGCGTGAGGTCCGGCGGCGGCGTGGTGCCGCGGTCGGGGTGGCTTGAGCGTGTCCTCGCCGGCGGCGCCATGGTGGCGCGGCTGGTGGCGGCTTGCGCGGGGGCGTGTCTGCTGCGCCATGGAGGCTTGGGTCCGCCCAGGCGCGGCGACGCGAGGGAGACGGCGTCCTGCGTCCATGGCGGAGCTGGCCGGCCATGGAGGAAGCGGCGACTGTGCGTGGAGGAGACGACGACCGCGCGTTGGCCTTCCCCGGCGTTGCACGGAGGAGCAGCGCGTGGCGGCCATGGTTGTGGACATCGAGGAGTATGACGGCGGCTGTACATACGATGATGGAGCATAGCAGAGGGTGGTGGCGGCAGCATGACTACGACCAATCTCGGCGCAAGTTATGGAGGTGCTCTACTTGGTCAGACGGCGAGATGGCGGGATGCTCTACTGGAGCAACGTGCGGAGGCGGGCGATGTCTGGCTTGACAACGGCAGTGATCGGTCACGCATGCCAGTGATCGAGTCGCCGCAACAGCGGCATCCAGTCAGAGGCGGCTCTCTGCTCACGTTTGCTCGGTATGGCAACAACGTCACGCTTGCTAGGGACTCGTGGGTGGAGGAGTTGGGCGAAAGCCCTAATCAGCTTTTTGCAGATGCTTACACTAGTGACGCCTTAGGCGCCATTTTCCTCGTTGGAGGCAGTGTGTTGAGTTCCTCCTACCCACCGGGATTCTTCGGTTGAAAAACCTCACGTCGGCGGCGCCTTTGGGCGTCGTTTCCCTCCTTGGAGGCTTCGTGGAGAAGATCCCACCCCTAAGGTTGTGAGCAGTGATGGATTGGCGGCTACTGTCTCTTGTGGTGGTTGTCATGGTTGTTCGTTCTTGCCGTGGTGGTGGTTGGTCGCGACCCGTGGGGCCGGCGAAGGCTTGGCAGGAGACGGTCTGTGAGGACCGGCGCGGAGGCAGCTGTTCACGCATGCCAGTGATCATGTTTGTTTCCTGCAGCGATTGCCAGCTGAAGGCGTCTTCCTGCGGTCGTTGTTGTGGCGGCGCAAATGGTAGCACCAAGGTTTTAGATGGAGATATGGCATGTGTTGTGATTTTTCAACTGGCCTTGTCTAGTCAATCGACCATGGAGGTCTTGAGTTACCCGCGTTGATGTCCCAATCCAACCGGGCGAGAGTTTGTTGTTTTTCTTTTTCTTTTCTTTTTCCTGCCTATGGCCTTCCAGGGTTATAGTCTTGTATTTTTTCTGCTATATCAATGGAATCTCGCACTGTCGCGTGCGGTTCGTTCAAAAAAAATATTCTCGAAACGAGTATCACGGAAAAGTATTGTTTCAATATTTTGCTGGGACAAATCATCAATTTCAAATATTTGGATTCGGTAAATAAAGGGTACTTAAGCCAATATAGATAGAGAGAGAGAGAATTACAGCACACCAAATAAGATTTTCTCCAAACGACCGTCGTTGATCGCATTGGCATGACTGTACAAACATGTCACAGCAGAGACAGTTTTTTTTTCTACCCAAGATGCATCCATCGTAACTCGTAAGTAGAGGCCAGTGACGTTACAAAATGTCACAGTTACATCACAGCAGGTTGTCCATTTTGTCAGAACATTTATCCAGCTAAACTCAAATGTAGTGTTCGCACAAAAAAAACTCAAACGTAGATAAAGAAACACGGATGATTTGTACGTTGTCTGGTGAGAATGAAACAAGTATACGCTCCTGCGTCCACTAATAAGCGGACGATACAGCCACGGGGGGCCAGTGGCTGATCTGCTTCAGTGCCTGATGCGGATCTTACCTGGGTTTATGCCGCTCTCAATCAAAAACTTCTCCAAGCCATCCACCACCGCATTACTCTCTGAGCAAATGATTTCAACAGTCTTAAGTTTCTCACATGTAAACGATCTTTCCCGGAGTTCGCCCATTAGTACTCCAGGTACATCGATATACTACAGTGCGAAAAACATAGAAGTTTTACCTTCACAGCACATGCATAAGGAGAAAGTAAATAGAGAGAAGCATACGCACCATTTTGAGATTCAGAGTTAGCTTTCTGAGATTAGGGGAGGAAGACTATCAATGCATAGAAGTCTGCATCCAGACACCATCCACCAAGAGTCAGGAGTAGAAGATTGTCGAATTTTGGGCACCATTGCGAACTCTTTTCCATATTCAGCTAAACAAGGTTCAAATGATTAGGATATGAAATAGAATCCATGCCATAATATAGGGAACTTTCCTGCCTCAGCCAAACAGATCATGTGCATGTGCGTGTGCATGTGCTATTTGAGTAAATTATTGAGAAACTTTCAAGCAAGGGTACGACATCAGAACAAACTTGATGAAAATTACCACAACAAAGGCTGAAATCAGGTTTAGCAAAAAAAAAAAATCCAGAATACACTATGCTAGACTTATTTTGAAGACTAACTAATCCAGAGTACATATGAGTGATCAATATGCAAGTTAGGTAGCTACAATGGTCAAAATCCAATAAGAGTAGGGAGGCATGATATCTCTATCTGTACAATTCTAGGGATCAGACTGTTAGACTAATCCTGATGCACTTGCTTGCATAACACCTTTATTTTCCACATTTATGCAGCAATCAAACTGAAGCTAAATAATCACTGTGCTAGAAACCAAGATGCATTCCTAGGGAAGATGCAACTGAAAAGAAAGTGTCTCAGTTCCATTCCTGTGTCAAACCACCAGCTAAGGTAATGATCGATGAATTGTTTAGTGAATACACAATTGAACCACGCATATTATGTCGGTACTTGAGAGCATGAACCATGCTTAGATACATCTCATACCAGAATAACATCAAAACGTTAGTTTGGTCTTACAATACCATACTTAGGCCTCACATATCGACTTATGAATATTTGCATGGATAAATGATGTCAAATGAAGAAGCATACTTCTGTTTGTACAAAATAGAACTCCAATTTTGCAACACCGGAAACGCCCCGGAGAAATTGTCTGAAATCATCGTAAGCCTGAATACCAATGCCCTCAAACCAACCAACTGCAACGTAAGCAATCCGCAGTGACTCCATGTTCTCTACTAATGGTATTCTGCCGCGAACATGACCAAACAAACGAAGACTCCGAAGGCTTGGAATGGAAATAGAAACCCTGTCATCTGATGTGAAGTCACTACCGATGTAAATGTCCAAAATCTCCAGTGCGTGGGAAGAAATTTCAGTGTCACTGATGCTGCACTCATGTAAGATAAGACATCTCAATACTTTGCAGTCCGTTTGGAGGTGTCCAAAGAAACCAGGGGTGAAATTGCAACCGTTTAGACTCAGGCTAATCAAGAACTGTGAAGTAAACACCCCAGGACTGATCTCCAATGCATTTCCCCACGCACAAACTTTGACAACCCGAGCCTCGGAGAGCAAAGCACGGGCGATCCAGAGCTTAGCATCTGCGCTGTCAGCTTCGAGCTCTGAACCAATGTAGTGGACGAGCTCGAACTCGTCTAAGGCAACGGGGTTACGTAGCATCAGCAGCCGGTTGACGTCTTGACGAAACTCTTGAACCGCGGGTTGCCCTCTTCGTAGTTGCCGTCAGCATCGGCCCCCACTCAGTGCACATGACGCTGATGCAGGGCACGTCGCGCCAGAGATCGCGCCACTCCTGCGACAGCACGCACGTCCGCACGGCCTCGCGCGCCTCCAGGCGGGACAGGACAAGGAGGAGGGCATCGCGTGGGATGCCGCTGATCCAGTTCCCCGCCAAGGGTTCAAGTTCAGCGGGCGGCGATGGGGCCGTGCGCTGGCAGCCGGACGCCTCTGCCATGGGGTCGGGGTCGCCGGGCATTTCGTCGAACAGGTGGCGCTCTCGGAAACAAGGATGGAGATGGGGCTACAACTCGGTGATCCTGAGGAGATTTTCGAGTAGAAACGGTGGCAACAGAATCGAAGAGGAGGAGGAGGCGGAAGCCAGCTTCTGCTTTTTCCCTGCCGCACGCTCGACTCCTGAGGCACTCCAGCGAACAAAGCGAAGCCGGTCGAAGTTGCAAACCCCACATCGACGCGTGGTGTTTTTATACGACAGCGGTTGGCCATGTCTGGCTTTTGGTTCTCGCCGCTGGTCGACTGGGAGTCGGAGGTTGCTACAAACATTATTTTTAATAATGGAACAATTTACTGAACCCAGAAAAAACAAAAATAAACTATTTTTAGCTTAAAGAACAGACCAGTTGAAATCTTGTTTATTCATCGATCATCTGACATATGATAGAAATCGAATGAAAATGAGAGCTTGGTCTTACCTCAATGGCTCAATGCTCCGCTATAGAGAGAGCTCCGAGGCATCTTCCCGGCTGAAAGCAGAGGCGAGCGGGACAACAGGCAGTAGAAGCAATATGGACAAACGGGTTAGCATTGGGTGAAGGGTATGAGTGGCAAAGGAGGTAGTGGGGTCGCCGGATCCAAGCTGAGGTGTTGGTGGTGAGTGTGTCGCGCTCAAACCTAGCTAACTCGTGTGAGGAAGAAGATCACACAGCGACGGGAGGAAGAGAGCAAATGTCATGGATTTAATCTTGACGGTTGGCAAGACGATTGGTGGATAGCACAAATATCAATCAACAACATGCACAAACCATCCATGGCTATTTCTCCGTCGGTGACGGCCTCTCTGCCTCGTCCCTTGCCCCTGGTTTCGGCCGACGGCGACCACCAGTGGCGGGTGCGAAGCCAGTGGCAAGCCCACGGATTTAGTCACACAGAATCAGAAGCTTCGCGGGTCCTCGGCGCCTTGCGACTCGTGGTTGTTTCTGGCGACGGCGGCTCCAGAGTTTTCCTGGGTACTCGGCGTCTTGCGTATCGAGTTTGGTCTCTGGCAAGCAAGGAACCAGAAGAGACGTGAGAGTCCCTGGCGCCTAGACGACTCGGGGTTTCCGTCCTGGAGTGGGCGAGAGGTCACCAGAAGAGACGTGAGAATCCCTGGCGAGAAAAGTTCGAGTTGGTTACGAGCAAGTTTGGATAAATTCCCATCCTTACGTGATTGACGCTACAGCAGCAGCATTAGCTATATAAGATCAGCAGCTTCAGTTGTCAGGATTACCCTGGACTCCGAAACAGCGCCACCGGTGTTTCCCTGGAGCTGAATCGGCTGTTGCGCCTTGACCTCTAGCACCGTCACCACTCTGTCTAGCTCCTCCAATCGCCTAGCGGTGCAGAGTGGTCGCCAATTCTTCAACGAAGTCACCATCTTTACTTATCAGCCTCCTTTCTACTTCGGGAGAAGGTCCGGCGGGGGGAGGATGGAGCCATTGGAGGAGATGATGAAGCGGTTGCAGTTGTCGGCGGCGGAGAAGAAGGGGATTAAGGTGGGAGCAAAGGGACCGGTGCTGGTGAAGGCTGTTGATCCGCAGGCGATCGGGAAGGTGATGGCTGAGCGATTGGTAAATGCGGATGGGCTAGGGCAGGCATTGGGACGCATCTGGTGCCCAATCCGCGGTGTGGGATGCAAGGACTTGGGGGAGAATCATTTTCTCTTCACGTTCTACCAGCATTCAGGGAAGCGCAGGGCTCTGGAAGAGGGTCCATGGATGTTTGGCAAAGATTTGGTGATCATGGTGGACTTCGATGAATCCAAAATTGTGGAGGATTTGGAATTTGCATACATCCCGATATGGATTAGGGTTACAAAACTTCCATTCGGACTCATGCACAGGGAGATGGGGGAAGCAATAGGGAAGGAGGTGGGCGAATTCTTGGAGATGGAGAAAGAAGAAAATGGCTTAGCAGTGGGGAAGTTCCTACGAATCAAGATTAGACTTGACATTCGTGAGAGGCGTTACAGTGTTTCGGGGAACAGAGGTCGGCAGTTCTCCCACATGAATGTACGTACATTCGGAGCACACCGTTCAATATTGTAAGAAATACTAATTAGAGAGCAAATTTTATAGACCAAGGACTGCCTAAAATTGTCAAAGGTTCAAGTTCAACCACACACCCAGCCACGAAGGTGCTCTGGATGTTGCACACGCGGCGACGTGCACACGAGGAAAGCGGAGAGTACACGACAGCAAGAGACGTATGCCGCGGTGCTATTGTCTTTGTATAATGTCGATGCCGTGGCCCGCTTGGCCCATCTGCATCATCATCCGACGATGGAGGAGGCATGGAGCGGAGGCCCAGCTCAACCGACAAACGGCCCAACCCTAGCGACCGGGCCCACCGGGCGGAGACCCCGAGCAACCAACCCACACGGGAAGGCAAAGTACCCCCTGGCTGGACCCGGCGCCGGTGCGGGTGGCGTCGATCCGTGGCGTCGCTGGCCTGTTGGACCGGGCTGGCAGGTTGGCGCACGCAGACGCGACGGAGGCGCGGTTCCTATATATCTTCCGGAAGATTTGTATTTAACTCATCTTCCATTGTCTAAGATTCGTGCAGCATTATATGAATGGATGAGATCCACCTGAACAAAAAAACACCAGGCGGAGCATGCGCGCAGCTGTTAACAGAGCAAGAAGGAGGACACGTGGTGCAATGTGAGAGGAGAGTGGTGGATGAGACGGAAATAGATTTCAAACATAAATGCTCGTTTCTCTTAAACTACACATCCAAATCAAAATCCGTTTGAACTATAGTGTTCACTGGAATTAATGTGACGATATAAGATCCAATATGTTATTTTTATAAAATTATTTGAACATTCAACTACTAGTTCAATATTTTCAATATATACCATTCAATATTTGTAATATGTTATATCAACATTTTTAAAAATAATGGCTAATCTCACGAGAAGATACATTAGCTAAATAAAATTTTCAATATCTAACTGTAATACAACAATAATGAATTTTTGAAAATGTTGAAATTGTAATTTCAAGATATTGATCTAGTTTTGACAAAATGTTGAACTAAATATCTCATAATGTTGACATGTGTAAAATTATTAAACCTTGAATTTATCATTTCGACATTTGTATTTACCATTTCGACATTTGAACTAGTTCGACATTTTGGATGGACTCGCTCAACATTTTCTACGAACTATTTTAACATTTTTATGAACTATTTCAACATTTCTTTAAAAATGTTGAAATGGTTTCTTTGAAATGTTAACTTTGGTTTACAAAATGTTGGATCCAGCATTTTAATACGCTAGCCATACTAGTTTAATAACGTTTTGAACGTGGTGCGGTGGTGCATGGAACTTTGATTGCGGTGGCCTCTCGTCATAGAAGGTTGTACTGGTTAGGGCCAATCATGCTCCCAGTCATAGAATGTTGTACTGGTTAGGGCTGACCATGTCCCCTGCCATAGAAGGCTAAATTGATTCTGCTTCGGGCCCCGTCATAGAAGGTTGTACTGGTTAGCATTCAGGGTTGTTGGGGGCGACTCTGTCCTATTGGGTTCAGAAGCATGTTCGGGGTTTGGGGCGGCCATGTACCCCCTGCCATCGAAGGCCAAATTGTTTCGGCTTCGGATATACCGGTTAGGGTTCAGGGTTGTTGGGGGGCGACTCGTCCTATCGGGTTCAGAAACATGTTTGGGGTTTGGGGCGGCCATGTACCCCCTGCCATAGAAGGCCAAATTGTTTCGGCTTCGGATATACCGGTTAGGGTTCAGGGTTGTTGGGGGGCGACTCCGTCCTATCGGGTTCAGAAACATGTTTGGGTTTTGGGGCTGCCTTGTATACCTTGCCATAGAAGGCCAAATTGCTTCGGCTTCGGATATACCGGTTAGGGTTCAGGGTTGTTCGGGGGCGACTCCGTCCTATCGGGTTCAGAAACATGTTTGGGTTTTGGGGCGACCATGTATACCCTGCCATAGAAGGCCAAATTGTTTCGACTTCGGATATACCGGTTAGGGTTCAGGGTTGTTCGGGGGCGACTCCGTCCTATCGGGTTCAGAAACATGTTTGGGGCGGCCATGTACCCCCTGCCATAGAAGGCCAAATTGCTTCGGCTTCGGATATACCGGTTAGGGTTCAGGGTTGTTCGGGGGCGACTCCGTCCTATCGGGTTCAGAAACATGTTCGGGGTTTGGGGCGGCGATGTACCCCCTGCCATAGAAGGCCAAATTGCTTCGACTTCGGATATACCGGTTCGGGTTCAGGGTTTGTAAATTTTTTTGTGTTATCAACATTTGTTTTGATAGTATTTCAACATCTTCAACATTATTCTTGCTCATGCAACTCCATGCCTAGTTTCAATTTGGTAATATTTTTTGTTGTTATACACAACATTTGTTATAACAATATTTCAACATTTCAAACACTTTACTAGAACTAGGTTCAACTTTATTTGTGGAATGTTCAACATATCTATATGTACATTTCAACATATCTATTTGTACATTTCAACTTTACTATGTTTAATGTTCAACATTGTTGTATTCATTAAGAATGGAAATTTTGAACATTTCTTGTTTTGTAATGATCAAAGTCACAATAAAAATTGACATAATGATTAACATTTGGAGCATTGTTTCATTGTTAACAGGTTCTTGCTACACTACTTGCTGATAAGTTGCTGTGGAAGATCAGTTGTCAAAGAAAATGCTATATTAGAACTAGATTATATTACCTATAATGTACTCTGAAGTCTGAAGCTACAGAATGTTATGTTTATTTACAAATTTGCAACTTGAAACTTCAATTTGTGAGTTGGTACCCACCCGTTAATTTCCCACTTAGAACCACGTACCCAGCAAAAAATTAATAGCAAGAAAATTTTTTTGGGCGCGCTCGTTAAAGAAAGTCTAGCGCGTGCTTATTTCACGCAGCGCGCGCACGTAAACGAAAACTTGTAGCGCGTCGTTACTTCACGCACCGCGTCGTTACATCACGCAGCGTCGAAACGGAACGGAAAAAATAATCTCAGCAGCTCCTATCAATTGGGCCTTTTCTATTGTAATTGGGCTTTATAGATAGTTTGCTTAAAAATCTTCCGCTAGACATATAGGAGGCCCCCGACGGAGGCGTGCCCCACTCGGCGACCCCCTTTCCTATTCCTTTCCTTTCCCTTCCTCCTCCTCTCTCCCCCTCTCTTTCCGCCGTCCCGTGCTCGTCTCCCCAATTTCCCCTCGCCTTTTCCTCCCCTGCCCCCGCGGTCGTCGCCTCCCGTCCCCCAGAGAGCCGGAGCCGCCTCGCCTCGCGCCGTCCCGTCCCGTCCCGTCCGCCGCCATGAACCCCGAGTAGTAAGTCCCCTCCACCCCCTCCTATAATCGCGCTGTAGCTTCCGATTCGGTCGGTGGCGGATTCGTAGAATCTAGAGCTCTGTCGGGGGACACGCGCCCGCTGATGTCCCGGAGCGGCCGATCTCGCCGCCGGTCGCGCTGGCGGGGCTTTCGGCCGCCGATTCGGGCCCCGATCGTGGGGTTTTATGAGCGTCTCCCCTCCCTTGCTCGTTTACTTGGTAGTTACCGTGTCCCTAGTTCGGTGCTGGTAGTCATGGCTTTTGTCGACCCCCATGCCAGAAATAGCAGATTGCTGGATGCGCCGTCCCGCAAGCTAGATTCGTGCCGTGCCTTTTCGGTCGCGTGCCAGCTTTGGAAGCTACTAGGATTGTTTTGTTTTACTTATAGTCTCGGTTGTGGCATGTGTTAACTCGTGTGGATGTGCGCGATGATGTGACGAGACTCTTCTTGTTGTCGTGCAGTGACTACCTCTTCAAGCTGCTCCTCATCGGGGACTCTGGTGTCGGGAAGTCTTGCCTGCTGCTGAGGTTTGCGGTGAGGATTCCTATCTTCATATGTGCAAACGGTTGTTCTTGTGTAGAGTATGCCTTGTAGGAACAGGTCTTTTGCTTAGTTTGAGTGCATACCCCATGTCGAGTTGACAACACACAGGCATGTCTTAGAGAAAGTGTGTCTCATTTAGTTTGGGTGCATTCACATGACAGCACCCTAGTAGGAGTATGCATCAATGCATGTCCTTCTGAAAGTAGATATTGTACCACGGAAGATACAAGGTTCGTAAGTCAGTACGCAAAATCCATCAGTATTCTCCAAGGCATGGTGTTGTGTTAGTCATGAACTCACAGTTGTGCCAAGTTGCTCTTTTCGTAAGTAAGTAGGCAAAATCCATTAGTATTCTCCAAGGCATGGCGTTGTATTAGTCATGAACTCACAGTTGTGCTAAGTTGCTCTTGAAGTGATATAGTCATGGTTTTTGAAACTTATGGTTCATTGCTATAACACTTAAGCTTATGTTTGGCAATCCAAACTGAATAAATTAGTGGGACAAAATGTTGTTTTGGATGAGTTGTTTAATAATGGCATGTCTAGGGTAGCTTTTGGGACAAATTTGGGTCATATGTTGTAGTAAAATTTCAGATCGTTATGTCAAGGATGTTATCTCATTCTACTTTGAAGTAGAAAATTGCAAAGCATGCATACTCAACATATAAATTGCCTTATTGCTTCAGTTTCCATTTTACATACTCTCAAAGCTAAATAATGTCCTTGCATGAACCAGAGCCATTAGGCATCCAATACAGTACCATTTATAGAAAAGGTGTTTAAGGACAGCTGTATTACTATCATACTCCCTCTGTTCCAAAATAAAGTTAAGAGAAGGTTGACTTGAGACGAAACTAAGACGACCTATATTTTGAAATGGAGGGATTTCTTATTGTTTATTACATATTTACATTCATTCTCTTAAATGTGAGGACCTTTCTTATCATTCACTTTACAGGATGATTCATATCTGGAGAGTTATATCAGTACCATCGGTGTTGATTTTGTAAGTTGGTTCCTCCATGAGATTAAACAAAGCTCATTCGTTCTGTAGTGTGACAGTGGCCTTGTTTCTCCTGTATGACCATTTTTTCATCTTGTCTTTGATTGCTAGAAAATCCGCACTGTTGAGCAAGATGGGAAGACAATAAAGCTGCAGATTGTAAGTAACAGATTCTAGTAAAGGTTGTATAGTTCATAGCAGTCAGAAGCTTCTGACTGATGTTTTCACACTTTCTTTGGATTTAGTGGGATACTGCTGGCCAAGAGCGCTTTAGGACCATCACAAGCAGCTACTACCGTGGAGCTCATGGCATCATTGTGAGATTTCTTTCTCTGCATCTGTTATTACCTCGTCTAGGTTAATACTGTGTCTCATTCTAACAGTTGTATTTTCTATAGGTCGTGTATGATGTGACTGACCAGGAGAGCTTCAACAATGTCAAGCAGTGGCTGAATGAAATTGACAGGTACGCCAGTGAGAATGTGAACAAGCTTTTGGTGGGGAACAAGTGCGATCTGGCTGAGAGCAGAGTAGTTTCTTATGAGGCTGGCAAGGTAATATTTCAGTGCATAAATTACCTTTTGCATAAGTGCTGTTCATTCTGGAAAGATAATTAAAATTGTTTCATATTACTCGCAACTGCAGGCCCTTGCTGATGAGATCGGTATCCCGTTCCTGGAGACTAGTGCCAAGGATGCAACAAATGTGGAGAAGGCATTCATGACAATGGCAGGAGAGATAAAGAACAGGTAACAGCATACTTCACTTTTTAGACTAGTGAGGCAGCAGTATTCATTCTGGGTCATCAAAGAGGAAGCCCCCTTTCTTTGCTGATAAGTCCGTGCTATTTTTGCTATCGGTCACCTCCATATGGGAGCAACTAAGTAATATTTGCTCACTTTTTTTCTTGGATAGGATGGCAAGTCAACCAGCTGCAAGTGGTGCTAGCAGGCCTGCTACGGTGCAAATGCGCGGTCAGCCTGTTGCTCAGCAAAGCAGCTGCTGCTCTTGATCGTCTATCTAGATTGCAGTAGCGTGATTGTGCAGCAAGCAAAACTTAAATTGGTTGCTCTATCCCTGTAAATTAAGTCTGTCACTATCGAAAAACTCTTTCCCTGTTGGATATTGGAAGTCTGTCTAGACTTATAACACATTTAAGCAGATGATGGGGTCTTACTGCCTGTTCGTATTCCACTGTGGAAATGATTTTATTAGGAACTGGGGAACAAATTGTCATGAGGGAACGTGGTGTTACATGAACCATGCTGTTAAATGTTGTCCAGGATACGCGTTAGAGATCGTTTCGTGCCTTCTGGCCAGAATGTACACGACCGATCTTGTCAGGATTAGTCGTTAGGCTAAACGACTGCTTCGTGCCTTCTGGGCTTCTGGCAAGAATTTACACGACTGATCGTATCAGGACTCGTTGGACAAAACTACTGTTTCGTGCCTTCTGGCCAGAATCTACACGACTGATCCTATCAGGTACTATAACATATTGACAATGTAATTGACCAGGATTATGAGTAGATACAAGGTACTAGCTCTGCATGTTCAATGGAGGAGCATAAGCACCTGTGTCACAAGCTGCGATGCTTACATAATCACTGAAGATGTTACAGAATTAGCAACAGAGATGTACCAACAAGAGCACGAGATACCTCGGGACAACTCGTGTCTCAAGGCAAGGATCGAGGTAGGTGCTCAAATCCTCGCTACCGTTCAACGACAGATTATATACAGTACAGCAAACGATGCTGCTCGAATAAATCTATAAGGTAACACTATAAGATGTATAGCTAATAGACCTGCTGCCATTTCTCTTCCACCGTCAGATGAAACCACAGCAGCTGATTCCCTTTATTTCCTCCCACCATTGGCTGTTCCACCTGAATCTCTAGGAAGGGGAGTAATAACCAGCTAGTGCGGTTACAGATTACAAGGACATGATACTGATGTAAACATGCCAGGCATTCAGATTTCAGATTATACGGTGACTAATATACAGAAGTAAACCTAGCAAATGTATATGCCTGCCCACATGCTATCTCTGCTGCTCGCCGCAACTTCAGGGGGGGTTTTCTTGTCTCACTGGGAAATTTAGAGCTTCATTGATTCTACTGAAAACGAGTCGGAGCGGGACGCATGCGACAGTAGGTCCACCAGTTTTCGCAACCACAGGCTTCCTGTCTCCGCTCTCCCTCCGACTGCCGGCAAAAGATGAGAGCCTCCGCATTTTCCTTGGCGAAGATGCTGGTTTCTTGGTATGGGGCCGCCAGGACTTGTCCAAATCATGCTCCGAGGCCTTTTTACGACCACCAGACTTTTTAGATCGTGATGCATGTGAAGATCTTGCTTGCCGTGGTTCTGTAACTCTGCTCTTTAGTAAAGAGTCGAGACTGCCCATTGCTGGGAGGTGTTCATCTCTACTTGCCACAGGATGACTATCCTCCAACACCTCCACAGTGACAGGGTACCCCACAATGGGTTTACCTGTCCATTTACTCATGAGGGAAACAAGGGGCACGGGATGACCCTTGTAGCTTCTTTGGACGGTCAGCTCAACATCATATAATTTATAATCTGCACGCCCTCTCTTGGTTGGCCTCGTTACAGGGCATCTTGGAGGTTTCAGGTCAGGCTGCTGTTCAGGTGGTGGTAGTACTTGTAGTGGGGCATAATATGGGAATGATGTTGTGCCCTTCTCAGAGTTTGAATGGTTACTTATAGTTTCAGAAGATTCTTCATGCTCAGGAGTCTCATGTCGTATATTATTCTCAAGTTCAGTAGGCCTCAAGACACCACCGTCCAATTTTATTGTCTCCTCATACTGCTGCATCACTGAATTATTATCCTTCTTGTGGCTTCCTTTAGGTGTCAGAGTGACAGAGGATATGTTTTTCTTCTTGGAACTTCTATGATGCCGAGTTGAAGATGTGCCAACTATGCCACAGTCAGTAGTTTGATTATCCAGCTTTGAAATTTGATCCTTTATGGATGTACAAGATCCATAAGTATCAAAATGGCCTGGTGAAGAAAAACGAACAGTTGAAAAGATTAGGCAAAACACACAGTATGGTAGTTCAGAAATCAGATCATACAGTATTGAGTTCCATCCATTTTTATGTAGATCTTGCATCAATATGGATGACAAATGAATAATTAACAGCAGTTTCATGGCCTGTCTGGAAGAGGAAGAG
>CM014274.1:38542859-38554885 GCA_004135705.1 Alloteropsis semialata
GTGGTGTTAAGAACTAAATCCTGAAAATTCCTAATCATTCAACCTCTTCCAAACAGACCCTAAATGGGATAACTTATCATGTCTCTATGCTAGAAATCAAGAAATTTGCCAATGAGTACTCATTCATCTAACAACGAATTTCCTACTCAATTACAAAGCATTGAGCTGTTATAATAACATTACATCCACAAATACCATTCTTATGTAAATTCATTTACCTGGCCAATCTAATTGGCCACAGTAACCAATTTTCACCCCAAAAAAGTAACCAAATATAGTGCATCCAGAAAAACAGAAAAAAATGTCACTGTGACTTTACCTTCCTTCATTACATCATCAACAAATTCATCACCATCAGAGCAGTCCTCACTGAGAAATCTAGTTGTGCATGGGGCTTCAGCATCCTTTACTGTAACATCCTTGGCAGAAACTATGTGATTGATGTGTGATGTATCTAATAACGTCTCCAAACTAGAAGTCCCTGAGCTGTAGGAACAGTTATTTACATAAGGTGAGAAAATAGTTTTTGCCCTACTTGGTTCAAACATATTGTGCATCTGGCCTCCTGGGTACTGGCTAGAAGAGTGGCCTGAAGGGTCCCAGTGATAATATGCTCCAGACACTTCTGAATCTTCACATAACTTTGATAGAGGACGATGCCTATCTTTCTTCCTCGAATTTTCATAGGATTGCCCGATATTGGAGCGTTTCCTTTTTATGGATGAATGAGATTCCTTACCCTTTTTTATCCCATTGGCACTGGACAAATCATAGCCAAAGCTTGATCCACTTTCAAGAAGAGTTACATCTGAAAAGATGCCTGCACCAGACTTCTGCTTGGTAACGTTCTTTGTTCCAATCTCCCTAAGATCTCTCATACGCTGGAATCCTTGAACTGTATCATCCTCAAGATCTTTACGTCCTTTACGCTTCTTCTTTTTTGAAGATGCATATCTAGTGCTTGAAGAAGATAAATTTTGTGGCTGTTTATACACTGTCAAGGCTTGAGACATATCTTGAGCTGAACTTTCTTCTATATCACACAGACTCCTTGCACCACGAGATGATTTCTTGTTGAGCCCATTTATGTTTTTAGATTTTGCAGAATAGATATTCGGGGATGCACACACATCATCATCGGTGTCTTCATCAAGATCATCACAATTATTTGGAAAACGGGACCTCTCAATTTCAAGGGCATGGATAATGGCATCCTCTCTGCGAACATACCTCCCTTCAGTTTGTGTCTTCTTTTGCTGGCGAGCTAGAGCCTTGGCTTTTTCTATACATTCATCATATTCTCCACATCGAAATGACTTCACACGTTTAGACTTCTCAAGATTGTACCAGTCACTGTGGCAAAGTCCAAAAGAGCAAGTAAGAAGACATTTTCAGACGTAGAATGCAGGGTATAATTTACTGTGCTACAAACAATAAACAAAACATCTGAATATGCAACAGAATCATAAACATTAAATTTGCAATTGCTTTAGAAGCTAAAAAGAAACACTGAAGATTATGCATACAACTTAAATGATCAGATCAGCAAACTGAAGAAAAGTGTCAAATTCCAATTTCAAGTCGGGGAACATTTTCTTAGTATCAACACAATATTTTACCTACACAAAACACTTGAAGAGCATGTTCATAGATCAAATAGATACCAAGAAATTAGATCCATCTCTGTGCACCCAAGTTCAATCCACATCTCTTACTTTATGAAATATATGCCATTTTTTTGCCCCCCTTATAAACATAGAAATAAGCTTATTGCCTATCCCACTTTCTAGGTTCAAATAACTGAGGAAAATAGGGGTCGAGGGATGCGTTCTATTGATGTTACAACCCATGAGTCACAAGAACAAGATCTACATCTAACTATAATCACCCCCATCTCTAAGCTGTGGATGCAAACATCCAGAAAACAAAAATAACCCAGCAGCACTTCGCCGAGCTTGAGGTAGCCATAAACATCCAAAGGCGAAAAGTCACAATAAAAAATATGCAGTAGCCTCCCTTTACAAGTTCTCATTTTACCTAAATTAAAAAAAATAAGATTGTTCTCTGCCAAACTTGAGTGAACACAACATGAGAGGGCCAATAATCCGATGACCATAAGGCCAAAGACAAACTGCTGCAGTGGCCACGGATCACCCAGGTCAATACAGTCGGCGCATGCACAGGCAGAAGAAAAGAACATAACAGGGTGATTACAGAGGGCAACAGGGGGGGTTGGGGTATTGGTAGGGAGAGGGTTTGTACGGACATGCTGCCGTCTGGGCGGCCGAGGAGCTTGATGGGCGTGCCGGCGGAGCGCGGAGGGATGACGATGTTCTCGGGCAGCTCGTCCATGCCGAGGATCCGGCCCGGCCACCAGGATCCGTTGCGGCGGCGCACCCAGACGAGGGCCCCGACCTCGGCGTCCGCACCCGTCACACCGCCGGGCCACTCATCCTCCTCTCCCGCACAGCTCCCCATCGCCCTGTATCTCTGCGAGCCCTTATCTCCTCACCAGCATCGCCTCCCCCTCTCGCTCCTCCTCGAAACTGATCAAGTAAAGGAGCCTCCTTTTCTTGTCCAAGAAATCAGGAAGGGCCTCGGGTGAAAATCCAGAGACGGAGCGGAAGAGATGGCTACGCTAGCCGGCGGCGGCGGCGGCGGCGGCGGCGGCGAGGCGTCGGCTGCTCCTCCGAAGCGGTGGGTCTCGGCGTGTAGGTGGGGAGAAGAGGTGGAAAGAGCGGAAGGGGCGAAGTCTGGGGAAGGAGGAAGAAAGTAGTGGGGGTTAGGGGTGTGTGTTGGGCCGTTTTGGTGCTCGGGTCTCGAGCAAATGGGCTCTAGAGAACACACAAAGCCCATTTGCTTTGTCCCAGCTTGGGCTTACGGTAGTCTACCACACCGTGTTCCTACGTGGCCTCCGGCAGCTAGTATTTCTAACGCTTTGTTTGAAATGTGAGAATTTTTTCTTATTTCTGTATTTTTTCTTATTTCTGTGTTTTTTCTATGAAATTGAACTGTTTCCTGTGAAATTCTTGCGCAATTCCTTTGAAATTCCTGCGTTCCAAACATGGCCTAAGATTCGTGCGAGTATATGTCATATATTGGATTTTGTTATGTATTGCATTGTTTAGACATTTTTTCGTTCCGTATTGTCCAGACTTTTTTTCATTTGCTGGTTCCATTTTGTGATCTCCTTCCTAAAAACACCGAGCAACGTCGTTCATCTTCTTGGTGCTGCCATGACCGAGCCACCAGAGCTTAGGCTATTGGCGCAAGGGGTGGAGTGGGTGGCTGAGGAGTAACGGAATCAATTCCTCATGCTCCTGCGAATCCATAGGTGGTGTCCAGATGGTGAAGTGTGTGACTTAGGAAGTCGGCCATGGATGTGACTCTGGAAGCTCGTGGGGAGCTCAGTACAAGCAGGATTCAAAGGGGCGAGGGTTGGGGAAGATAGAGGAGGGTGTGGAGGTGTCCACTGTGAAACCAATCACTCTATGGTGGCCAACCGTCGGAGATTGATTAGGCTCACTCATTCCGGCTCGACGAAGAAGAAGAACCAATTTGGATATTTTATGTGAAATGTTGATCTTTCTTTTGCAAATTGTTGAATTTATTTGCATATGTTGAAAGGGGTTGTTAACAGTGTTGAATGCAGTAACTGTATGATAACCGAGGATGTTTTCCTGTCAATTTGGTAAATCACTTGAATTTCAAGTGTAACCGGCTATTACCAGGAGATAATCTCGACATCTTGATATGCAACTTCAGGTGGAACTTGTGATTACTAGAAAATGTTTTTTTCATTCTAGTGGAACTTCGAATAACGGAATTGGTAATTGCCATGTTTCCCTGCTAACCAGTTTATACATGGTTGTGTTTATTAGAGTTTAGGATTTTGGGTTTTCGGTTTTTATTCAGTATTTCACCAACATTCTTATATTATTCCTTTCACTTTTCAAAATTGCTTTCTCAACATTCCCATATTGTTACTCGAATATTTTTAAATTGTTTCATCAACATTCCTGTATGGTTACTTGAACATTTCACCAACATTCACATATTGTTTCTTTAACATTTTCAAATTGTTTTCTCAACATTTCCATATTTTTTTTCAACATTTCACCAACATTCTTATATTGTTACTTCAACATTTCAAAATTTGCTTTCTCAACATTTTTCCGCTGCCATAGAAGGTTGTACTGGTTAGTGTTCTGGGTTGTTGGGGTGATTCCATCCTATCAGGTTCAAAAGGTTGTATGGGTTAGTGACGACCATGTGCCCCTGCCATAGAACGCTGGGTTATTGGTGGCGACTCCATTCTATTGGGTTCAGAAGGTTGTACAGACAGGGGCGACCATGTCCCTTCTGCCATAGAAGACTAAACTGGTTCGGTTTCGGCCCCTGCCATAAAAGGTTGTACTGGTTAGGGCTCTGGGTTGTTGGCGGCGACTCCGTCCTATCGGGTTCAGAAGGTTGTACAATTTAGGGGCCGACCATGTACCCCCTGCCATAGAAGGCTAAATTGCTTCGGCTTCAGGCCCTGTACTGGTTAGGGTTCTAGGTTGTTGGGGGTGGCTCCGTCCTATCAGGTTCAGAAGAATGTTCGGGGTTTGGGGCGGCCATATGCTTCCTGCCATAGAAGGCTAAATATCTTCAGTTTCGGGCCTGATGCCATAGAAGTCTATACTTGTTAGGGTTCTGGTTGTTGGGGGCGACTCTGTCCTATCGGGTTTAGAAGGATGTTCAGAGTTTGGGGCGGCCATGTACCATTGCCATAGAAGGCTAAATTGTTTTGGCTTCGGGCCCCCTGCTATAGAAGGTTGTACTAGTTAGGGTTCAAGATTGTTGAGGGTGACTCCGTCCTATCGCAGAAAGGTGTAAGGTTCAGGGGGGCGACTATGTGCCCCCTGCCATAGAAGGCTAATTTCTTTTGGATTTGGTCCCCCCTGCAAATAGAAGATTGTACTAGTTTGGGTTCAGGGTTGTTGGAGTCAACTCCAACCTATTGGATCTAGCCCAACATTTATGTATATCTAGGTCAACGTTTTTGTAAATCTAGGTCAACATTTCTGTAGAACTTGCTCAACATTTTCTCAAGAACTAGGTCAACATTTCCCAGAATCTAGCTCAACATTTCCCTAAATCTAAGTCAACATTTCTCTAAAACTAGTTCAATATTTCTCTTAATCTAGTTTAACATTTCTCTAAATATATATGTCAATATTTACCGTGGACTATTGTGTAAATAAATATTTTATTTCAATATTCTAATGACAAATAATATAATTGTAATTTCATTTTTTATTTCACAGGTGCATGTCATAGATGATATCAAATATATAGAATTTGTAATTACACATATTTGATATATATTTTATGTTCATCATTTACAACTTTAGTGTAATGTCCTGGATTTGTAAGCATGCAAAGAATGCCTCGGATTTATAAACTTGGTCGCAAATATCAAATTGAGAGAATGCATTTCCCACCTTATTTTAGAGATTCGAAGTTGCAATCTGAAAATTGAAATTTGTATTTGCAAGTTTCCACCCATTATTTTCCCTTTATGACCACGTGCCCGCAATAAAGTCAAGAAAGCAATCTGTGTTTTGGTGTGTAAAAAATCAAGCAATTGTGTATTTTCGTGGCCTAAAAAAAATCAATGAATCAATTTGTATTCTTTAGCGGTCAAAAAAGTCAAGAAAGCGACAATAAACTAGTTGCGGTGGAAAATAAAACAGAGCATTGCGATACGCGCGGACAAAAAATGTCATTGTTTATTAATAAGTTTTTTGGGCTTTAAAGCCAACATATTTAACTAGCTTCCGCAAGCTATAAAGAGCCCCCTGCCACACTGCCACCAACAAGTTTTGTGTTAGCATGTACGACGGTGGTCGGCGGCTAGTAGTCTATTTGTACTAGCAACTTCATCCGACGTGCCCTTCAATTAATGAGAAGAGAGAGGAGTCCGCCGTCGTCTCGCGAGTGGACGACAGGAGCTCGTCTTCCTAGATTATACTGCCGCTCGCGCTCCGTTGTATGAGAGCAAGTATAATAAGGTCTAGTCAGCAGGCTAAGAACTTGTCCACGTCACAAAAATCTTATGTGGAGGAGAGAGAGAGGAGGAGAGAGAACTGGGCGGGCTGTTCGTGACTCGCCCGGCTAAATCACAGTTCACGAGGACGAAGCGCTCGTTCTCAGTCTGCTGCCGGCGACTCGACAAGGAGTTTCTTCTTCATCTGGATCCCGTGTGCCACCCCACCGTGTGGAAGCAAAGACCGGATGCGAGGTGCTGCAGCATGCGCAAGCGCCGCATGGGCAGCCGTCGGGGCACCCCCTCACGAACAGAGATGAGAGAAGCAGAGAACAGGCAGCAGGCCAGCAGGTCACGAACGTGGCTGTAGGCCAGGTAAGGTCCGTTCGTTTGGACCTGGAATGAGGCCAGGTGATCATGGTTAATACAAATAAATTTACGGTTCCAGCTGAAACAGTTCCAAAGTCCTGTTCCGGCATAAACGAGTTATTTGCTAGCTAATCCTGATGGCATATCGTTTTGTTAGATAGCTTGACAAGAGTGCTACGGTGTTTATCTATTTGGAATGCTGCATATGTTTTACATGTGAATGGCCATAGAGATGCTGACCACAATAGATGATTTACCCATACAAGCACTAAATACCTATATATTTAATACAACCCTTCTCTTAGCCAATTTAATAGCCAAGCCACTATACAAGTTAGCTATATTGCTGGCTTTATATGACATGGCACTTGTATTTAGCCGGCAGCTGGCTAAATCATTAGCCATGCTCTGAGCAGTTCCCAGAGAGGACGATGCCGGCCGATCTGGTGCGGCGGGACTTGCCCTGAGACTTGCGCGGTCCCGCGGGAACTCGCGGCAAAAAATTTTCTCCACCCGTGCATTCCTCTTCGTATATTTGCTTCCCCAAATTTCCAATCCCATCCATCTAGATCCTCGATCCAATCGACGATGTGGCGAGAAGAGCTAAAGGCGGCGGCCACACATGGTCTGCTAGAGGCAGCGATGACGCGGGAGCAGAGGGATGCGAGGTCGTGGCAGGAGAGGAAGCGGGAGGCCTCGGCACGAGAGCGGAAGGCGACGACTGCTGCGTCCGAGGAGATTGGCGCGGCTGCGTCACTGCAGTGGGAGAGCACACGCAGCACTGCAACCCTAAATATGACTGAAACATTTGGCGCGCCTTGCGCACCCTATTTTGAGAATAAGAATAATCTAAAAAATCAACATGTTCCTATGTTTATAATTTTTTACACACAAAATATATGAGAACATCCTAAAATTAAACCCATGCAGCATGTTGTTACAATACATCATGACCAGAATAAACACAAAAAGACTGGTGCAAACACTTATGCAAAGAGATAAGCACATATGAGCATACAAACGCAAGAACCCAACATTGCAGCTGTCACATATTGCATATTTGTTCTCTAGTAGTTAATCAGGAATTGTGGCACAAAATTTCTCTGTTTGGCTGATAGTTTTTTTTCTCAAGCGATGAAAGATAGACTAACATAACCCATACTCCTTCTGTTCCAAAATAAGTGTTTTTTTTAAAAAATTCCACACCTTATTAGTCATGAAAAATAACCATATTACCCCTAATTAGTATAGTAGTTGTGATCAAATGACACACTCTCGATAAATGCACATGCATTGGACAAGAAACAACATCAATTAAGCACTTGATTGGTTCCATGCGCTTCTCTATATGATTTTTTATTTGTACTTGGTATTGCTTTAATTAGATGAATCATATTGTAGGCTAAAAAATCACTTATTTTGGGACGGAGTTAGTACCATAGTACTTGCAAGTTCTTGCCTCGAAGGTCGATAAACAACAAGTTGAATAAGAAATTGATAGATATAGGAACCACATGAACTATGAGTCATAATAGATCAATTAAAAATTTATTTGGTTCTACGTGCTTCTTTAAAAAAATCTTAGTACTTGGTGTTGTTTTAATTAGTTGAATCTCACCACACGCCAAAATAATACTTTTATGGGACAAAAATCTGTGTACAATTATTTTAGGATGGAGTGAGCTCTACTTTAGTTGCAAGTTTTTTTTGTGCCTGAAGGGTCAATAAACAAGAAGTTGAATAAGAGATTGATAGATATGCAAACCATGTGAATCATAAATTAAAATAGATTAATTAAGCATTTGATTAGTTCTTACGCTTCTCTATACTATTTGTTTCTTAGTTTTCAACATGTCATTAATTAGATGAATCTCACTACAAGCTAAAAGATTTTTTTTATGGGACAAAATTTGAATACTAAAATAATACTACCTCCGTATCCTTTTATTTGGTGTTGGTTAGTTCATTTTTGAACTAACCAACGTCAAATATAATGGGTTGGAGGGAGTATTTATTTTAGGATGGAGGGAGTACCATTGAGTTCTTTGTGCTCAAGGGGTCGGTGAACGACAAGTTGAATAAGAACTCGATAGATATATAAACCACATGAACCATAAATTTTCAAGTTAGTAGTCCGTGTTATTCCTAAATTAGTAGTCTATGTTATCAAATATATAAATCATGAGCCACTCAAAATATCAATCTATCTGCGAACTAAGCGTGGCTTAATTGGTTAGGTTTCTTGTGGTGGCACCTACCCACCCAGGTTCAAGTCCGCAACTCGGCATGAGTGTCGCCCAACACTATTCTTTTAGTGGTACGTGATGTGCTCATTGACAACGATACGCATGTGGTGACTTCGTCGTTCTTAAGATCGGAACAATGATACGTAAACTACATGAACCATAAATTTCCAAGTTAGTAGTACGTGTTATTCCCAAATTAGTAGTTCGGGCTATCAAATGTATAAATCATGAGCCCACTCAGAATATCAATTTATCTACGAACTAAGTGTAGCTTAATTGGTTAGATTTCTTGTGGTGTAACCTGCCCACCCATGTTCGAGTTTTTGACTCGGTACGAGTGTCGTATTTTTTGATTTATTTTCAAGGATTTAATCAGTGCTATTCTTTTAGTGGTAGACGACATGCGCATCGACAATGATACGCCTGTGGTGACTTCGTTGTTCTCAAGATTGGAAGAGCCGACCTTGTCTTTTGGTGACGCTCATTGAGGTAAGGTTTGCATGAGGTAGAGTTTGAGTATGTGCATTCATTCGGGTGCATTGTGTTTTGCACTGGCGACATACCCATCGACAACAATGCGCCTGTGAGACTTCGTCATTCTCACAATTGGAACAGCCGGCTAAGTCTCTTGATGGTACTCGTTAAAGCTGCTAACGGTTCGGTGTGGAACCGGTTTCTATAGTTTGGACTTTGTCCTGGTTGGCTTAGGTTCGGTCGGAATGGGCTGACAGCGTAAAGTGGTCTAGTTTGGTTTGGTTTGCATAAACAAATTACAATTTATATCGGTTCCAAGTATCCCACGCAGCCAGCGAACAGGAACTCCCGAGGCCAGCAGCAAAAGGATTCTAGGATAGCTGAAAAGGTGAGACAGTGCCAGGGCCAGAGCAGCCAGCCGGCCAACGTCACCAGGAACCCTTCAATAGCAACTATGGGGACGTCCCCGTCGAGGAGAGGCAGATAATCTGTTAGCTTCTTTTGCTTACGGTTGGCTGTTCTAGTACGAGAGAAATTATTCAAGCTGTATGCACGCTCCTCTAATGAACGCTAGCGCAAGCTGTACACACGTACTAGTTGGGGAATTGGGTGAAAACCGTAGGTTCAGTTTGGTTTTGGTTTAAAAACGTTGGCACATTAGTTTGGTTCGGTTTTTGAGACATGCAGTTTGGTGGGGTGGGGTCTGATCGACGACCAGCCAAGCAAGTGGTTTGGTGCTGTTTTGGTCTGGATCTCAGACCATTAGCACCTTGTACTACTCGTAGAGGTAGGATTTACGTGTGTGCGCATTTACGTGTATACTGTAATGGTATATAAAAAAATATTAATATATTATGTAGATGACTCGTGCGACAAAAATTAAGATTCTTTATCCATATAAAAAATAATATATTATGGGGCCAACGACCTTGGGCTCACCCCAAACCCCATGGCGCAGCTAGCAGGAGGGCAAGCAAAAGGGAGCGTGGCTGGAGAGGCCACGCGTCTGCCCCCGGAGGCAGCGAGGGGCTAGCAAACGCGGAGAGAGCTCGGAGACCCCGTGACCTTTAAGAAACTCCGATGACATTTTATATTGTGTCTGTGTCCGCTGGTGCTCGCTAATGTGAACAGATCATTGTGCTCTCTAGTGTGAACGGATCATTGTGCTCTCTAGTGTGCACTTGTGCTCTCCAGTGGTTGCTGGTTTTCACCCGTGTGAACTTGTGCTCTCTAGTGTGATTGTGTGAACAGGTGTTTGCTGGGCGCATTATAAAAAAGTTGCCAAGGGGAGTACTAGGCATCAGCCCTTCTGTAAATTTTCATATACTCGTTCCTGTCAATGTCGCTAGGTGGTGAAGCCTCTGATGAAGCCGTGCATCCTGATGCAGCTCTGCAACTTGATGGCGACACCAAAGTGGAGGTATACAACATGTCGCAGTATGGGCATGTTTAGTTGGTGAAAGTTACAAAACTAGTTTATAAATTTGTAACTTTGGAACTAAACACCTCTATAAACTTTTGGTTTCCACAAGTTTGTCAAACTTTGGGACTTTACAAACTAGTTTCCAAAGTTTGCCAACTTTCACGAAACTAAACATGCTAGTTGGTAAAAGTTGCAAAACTAGTTTCCAAAGTTTGCCAACTTTCACGAACTAAACAATCCAGCTGGTGAACGTTGCAAAACTAATTTGCAAATTTGCATCCTTGGAACTAAACACCTTGTCGGGATCCAATATTATGGATACCCAAAGCTGGCCACTAGAGTATTTGGAGATGGTTTTTCTGGATTTATTTTCGTAAAGGAAAACGGCCAAAAATCAAAACCACGACGTCACATGACATCAGGCAAGGCACCTCCGAGTGGTTTGGAGCCCATCCGAGTGGTTTGCTGGCCTAAATGCAAGCCATTTATTTTTGTGAAGGAAAACGGCCAAAAACAAATAGCATATTACCTCAAGCCAAGCACGTCCGAGTGCTTTGGCACGCAGCATGCAAGCCAGGCACGTCCGAGTGCTTTGCTGATGCAAGCACCACTTGAGCGGACTTCGCCCGCTCGACTAGTCTCCGTTCGCCCGACTAGTTCTCCGTCTCCAACTGGTTCGCTCCTTCGCAACGAAGCAACCTCCGAGAAGACCGTAGCACCCGAAGTCAAGTTGCTACACTGTGCCAACCACTCCCTGACACCACTGGCAGCAGCAGGGCATGGCTACAGTACTCAGAAGGACAACGGGCCCCACGACATGGGCAGGCACTCCTCCTTTTCTCCCTTTTTACCGTGTACTCTATCTCGTTTTCTTTCCACTTTACAGTCTCCCCTTGAGATATAAAAGGGGAGTCTGGCCTCCTGCGCGAGGCAGAGGGACTCGAGTCCTCCTCTCACTCTCTCACTGTTCCTCTTCCTCCAGCCAGACTTGGCTCTCACACCAGAGACTTGGGAAGCTCTCCCTCTCTCACCCGTTTGTATCCCCCTACTACAAACCAGCGCAAATAACACAAGCAGCACGAACTGGAGGTAGGGTGTTACTCCCCGGAGGCCCGAACCAGTATAAATCCTTGTGTCCCCCTTTTGCGCAACCGTCCGAGGCCCGACGCGCACTCCACGATTTTATTACTTGCCGGCGGTAAAGAACCCCGACAGTTGGCGCCCATCGTGAGGCCTTTGCGCGTCACGTCTTTCTCCTTGCAGGTTGTGGATGGTCAACCAATCTCAACTCCGTCGTCATCTTCGACTCATGCTCCACGTCTTTTCGGACTTTCTCAACATCGTCTCCCCGGCTCGGCACCCCGATCGGTGACGAGCCCGACTGCGCCGGCCGGATCGACCAGCGGGCCTCAACCCACACTACTGGAGAACTCGCCATCGGTCACGGTTCGTAACCCTCATAGGTACCGGTTCTGGAACCGTA
>CM014274.1:38569504-38614274 GCA_004135705.1 Alloteropsis semialata
GGTAGTGGAAAGTGATCCTTCCTTGTAGCCTTATTCAATTTTCTATAATCTATGCACATCCTCCAACCCATAACGGTCCTTTGCGGTATCAATTGATCCTTCTCATTTTTTTCACCACCGTAAGTCCTCCTTTCTTCGGTACACAATGCACGGGGCTAACCCATTCACTATGTGGTACAGGATATATAATTTCGGCATTCAATAATTTGATGACTTCCTTCTTAACCACATCACGCATAGCATGGCTCAACCTCCTTTGATGCTCCACAACGGGTTTGTGTTGGTCTTCGAGTTGTATGTGATGAGTATAAAAGGCTGGACTTATACCTTTCAAGTCATTAATAGTGTACCCAATCACCTTCTTGTGCTTCCTCAACAATTTCAACAACTTGTCCGTCTCCTTCGGGTTTAGTTCATCGCTAACGATCACCAAGAATGTCTTCTTGTCCCCTAAAAATTCATATTTCAACCCCTTGGGTAATGGTTTCAATTCAACATCGGGTGCTTCCGATTCTTCTTGATGCAAATCTCCGATATCCTCGTATTTTTCCTCTTCCAATATTTCGTGTTGTGCTTCTAGCCCTTTGGATGCTTCCTTTAGTTCTCTATCTTGATCATCATGAGTGCTTCCATTCTCCATTGCTCGTTGGAGAGGGTCCCTGAAAGAATCAACAAAGCGAAGGCTCTCTACCTCTTCGTTATCAAGAGGTAGAGGTAAGGCAACACATGAAGCATGTAGAAAGTCATAAGTGTATTTAGTTCCGTCTAACTCAATTGTGACTTTACCCTCTCTGGCATCAAGAACCGCATTAACCAACTTAAGAAAAGGCCTACCAAGAATTATGTCATCATGTTCATCATGGCAAGCATCAAGCACAAAAAAGTCAGTTGGAATAATTTTACCCGAGATAGCAACATCTAGATCTCTAAGAATGCCCAAAGGTTTGGTTGTCTACCATCTCCCACGATTAATTTAGTGGGTGTAGGAGCAAGATTCAAAGTTTCACGGAAAAATTCATCAAAGACTTTAGAGGGCATGACACTTACATGGGCTCCGGTGTCGCATAAAGTTTTGCAAAATATTTCTCCATTTATTGTGTAACTTATGTGTGGAGTGGGCAGCGTTGTACCTTGGTCAATGTCGCATTTATCATGACTAGGTACGCGAATGGTGATGACTCCAGTTTTACTCCCATGATTTTCTTCACTTCGGCAACATGATCGGGGTCTATCTCCACTTCTTCGTCGAAAAGCTTCCGAATAATATCTCTGGCTGATCCCTTGTCCAATATGTAGCCCGTATGTTTATCCTGTAGGAAATCCGACTCTATAGCTTTTATGGACTTCTTTTGATTCGGATGTGGTCTTCCTTTGTCAAATAGTTCACCAAAGTCAATCGGGATCCAATCCATTTGCTCAAATTCTTTTAGCGACTTTGTGTTTGCTAGACTCCTCCCAATTTCCACCTCCGGCTTGCTCTTTCTTGAGTCATGGACCGGTGCTTCTTCATCATGGGTTGCTCTTGTAGCCTTTTCATGCTTTGGTTGCTCTTCCTTTGCATCCGGGGCATCTTTTCTGAAAATTCAAGCAAGCACCCCCACTCGAGGTTCTTGCTCAACGTCTCCCGAAAGGCGATTTTCTCAATCTCTTCACATGGCTGCCCCCTTGCTTATTTTTTATAGAATTTGAGTAGCTTCCATGAGTGTTTTCTCCATGAGATCCCCTCCTGCATACATTTGTACGAATTCTATGCATTTGGGGGTTAGGGAAAAATAGAAGGTATGCAAGAGTACATCAAAGGAAAATCCTAGCATTGGTCCTTATTCGATTAATCCATTAAATCTATCCCAAGCTTGATCTATTCCTTCGTCTTCTCCTCGCGTAAAATTGATCACTTGCCTCCGAATGTATTGGATTTTGGTTATCAGAAAGAACCGTGCACAAAATTTCTTCATTAACTCATTCCAATTTCCTTTCACCTCGAAGGATGCAAGTGCGTACTATCTTTTTGCTTCATCTGCAAGTGAGTACGGGAAAAGATTCCATCTAAACCAAGCTAAAGGAACTCCATCTTGTTGTACCGTGTTGCATAGCATCGTGAACCACTTGATGTGTCTATATGAATTGTCCATCTCCACCCCTCTAAATGGATCTCCTACCGCCATCTTGATGATTTGAGGCTTGATCTCGTACTCGATGGCTTCAAGTGTCGAATCTGATTTTTGCATGTCGAAGTCCTTCGATTGCGGGCTTGCATAATCCCTAAGTGATTTTTCTCCTTCTTCCATGGGTTGAACCACAAGAGCCATCTAGACAACAAAAACAAAAACAAAAACAAAGATTTTTCTAGAGAAAATGTTAGGTGTTAGTAACCAACAAAATTAATACAAAGTTAAACGTAGCAAACTAGCTTGTTCGCCGGCAACGACGCTAGAAAAGCTTGTTGACGGCTCTTAGGCGCGCCAATTAGTGAATCGCAAGCGTACGGATCGTGTATAGCTTTTCCCTTAGAGTATTCCCCGAAGGTTTATCAATCCATATAACAAGGGATTACTATGCTTAACTAAGCACTAATAACGTTAGCAAGAAGGTTCTTTTATCAAATGATGGTATATGAAAGTAAGAACGATCTAACCTAATCTATGTTATGAGTGGTAGAGAGGTGTGCACAAGATATGGAGAGCATTTGCCCATAGGGCCTAAGATCACCTTGAGATGTAATCGCCAAGCAAGAAAGAACCAATCTAATCTATCAATGATAAAGATGTGAACCAAACTTAACACCCCCCTCCCCCCTCTCCCCGCATACTGTCACTACACAAGGGTATTCAACTATCGAACTATAGGAACATGAAGCGTTGATGTAATCTAGGCATGTGAGGCAACGAGCGATGCATACCCATAGCAATGCTGGCCAGCTATTAAGATGAAAGGTACCATCAACTAAGAACATGATAGATTGATCTCACAAAAGGATTCAACAATTACAAATCAAGATCTCCTTACAACCCTATGGACAAACAAGGACTTAACCCCATGAAGCAAGGCATGGCGTCACGATTCATGGTGTGGAAGCCTCCGGCGAAGATCGAGCTCCTCACTGTCCTCCAACTTGAGACGACGCCCGGAAGACGGCTAGGGCTTCCGGCGGCACCTCCTCCTTGTGTTTCTCTTCAATGACGGCTTTAGATCTAATCCAATCCTCTCTCTTTCATGAGGTCGTCCTCAGGGGGTATTTATATAGATCTCTAACGAATGACGGCGGAGGGAAACCCTAGGGTTTGCCTTTACTTCGTGCTGAAGAAAGGAGAGCGCGAGCGGGCCCCAGATTGGGCTGGGCCGGCCAGCACAGAGGCTCCAGGCCGGCCGGCCTGGGCCTTTTCTGGCTCGCCTCGTCTCCATCTTTCGCATGCTAGCCTTCCTCCTTAAATCTTATCCATGTAGGTACTTTGGTCCACGTTCAAACTCCTCCAAATATGTCGTATTTCCTGTCAAATCACAATATGCTCCAAAATACAAGACACATTCGAAAATGGGGTTATTTCAGGTGCTAAGTGGCGGGTTAGTATAAGAATTAGTCTAAAACCAATGTCAAATCAGCCCTAAAAGTGTACCAATAATGACCATCAACAGCCCTCTGCCGGCCTACGAGATCCGCCCCTTCCTCCCTTCTGTGCCAATGAGGTCCGCCTCTTCTTCCCTTCTGTGCCGACAAGGTCCGCCCCTAGCTTGTGCCAATCCCGGCGAGCTCCTCTGTGTGGTCCCTGGGCAGCCATGGCGGGGTCGAGCACCGTGAGGTCGAGCGCCGATGAGCCCACCAGCCTCCGCCCAAATATGGCCATGGAGGTTTGCCGCAGGGTACCGCCGCCGCACGGGGGAGCGCCCGCGGGGCGC
The DNA here is from genome assembly GCA_004135705.1 of Alloteropsis semialata. Classification (NCBI taxonomy): domain Eukaryota; kingdom Viridiplantae; phylum Streptophyta; class Magnoliopsida; order Poales; family Poaceae; genus Alloteropsis; species Alloteropsis semialata. Next base: position 38,573,399 of record CM014274.1, read on the forward strand.
CGGGCTGCAGCCGGCGGCGAGGAGGAATGCCTTCGTGCAGTCCCCGGGCCGCAGCGGCGGGGCGCGACTAGGGATGGCACCCGTGGATTCCGGTGCGGGTGCAGCGAAAACCCACCCACAGAAAAACCCGCACGACAAAAAAAACCCGCGACACACCCACGGGTGGATATCCGCACCCGCACCCGCGCCCGCCGGGTTTCGGGCGGGTCTTGGGTGCCCACGGGTCTAGTAACAGCACTGACAGAAACAAAATTACTTCATTAGCATTTCACATCACAGTTCCAAATTTAGTCTCCAAATCAATATAAAAATTCATAAGTTGGTCTCCAAATCAACACAGATTGTGGCAGTCACACAGATTAACAGATAGAAATATAAACAATCATAAGTTGGTCTCCAAATCAACACATCACAGTTCCAAAGTCTCCAAAATCCAAACAAACACATCATGACATCACAATAGTGGCAACAAGTTTTACAATGCAGTACATCACAGCCACCATTCAAATTAATGTATGAGAAGTCTCAGAGACTCAGATTGATGCTTCCATATGCATTTAGGTGCAGCCATCAATCAATAATGTCCGACTCAGGTTCGTCCTAATAGAAAAATAGTAGAGAAAGTAAGAAAGCATTTAGATTATAATTAACCAGCAAGAAAGATTAACTAGTTAGAAGAGCTTTGTGGCTGTACCATTTCTTCTTCTTCATCGTCAAGACATGTCATCAATGCATTCATAATCAGAGACTCAGGACCTAAATCAAACAAGATTGACATGTTAGTGTTATCATGTGTGAGAGAAATCAGAACTTCTATAAATGTAAAACAAAAACTAGCATATATACCTAACATGTCAACACGAGACCAAGCTTGCATACACATCAATGCTTCCACCATTTTTGGAGCAAGTCTACTGCGACTCGGGCTTATAATTCTCCCACTAGTGCTAAAAACTGATTCCGATGCAACTATTGTTACAGGAATAGCCAAGATATCTTGAGCAATCTTTTGCAACGTGGGATATTTCATCCCTGCATACTGCCACCAATGAATAATGTCCAGGTCTGTTGTTCTTGGCCACAGTGGCTCCTCTAAGTACAAATCCAATTCTGTGCGCACATAAGTAGTTGTGGATATTGGCTGAGAAGACAGATATCTATCAAATATGTCAACTACTGCTATATCTCCATTTCGCACAGTGCTACTGCTACTTCTAGAAGTACCAACACCATCTGTTGTGCCAACACCTTCCATAGAACCTTCGTATTCCAACACCAAATCATACAACAAATCTCTAACTTTCTTCACTTCAGTGAACCATGTATGCCCATAAATTTGTTAAAACATAGCATTCAGGAACTGCAATTTATAGCGAGGATCTAGAACAGTAGCAACTGCCATAAGACCATGGGTATCTGTCCAATACTTTAGAAATTTTTCTTTCATCTTTGCTGACATCTCTTCTACTTTGGGGATATTACTAGTTTGCCAATTAGTAATAGCCAAATAAATTCCACAAACTTTTGGAAAGAAAAGGTTTGCTGTAACATAACTAGTGCCTGACAGCAGATCTGTTATATCATAAAACAACACCAGCCTGTCACAAAGCTGCCTAGCAAAATTCCAATCATCTATAGTAGGACGAAAAGGAGCACATAGTTTTTCACGGGTTGCTAGACGTCAAAAACAGGTATATATTCTAGTGCAGTACTCAACATGAGATAAGTGGAATTCCATCTAGTTTTCACATCAAGAGCTATCTTTTTGTCATATTTAAGGTTCTCTTGGCCAACTGCCTTTTCAAAACGCCCATGTCTTTTAGGTGTGGCAGTCCAAAACTGAACACTTTCACGGACTCTATCAATGCCCTCTACCATGACAGACAGCCCATCTTTCACAATTAAATTGATGATATGTGTAGCACAACGCATATGCATCAGGGTACCATTTAACATAAGAGAGGGAAGAGGCATCTTATCTTGCATTTTGTCCATAAGATTATCATTGGTGTTGCAATTATCAAGAGTCACTGTTGAAACCTTCCTCTCAATCCTCCAATCCAACAAAACATCATGGAGCACATCACTTATAGCTTCAGCTGTATGTGGGTGTGGTACAACAACATAATAAAAATATTAGATAACTCAAGGCAGCAAGTAGAAAGCATAGCATTGTACAATGTACAATCAACAAAGAAACAACAGATCTTATTACCTTAGAAGGAAACTTTTCAGCTTCCAATCATCATCAATAAAATGTACCGTCACTGCCATATACCCTTTCTTTTGGTGATTGGCTGTCCTAGTTACAGCAATTCTAGCTTGAATCTTTTGAAAGTATTTTGTCATGGAAATCTTTTGCACTTCATACATATCCAATATATCCTTTCTAATTGTGTTTCTTGACACTACTTTAAACAAAGGTTGCATGGCAGCACAAAACTTTCGAAACCCAGCATGGTCAACAATAGATAATGGATACTCATGCACACATATCATCAAAGCTAGCTCCTTCCTACAAAGATCTTGATCAAAGACATACTTCTCAACAACAACAGGACCATCCGATTTTGCAGACAACTTTAGAGTAGACTGTTTTAGGCCTTTCCTAGCATTTCTAGAGTCACAAGTGGTTAGATGACCACGCAAATGACTTGTGCCATTCTTTGTTTTAGCTGAAAGCAATTTGTGGCACCAATTACATTCAGCTTTAGGTTTACCTCCCACTATTCTTTCAGTAAACTCTGTCCATACTTCAGATTTTCTCCTCTTATTCCCCACTTTCACATCACCATCATCATCTACTAAATCTACCACATCGGTGTCATTACCTTGTGCTGGAGTTTCCTGTGATGGACAAGGTGCTGTTGAATCAACAGCAGCGCCAGAGGATGGGGTTGGATCTCTGGAAGCCGCACCTCCTGCACCAGAGGATGGAGTTGGTGGCCTACTCCCAGATCGACAAGGACGTTTAGATCCTTGCACTCCACTACCACTAGTTGCTGGAGTAGACATGCTGCTGAATCAAATAAATAGTGCTGCAAGATCACAAGAACAGCCTTATGTCAACTATATGTCCATGTTCCATTCCAAATACATCACAGTAGAGAAGTAATGCATGTGTTTGAGTGTTGATTTGCCCCACCTACTAGCTGATTTGCTCCTCGGCTACCAGAGTTGCCGCCGGCCGCTGCCTGCAGCCGCGACAGCCCGCAGCCACAAAGGGCCGTCGAGCGGTAGAGGGAGTGCGGCCGTGCGGGTGCGGCACTGGCGCACTGCGGGCGGCGGGCCTGCGCCCTGCGAGGCTGCGACGGTCGGCGCCTCGGGCCTCGGCGGACGTCGGGGTTGGGGAGACGCCGGACGCGGTCAGCCGGTCACGGACTCGCGGGTCGCGGTCGCGTCTCGGTCTCGCGCGGATGCGTCGAGCACCGTCGCGACGCCTCGCGAGCCGCCGAGTGGGGGCCGGGGGGTGGCGCGGATCGGAGGATGCGGGGGCACTGGTTGCGGCGCTGCGGCCTGGGATGGGATGGGGATTGGGGGTGTTCGGGCGGATGGGAATAGCCGAATAGATGAGCTAGGGTTTGTAGAATATATACCAGAGTTGTATTTGGGCTGGGCTAAGTTTTTTGGGTTGGGCTTTTTTTACTGTTCGGGCGGGTGCGGGTTCACCTGCGGGTGAAATTCTAGACCCGCATTATACGGGTGCGGGTGCACCCGCGGGTCAAATTTGAGACCCGCACCCGCACCCGTCGGGTCTGAAACCCGCGGATACCCGCACCCGCAGGTTGAATTGCCATCCCTAGGCGTGACGGCAGCCCCTCCAGCGACATGCACAATGCAGGAGGAGGGAGCATAGCAGGGTACGGGGCAGGGAGGAGGAGGAGGAGGAGGGGGATTCTCATTGTAGGGAAGAAGAGATGGGAGAGGAGACTGACATGTGGGTCCCAATTACAAAGAGCATATTAGACTTTTCACAACAACATCCTTTTTTTTAGAGCTGGATCTATGAATTTTGCCAAACATGTAGACAACTCTAATATTTTTGTGGAGTTGGTGGAGTGGAGCTGAAGAAACGTGGAGTTGGTGGATTGGAGTTGAAATATTTGGAGTGGAGCTCTGCCAAACACACCCTAAGTCAAATCTTTTATAATTTTTATGAAATTTATAGAGAAATATATTAGTTTTCACAATACCACATGATTAAATTTATGAGTATTTACAGAAGATTTCATTATTTATTTATTTCTTTATTATCATTAGATTCACAAGTTTCATAATGGAAAAAGTCCATTCTACCTCCCTCAACTGTAACCAAAGTCCAGCTTTCCTACCTAAACTCCAAAACCGGGTAAAACACCTCCCTCAACAATCAAAACCGTTCAGTTAACCTCCCTGTCCTGGTTTTCAACGGTTTTCACATACGGTTCTGTCTTTTTCAATTAAAAATAAATCTAGTAAATACCTAATGAGGTAATTAAACCACAAAAAATATCTCTAAGCTTTTAGAAATTTTGAGAAAAATCATATAGATAGATTATGATAAACTCAAATAACATATTTAGATCTCGTGAAATATATATAGAATCCTCTAAAAATTATATTTAGCTCAAGTAAAATAATAAAAATATGAGATGTAACTAACATGAATACAAAATGGAAAAATATAAAAATAAAAATAAAAGTAATATTAAAATATTCTACTCTATGTATAATGCATCTTGAATACTCCGCAATAAAAACATGAGATCTAGCTAACATGAATACATTCAACATGAATGCATTTAATGTTAACATATGTTACATTTATTATGGTTACATCTCATCTTTATATTATGGAAAGTTCCTAAATTGTTTTAGACATGAATTAGAATATTGTTGTAGTTTTCCATTTTTTGTTGATTGTTCTTATTTTACTTGAGCTAAATATAATTTTTGGAAGATTCGATACATATTTTCACAAGAAATTAATATGTTATTTGGGTTTATCATGTCTCAATCTATCTCTATGATTTTTCTCAGAATTTTTAGAAGTTTAGGGATATTTTCGTGGTTTAATAACATCATTAGGTATTTACTAGATTTATTTTTAATTAAAAAAATACAAAATCGTCTTTGAAAATCGCTTATAACTGTGGTAAGGAGGTTAAGTGAACGGTTTTGACAGTAGAGGGAGGTTGGTTACCCAGTTTTGCGGTTGGGGGATGAAAGATGGACTTTGGGCATAGTTGAGGGAGGTAGAATGGACTTTTTTCTTTCTGAATTGACACTCCGGCCACCGCAATTGATTCGGGGTGAGCCCATCAGTTTCGCAGGATTAGGCCCAGCAGTGTACCGGCCCATCTACAGTGGAGCGACATCCTAGCCCCGAAAGCCTTCTTCACACCCACCTCTCTCTCCTCCGGCGACGCCCGCAGCCGCCGCCACCCGTCCGCCTACCGCGCCGCCGCAGAGGTCTCATCCTCGCCTTTCCCCAAGGATAGCCGGAGCTCCCAGAAGAACAGCCATAAGAACCGATCATGGCCGGTACGGACCAAATCCTGAAGCCTCCCTTATCCCTCCTTCCATTCGCCCCAGGCCCTTCGGCCTCCCCGCTTTGCTCTGCTGCTAACCGCGCCCTTGCTTTTGTATGGTTCGCGATGGATTGCGGGGGAAGACTACGAGCAGGAGCAGGAGATGGAGGTGGAGGCGCTGCAGGCCATCCTCATGGACGACATCAAGGGTTCGTGCTGTCTACCTTTGTTCCCCTGTCTTCAGTTCCCTGCTTCCTCCAAGCTTTTGTTGCGGGGGACTCGTCCAGTGGATGCAGATTTCTTCTGCCAAATTTGATCCTTGTTACGTTGTGTGTCGGTGCTGATGCAGAGATCGACCCCAGCGAGAGTGGGATCGCCACCACAGCCAGGTGCTTCCAGATCCTACTCTCCCCTCAGGTAGTACTCCCAGCCAAGTCCAGCGTGTGACACGGCACAACTCTCTTAGAATTGTGTGAGTGATGCAGTGGCGATGATGAGTGCTGTGAGTTCAAGCCGCACAAGTTGGGAGTATTTGATGTATTTAGTGCTGCGATTGCTGCTCTATTGATGTTTATTTCCCAGTTTAGTTACTGGTCCCATTTACTTCTTTTGTCAGGATGACGATTTTGACGAGTCTGCTTATGTTCCAGGTAAAACCTTTTTTTTTTTTTTACTTTGACACATACCTGGTCCTCATGATCTAAAATTCAACACACAAACTATATAGATAGTGAAATACTCTGAAACACCATGCATTTATCTGATTTAATGTGATGGTGTAATGGCTTTGATTTGCAGTTCAACTGGCTCTGATCTTTGCACACACTGAGAAATACCCAGACGAACCTCCACTGCTGAATGTCAAAAGGTTTTGCCATTAACCTCATTGGCCAGCATGGCTGAAAGCAAACTCAACATCATGCGAGTGATAAATTTCTAGTCATGGTTTCAGTTCATGATACTTTTGGCATAATATATGTGCTTACTGTATTTCTAACTCTTGCATTGGATTGGAACACATTCATGCAGTGTTCGTGGAATTAAACCAGATGATCTTGCTTCTCTGAAGGAAAAGCTTGATCAAGAGGTATGCAAATACTCAGCTCCAAGTTTGGTCAATCTTATATAGCTATAAATTTTTAACCATGTGCAACAATTGAAGATCATTCTTTTTTTTAAAAAAAATTAAATAGTTCAGCATGAGCCAAATAAAGACGGGCAGTTATTATTTGTATTCTTCACGCAGAAAACTGTAGTTGTTGTCAACTCCTAGTTTGTTATACTGATACTATTGTGCCTTTCTAGGATTTGTAAAATGGTCATTGTGGATTAATTCTACTGGTATTACTTGCTCATATAAGCCCAGAGCATGTTACAAGCCTATTATTACTGTGAGGTATATTCATTACTGTCACTTGATATGTCATCTCATATTCTGTTGAACCTCTCATCATTAGGCAACAGAGTCTCTTGGAATGGCTATGATCTATACCCTCGTTTCATCAGCCAAAGAGTGGCTAAGTGAGAAATACGGTCAGAACAGAGGTGATGAGGAACCTGAAGATACTGAAGAGCAAGAAGAGGAGGTATACATGTTTCCTTATATGTTTTGCACTTTCTTTTCTATGTTAGAACTGGGTTCAGCTTTGCTGGTGAAGGTATTGAAATGGCCCTGGTTCCCAAATTAAACAGTTTGTTCTGGTTCCTCGATCAGAGACGGAGTTTTATGTGTGTTTGTGCTTTTTTTTTTGGAACTGTGCTATATGGTGCATGCTGGGAATTTAGTGCTTGGCTGCTTGTCCTTCTGAGTCAATTACAAGCAAATTTCAGTATATCTTGAATCTAGTATTTATGGAATCGTGATTATTTCCCTTCTGGAAAGTAACTTGCGGCACAGTATATAATTTATAATGGAAAAGGGTATTTTCTCTCCATGGTAGGTCATTGTACCTCATGGTGAAGCTGTTACTGTGGAGAGCTTCCTGGCCTGGAGAGAACGCTTTGAAGCTGAATTGGCCCTACAGCGTGCTAAGTAAGCATCCAGTAAATTATTTTTACATTTAGCTTTCTCTCAGTGACCACATGTAAGCTCTTGTGTTTACAGTTTACACACACCACATTTCCTTCTGATGGCATTTGATTCCCAATTTCTAAGAGTATCCAAATGTGTGCTTCGAGATAATGTTTCACATTTTTTGGACCTGCAGACTTATGCCAGATTCAGCTCTATCAGCCCCGAAGGAAAAGAAACTCACAGGACGACAGTATTTCGAAAGTGGAAGGCATGCCGTGGTACGTTGTCCTAGATTAGAAGTTTTTACCCCTCTTACCTGAATATAGTGAGACTGCAGCATAGTTACGGATATGCATAACTGTTGCTGACTATCATATCGTCAATCATTTTATGTATGTTTCTTGAAGTTCTACCTTTTATGGAACTATCGTATCTTCCATCTGTTTGTGTATGTTTATTGAAGTTCTACCTTGCATGTAACTATCTTTTTTCCAGAAAGGAGCAAGCACAGTTGTGGATGAAGATGAGGAAGAGGAGGAAGACATTGAATTTGATGATGATTTTGAAGGTACAACTTCCTGAGTCAGACTCTTGTTTACCTACATTAGATTTAGTTTGCCAGTAAAACCACACTTAAAACTTGTTACTATAATATACAGATGATGAAGAGGACATGCTTGAGCATTATTTAGCTGAACAATCAGGGAAGTCAACAGCTTAGGCTACAAGGCCAAACAAAAGTACGTTACTGGGCAGAGTTTACTATAGGAAACTCAGTGTGGTAATATGTTATGGGTGAAGCACCAAAGCCCATTATTTTGTGTGATTCTCATCATTGGGTTGCCACCTGGTGGACCTCTCCAAGCTTCTATCCAAGGCAAGGTGGCTGTGGGCTCAGAAATATAAGCTTAGGGTGTTGGAAGATCAAGTTGCACCTGCACAATGTACTTTGCTGTATAACCTATCGTGTTTTTAGTCAGGTATAACATGCATGTTTTACTGTGGTGCATGTTGCATAACTTCGGGGAGATCTTGGTGATACATACATGAAACACTTTACGCAATCCAAACTTCACTCTCCACCTATAGAAAGTTGAAGTGGATCTCTCTCATATTCACACTATAACTTCATTCAGATTCATGTTTGTTTGAGCTCAATAGTTTCGTTTTGTCTTGCGTTTTGGGGGATTGTAACAAATACACTGCAGCCTGCAGGTTCATCAAGCCATTGCTAGTATCTACCTGTAGATTTTCATCTGATACACCATTGTCGAACCATCAGTGATGGACAAACAAGTACGGGCAATGCATACAAAAGAATTGCTTCTATTTACTTCCCATTGAAACTGATGTTGATAACAACGGATAATACATTGCTAATCTACAACCTGATCTCTTCTATATTGTACGACAAAATCAAGGGTTTCCTTCCTACCAGAGGAATGTTTTTTGCGACCTTAGACGCACACTTTCCAGCATAAGCCAAGGGTGAATTCCAAGTACTTCGTGTTTGTAGTGCTTTACGATTTGATCCGCACAAACCGAACGTGTGGAGCATCGCAGCAGGAAATTATATTTTCCCTCACACCATTGACGTTCTAGTTGTAGCTTGACTGAATCCAAGGACCTCTAGTTGTAGCTTCTTGACTGAATCGAAGGCCTAACTAGACACATCCTTGATCGGTCATGGCTTGCGCAATATTTAGGAAACCGCAAATGTTCGCACCATGCACCAAAGACCTGCACAGAGAGTATAGAGATCACCTTCTAGACTAAAAGAAGGTGAAAGTATCAACCGTTTTTTCAGAGCACAAGAAAACAAACTCAGGGTTCTCTTTCATGATTCCATAATCTTGAGCAGCTTTGATTGACCTTTCGTATGTTTGCTTTATAGCATCCTGCTTGAACCCAACAGATGAAAATGAAGAAGAAAAACACAGAAGATATCACAATTTGGAAATATAGAAGGAAACGGGTAGGCAACAATGGAAACAGTCAGGAGCGGGCTTTACCTGGATTTTATTCTCAAAATCCTCCACCGACAACTGCATCAAATTAAACTCGGGGTTCAATTCAAGTTCTCCAAGTGCTACCTGTTATTGTTGAGACAAGCAGAAACTATGAACAAGGAGAAAACATATAACAGTTTCAGGTTGTCATTAAGGACGTGTGCCCAACTGAAGTGCAGCAACGACAGACTCAGAAAATGGTTTACTTAAATTTTTGATGTTGTAAAACAAGCCACAAAATTGTTCTGCCATCACATAGCTCCAGGACAAATGAACGGATTTGCAAGACCGCAGTGTATTACCCCACCAGCAGCAGTTGCCTTTGCTGGAGCAACAAGGACTTTTGCCTTTCTTAGGATCTCAACTGCTTGAACAGTGCATGGCATATTTGAACCTGCAGTTGGCTTTTTTTTTTATCAGCAGATGATATAAATAACAAAAGAGCAATTGAAATGACAAAATTCAGGAATTCATACACTCTATAAGAACGCGACAACCAGAGTTAATTATTGCGGCAGCCTCCCCTTGGTCAATCTCATTATGTGAGGCACAAGGAAATGCAACATCACACTGCTCACTCCATGGTTTTGCGTCATCTATATACTTAGCATGTGGATATGATTTCAAGTACTCCCTGTTTGATTAAATGGAAAACAATATCTCAAAAAAATTACATATACAATCTATAAACAAGGGAAAGGCATGTACCCACTTGAGGCCCTTTTGCTGAGCCTTAATATCCCTTAGAAGCGAATATTTCATATAATCGAACCCATCTTCATCCAACAAATAGCCCTTTGAATCTGCAACAGTACATGACAATAGACAATTGGCCTTCATTAGAAGTGCTATTTATTGTAACATGACCGTTTTTTTAGAGTGGGTACATCCACAATCTACCTACCAGTTTGGTAACAATAAACTTTCCTTAAAACAAACAAAACTGTTCTTCAACAAACGTTAGCAAGGAGAAAACCTACCATATAATTTACTTGTATACAGACCTGTATAAGAATTTTATTTCAAAATCATAAATGAGCACTGCTAAAGTTTACATGTTAATGATATGCACATGTGGTGTTGAGGATAGGCAAAGTGGCAAACACATGAGTAGGTATCAACAACAATAATCATGAAGAGCCAGTTAACGCGTGATGGGTCACGCGGAAGGGGAGCTGACACAGTCACGTAGTGTTCCTCACTCCCCCACCGTCACCGCCTGCCCCGGCTCCAGAAGCCTCCTCCGCCACCTACTGCCGCCACACCTAATCCGTTGATCCACAACTCCCCTGCCGCTGCCTCCCCCACCGCGTCTCTCACAGCCTGTCTCTGGTGGCGCCCCACCGCCTCCGCTCCCCCGCCCGGCGTCTGCAGCCAGCCAGCCACCGCTGGCTAGCGAACCACCCCAACCTCCCTCTATACCCACCGGAGGAGGAGAATCCCCTGAAACCCCAAACCCTAACCTGCCCCGCCTCCCCTCCCTGCAGCCTCCGGCCGCTGCCGCTTTCTCCAGCTCCGGCAAGCGCCGGTCACGTGTTTCCGTTTCCGTGTGACCTGATGCGCTTTAGGTTTAACTATAATCATGACTTCATGTGTACGGTGTACCTGAGACTGTAACAGGAATGGCTCCACATGGCAGAAGCTTTTCCACAACATGCATTGCAATCTTTCCAGAACCACTGATCACACATCTGCAGAAAACATGCATATTATGAAGATGCATGGTTAAATTATAACATTAATGAACCAAAGAGATCTCTGTAATAAGAAACCTTAATCCTTTAAGCTCTTTGTTCATTTCAGCTAGTAAAAGACGCGCGAAAAATACCTGCATGGACACGACAGATTCATTATGCTATTTCACAGTGAACATGAGCAATGGTCCAGTCAACATGCAGCAGAAATGTTGCTTATGTAATAACTATGGCATCCAAAAAAAACCACACAATAGCTGCAATAAAATAAATAAATAAGGTAGCTCTTTACCAGCCCATATCCAGTAGCTTCTGTTCGAAAACTTGAACCAGACCAGAAAATTTTAGGTCCTGTAAAATTTCCCTGCATAAGCACGACAGTTGAAATCTACAGACAAGACAGAACCGATGAACCAAATAATTGAAGCAGAAACTAAACAAATAGCCTCAGAGAAGGAAAAAGGAGCCACAACAAGTTTGGCTGGAGGTATGCTCTCCAAATTACAATGGAGCAATAAGAAACATTTGGCCCCCACAGTCAACTGAATTTGACTACCTTCAGACTCCAAAAGAACAAATGTTTGCTTGGAAAACTACCCTTAGGATGTATTATTCCCACTAGGAGATAGAATGATCAAAAGCAATAGGCTAACAGAATTCTCCAATAACCTAACTAAGGAATATCGGTCCCTTTGTTTTGTTTATTTGGACAATATATACTTATTGATGTGCAGTGATTTAGATGTCTAGTAAAAGACAAGAATCAGGGTGCTAAATATGAAAGCCACCTGCAGCAGCCAATGGACATTATTTTGGATACCATTAACTTCAGAACCACCAGTGTACCTGAAAATGGCCAGAGAGGCGTCTATACTGCCCAAAAAGGTAACCCATTTCCCTTGGACCAACACCTATGTCTTCAGCAGGGAAGTCCTGCAAAAAAAATATATATCAAAAGTATGAACTGCTGATATAGACTAAGAACAGTAATTGAATCATTTAACTAGTACAGAAATGGATAACTCTAGTTACTGGGTATCATGTTTGATTGGCAAGTACCTGGTCAGGGCCCAAATATCTATATAGCTCATCCATGAAACTTTGACAAAAACGCATTATCTAGCATGAAAATGTTTCAGATTTACATGCAGTAAAAAATATTATTGTCCACAGGAAATAAAGTATGGCACACATACCTCATTATCACTTTTACCCTTTGGATCAAAATCACTTCCTCCAGCAGCACCTCCAAGTTTATATAATGACAACGCATTCTTCAAAGTCTGTATAGAAGAAAAACAATATTGGGAAGGCATGTTAAATTTCCGCCATAAAGCAATGCAAACATCAAAAACTCGTATAACTTGGTCCATCTGCATGCTATTGAATGTTATCTTCTTTTGGCAGAACCACAGAAGTGAATTGCAGAGGTACTTATACTTCCAGAATTAAGCAAATCACACCCATGTCTTCAGAATCAAATGTGACTAAGCCAAGGTTGCAAGTTTACATCACAATATGCACTCGCATAGTCTAGCCATTGAGTGGGAGATTAATGCATGTCATCAATCATTGCATTGATGTAATAAAGACTGTCATGTAAAAAAATCTGAATAGCTAACATAACTAGAATATGACGTAGCATAAATTAATTACGCATAAACAGTCGATTTTAGACAAGTATAATATTACATGTTCAAAGGCCAGAAACTTTGCCACACTTAAGCTCATGGATGGGTGAAACCGAAGGCCACCCCTGCATGGACCTAACGCCTGACTGAATTGCACACGAAAACCTCTATTGACATGTGCTTCACCTCTGTCATCCATCCATGGCACTCTGAAGATAAAGCATCTCTCAGGTTCCAACAAACGCTCCAAAATCTGAACATATCTGAAACATTGCCAAATGAAACTATGTTACATTTGAGGTTTAGGCATATTATTTCTGAGGAAGGGAGCGAGGGAGAGTTGAAGAGTTACTGGGTGTTCTTCACCAAAACTGGTTCTAAGGAATGAACCACCTCCTGGATGGACTGTATAAATTCAGCTTCATGGGGATCCCTCCTTAGGACAGATTCAAGTATTGATGCGGCTGTTTTTGACAAAGCTGGAATAGAAATGCAAAAATGTAGATGAAAAACTTAAAAAGTATATCAAATAGTGTCGTTGTAAAGAAAGAAATAGCATAGAGTTGTTTTGGTTTTATAGAAAATGGAGCACACTGGGATTCATGGCACAAAGAAAGTGAAAGCGCAGACATAACATCATGCAGCATATTTGGTTACTAATAAACTATAATAATTTCAAGGAAAAATGGTAATTTTGCTCCAAAGAGAACAAGAACGGGAATTCATTAATTGCTTCATGCTATGTTCATTCTATATTAGAACATAAAAGGCACTTGCCAACTGTGTATTGATGGCACAGAATCGAGCATATCCTTATTATTGGACATGAATATGTTACACATAACATGATGAAACATGTGGAAAAAAAAGTTTATCTTGAAAATCATGTTATCTACTCACGATGCTATACGCGATTGAAACTGAAAGTTAATATATTTCCTCTAATATCCAAATGAACACTAGTTTTAGGAACAAGCTTTCATTACACATTGCCTACTCTTTACAACTGTCCACAGATGAAACAGCAGTATAATTGCGGACTGGAAGTTTATCTTGAAATCATGTTATTCACTTCTCACAATGCAGTATGCACAATTAAAGCTGAAAGTTAATACATTCTCTCAAATGTCCAAATGATACACTAGTTTTACGAACAGATTTTATTACAGATTGCCTATTCATTAATCTTTGGTTCTTTACAACTGTCCGCAGGTGAAACAGCAGTATTATTGCAGAAGCTGGGTCAACAAGCTGACAACACCAACCTTTGACATAGACAGGCCTCTCGATCTCAGGAGGCTGCAACTTCTCCTTGGAGGCCATCTGCAACCGGAGGGCCTCCTTATGCAGCAAGCTATTGTTGTGCTCCTCAAGCGCACTCATCTGCATGTTCCTGCTTCCCTCGTTACCATACGGATTCCGGCGGTGCTTGCGGCCGTATTCCTTGCACACCGAGCAGAAGATCCTGGTGGTGTTGTCGTGCACGGCAACGTAGGCCCATTTATAGGTGTCAGCCCACTCCTCCCGCCATTTCTTCACCACCTTCTTCTTCTTCTTGGTGTGCGCCGAAGGAAGCCGGAGCATCCCGTCATGCTCCTCCCCCTGCGCCAGCGGCTCTGGCGGTGGAGGCTGCGCATGCCCGTCCATGGCGCCGGGCTGCGAGCACGGGATGAGGAGGCTCTTGTGGTCGTCGGTAGGCACGACGGTCTCGTGGTGCGCGGACGTGACGGCGACGAGTGCCGCGTCGGAGAAGGAGGGGTCGTCGCCCGGGCCGATCTCGAGGTCGATCTCCTCGCCCATGCTGCGCACCAAGAGGTGGTGCTGGTGCTGCCGCTGCGCCTGCCGCAGCAGGTTGATCTCATCCATCGAGGAGTTCATGCAAGCGATCTCCGCGACATGCGGTGAGGCGAGAGCGGTGCTCAACTCCCCGCCAGTGCCCGCCCGAAACCGAGGGAATCCGGTTCCGATTGGCGAGGCCGAAATGGGGGATTTTGGCGCTAGGGTTTGGGGAATCCGGTGGGTTCGGTGGACAGGGGGAAGGCGGGTATCGAGTAAGGCTTCGATCAAGCGCGTAGGAGGAGCCAAGGGGGCGTCCGACGACCGCGGCGGAGACGGCGGCCGGCGAGAGCGAGCGGAAACTGCCGCGGCGGCCGCTGGGCGAGCGGCGGGGGCCACGGGCCAGTGTTCCGACAAGGCCGCAGCAAACGGTCGCGCCAAGGGCCGCGACCGTGCGGGGCCCGCGAATCCTGGCCGCTGGTTAGTTCCGAACGGCTGAGATCTGCCCGTAACCTAAGAGTTACATCAGGTCATCACCGCGCCACGGCGTTACTCGAGCGCCTGATGCTCCGGACAAGTTTTAGATCGTTTCCTGTCAGTTCTCAAGGAATCTAGCATAGTAGCATCTTGGTATGCCAGCTTAGTCTTTTCGGGCAGTGCTCGTGCCAATTACTTCTTAAAAAAATGTAAAGAGAATCTGCAATATATAGCTTCTAATTTCAGCAATTTGGAAGCCAGTTAGTTTATTTGTAATGCAAAACAAAACTTATACATATTATATATTAAGATTGGGGTTATTTGTAACATTCTAAAGTTCTAAGGGACCATTTTAAAAAGTTGCCATTATAGGGCTCTTGCCCAAATCGGAATAACCAGAAAGTTCTTGTGCTCGGAAGAGAGCTTGGTTTACGAAGAGAAAAAGAGAAGTTTTTCTACCAAATCTATCCAATAGAAAGTGAAATCCCAGCAGCCATTATATGGCTCTTCTCCAACTCGAGGATACATAGATAGTTTTGTTCTGTGCTTGGGTGAGCTAGGATTAGGAGGAGAAGAAGAGAAACTTAGATCCACCAAGTCCATCCATTAGAAAAATGAAATCCATGGGGATTTAGAGCCTCACTGTCCTTGTTGGCTCCCACCTCTCATGAATTGCTCGCCCTCTGGTTTCTCCACACGGTATTTTCCACATAAATCTTTGGTGTCTACTTTTGATTCGGTATTTTTTTCATGTGTTGATTAAGTCATCATCTTGCTTGTATGCATGAAGTTGGCATGAGAGACATATATGTGTTTTTTAATACGTTGATATGAGATGGTGGGGATTGACGTTCTAGTGAGCTAGCTGCTGCAAGTATCTTATTATTTTATCACTGGACAACTTATGGTTTGATTGTTTGAAGCATGGATGCTATTTTTATCCATGCACACAAAATGTTCGGTGAAATACTTGTGACAAGTTAGTTTGCTAATTTGATTATTCCACTGCTCCATTGTTATCGCAGAACTGAATAATTCAAAGCATAAGAACGCGCATGACCACAACCTTAGGGAAGCTTGAGGCAATTTTGAAAGATATTTTTCCTCGCTCTAATTAGAGATTTTCCCAAACTTGCCTCTGCAAGTACCTAGGATACAAGCAACATAACATCCTTTAAGTTCACCCTTCTTTGCAGTTCTGATACTGTTAAGCTGTTCGAGTTAAGTTTCACCTTTCCAGGTGAAACAAAGCAAAAAAGAAAGATAAACAGGACCAGAATTGATCATCTACTACACGCAGCTCAAAACAGCGCGTGCTCTTTGGAGATCCTTGTATGCTTCATCAGAAACTGTCGATAAGGAGTTCAGTGAGAGGACTGCAACTAATTTCTTGACTGTAATTGTCTGAGCCTTCTGATCCCGAGTCTAGGAAATACTGCAAGTCTCAGAACAGCAATCCACTTACAGAGCAAAAGAACCGAGTCTAGGAAATACTGCAATGAAGATGCTTATAACCAGGAGCCACGCTAATTTGTACGTGTCAGTGGCTGCTCATCTGTGCAGAGTTGCTCCACGGCAGATACTAGCAAGTCCAGACCTTCATAATTCCTACTTTGCTGTCCAGCATTATCCCTCTGCTGGAGCTTCAGTGTTCTTCTCTCATACTGTCTCATTGCCTCCTTTGCTTTCTTCACGCTACATGGTGAACAATGCCACTGCCCCTTGGGTATTGAAGTACGGCGAGGCGTTATGCAGTAGAGATGGTAGGCCTCATCACAGCTATCGCACAGAATGGTCAAGTCATCATCTTTGTCAGAGAGACAAACTCGGCAAAGGCAAGATGGGCAGTACCAGCATGGTTTGCCCCGCTGAACATCGCCAGCAATCTGCTTGGACTTCAGGCACCGAATGTGGTAGTACTTGTATAGACAGTGGATGTGGCCGCATATCAAGAATCTCTTGTCATCCTCTTCAGGATCTCCACATATCTTGCATGTGCCACCTGTATCAATCTCTGGCAATTCTGGGTCCTCGACAGAGTTCACACTGTAAATAACCATTGCTCTTGAGTTATCATTAGTTGCATCTTCATACTTTGGGGACCTACACACCTCAAGCCTATCGCAGACAACACAATCTCCATGCAAGGAATTTGTATGGTGATGGGTTGTGACCATATCACCTTCGACTGGTTCGACACATGCAGTGCTGCAGTTTTTACAACACCAGCTTCCAGTTGAAATGGATGGATCAGAAGGCTCAATACACAAAATGTGGCAAGATAGCATGCACCTACTGCATTTGAGAATGCTCCCATCTCTTGCTTCTTTGCCACATTGGTTGCAGGTATTATGTACATCAGAGAGATCTGCAGGATCTAGTTGATCCAATTGGTTGAAGCCCTGTGAGGTTGAGGGTACCAACACATTTAATTGAACTAGGTTTTGGGGTTCAGGGTTGGTCACAACAGCTCCCTGAAATGGTGGTAGCATAATATTGAACAAGGTGAGGAAGGGCATAATTTAAACTGCAGAACCAATACATGATGGAAAAGGGTGGCAAAAAAACACTCACATTGGGCTCACCATCACTTGATCCCCTCTCTCTTCCAACCTAGAGAATGTAATACCAGATTCCAGATTTCAGTGCAAATGAATATACAAGCGAGACAATACTGAACGAATGAAGCAAATGTATCTGATATTCAGGACATTCTTATTGGAACTTAAAAGCACATGAGAGAGGCCATTCAGAAATTTCAAGGGAAATATGAAAAGCATATTGAGAACTCAAAATAAATCCCACTTCAAGCACTTACAAGCTTTTCATAGGAGTCTTCTGTAAGGCTTGATAGATTATTTGCAAGGTGAATAATATTTTGACCAGCCATTTTAAGATCTTCCCATAACTGTAACAATATCAAAAGTGCCGATGAGCATACCGTTATGAAAAAAATATATAATATATGCTCACCAAAATTTTAAAAATGTATACTCAGCTTGGGTAAAATAGCAGTGCTAACACACAATGTTTACTAAGGCAGAAATAAAATAAATTGTGTATCTGAACTACAGACACATATCACATATAAATTGTTATTTAATGAGAGATCTAAGTACTGCCTACTGGATGTCTAATCCTCTGATATGCTGTGTGTGGGCACCAGCTTTATATGAGTTTAGGCCTCCAATCTTGTTTAGGTGTGTGCTAGCACGCATTCATGTTATTGCAAACTGGATACACTGCAGGTGCTCCTGCTGCCTGCCGGTACGGTGACCATGGTATCATAATTTTATTATGACAGTGACCATCTAATTGTTCTATCTGATGTAGTGGTGTTCAACAATAGAAATGAAAATAATTTCAATACTATCTGAAGAAAAGTTGAGAAATGATAAAACAACATCGTCACCAAGCCTGTGTTGATCGTGCACAAGAATGCGTGCAAGCCAATGGGAGTAATTGAAGGAACTTTGACTAAACAAACATGCATCATGTGATGCAAAAAGAATGTTACATATTGGCAATTTACTAAGAGTGCATGATGCAATATTAGAAGAAATATCAACTGAAAAGTCATGAAGCTATTACCAGTTTCAGATCATGCACGAATAATTCAGGTTTATGCCCATAATTTCCATTTTTCATTCTTGAATCTATCGCACCAAAATCAAAATATCTAGTTCTTTCCTCATCTTGATGTACAGTTCTGCAAAGCACACTGCATAATAAAGCAAAGTTCTCCGACCTTAAAATGTTCATAAGAACATTCTGGCACTTAGCAGTGTTCGCAGTCTCTGTGTTATCAGAATCCATTTCCACTTTGCCAGCTACCTGATTTCAGTCAAGAAAAAGATTATTGAAGACACTATCATGGTGATTTATCCTTCAAAATAGATTATGAAAGCTACAGTATTCCCAACAAATAAAGAGTTGCATGAAAAGAAATGCAAGAAGTGTGTTGATGATATAATGTTCCATCAAAATAGTATGCAGAATATGATATTTCATTGTTTACAGCATAGCGCAGATTACTAAATGCTAACAGAATACAACAATGCAAAGAATGTCTGATTTTGGAATGGTCTTAGTTCTTCTCACTTACTGTGCCAAATTCAGCACAGCCATACAGAAGTGCATCACGGATGCATGTCGCAATTCCAGCACCCCCTTGTACATCAGGCAAATGCAAACGCTTTAGTCCGTCCAAAACATATCTCCAGCATTCACTAGTTCCAGAGTCACTTATTTGCTCCTCAGAATTATTTGTGCCACCACATAATCCATTCTCGTGAGGTTCTTCCATCATTGGCTGCACAAAGAACATTTCTTAGTACTTAATAGGTTAGTTCAGCTAAAATGTTGTAAAAGAACAACAACAACAAAGCCTTTTGTCCCAAGCAAGTAGCGGTAGATTTTAGATGAAAGCCAACATGAGCCACCAGCAAAAAGGAAAATGAGATGATGCTAACAATCTAACAAACTAGCTGCAACACGAGTAAACTGCTATGCGTACCCTGCTGCTTACATTATGCATGGCCGCTGAGCCGCTGTGCTGGCCATAACACTACCTTTGTACTATATTTTACTAAATAAAATGTTCATTTGTGAATAATCTACTCTTCCAAAATTAACAAGGTACCAGAGCTCTAAGGTTACACCTTATGTTTCGGTTGCGGCCGCCGATACTGCATCCTCTGACCTTGCCCACAGCCAAGTTCAGGAGGGGTTGCAACCTCCTTCCTCTGCTGCTCACACACCTGAGGATTAGCATTCTCTTGTGAAAGAAGAGTAGTATTGGATAATATCTTGCATGCTTTTGATACACGGTGAACAATTGCCGCTAAGTATCAGAAAAAATGGAAAATTCAATGACAAATTGAAAATCATCAAAAAAGCCACCTTAAACCAACAAGATTTTAGCTCCAAACAGCAAAATCCCATCTTTATCTTGGATCTAACTGTTTGCAGAAGTGTTTAAAAGGAACCGATACATGGCATACAAGGACATTTCTCTTGCAAATAAAACTTAAATTCTGAATTAATATACCATGATCGATGCAACTTAAATGTGGAAGAAAGATTCTCAGGCACAAGCTATAGATCTAATGCATGCACCAGTGACCTTGCACATCTCTATAATAAAAAGATGAAGGATAAACAGCATGCGCCCTTTGACTCATTTAGTTCCAACCATGTTTACACAACAATTCACAGCACAATGAACAGATAAGTATGACATCACAGGATCGTGAAAAAAGAACAGCAAGTACAAATAGTAAAGATACCTCACTAGCTTCAATTTTTACTGATACTTGAGATTGATTCCCACATACTGGACCATTATTTGGTCGCTCTTCATCGAATTGGCCAAGAATATGTGGCCTGGAAGGAATTTGTTGCTCAGCCTTATTTGTTTTGATCCTTCTCTTTGTCAGAACATGGTGTCTGGCCTTTGCAAAAACTTCTTTAGGAACATTTGGGCACTTAGGGTGACGAAATGCACCAGCTAGATGATAATGAAGCCGAAACTTTTTACCATACCCATCCATTCCACAGTATCTACACCTCCAATGCCTTGCAACTTCATCGACAATTATTATGTGTTTCCTTGTGTTAAACTCACTTTTCCGACGTGGTTTCAATATCTACAAACAAAGTTTTCAAGCTCAGAACATAGACTAAATTTATTTTAAAACAGAAAGATACAGTAGCATATTTACTCATTAGTATTAATTAAAATAATAACAAGATCCAACCAATATCAATAACAGGGGAAAATAGACAGCTTCCTCCGGGGCCAACCATCTTTTATTTTCCTCTAAAGGTTTATGAAGGTGAACTACCTTGGTCTTTTGTGAATTATTGGTATTCTTGTCCAAAATCTTGTTCTTACTGTTGATCACTTGATGCATCCTGTCAGGATCTATTGCCCACTGCTCTTCAGGCTGATCGCAGTGGTCAACTGGTTGGCCACTACTTCCTTCGCCACATTGACTGCTTCCAGCTGCCATCTTCTAAAAAAATAAGAAAGAAAAGAACCAAAAAATGAATTCAATTAGCAAGGCTGTAGGACATCCCTTAAAGACTCAAGAACTATAACTCAATAACAGGGGAAAATAGACAGCTTCCTTAGGCCGACCATCTTTTATTTTTTTCTAAAGTTTATGAAGGTAAATTACCTTGGTCTTTTGAGAATTATCAGTATTTTTGTCCGAAATCTTGTTCTTATTGTTGATCACTTGCTCCATCGTGCCATGATCCATTGCCTGCTGCTCTTCAGGCTGATTGCAATACTCAACTGGTTGACCATTACTTTCTTCACCACATTGGCTGCTTTCTGCTGCCATCTTCTCAAAAAAAAAAAGAATGAATGAGAACAAATGGGTAAGTTTTATGCTAAAAATGGGTAAGTTTTATGCTAAAAATGGGTAAGTTTTATGCTAAAAATATGGCTAAGTTCTAGTAATATTTTTTTTTTGTCCACATAACTTCATATGTTCGAAGTGAGATAGAAACAGTGAATTTAATTAGCAGGACTGTAGGACATCGCCTTAAAAGGTTCAACTATAACTCAATAACAGCAGAAAAATAGACAGCTTCCTTTGGGCCAACCATCTTTTATTTTCCTCTAAGGTTTATAAGGTAAATTACCTTGGTCTTTTGTGAATTATCGGTATTCTTGTCCAAAATCTTGTTCTTATTGTTGATCACTTGATCCATCTTGCCATGATCCACTGCCCGCTGCTCTTCAGGTTGATTGCAATGCTCAAGGGGTTGGCCACTACTTTCTTCACCGCATTGGCTGCTTCCTACTGCCATCTTCTAAAAAAAAA
Source organism: Alloteropsis semialata (assembly GCA_004135705.1). Taxonomy (NCBI): domain Eukaryota; kingdom Viridiplantae; phylum Streptophyta; class Magnoliopsida; order Poales; family Poaceae; genus Alloteropsis; species Alloteropsis semialata. The sequence goes on from CM014274.1 coordinate 38,595,346, forward strand.
GAACAAAAACAAATGGGTAAATTTTATGTTTAAAAAATGTCCAAGTTCCAGTAAAATATTTTTTGTCCACATGATTTCAATCTCTGAAGTGAGATAGAAACAATGGATTCAACTAGCAGGACTGTAGGACATCCCAAGAACTAAGATTTGATTGTTATAGCTACTTAAGGGGGAAACTTGAATCTTCTTTTTAGAATTTGCCATCGGTATTTGGACTCACCGATCCCCAGAATCCCCTTTTTCTTTCCCCATGACATAGTTATTGCATTAACTACCAATGATACGATAAACCTAAGGTGCAAAAGGAATGGGATGGGCAAGGAAACAGTTATATTCATGGGATACCTCATTAGCACATTCATCTAATGTTTGCACATGTGTAGCATTTCCTGAAGGTTGTTGATCATTTTCATACAATACGCTCCCATCCCCTTGAACTTGTGTGCTGCAAACTTCATCCTCATCAACACTAAAGATATAATTATTTAAAAGAAGGCGTGTTGCTCTTTTCTCTTTAATGAAGTTTGATACTTTCTCTGAAATTTCCTTTGGAACGTTCGGGCAGCTTTCGTCAATGAGATGAGCCTTGAAAGTAGTTACACCACCACTTCGACACAGAGAACAAAACTTGCACTGCCACCGTTTTCTATTTCCATCAAGATCCACAGCATGCTCCCAACCAATATCCCTTGCTCGCAAAATGGGCACCTGCGAACCAATGCAAACGGTAACACTCAGCATTCACAAGGAGAAAGGAGGTAATGCTCAGCAGAAACTAAAACTTTGTTGAAGATCTAAAATTAGTCATGCCACTGCTGATATCATACAATGTGAAAGGTTTACAGCGAGCATCTAATACCAAGTAATTTTTCCCTTCAGTGCTAGTCACACAAGGATAAACTTAGAGAAATTCACAACCTCATAGGTAGAAATTCACCTTTTTTGTTTGACACGGTTATTTTCACAAATGATCAATGCATTGTGGTTCAGCCTAATGGGATCACCCTCCTTTATATTCATCCATTTCTTTCTTTGCAAAGATTTAAATCATTTGCCAAATAGTTGCATACTGCATATGTTCCTAAGTTTAAGTGAAATATGTAGCAGGATGTCAGGTTCATCAGTCACTTATTCTAACTTTTAAATACAATTACAATAATTGGAAAAGAATAATGCACAGCAACTCTAGACCCCCNATGCAAAGAATCGAAGCAGTATACGCAGTAAATACAAAACAAATCAAAGAGAGAAAAATGCTTATTGCCCGTTTATATACCCTGGGATAAGTAGGATCCTGATGAGTAATGCTCGTTTGGTTAGTGACTTCTTCAAGAACATTAGTGCCCATTCCAGCTGGCAGCACTGGATCAGCAGGTAGAAGATCCTTCTCAAAATTTGCATCATCAGAAGAGCTCTTAGTCTTTACATTGTCGCCACCATTTTGTGCAGCTCGCTTCCTCCGTCTCTCTCGTTTCTTCCGCAGATGCTCCCTTATTTCCTCAACAACGTCTGCTGGAACTTTGGGGCACATTTTGACATCTAAATCACCAGCTAGGTGCCGTTTGAGTCTAGATACACCACCACCATACCTAATTAGGCCACAATACATACACTTCCAATGTTGTCTATTTTCATCAATCATTATGCCATACTTCCATCCCATATCCTTACTTTTCCAAAAAGTATTTTTACTCTGCAAAATTATAAAGTTTCAAATCATGGCCTAGAAGAGGTAAGATGCAATTTTAGCCATGAGTATCTGCAGTTCAGCCAATCCATATCAATTGAATGGCCTAAAGTAAATTATCTAAGGTACGAGCATCGTAACAAGTGATGAAGTAAAATTAACAATCACAACAGAATGGTTAAAGCTAACAAAATGAAAATTTGCCTAAATAGCATTCTATTATGCCCAAAGGATGACTGGCAAAAGGTACTGCTGGTTGTTCTTCAACATGGCACACCAGTTTCAAATTTCATCATTAGCAAATGCAAAGTTGATGTGTTCATCAGCAAAATACTATCTGAGTAGAACAAAATGTTAAATCTTCAAAATAAATTGCATTTGTGACATCATGATACCCAAAAATACGTCAAAGGTTGACAAGAAACTTTTGCCTCAGCCCAGAGCAACCCCTCTCTCACAATGGTGATGATGTTAATGAAACCATATAATAACTGACCTGCCAATACGAACAGTGAGAAATTTCGTTCTACCAATGCAGCTAGCTATGACAGAAAAACTAAACAGAAAACTGCCTCCATACTGATAAGGGAGAATTAAAAAAAACACGTAAAAGCCAGGAATCGATTTCCAATGTGGCGCTTTAAGAAAAAATTAATATCGATCTATCCAAAAAAAAGTCAAATTATAGAGTAATGTAGTCCTATCGGGACCAAAGAATCCAAACCTAGTTCGAGAAAAAAAACAGAATTGAAACCTACATCATAGATCATGGAACTTATAGAGTTCATCAATCAGCTACAGTGTTTTTTAAAAATTAAACTGCATTAAATAAGCAGAAGTACTTTGTTTGATCCTCAGTATCCCATTCTTAGAGTGAGGCAGATAAAGATGAAGTGGACATGCCCTACATTAAATTCAGTTTTGTTGATTCACAATAACTGATCAGAGCTGAATGTGAATTTTAATCGACACTCCAGCAAGGGAACTATATAGATTCCCTAATACCAAGAGAAACAATACAATGTTTCAACAGTAGCAGCAATACATACCAGGAACAAATGAACTCAGCCTTATGTAAATGACATATCAAGTATCAGCGTATGTCATCATTCTAATGTGAGAAGAACATATAAGCAACTAGATAGCAGGCTCTTAACCTACTTCGTCATTTTAATTAACTTACACCAGGAGGCAACTCCAACAAGTTCATGAGGCACTAAGCAAAATATGTGTACTATAAATATCAAATGCATATTACTGATGCAATTCCTCTACGATGCACCTAGAACATCGTCATCTTGCAACCACACACCACAAAGTGCAGAATCAGTTCATTCCAAACACCAATCATTTCCATGTCATTATTTGATACTACAAGGTGAATGGGTAACCCTGGAGAGCACACAAGTCACAAGCAGTCATTTGCAAATTCCATGTTACTGTACAGATTGGAGATGCAATCTCTTTCCATCTCAATGTAGGGCATTGCAAGTTTCCTGGTAAAGTCAAAAAGATTATACCTGCTCCGCCGGCACATCTCCAGCCTTGTGCTCTGGCTCCGGCCCCAGTTCTGGCTCCTCTTGCTGCTGCGGCGGCAGCTGTGGCTCTGATGGCGGCGGCAGCCGCCGGCGCCTCTTGTAGGTAATCAGAGGCACCTGGGAGGAGGAATCCCTGAAATGCACCTTCTTAATCCCTTGGTTCCCCTCACTGTCCACCATATTCCTTTACCTGTGTTCCGGCCAAGAAACCAAGAACCTGCATCAGAACAAACCAATCGCAATCCTCAGCCCGAGTCAATTCCAATAATAACACAAGAAACAAGCCCCAACTCCCGGAAATCCCCAGCCCAAGAACCCCGACCAGAAAGATTCAACTTTCCCCACCCCAAACGGAACCACCAATGAAGTTCGAAATATTGGGGGAAAACAAGGCGGTCAAAACGGCAAGAATCAGCAAGCAAAGAAAAAAAAACATGGTTTCAGGTAAAGTACCGGAGCTTTCGCTCCTTGCGACGGCGCCGCGGCGATCGATGAGGCACCGGATTCGGGGGTGGGGCGAATGGCGGGGGTCTCGGGATTCAGGCCATGGGAGGGGCTGGAATTGGGAATGGAGAGGAGAGGGGTGTGAAACGGAACTGCGGCAATGAGAGGGCAAAGGATGTATGGGATGCAAGACTAGAGTAGCAGGCGAGGAGGGGGGAGAGCCCGAGAGGGGAGGGGGGAGAGGGGAGACTGACAAAAATCCGGCACCACTAGGGGCCTGTGAGCGTCCGTTTACTGCCTTTTGATTCTCTTTCTTTCCTTCCCTGCGGCCTTTCCAGCAGCCTCCCCTCCCTGTCTTTCCATTGCTCTTACCTCTGGCCACCTCTTTTCACAACTTCTCGCTATCTCCCGCAGCAAATGTGCTATCCATCGATTTAGTTTGTAATCCGGTAATTCTGAGAAATTTTATCATGTTTTGAAAAGCGAAAAAAGAATCCCATCTTTGCGCCCGGTTTGTGTGTGTTTGGGGAGGCTTCGGCACATTCATAATAGATGACGCGCCATGATACAAAATAAAGATAGTTTGTTTCTTCTTCTTTGTTTGCCCTATACTACACAAGTTAAATTTCTTTAGCCAAGTTTAACATATGGTGGCTTTAAGGAAACAGATTTTGATTTTGTAACATTGTCATCTTTTATAAATTTTGTTAATATTAGAGAAATTTGACTTAAGATTAAAATAAAACAACCTAAAGTTTGGAAAGAAGGGAGTGTATCGAAATTGTTGGTGACTCTCTTTGCTTGCAGTACTTCTAAGGTCATTCTCAGTGGGAGTTACATGGAGAGCTTCATGGGTAATAAATTCAATGCCACATCAGCATTTTGGTGACTTGGCAAGAAAAGAGAAGGCGAGAGTTTCATGGGATAAGAGAGGAGTTTCATCCCCATGACACTCCTCTGGCACACAGTTACCTAGTTTGCAGTCTTGGTAACTGTGCGATGAAACTATGCATTGAGACCGGCCTAAGAAAGAAAAGCGTTACTGATTTATTTAATGTTGATGAATTCACTGCTGCGTTAGTAGTACTAGCCATTGCCTAATCAAGAGGGTAGTAATTGTGCTCGCCCCTTGTATTTGTATCCTCAGAAAGTCAGAATAAATTATTCCCATTGGTCCAAGTTGGTTCTTGTGCACATTGCTAATTAATCCTAGGATATACCAGTATGTGACAACCTAGACATGAAAATGGCAGCGTGAAATATAAAACATAGCCTTTCTCGGCCAAAATAAATGCTTGGCAAAAGTTAGTGCCAAGCCTAACATAAACCGTAACATCTTAACATATATGCACATACCATTCTTGGGAGCAATCGGTAATCTACGACTTCCAAAATATTTAGAAGAGATACCTGAGATTTGTGAGATACTATTGCTGGACCTTCTGGTTTCAATTCGTTTATGTGTATAGTTTATAATTTCCGGAAAGGTAAAAGCGTCCTGTAGGAAGTTGCAGTTATTGGAGAAATGTTTCTGTGAAGGTGGCTTAGATCGCAAAATTCTTACATTTTTTCTTGGTTTCTTGCCACTGATCATCCCTTGAAAGATTACCATTGGGACACAGCAAAGTACAGCCAAAGCAAAAGGCATGCCCTTCTGAAATCTGAATCCATTCCTTTCGGTGAAAGTTTCAGAAACGTAACTGAAGCTGCTTGCTTGCATTAGCTTGGATTGGATGTGGAAAAATTTAAAGCAGGACGTCTTCATTTTTAGTAATCTGGTGCAAAATATAGCAGAAAATAAAATAAAAATAAAGCAAAACAATCTTTTCAGGAGAAGACAACGGGAAAGGACACACTTCCAGTTTGTAATGTAGTGGCTTGAATATTTGCCTGTGATTTACTTCATTTGGCCATGACTAAAACGCATTCCTAATAGGCAATACGATGTAGCATGTTTTTCTCTTTGGTCTGAGTCTCAGAATGGGTTTTCTTGTTGTGATTTGGACTAAACATAGATCGGAGAGAACTCTGCATTAGTAGCAGTGGTTATCTATAACCAGGGATTAGCTTTAGTTGTAAATCTGTTACAAATAAAAAGACAGGATTCCAAATGTTCATGCTGGTTCTTTTTTTTTTGAAGGAAAGTCCATGCCGGTTCTTGGTGTCTCATCCCCATGAACTTGCCAATTTGCCATCTGACGACCGAACCTGAAACAGCATGGGTCCTGACTGACCAAAATAAGTTAAAACAGAAAGGCAGACATGTGCAGAGCTACATCCCAATGGCGTAGAACATGTTTTTTTTTTTAAGGAAAGTAGAACATGGGATGCCTATCCCCAAACTTGTGTCGTTCAGGTAAAAGGCTGCTCGCTGCCTGTGGATGCATCTCTTCATTGCCACATCTACTCACTTCAAGCTTCGCATCTTGAAACTGACAAGCAGATCAGCTCGGCAATCTGGTTTTGGAGGTCAACCTGTTTGTCAGAGTGCAGATTGCAAGCGTCGGAGTTTTAGCAACTTTAATCGGATGTTACAGGTTGCATTACTAATAGCTTTATAACAAGTAAATAAAAGTCTTTAACTACGTTACCGTGGCAGTTGGTTCAATTAGGAATGGCCAGACGAAAGGGAAGGGAAGTTGCAGTAAGTAGGGATACAGGTGCCCAGTGGGCACGTAATGATGTATTTTGTCAGCTAATTAATTCTGTGCTATGTCATTTTAGTTCATTCCTTTCTCCTAAATTAATTAGGGAGCAAGTTGCATGTCATTTTAGTACAGTTTTGTAAATTTTGAGTCAACTAACCCAATGATTCATTTACAAAACCACTATAGCTAGCAAATACAGCCCGGCATGGAAGCAGGGTTAGTGTCAGTGCGAGAAACCAATCTGGGAAGAAGGGGAAAGAAGTCGGGAAACCAAGCCAAAAGTTTCACTTTTCTCATTAATAGGAACTCAAGTTCATTTTGTTTTGCTGTTCAAAAAAAAAGTTCCACTTGTTGAGGTCTTTTAGGTACCCCAAACTAGTGTTTAAAAGAACTAGTATGAAAAGATCGAACGGTTGATATTAATTGTATACTACTAAACACTTCAATTGTAGTATGGGGTAATATACAATGAGTAGTACAGTAGTATATGGCCATTTTTGGGGGAAAAAAATGACAGAACTGAAATATTTATATTTAGAAAATCATTTTGATCTTTGGATATTTTTTCCATCTCCAATGTCCAAACTCATTTGTATTTAAAATGTTACATTTTTTTTCTCTTCTGTTGACTTCTCCTTTGTCACATTAGAGGGGAAAAAATGATTCATTCGCAAATTTACTAAACTACCATATACTCATACTCTATACCGCTCATTGCTAGTATAGGGTACCGTAAGAAAGCAAAACTGAAGAACAAACCGCAGACTCTTGACCTTGTGCAGCTTAGCTGTACTACTGTTTAGCCGATCCTTTCAGGCTGCCTTGGCCATGTGAACCTAGTTTTACTGCAGGACTCACCACACTGTTTATGACCCATCTAGCGATTTAAGTTGCTTCGGCTAGGATCTCATTTAACCTAACTCATGTGTGTGTTATTTTGTTTTACCTTTTGGAAAGTTTTGGTTGCTAGTTTGGTTAGGCAGGGAGTTTCTGAATTGCCCCTTTTCTTTCAGAAAAACCAAACTCATTGAGCTGAGCTCTAAAGAACAAAATGTCAGTGTCCAGTAGCTGTTGAAAAGTGGGTTGCCATGCACATGTTTGTTCCAGCGCTGTGCCAACCAACTGAAGCGGTCTGCACTCGTGCGTGGGACGTGTCTGCTGAACCCACAGATCGGCATCTTGTAAATACTGAGATGACGCAGCACCTACCTTGTTCTTCTTGTAGCGTTGCAGCAGTAAATTTCGGTGTGCAGTTTCCAATTCCAGCACATTAACGCTGCATTGCTTAATGTTCTCATTAAAAATGGGAGAGGCACGGCATTGATATTTTTTATTTGTGAGAAACACTGCATTGATAGTTGTTGATATGATACACACTGGGCTGAGAGCCTGAGACGATCGGTTGCACAAGGCGAAACAGGCTGCTGGTGGCGGTCTTCAGATGGGCCGTGGGCTGGCCGGGCCCGTCCATTAAGCACTCTCCAGATAGAGCCCACAAGGCTAAACAGGCCGATGGATGCTTTATCAATTAGAATAGACTTTGGTTCCTAAAACAAAAGGAAAAAATCACTCAAGTAAGGCACATGTGTGACATCATCCCACATGTTTTAATTGATGCAAATCAATCTTTTAACTAACTAAGTTGGTGCATTAATTATCCCTACCTTAGCTTTACAATATTTTAGTATCATTTGACAACAATTTACACCAATCATCTGATATATCAATGATTAGCCATGTCATATGCTGAGTCAAAATATAAAGTCTATAAAAAATCAGTAATATCTAAATTTTGTCCTACAAATTTAAACTTCACGAATGATGTAGATTTAAATCGAGTGCGGTCATATCACATGACCCCAGGAGGTTATGCCCTCATACGGCATGTCTTGAAAATAAGGTGACAATAGTTAGATTGCTTATAACAAAGGAGAAACCAAAAAATTTTCATAGAAAAATAATAGAATCAATTCACACTAAATTGTTACAACGGTTAACTCAACTTATGACATAACAAACTAATAAATAGTCAAATGCGGACACGGCACAAATTGCAGTCAAATGGCCCTAATGTATTGTTAAATCAAGATGGGGATGGTAAATGCATCGATTTCATTAGTTAAAAGGTTGGTTTGGGCCCATTGAAACGTAAAGGATGAATATCACACTTTTGCAATACTTGAGTGATGAAAAATACAGTTTTTGAGAGAAAAAAGGAATAGAAGTCGAGCTATAGGATTTGTTTGGCAGAGCTATAAGATCTGCAATAGAGCTGAACGGAGCCCTGCCAAACAGGGCAGCTCCAAACATGGCGTGAAGCAGCAACTCTCTGGATCTGGCCCCTTCGTAGTAGAAAAGTGTAGGGCCGAAGAAACTCAGCTCCCCACATAGAGCCACGGACTGGAAACAAAACAATCCACGCCCGTATTCAGAAATTACGGGGAATTGCCACTAGGGTAACCTAGACCCCTCTCGCGCTTGCCTGACCCATCTCTCTCCCCTGACTCGTCTCTTCTCCCGCCCTCTCTCCAGTGTTTGCCTAAACGGCCTAAATTGTCGTTTAAACGGTATTTAAACAGTGAACGAAGGCCAACTGTTTCGTTTAAGCTGTAAATGGTCCATTACACGGAAACGGGTTTAAACGGTCAAAAACTAGATTAAACGGCCTAAACAGCCTAAAGAGAATGGAATTAAACGGTATTATACAGGCTAAACGGCCGTCTAACTCACTGTTTAGATGAACAGTGTCAATTCTACTTGAATTTTTACTTCTATAAATATATACTTAAGTTTTTTATGGATAAAATATTATATTTGGTTTATTGCATGTATGAATATTTGTACTTGGTCTTTTATATGCATAAATATCTATACTTTCTAGAATATTTGATCTTTTATGAGCACAATTATGTATAATTTAGTGATAAAATACAAAACTATTTAGACCGTTCAATTCCGTCTGAACACCGTTGTTGACGGTCACTACGTGATGAAGTACAACCGTCAAATACCTCGAAAATAAACAAAGACATGACATCCTTTATGCATTTTATTTCAAATAATATGGTTCCACTTGTATTTGGAGATTATTTGTGTGCAGGGATCAAATGGTAGAAGATGACAGGATTTGGGCTCCGGCCCAGGTCGCCCGACCTCCTAGGTCGGCCGACCTGGCCTGAAGCCCATAGAGGACGAGTCTTTTCCCATGCATAGAAGCACAATCAGGGAACATCTCGGCCGCTGCATTGGTGTCGGTTTCGATTAAAGGACAAGATGAAGACATGTGTCCATTACTTGGATTGAGGGGTCCACAACACAAACTAAATGTACTCAATTCAAGCCGACCCACACAGAACCGACCTCAAGACCCACAGGGGAGAGACACAGAAGAAGATGGGCCCGAGGGGAGCCGAGACCAGGTCGGCCAACCCCCAAGGGCGACAGAATCGGTCCCCCTTCGACGATCAGCTCTATACCGACTTTAGGGACGCATCTGGGCCGTGCACGAAGTGAGGCGGTGCATCCGAGGGTCGGCCGACCCCCCAGGATCGGCCGACCTGGCCCCACTGCCAAACGGCCTCAACCGCCTCGAGCTGCATCTCCACCGCCCTATTATGCTATAAATAGATGCTCCCGGCTCTTGTACAACACACACCAAGAAGGAAGAGCTCCATAGTTAGTTAGTAGTGAAGCAGTCTGAGGAGTTGAGCTTCTACGGGCTTGGTAAGCCTAGAGCTTAGTTATCTTGTATCTTTTGTTTACTTATAAGACTTTGAGCTTTAATGGAATTACTATCTTGCTTATGTTATTTGGCTTATTGCCTTATTTGTTCATCATATAAGTTGTATGTCTTGCACCTTAGTTTAGATGATGCATGTTATGGCAATGGCCCAATGTGCAGCAAGATTGCTCTGTTTATCTAGACAATAAATATAGTTGTATTTCGTATTATAAATATGATGTTTGGAATATGGAATACCATTGGGGATACCCTACCCCACGTATTCAGAGGTAGCCTCCGGGTGGTGACAGCCCCATGTGGCCCTTGTAATCCTCGCAGTTCGGGTTTGGGCATTTGCAGGCCTTTGTGATAAACATCGTGACAGTATCCTTGGATGAGAGGATCCCACTTATAATGTATGTAACTCATATGTGAGAAGTATATAGAATCCCTGGCTCTCTCTTAGGATCTTCATATTAACTAGACTTATATATTGAGCAATGAAACCTTCTGTGTGTCACACTACCTATCTATCAATGTTTACCCCTCTATGATTGAGTACAATGGAAACTACTCTATTCAACCACCTCCTTCCCTGTGGATTCGATACCTTGAATACTTCCGGGTGAAAGCTACAACGGTATCCGTATGCTTGCGGATTTATCTGCGACCGTAAGAAATACCAACAAACTTTCTGGCACCGTTGCCGGGAAACAGCAATGGTTGAAGAGTGTTGCTAATCCATGTGCTCAATTAATAGCCTGGTTAATCACCACTGCTCCGGTAGGGTTACCTTTGCTCTGTTTCTCTTTGATGTGGAATAGGGTAGTGTATGGCTGGTCATGAACTGCCAAAGAACTTCATCGACAATCCAAGATTATCAGGAGGATAATATGATCGTGCATCGTATCTTCCTACATAATCTTATCGGCAGCAACTCCAGTCACTCCTGCACCAATAACGTCAAGTGCTACTGCCGAAAGAACGATTCGCGAGTTCTCGATTCTCCCTGGTTCGCAAATCGCACTAGAGCTTTGTCGGAGTTCTAGTCCGGCAGTCCACCCGGGGGTACCCAGATGGTTGATTTGTAGGCAAAGGGAGATCGCTGGACTAGGGAGCTCGAGGTAACACAGAGACACAGGGATTATACAGGTTCGGGCTACCCGGAGGTATAATACCCTACGTCCTGTGCTCGGGGGTCTTGTATTGATCTGCTCGGCGAGGTTCCGGAGAACAACGACGAGTTTGTGGTTACAATGGGCGAGAATGAGATGTCCCCTGTTGGGGTCATCCTAGGCCGCCTTATATAGGATGACGGCCTAGGGTTTACAAGTCGGTTATCTCTAATTATGGTCCGGCTCAAATCAGGAAACTAATCCAAGTCGGTTACAATATAATCTCCGTGATCTCAGGGCGGGATCTGGACGAATCGCCGAATGCCTTGCGGGCTAAGTCTTCTCCAATCTTGTCTATCAAGTCGGGGATCCTCGTGGGCCGGCCTGGGGTCGGCCCACATCCTTGTCAGACGTGGGCCCAGGCCGACTACATATCCGGTCGGTAGTGGGCCCAGGGGTACCCATATCCCACAAGTCCCCGAGCAACGTGCAGGCGCGTGTCGGACTGTCGATGAAGAAATAAAGCCTTCCTGGTCGGCTGAAGCATCTTGGTCGCCAGGTCGATACAAGGGTGGGCGGTGCTCAAAAAAAAAACCGCAGGCCATCCGGGGATGACCCTGGGTGGACCCGGGGCGGAGCCTCGAGTGGCGTAGCGCCGAGTCGTGGCCGAGTTGGGCGTCCGAGGGGCTGCACCACTTGGGAAAAGTGACACATCCTGATGGGGCATATTTGCGTCGCCCTCCATATGGAGTAGTCCCCGAGCATTGGACCGACTAGAAAAGTCGGGCTAATGGTCAAAAGAAAAGGATCTCCAAATTTCGGGGCAGTCAGGCCGCCCAAAGGATAAGCTTTGCCAGACGAGTCGTGACAAGAACAGTATTCACATGATCGCACAGAGCGTTCCCATGGTTAAATGAAGCCAAAAAGGATAAGGGCGGACTGAGCACCTCAAAGAGAGGAGCTGCTGCGTGGCACATAGCTCACGCGCTGAACAATGCAACCAGAGTCACATGTTATCATTTAGCTCGGGGCTATAAATATACACCAAGGCCCTGAGCCTTGCAGTTATTAGAAGATAGGCATATGGCACCCCATGTTGGGGACTTGGTACTGGGTTCATCCTCCGGGGAGGATCATGGGGACTTGGTAGCTTGGTGCTAGAAGAGTGCTTGCGAAGATTCTGAGGTGTTGATTAGCGTCTGAGTGCTGTCCCATTCACCCCTGCATTCCCATGTGACGAGGGCCATGTGGGGTGAAATGCTTTGTAGAGCAAGGGATACCCGGAGGCATTCGCTAACAGCCCTCTATTAGTGCTGTCCCGTCGACGGCTGCAGTGGTGCTACAAGAGAGCTTGCGAGGAGCTCATGTGGGCCAAGCTTGCTTCGGATGCAGCACTAGGCGTAGGGACGAGTGCCCCAGGCCGTCATCTTGATGGTTGACGTGTTTGATTCTTGTAACCGGCCCCTTGACCGGCTCCCTCTGTAATTTGTAATCCTTGTATTGAATCTTTTCTCCTTTTCCTTTCTTATAAACGCAATATATGTGTCCCTGGACCCAGGGGTCAAGAGAGGCGGCGTAGGTTCGCACAATAGTAACAAGTTACGGAGTCTTCTTGGTCGACGTGTCGAGGCACCGAGCCCGGAGACCCGTTGACCGGAGTCAAGAGCGCCGAGTCCCCGAGGGTCGGGGCTGGCCGAGTCCGGAGACCCGTTGACCGGAGTCAAGAGCGCCGAGTCCCCGAGGGTCGGGGCTGGCCGAGTCCGGAGACCCGTCGACCGGAGTCAAGAGCGCCGAGTCCCTGAGGGTCGGGGCTGGCCGAGTCCGGGGACCCGTTGACCGTAGTCAAGAGCGCCAAGTCCCCGAAGGTCGGGGCTGGCCGAGTCCGGAGATCCGTTGACCGGAGTCAAGAGCGCCGAGTCCCCGAGGGTCGAGGCTAGCCGAGTCCTGCAGCGAAAGAGCCGTTGGCACGCAGCGAGCCGTTGGCCCGCAGTTAACGGGACTTCCGCGGTTTCCGCCTGTTAGTTACGGCGCCGTTAGGGTAATTCGGATCGGCGGAAGGGGATAAATCAGATCTGTTCACCGGCGGCTTTTACCACAGTTACTTTTCCAAATCGAGAACCATCCCGCGCCTCCACCACCGCTTAGTGCCGCCGTAGGAGCGATTCGCCGCCGCCGGATTTCAAACGCCGCTGCCACCGCTACTTGTCCACACCGTGCCGGAGCGCTTCAGCGGAGATGGCGGACATGAGGGAGACGTTGAGGACGCCGGCGTCGGGGGAGGAGATGCCACCGGCGACGGAGATGGTGGACGCGGGCATTTCCGCGGGCCTCGGTGAAGGCGACGCGGAGAAGGAGGTGACGCCCTCCGCTGGCCAGTCTGGGGCCGCGGGGGACGCCGCCGCCCACGAGGGCGGCGATGCTGATGCGCCGGCGCCCGCCGCCGGGGCGGACGCCAAGGGAAAGGGGGTGGCCCCATCGGAGGAGGTCCCAGAGCTGACCTCCGTGCCCGGCGGAGTGCCGCCCCAGGAGCCGGCCTGGGGGCAATCCTCCGTCACGGAGGAAAGACTCCAGGACATGGTTCGCCGCGGCGTGCTCGGGCCACAGGAGATCTTGCAGTGGCGACCCGCCGGAGATGATGCCCGGCCATGGGAGCGCTCGGAGACAGAGATGGCCATCTTCGCGCCATTCTTCGAGCGTGGATTTGGATTGCCCATGGGGGACTTCTTTCGGGGTTTGCTGCATTTCTACGGGGTTGAGATGAGTCACTTGAACCCCACCTCTATTCTGTCAATCTCAGTTTTATCCATCTGTGTGAGGCCTTTCTTGGGATCCTGCCACATTTCCCGTTGTGGCGGCACTTGTATCAGATGAAGATCATCGGAGAAGGTTCCGGGAAGGGTCCAGCTAGAATCACTGGAGGGGCTGGGCTCTCATTGAGGGTCGGCATGTCCAGGAGATACTTTGTCCTGGATATGAATGATTCCAACAAAAACTGGAGGCAGGAATGGTTCTATGTCGCGAACCATCCCCCTGCTCTACCTCTCCGCACTGGCCACCGGCCAGAGAAGAAGGACTCCTGGGATTCACAGCCGGAGGGGAAGGAGCTGCAAGAAGCCGAGGAGCTGCTTGGGTTGATTGCCGAGCTGAAGGAACGGAAGCTGACCACCGTGGCTGTGATGATATCCTTCGTGCGGCGGCTGACCCAGCCGATCAAGGATCGGGTGCATCCTGGGTTCGAGTTTTCGGGGGGCAATGATCCGACCCGGGAGCAGATCCGGACGGTGTCTATCCCGGAGACTTGTGAAAGGATTTCCGGCTTCATGCGCGGCAGGATCTACAATGAGGGCACGCCGATGCCCTTTTCATTGCATAACCCTCCTCCAGCGGTCAGTTTTCTATTCCCTTGTATGTTGCTTCGCTGACTTTTGAATTGTTGGGCGTTTGATGAACTTCATCCTTATTTGTGCCGTGCCGGTGTCTTGCAGGAGCGGGCGGCGAAGTACTTCAGCCCGGCGCCCCTGCCTGAGGGTACTGTCCGGGTTGAGAAATTGATGACGGTGGAGGAGGCGTCCAGGACTTCTCAAGTAGTGGACGAGGGGCAGGCCGCCTGGGAGGCGGCCGACTTCATCTCGGCTCCCCGAGACGAGGCCGGGGATGACCCGGTGGCCCAGGTGCTTGGCGGGCTGGGGAGGCCATTGCGTCAAGCCGTACGCAAGCTGACGCCATCCCAGGTGGCGGCTCGAGAGGGGTCCCCCAAGCCATCTCAACAGCTAGGGCAGGCCACGCGGGCCGAGGCCGAGGCGCGGCGGAAGAGGAAGGCGGCGAGTGACGCGGGAGGTGGCGCCGACGGGTCTCCCTCAGGGCTTGGGTCAGAACAACCCACGCAAGAGACTGCAAGGGGCCGCAAGGGCCCGTTCGCCCAACCATCATTGCGGCCAGACGCGACTCTGCTACCGAGCCAAACGCCTCCGCAGGTGCTGCGGTGTGTGCAGTTTAAGCGTCCGCGCAAGGACGGGTAAGTTGTCTTAGCAACCCGGTGTATTCCTGATGAGCCTTTCTTGAGTCGTTGGAGTATTGGATGCAGGCCCGGGGGCCAAGTGGGGGCCGAGGGCCGAGCGCCGCCAAGTCGGCCTGCAGCCACGGGGGCAGGGCCGGGGTCCAGCACAGCCTTGGTCGTGCTGGAGCAGGTGCCGATCGGCATGTCAGGGCCGCCGCACCCACCGAGTCCTGCGCGCGTCACAGGGATGGATGACCCGGTGGAGGATCTTCAGGCCGGAACGTCCGCGGTGCCTCTTGAGGAAGAGGCCCCAGAGGGCCGCACAGTGATAGAGCCGGCTAGGAGTCCTCCTCCGCTTGAAGATGATGACCACCGGCTCCTTGGGGAGGACCTGGATGTCGACCCTGGTGTCCACGTGTCTCCCCAGGTGGAGGCAATCACAGCTGAGCACGGGGGCGGGCCGCAGGCACCAGAGCTGACTCTGGAGCAGCGGATGGAACTTGATCTCGCCGACCAAGCGAGCGAGCTCCGGAAGCTACAGAACGTAGCCGGCGTCCTGAACCGTGTTGTGCAGGTATGTCTTTCCGGTGCCTTGTTGTAAATGTGAATCATGGGTTAACCCGAGGGCTAATGTGTTGCATGACAGGGTTTCACGGCACGGGCCGCGAAGGATCTTGACTTCAGGCGGCAGGCCCTGGAAGACCGCCGAGCCTTGGCACGAATCCACACGGATCGGGTCCGTGAAGCTGAAGCTGCCAAGGAGTACCAGATGCAGAGGGAGCGGGAGCTTGCCGACCTGCAAAAGACCAATGAGGACCTCATGAAAGACATGGGTGTTCTCACCGAGGGTAAGTTCTTTGTTCCTTTGCTTGCTGATGCATCTCTCCGAGCAGCCTGTGCTCATGGGGGTTTCTTTGTAGAGGCGAGGAAGAGGGAGGCTGCCCTTCAAGGGAAGGTCGACAAGCTGGCTGGAGCCAAGAAGAAGCTTGAAGATGAGCTGGCCGGAGCCAAGCATAAGCTCGAGGAGGAGGTCCAGGGGCTAAAAGCAGCCAATCTTCGCCTGGCAACCGAGTTCGAGCACCTGAAGGAAGCTAACCAGGTCTTGAAGGATGAGCATGACTGAGCCATGCATGGTGAGTTTCCCTTGCCAAGTCTTCTGGAGCTTTTAGGAAGTCGGGGGTGTTTATGTGCATTCTTTTGCAGGGCTTCGGACGGAGCTGATGGAACTGAAGCAGGCGGCCGAGTTCAACGCCAACTCATTGGTGCCCGCCGAGTCAGGCCCGGCGATGTTGACGTTGGTGGAGCGGCTCAGGGCCGGTCCAAACCGCGCAGCCCAGTGGATGCAGCAGACTGCAATTGGCTTCGGGAGTCAGATATTGGCGCTGTTCAGAATACACTTCCCGACACAGGAGCTGGCTCTGATCGCCGATGGCATTCCCGAAGAGCTTACCGATGAAGAGTTCGACGGGTTGGTCGAGGAGTGTGCCCCTTTGGTCGAGACTGTTGCGACGGAGCTGGGCCTGTAAAGATAATTATCCATGTAAACTCTGTAGTGTTCGGATATATATAAAATTCCAGATTTATTTGAAGTATTAATGGTCGCTAGTGTTATGTTGGGCCCTTTTTCCTGCCGACTAGCACTTTGCGTCACCCGACTGGCCACTGCCTTGTGCTGTTTAAGCACCCTTTTTGACCTGCTGACCACTGCTCACGGAGAGGACGGCTTACCCTGCTACACTGCTCGGCTGGGAGGCTTATGTGTAGGGGGCACACAGGTTGAGCACGGAGCTCAGGGTTTCACAGTTGAGGACTCGGACTAGCCGGGTTAGCTCAGTAGTCGCCGGGGGGAATATAGGGTTGGGCAAGGACTCGGGAGTCGGAGTAAGCGGGTACTCCCCCAGGTATCGTGGTGAAGGAAACATATTCTGGGTCAGGCCCAGTCCCCGAGCATCAGCGTGGGTTCCGGGGTAAGGAGTTGATAACAAGCCGAAAAAATGAGGCAGAGAAACTTTTATTGATATAAGACAAAGGATACATAGCTTTGTTAAATTCTACGGATAGAACTTGACGAGATGCTCGATGTTCTACACGTTCGGGATGGGGTCGCCGTTAGCCCACTGGAGGCTATATGTTCCTGGCGAAACAACTTCTTTGACAATGAAGGGGCCCTCCCAGGGGGCCGATAGCTTATGCTTGTCTTTGGTGGACATGACTCGGCGCAGGGCCAAGTCGCCAACGTTAAGGGAGCGTTCTCGGACGTTTTGGTCGTGGTAGCGCCGTATCTGCTGCTCATGTCTTGCATGCCTGACCAGTGCGGCGAGTCGATGTTCTTCTAGGCAATCAATGTCGACCTGGCGGCCGATTTCTGCTTCTCCTTCCTCGTAGTGCTGGATGCGCGGAGCACCATGGGCGATGTCGGCTGGGAGGACGGCTTCGGAGTCGTACACCAGGAAGAAGGGAGTATATCCCGTTGCTCTGCTCTTCTGGGTGCGTAGACCCCACATGACATGAGGTACCTCTTTGGCCCACCGGCCGGGGTGCTTGTTGAGTTCGTCATACATGGCTTTCTTGAGTGAGTCCTGGACCATACCATTGGCCCGCTCAACCTGGCCATTGCATCTGGGGTGCGCCGTGGAGGAGTAGTAGACGTCGATGCAATTGTCCTGGCAGAAGTCCCAGAACTCATGGCCTGTGAACGCGGAGCCAAGGTCGGTCACGATGCGGTTTGGGACCCCAAACCGGTGGGTAAGCTCTTGGATGAACTTGGCTGCTGTGGCCGACTTGGTGTTGGTCACAACCTTATAGTCGATCCACTTGGTGAACTTATCAACCGCCACCAAGATGTGCTTGAATCCGCCCGGAGCGGTTTTGAAGGGCCCGACGTTGTCGAGTCCCCATATGGCGAATGGCCAAGATGGGGGATGGTCCTTAGCGCCTGAGCCGGCAGGTGCTTTTGTTTCTGGAAGAACTGGCAGCCGGTGCAGCAGCGCACCAACTCTTTTGCATCGGATAGGGCCGTTGGCCAGTAGAACCCTGCCCTGTAAGCCTTGCCGACTAGGGTGCCAGCCGCCGCGTGGTTGCTGCAAGTGCCCGAGTGGATATCTTGCAGGAGGGTGATACCTTCATCGCGGAGGACGCATTTCATGAGTATGCCTGTGGAGGCGGCCTTTCTGTACAGGGCGTTGCCGATGACGACGTAATTTGTCGCTCGCCGAGTTAACTTCTCGATTTCTTCCTTCGTACCCGGTGACCAGTTCTCTGTGAGGAAAGCGATAAAGGGGGCACGCCAGTCTGCTTCCACCACGAGAACTTCACTGGCCGGCGGGCCGCCCGGGGCTGGCTCCGAGTCGGGCACGGGGCTACCATCCTCAAGCATCTTGATGGACGGGGTGCGCAGGTCTTGGACGAAGACGCCGACTGGGACCTGGGCTCTGGTGGATCCTAGCTTGGATAAAACATCGGCGGCGACATTGTCTTCCCGGAGGACATGGTGGAACTCGATCCCATAGAAGTGGGCTTCGAGTTTGCGCACCTCTGCGCAGTATGCGCTCATGGTTTCCTTGGTCGTGTCCCAATTTTTGTTGACTTGTTCGACGACAAGCTTGGAGTTGCCATAGCACATTAGCCGCTTGATGCCCAGCGACACCGCGATCCGGAGACCGTGGATGAGGGCCTCGTACTCGGCCCCGTTGTTTGTGGCCTGGTAGTGTATCTGAAGAACGTATTTCAGGTGCTGCCCCTCTGGGGAGATGAACAGCACTCCTGCGCCGGCTCCCTCA
>CM014274.1:38615743-38628503 GCA_004135705.1 Alloteropsis semialata
CGTCAATCAGGACCTTGGAGAGGAGGACCCTGTCCACGACGGGGGCGACGACGAGTGGGTAGGATCCCGGCTCGGGGAGATGAACCCAGTGGTCGGCACGGCTGAAGGCGATGGGCATCTCCGACCACTGGAGGTACTCTACCGGCTTGGTGGAAACCATCGTCACTTCCCGCTTGTGGAGCTTTTCCTTGCACCGATCTGGGAAGGCGCCGGGCCCCCCAATGATGACGTTGACCTGGCGGTCCGCGCGCTGGAATTCGCCATTGGCGTCGCGTCTGGGCGCCTCCGGCGGTGGTGGCAGTTGGCGTTCCTTGTCATGGTGGCGTTGATCGTCTCGGCGAGCCGGAGCATCGCGGTCGCGCTCGCCACGGCGGTAATCGTCGCGGCGGTCGCGGTATTCTCTGCGGCGATAGTCGTCCCGCCGGTCAGCGTTGTAGCCGTCACGGCGGTAGTTGTTGTAACGACCACCGTTGTTGTTGTAGCGCTGCTTCTTGGTGGGCGGCAGGGCGCCGAGTTCTTTGAGGAGCGCATGACAATCACGGAGATTGTGTTTCGCGTCTTTGTGGAAGGGACACTGATAATTCAGCGTGTCGTGAAACTCTTCGGCCAGGAACCTGGGTTCCGGCCGGCCTTCTTCTTCTGCTAGAGCTACAAGGGGCTAGGGGCCTGCCTTGCGCCCACATAACGGCTCGTGGCGCTTCGAGCTTTCAACTCGGTCATCATCTTCCGGGCGCTTCTGTTTGTTCTTGAACTGGGCCTGCTCAGCTTGATCGGCCCGAACCTCCAGGTTGACCACCTCCATCAGGTCAGAGACCGTGACAAGGTTGGTTTTGAACAGCGTACGGAACAGCTGATTGTCGATAAGACCGCGCCGGAACGCGTCAATGACATCCCGGTCCTCGACTTCGGCGATCTTGTTTCGGTTGTCGAAGAAACGGTCGGAGTAGTCCCGGAGGCTCTCACCCTTCTTCTGCTTGATGTTGTCCAGATCGAATCTGGTGCCTGGCCGAGTATAGCTCACCTGGTAGTTCTTGGTGAAAGCATGGCAGAGATCTGCCCAACTGTCGATGGTGTTCCGGGGAACACCCTCAAGCCATAGGAGTGCTTCCTTGCCCAGCATCACGGGGAAGTAAGCGGCGGCTTGGTCGTTGGTCCCGTGGGCGGCTTTGACCGCCGTGTGGTATGTCTTGAGCCAAAGCTTGGGGTCGGATCGATCGTCAAACTTCTCCACGAGTGCTGGCTTGAAGGACTCGGGCCAACGGATGGCACGGAGTCGGGCGGAGAAGGCGACGAAGCCGTCAAAGTCATCCTCATCGTCGTTGTGGTAGTCGCGGCGAGGAGGTCGGATCTGGTCGGCGCGGGGCCGAGGTTCACCACGCCCATGGCGGCGATCGTCCCGCGGGGGGCCATATCTTGCGTCATACTGTTCACGCTCCATGAGCTCGTGAACAACGCGGCGCTCGTTCTCCTCTGCCGAGTCGTCACCTGCCTCGCCAACCGGCTGGCGGTCGGGTCAGCCATAATCTCGGTTGTACCGCTCGCGACGCTCGAGCTCGGCCGCGTCGCGTTCTCGGTGTCGAGCACCAAGGTCGGCGCGGATGTCACGACCGCAGTCCCTCAGGCAATCGCGGAGATCGTCAGGTTGTTGATGTCATTGGCGCCTATCGCGACGCTCTTAGTAACGTTCACGGCGCTGGTCCGCGTTGCGCGGGTTACGCCGTTCCTCTTCTTCGTCTTCATGGTGGTTCTGGGCCACCTCTTCTTCGACGACGGGTAGTGGGGGGTTCCTCTGGTTAGGATGATCCCGATCCGATCTGCTATGAGCAGAGCGGCGACTTGCAGAACGAGTCGAATTTGATCGCCCAGACCGGGATCTGACGTGATACGATCGCTCGATCTGTTCTTGTGCTGCCTCCAACTGAGCTCGGGCTCTCTGCACCTCTGGGGTGTCGGGCATGTGACCCAGTTCGGCGAAAGCGGCGGCGACATTGGCCTGGGGCGTGCGGAACGGCACCCGGGCGAATGCACCATCGAGGTTCTGGGGCGCGACTCCGTGGGGACCCCGAGGTGGGGGTTGCCGTCGTTGTGGAGCCCCAGGGGGATCTCTCCGACTGGTATGGCGGCTGCAGGTGCACCGGCAGTAGCGGCAGCTGCGGGATCACCAGGAACTGCAGCAGGTGCAACGTTTCCGGCCGCTGCCGGGGACAGGGCGGCTTCTTCGGCGCGCCGTCGGGCTCGGCCTTGGTTTCGCTCTTGTCGCCGATCTCTGGCCAAGTCGGTTTCTCCGTCCCGAGTTACGAAATCCTCAGAAACGAAGACTTCACGCCCCGGAGGCGTGGTGTAGCTTGAGTTGTTGCTCGAGTCGGCCGGGGCCGGCAAGAGCACGCTAGTGGCGACCTGAAACTCGTCGCAATTCGGAGACTGGGCGGGCTGGGGTGGGACCTCAGATCGGATCTGAGACATGTCTTCTTGGACCTGGGCCGAGTAGATCGACGAGGCGTTGCGAAACCCGAGCGGGAGCGCTTTGCGGGGTCGGCGCAGGGCCTCCTCCGACATGGAGATGCACTCGGCGATTGTGTCCTGGACACGATCCAACCCGGCGAGAAGCTCATCCGGGGGAGGGATTCTTCGGCGAGTGGCCAGGCCCGGAGCCTGGTCGTTGATGGAGATCTCATCGAGCCGCTGCTGGAGCGGGGCGATGATTGACGAGGAGATCGGCGATGAAGTCAGCGTGGGGCTGGTCGGCGTTGGAACGTCAGGCGTCATGGTGGAGTCGGCGGCGGCGGTGGTGGTGGAGTGAGTCTCAGCAAAAAGGCTGATACCCTCCAGATGCGTAGCGCAGTCCTTGATGGAGTCGGGGAAGATGACGGAGCGACGATCTGCCATCGAGCTAGCTTTATTGCCCGGCGATCACCCCTACCTGGCGCGCCAACTGTCGGAGTTCTAGTCCGGCAGTCCACCCGGGGGTACCCAGATGGTTGATTTGTAGGCAAAGGGAGATCGCTGGACTAGGGAGCTCGAGGTAACACAGGGACACAGGGATTATACAGGTTCGGGCTACCCGGAGGTATAATACCCTACGTCCTGTGCTCGGGGTCTTGTATTGATCTGCTCGGCGAGGTTCCGGAGAACAACGACGAGTTTGTGGTTACAATGGGCGAGAATGAGATGTCCCCCGTTGGGGTCATCCTAGGCCGCCTTATATAGGCTGACGGCCTAGGGTTTACAAGTCGGTTATCTCTAATTATGGTCCGGCTCAAATCAGGAAACTAATCCAAGTCGGTTACAATATAATCTCCGTGATCTCAGGGCGGGATCTGGACGAATCGCCGAATGCCTTGCGGGCTAAGTCTTCTCCAATCTTGTCCATCAAGTCGGGGATCCTCGTGGGCCGGCCTGAGATCGGCCCACATCCTTGTCAGACGTGGGCCCAGGCCGACTACATATCCGGTCGGTAGTGGGCTCAGGGGTACCCATATCCCACAAGCTTAACATACGAGACACCACATTCGATCTTAGGCTAGCATCTGTCAAATTGGTACACGCCAGCCCGTTACATGGGAAGACCAACGCGAACGGACCCAAGGTCAAGGCTCAACACCAAGGCCTAATAATCCCGTCCGAAGAAGACAAACAGGTACGGCAATACAAACTATCTCCAAATGTTACATCGAGTCAAAATTTATGATGGAGACGTCCCCACTCGACGGACGTAAACCGACGAGTCCTCACCGACAGGTAAATCGGTATGTATCTCATATTTATTTCATATTGCATTTTTCTTTGAATTCCAATCTGCATGTTTAAATTCCAAAACATATTTTTCCCCTTTTGCTTCTTTTCTTAAAAGGAAAATATAAAAAAATATGATAAAAAAAGAAAAAAAAACTGCATAGTCAGGCTGCCCGACCTTGTGCATTGGCCAACGTCACTTTGGCGTCCCTGCAATTATTCAGTGAGCCTGCTCGTATCATCTATACTATAAAGAGGGAGAGATTTGATGTCAAATCCTACACAACAATAAACCTACCCTCACCTCACAAATCATCTTTTTGGGCCCACATAGCAGGTAGGACGAAGACCAAAAGGGGGAGAGAATGATTCCTTAGTTGTTTCCTAGCTGATTCATCCCATTTTTTCTCACCACGTTTCCTAGCCGTACCCGCCGGACCCACCCCTTCCCCACACTCATCCTTGCCCATAATTATCGCTCACCATTTATCACTGTCAATAATTATCGCTCGCCACTTATTTCCGTCCATAATTGTCGCTCACCATTTATCCCCGCCCATAATTGTCGCACACATTTACCTCCTCCGTGATTTCCTGGCGCAGATCCTTGGCACGCAGGGCAATCCACATGTATTTATCCCCTCCATGATTTTCTCGACGTCTGCACCCTATAAATAGAGCGAGGCCTTGCGGCTCCTGCTACCATTCTTGTTCTCGCCTTCCTGCAGCTTGCCGCCCTTGCCTACTTGCACAGCACCGCCGCCATGTGAAGCTTGTGTCAGAAGCCGAGCGCTGCACTGCCGTCCTTTGGCCGCCTGATTGGGTTCGACGCCTCCATTGTGGACCACCAAAGATGGACGCCAAGTCAAGATTGGGCCCTCCACTAGAGGCCGTCGCCCAGTGCTCCACCCGGCCACCGTGGGCGCCGCGTCCTTGCTATGGCCCCTCCGCTTGGGGCCGCCACATGCCACCGCCAAGTGCTCCGCCCAGCTGCCACGGATACCTTGCCCTTGCCATGGACCTTCCGCTCGGGGCCACCAGAGGCCGCCGGTTGGAGCACCGCCATGCCCGAACGCTGCGGTTGCCGCGCTCTCGGTGGGGCCCCTACCTCACTTTGGCGGCTGTCGGCGCCTGGCATGGCCCATGACCTGGCTCAACGTGGTCGCGCTCAGCGGCGCGGCCCCATGGTTGAGGGCGGCGAGGCCCCGCAGGGTTTGCGGTGCGGCCCCGCGGCTAAGTCTGGCAGTGGCGGAAGGCGCGGCGCCGCCGTGTCCTGGGCGATGCGGCAGCCGCGGAAGCCCGTCACGGCGAGGGGGCGACCAGTGTTACCCCATGGTAGAGCAAACCCGGCACCCAGCTGCTTGTCTCTGCGTCCGACAGGGCATCTAGCAGTGTCGCGGCCATTCACAGGCCTGGCCTGGAAGGCAAAGCGGCGGTGCGAGCTGGGTAGCCTAGAAGGCAAAGCGGCGGTGTGAGCTGGGCGGAAGGCAAAGAGGGGTAGCGAGGGAGGTGCGTGCGTTTTTTCTTTCTTTCCAGTGTTTTTCTCTCTCTTTTTACCCCTCTTTGTACATACCTTTTTTTCCATTTTTTGTTCGCTTTCTTTTCCTTTTTTCTCAACCTTTTTCATTTTTCATTTTTTTGTTCGCGGGTTCATGTGGTTGAGTTTCACTGTTGTACGTGTTTTCTTTGCTAATGTTGTTTTTAGATTATACATGATAGAACAAAGAGATAAAATGCACTTGAAGCGGGTACTATAGGCATGTACAACGGTGGTGCATAGAACAATTATTAATTTTTAAGGTTGGAAAAAAACCACTTGAAGCAGCTATTATAGGTATACTAAATTAGGAGAGAGATCGCAGGTGTATCAAAGAATTGGGATAGAGAGATATATTATTGATGGAACAACTTAGGGAGGAGAAGGAGAGAGAGAGGTGGACGGGGCGGGGGGATGGAGGGGGAGGGGAGAAGGATCGAGGGCTTGGCGGGGAGAGGGAGAGGGAGGGAGGGAGAGAGAGAGAGGGAGGGTAGAGTGTTCTATTTTTCAATTTATCACGAATCAAAATTAGGAGAGAGATCACAGACGGATCAAAGAATTGGGATATAGAGAGATATTAGTGATGGGACAACTTAGGGGGAGGGAGGGAGGCGGGGCGGAAGGGGGAAGGGAGGGGGGTAGTGAGAGAGGGGCGGGGCGAGGCTAGGGGAGGGAGCGAGGGAGGGATGAGACGGGGAGGGGGCGAAGGATAGGTAGCGAGGGAGGGGCGGGGAGGGGGAGGGAGGGACGGGGCTGGGGGAGGGAGCGGGGCTTGACGGGGAGGGGAGGGGCGAGAGAGGGGTGGGGCAGGACGGGGCAGGGGGAGGTTGAGGGGGAGGGGCGGGAGAGAGAGCGAGGGAGTGAGTGAGAGAAGAGAGAGGAAAGGGAGTGTTTAGATCGGGGGTACCAATTTATACAAATGGAAAATTTAGATATGGTTATATAATCTTTATTTAAAAAGTATATCTCTATTGTAAATATGAAAATACATCTCCATTGTAAATATGAAAATATTTATTACTTGTTTTCTATGAGTACAAGTTTTTATTTACTATGTTCTTTAAAAACACGTGCCTGCGGCACGTGCATCTCCACTGGTGAGGCTTAACACGTGAGTAATAAAGTACAGCTGTGCATGGCCAGTCAAAACGGGCCATTCATTTGCATCGGATGGCTTGCAATTTTTTTTCTTTTTCCTCCACCAACAATCCAAACGCCATTATGACTTGTGCAGCGCGCGCGCAGCATTTAAATCTTGACCCAGTTAGGCCATCTCCAACCCTCCAATTAGAATGGTTTCATAGCATTAATTACATTGCCACCTAGAACTATTAGCTTACATGGCACTATATTAAATAAGAGAGAGTAGAGAGAGGAAGAAACCGGGTCTCATGCAAGACCCAGTTTCCTCACGAGAACCTATGCACTGGACACCACCAAGTCATGCATTGGGAGATGGTAGTGTCTTCAGGATAATTGAACAACAAATATGATTGGTAGAGATGAGAGAGAATGATGGATTGGGTATTAATTATGGATCTCAACGAAAAAACTATGCATTGAGACATGTAGTTTCTAAACATAGTGTCTTGCTTAATTGTCAACATAGACACTGTCTATGGACATCATGGGTTGGGGATGGCCTTAGTGCCCGCTGCACAGCATTCAAAGATCGCCCAGATCAGACTTAAGAATAGGTCGACCGACAGTTTGTGTCGCCCGACGACCGTTTGTAGCTTTTGCAGTGCATGCAACCATTTCTGTTTTGAGCCAGAGTAGGCATGGAAATATGAAAGTGGAATCCGAATTATCCGATATCCGTATCCGCTAAAATGCAAATATGGATATCCGTATTCGTATTCGAATTTAATGTGATACTAAAATGGATACATCCGAATTCATTTTTCATCGATTTTCTCTATCCGGTTCCACATTCGTATTCGGCAATATCCGACACTATTCGTATCCGACCATATGGAGATATCGTTTAAAGTGTTTATTTGGATGTTAGTAATGATAGTGTATAATCAAACAACAACAACAACAACAACAACAACATAACCTTTTGTCCCAAGCAAGTTGGGGTAGGCTAGAGATGAAACCCAAAAGAAACAAGGATAAGAGAGACATAAAAAGGCAAAAAAAGACAAAAGGTAGAGTTAGGGAAAAAGAAAAAGATCACGGCTCAGGCACGTTGATTGCTAATCTCCAAGCGCTCCTATCTATAGCTAAATCCCTGGAGATATTCCACTCCTTAAGATCTCTCTTAACCGACTCGTCCCAAGTCAATTTAGGACGTCCTCTACCTCTCTTTACATTATCTATCCGCTTTAAAAACCCCACTACGCACTGGCGCCTCAGGAGGCCTCCGTTGGACATGTCCAAACCATCTCAGCCGATGTT
The DNA here is from genome assembly GCA_004135705.1 of Alloteropsis semialata. Taxonomy (NCBI): domain Eukaryota; kingdom Viridiplantae; phylum Streptophyta; class Magnoliopsida; order Poales; family Poaceae; genus Alloteropsis; species Alloteropsis semialata. The sequence goes on from CM014274.1 coordinate 38,623,416, forward strand.
GCACCAGTTTCTCCTCGATTGGTGCCACCCCAACCCTATCCCGAATATCTTCATTCCGGACTCTATCCCTTCTAGTGTGCCCGCAAAACCAACGTAACATACGCATCTCTGCTACACTCAGTTGTTGGACATGTCGCCTTTTTGTAGGCCAACATTCGGCACCATATAACATCGCCGGGCGAATCGCCGTCCTATAGAACTTACCTTTTAGCTTTTGTGGCACCCTCTTGTCACAGAATGACGCCAGAAGCCTGACGCTATTTCAGCCAGCCAGCTGAAATCCTATGCCTAACATCTTCATCAATGTCTCCATCCTTTTGTAGTATCGATCCTAAATACCGAAAAGTATCCTTCTTGGCCACCACTTGCCCATCGAGGCTAACGTCTCCATCCTCATGCCTACTCGCGCTGAAATCGCACATCATGTACTCGGTCTTGGTCCTACTAAGTCTAAAGCCTTTCGACTCTAATGTGTGCCTCCATAGCTCTAACTTCCTACTGACCCCTGCCTTACTCTCATCAACTAGCACCACATCATCAGCAAAGAGCATACACCAAGGGATATCACCTTGAATGTCCCTTGTGACCTCATCCATCACCAAAGCAAATAAATAAGGGCTCAACGCTGACCCCTGATGTAGTCCTATTTTAATTGGAAAGTCACTGGTGTCGCCATCACATGTCCGGACAAAAGTTGTCGCATCCTTGTACATATCCTTGATGAGGGTAATGTACTTAGTTGGGACTTTGTGCTTTTCCAAGGCCCACCACATGACATTTCTTGGTACTTTGTCATACGCCTTCTCGAGGTCAATGAAAACCATGTGCAAGTCCTTCTTCTGCTCCCTATATCTCTCCATCAACTGTCGTATTAGGAAAATCGCTTCCATGGTCGACCTTCCAGGCATGAACCCAAACTGGTTTTGGGTCACCCTCGTCACTCTTCTTAGGCGATGCTCGATAACCCTCTCCCAGAGCTTCATCGTATGACTCATCAGCTTAATCCCACGGTAGTTAGTACAACTTTGAATATCTCCCTTGTTCTTGAAGATCGGTACTAATATACTCCTTCTCCATTCTTCAGGCATCTTGTTTGCCCGAAAAATGAGGTTGAAAAGCTTTGTTAGCCATACTATCGCTCTAACACCTAGGCATCTCCACGCCTCAATGGGGATACCATCAGGGCCCATCGCTTTACCTCCCTTCATCCTCTTCAGAGCCTCCTCAATCTCCGCCTCCTGAATTCTCCTCACAAAGCGTCTGCTGGTATCATCAAATGAGTCATCCAACTCAAGGGTAGGACCCTCATTCTCCCCATTAAATAACTTATCGAAGTACTCCCGCCATCTTTCCTTGATCTCCTCGTCCTTCACCAAAAGTCGATCTGTCCCATCCTTGATGCATTTGATTTGGTTGATGTCACTTGTCTTCCTCTCACGTATCCTAGCCATCCTATAGATGTCCTTCTCCCCTTCCTTCGTGCCTAGCCTCTGATAAAGGTTGTCATACGCCTGGCCCTTTGCTATACTCATAGCTCTCTTTGCAGCCTTCTTCGCTATTTTATAGCCCTCGATGTTGGCTACACTCTTGTCCAGGTGTAGGCGCTTGAAACACTCCTTCTTCTCCTTAATAGCCACTTGCACCTCCTCATTCCACCACCAGGTGTCTTTCGCCTCATGTTTGCCTCCCCTACTCACGCCAAACACTTCTGAAGCCACCTTCCAAATACATGTTGCCATTTTTAGCCACATGTCGTCTGCATCTTCTCCTTCTTCCCAAGGCCCCTCGCCTAGCATCCTCTTCTTAAACACTTGCGCCCCTTCCCCTCTAAGCTTCCACCACTTCGTTCTTGCAGTCTTGGCACGTTTGTCCCGGTGGACACGTACCCGAAATCGAAAGTCTGCCACCACAAGCTTGTGTTGAGGGACAACGCACTCCCCGGGTATCACCTTACAATCTAAGCAATCCCGTCTATCCTCCCTCCTTGCAAGGATAAAGTCGATCTGGCTCGAGTGTTGTCCGCTACGAAAGGTCACTAGATGGGATTCCCTCTTTCTAAAGAGGGTATTCACTATCATCAAGTCATAGGCCAACGCGAAGTTCAAAACATCCTCCCCTTCTTGATTCCTACTACCATACCCGAACCCCCCGTGCACTCGCCCGACACCTACATTAGTCGCACCCACATGGCCGTTGAGGTCTCCTCCTATGAAGAGTTTCTCACTGATAGGCACGGTACTAACCATGCTATCCAGATCTTCCCAGAACTGCCTCTTGGTGCTCTCACTAAGACCTACCTGAGGGGCATAGGCACTGATCACATTTAGAGTAGATAGTGTATAATCAAAACTATTTAAAAAATGTTATCTCCATTAATAATGATTATTATATCAATTTTAATATTACTATTATTTTACCCATATAACTATTTAAAAGTTATCTCTAATTTTAATAACTAATGTAATTAATTTAAATAATAGAGATATATGAATATTAATTTTAATTTAATACTATATTTTATTTATTTACCGATGAAAATATTTTTATATACTTTTTATCATTTTATGATAAATGTATATATTTATTTATTAAATATATATTTTTCTATAGTTTTATTTAATTTTTATATGATTAATTGCTGAAATAATTATGGATAAGTGTGACATTATTAACGAGCGGTCTTTGTCTACACTTGTTATGTACTTATACTTTAGTATTTACTTGTATAATGATTTTGTTATTTAAAAACCATCAATGAATAAAATAAGTAAATATTGTCTTCTAAATCGAGTAAATATCCTAATACGTATCCGCATCCGACCAATCGTTTTGTATTCGTATTCGAGAGCATCCGAATTCGTACTCGAGTAAAAATGTGGTAAAAAGTGCTATCCGAATCCAATTCCATGCGTATCCGATCCGTTTCCATCCCTAGCCCAGAGCAAGCTGCCCGACGTTTAAAGCTGGCTGTAGTGGGTGCAGTGCTCAGGTCGGCCGAACACACAGGTCGTCCGACGTGCAGTGGCCAAGCCTGCAGCGCATTCAAGCATTTTTAGGGCCTGTTTAGTTGAGAAAGTTGCCGAAAAAAGTTGCCATTGAGAAGCGTGTTTGTGAGAGAGAACACGGTTGTCAGTGTGAAAAAAGTTGCCATTTTTTGGCAACTTGCCACAGTCTAAACATAGCCTTACTCTCACAGCTGCAGCTGCTGCAAGTCCTTTAAAGCTGGGCCAGTTTGGTACAGAGCTGGGGTCGGCCGACCCTGTGCATCGGCTGATCCCTGGCCAGCACCATTCTTTAAAAGTCGATGCGCATTGCCTCTGTTAGCTGCCCCCCAACCGAGCTGCCATGAGCCCTCAGTTTTTCTTCTCTCCCTGTTTGCGTTTCTCAAGAATTTAGCTCTCAAGTAAAAAAAAAAGGAGAGAACAAATAAAAATGTTGTTCATTTCTGCTGAATAATCGGGCTACCTTGGTCGCGGCTTGTTATGGCGGTTCTCAACCCCACAAGAACGAGTTTGTTGTGTGTTACAACCCACAAGGATGATTATTGTGGGGGCGAACGACTGACTTTTGGACGACTAACTCGCTCACGCTAATCTTTTAGTCTCCACAAGTTTTGTCTAGTGTTCTCTTGCAGGAACCATGAATATCATGCGAGGTCTCGTAAAGAAGGCAAAGAAAGTAGGAAGTTCAAGACGGAGCCACCACTCTGGAAGCACAGAGCTCGTCTCTTCCAGCACGGAGATCGCTAGCTCTGAAGGGATGAGAAGCCAGCGGAGTCAGTACACCCGCCACTCCATGGAGATCTCCAGCGAGCACCAAGCTGATGACGCCGCCACAGAAGCTGGTGGAAATGGCAGTAGCAGCAGCAACAACAATGAAGACAGCAGGCCAGCATTCATCACTGACGACCAACTCGACCTCCAAGAAGGCTATGAACAACAGGCGTACAACATTCTCCTGACTCGTTCCTTTGAGCACACCCGTGCTTTCGCCGACGAGTTTATGGAGAAATCAGGGGTAGTGTTTCTGGCAGGGTGACAAGGAGCATGTCAAGATGTGAAGGGGGCAAGCAGGCTGGGAACAAGCACCACCAACATACATGGCAGGCAGATCTAACTGGCAAGATGCCGGTTACTCCCAATGGCAAACACAGGACCAGTACAAATCGTCAAGCTCAAGTGGTCCTCCTCCTTTTGCCCCCCGACGCTCTTTCTCGGCAAGGGAAATGGGGCGTACAATGGAGGGACTATCCAACCGCATGGGGGATCTAGAGGTAACTACAAATAGAATTGACAATACTTTGACTCAGCATGTGCAGCAAGCCAACGCTTGGTGGGAGCAATCCATACAAAGCTTCGATAACATCAACACTAGCATCCAGCAAGAACGGGAGGATATGCACGCCTACTTCCGACACCAAGGATTTGACCCAAATGAACCAAGGTATCGCCAACAGTAAGAAGAATAAGCTTGGGGGAGAACTCCCTCCACAAGGTAACATGTATCTTAGAGTAGACTTTTGCATTCAAAAAATAAATAATAATAATAAAATAATAAAAATAAAAAAATAAAAAATATCTTTGTTACACTAAAAATGTTAAGTCTTTATCTTGGAAATGATGAAAAGTTGCTCTTATTTCTCTTTTGTACCTATGTTTCAACCTGCTATTCTCCTGAGTTTTGAGTTTGCTGGTTTAAGCATGATCTTTTTCTGTCAACTTGTCAATATGTGGGTAGCATATGCAAGCTCTAGTCTAGGTTGTTGATGGCTATGATATGATAAGACCTGAGTTACCCTATGCTCATACCAAGTAAGACTTGATAACTGGAGTTTTCTTTTGAAAATAAAACAAAGAGTTCCTCGTGGTGATTCAAAACCCTACCAAAGGCCATATTGTTTTAAACCCCTACATAAGCTACTTGTTGTCGCATTGAGTTTTGTAAGATCTTTGAGATTCTTAAGAGATTTATTTCATACTTTTAAGATCAAGGTCACACACATGCCATCATGATTATCATGCTATACTTTTACCCTTGAAGTGAGTATGCCACTCATCCATCCACCAAATAAATGCTCTATAAAAGAAA
>CM014274.1:38634836-38677706 GCA_004135705.1 Alloteropsis semialata
CCGCCGCCGACGCCGGCGCCCCGCGTGAGGTCGTAGGGGAAGGCGAGGATGGCGAGCCCCGTGGTGATGAGCAGGGCGCAGGGGAGGAGGTAGGTGACGCGCCAGGCGACGGTGACCGGGATGCCGAGGCGGAGGACGAGCTCGTAGGCCAGCGGCATGACGAGCTGCGCCGCGGCGCTGCCGATGTTGGCCCACCCGGCCGCGACGGCGTTGGCGAGCCCCACGGCGGATGGCGCGAAGATGCCCGACATCCAGTGCTGGTTGGCGACGAAGTTGGCGAGGGAGAGGCCCGACACGAATACAAACGTTCCTGTGGGAAGAGCGTCACGTGCCCACCCTTACCGCAGCCACCAGATGTGCTATAAGATTCGGGCACTAAAACGTCCTCTGAGCCTCCCGTTTGCTATTACGACAACATCACGGTCCTCTTTAATCCTTGTTTACATGTGCGTTCCCACCTAGTCGGTTTCTTGATTGGCTAGCGTCGTCAGCTTGGTTTCGTCGTTGTTTGTCCGCTGCGTTGGCGTTCACCCTCCGCTCGCCTCTGCTTTCCCCTCCGCTCTTGCTTCTGACCCCCTCGCCTTTCCCCTCCACTCTTGCTTCTGATCTGCTCGGCTTTCCCCTCTGCTCGCCTTCTGATCTGGGTTGCGAGATGCGTTGATTTTCCGGCCGCTTACCGTGCGGGGATCTGTGCTATGGACTCGTTTGGCCTGTGAGGCTGTTCGATTTGGAGATTTGGGTGTTTCTCTATTGGGTGCCGTTGGGACTGGATCTGGATTGGAGGCGGCTTTCTCTTCGGTGGTTCTGCATCGATCTGTGTTCTGCTTGTCCAGGTCAGTTGTATTCTCTTCTTGGAGTATGTATTATGCCTCTAGGTTGGCACAGAAGAATCGTGAAATTGGTTGTTTTGCGATTTGGTGTTCTGAGATCAAACTGTGGATTGGCCGGAGTAGGGTTCAACGAACGAAAGGGAGAGTCGGATTTTCGGTTTTGGGTTACCACGAATATGTTGCTAGGGGATTTGTGTGCACTGCGCTGCGTCCTCGGTTACCAATGCAATCTTGGTTTTCTTGTGCTTTAGTTAGCACAGGGATTCAAATTGATGGCCTCAATGCCTATATTGTGACATGATAAACTTGCCTTGTTCCTCTTCAATTGTATATGTGGTACATGTGTTTACGACCGAGATTCGTAGAAGTAGTTAATACTGACGATTATACGCCTCGTAGGTCAATTCTGAACATTTAGGGGAGTAGTTTTGTGTTGCTGTAGTTCTCCTGTTTTATTTTTATTATATATGTTGTTTCTCCTATTTAGGTTTCTGAAGAAATTCATTGTTTACTTCTGGTCTATTTATGCAGCTGCTTCAGTCCATTGAGTCTGAGCTGCAGTTTATGGAGTATAAACATTTCGCTGTGTACTCTGGGGAGATGAACCTGGCCAACGCACTTGTAGCCACACCTATGGTAGGAGATCAGGATCTGTTTTCAGTAAAGGACATGTACTTGGCTATTGCTGACAAAACCTCAGTCTCTGTAATACCTGCTAAGATTTATGCTGATCACCCGCACTACATACTTGAGTTTGATTCATTTGAAGAAATGAATATTGTCGAGAGAATGGGTACAATTGAAGGAGAAAAGTTTGGTTTTGTGCTAAGTCGCTGGACAAAGTATTACAAGAATTGCACTACCCCATGGATCAAAGAAATAGAAATTGAGGTGACAGGGATTCTAAACAGTTTGTGCAGATCGGAGTATGTGTCTCCTATAGTTTCTCCGTACTATGATATTCAGACAGTTGATTTTATTGAAAATCAAGGCACCTGTGTCATGGTTGCATTGGCCTGTTCTTATATTGCAATTCCCACAAGTGGAATGATTGGGTTTAGATGTATATATGGAGGAGTGGCTAAAGCTACTGCAGTTGGGGTTTCCATATTTGCTCGTCCCCGGGTCACTCAAGATGATATACTACATGTAATGGAAGTTTATTGTGTTGATGGTTACCATCCAGGAATGGTTCATACAGGTAACTGCTTGTCTTCTATTTAAATGTCCTGCTGTTAGCCCATGAGGTCAATTACTTGCAGTAATGATACTAACTGGCAGATCTTGTTTCTTATTTGTGTTGCAGCTGCTCAGTTTGGAGTTGACTTGGAAGTGCTTCGTGATCATTACAGCTCCATGCAACAGGGTAATTATTTCGTGTATTTGTAGTCCTTCACCATTGCTAATTGATAGCAAATTCGGCGATCTATGGTTGTTTGATTTCATTTATTTGTATATGTGCATGTTTACAATGCAAAGATGAAAACAAGACTTATGGCATAAGAACAAAAGAAGATGAAGTTCACCATGGAAGTTCGGATTTCGACTATGAATATGAAGGTCTGTTTCTCATTTCTTTTTTCCTTGAGGTGTTGTGGACATGTCATGTATGCATTACTGCTGACCATGACATACGTAATATTGCTTTTGCAGCATGGGAACTCAGTTCTGGATTTGGCACGGACAGCGACTAATGAAGCTTCTCGTTGTCATTATCGTGCTTGCGCAATGAATCCACTGCTATGTACTGAAGTAGTATATTTTCAGTGACAGGTTGAGATCATACTCAAGTCTTTATGCAATGTGTGCTATCCAGCCTGCTACCTTATTAGTAGTCCAGCAAACTGAACGCTATGTCCACTTTACTGTCTGAATGTAATGACTTGTATGTGCTACATATGTTTCTCACCCGTACCGTGCACGTTATATTGTTTTTAACTAATCGCTGCATATGAAGTGCTCTATCATGTTTGTAAACACGCATCATACTTGTGTCTTCTCAAATCGGTGGTTATTACGTACCCGATATAACTTATTTAGAGTTTCGTGTGCTTAACCGTTTGGTTGGTTTAGGGTCGTTTACCATTAATTTGTGGTGCTTGCATTTTTTTTGTCAAATGTAGTGTTGCACCTTCACATAATCATAGCTTACAAACACATGTACTGCTTACTGGTGTACCATATGTATCATAACTCACTGAAATCATGAATCTAGCATTCCATATTTATCATAACTCAGTACAATGTGCGCATTATTACAAACAAGACTTGTTCTGCAATATTTGTACTACGGTTCTAGCAGTTGGTTACATTTCATTGCATTCGTCTTGCCTGTGCCTCACCAGCTTCAGTTCTCTGCTAGCTTGAAGTGTTCCTCTCCAATTGTATTGTAGATTGTGCCTTCGTTGATAAGTTCCATAAGTAGATTCCTGCATATACCACACGGAATTTATGTTAGCTGTTTCTAGTTGCTTTCCTACTGATAAAATACATGGGCTGCTCTCATGCCACCTTAGATTTGTCTCCTCCATTTGCAGGGTGTTTATCATGTACTTTACGCATGCGCCTTCTTCTGAGCTCCTGATTTCATTCATTGGCCTTTTATGTCATATTTCGAATTTGCATAAATCAATGTTGTAACGTTGCACAGTTGTTACCTGATTGCGTCTGTTGATAGGAAACATATGAGAACTTCTTTGTCCATGTTCATTGATGTACTGCTTTCAACTTTTTTCTCTGATTTTGTTATTGGTGCACTCAGTGTCAGATCTAGGTACTGCTTAATTACAGTTAAAAAGTGTTCATTGATTTCATTGAAGTCTTCCACTTTTCTACAAATTTAACACAAAGTTAGTATGCATGCCTGAGGTTCCATTTTCCTGTGCTACAACTACACTTTGTTTACCTTGCTTTAATGGTGTGCACTCTTATTGTTTCGTTTGCTTCGTTGATGGTGCCATAGAGAACATAGTATGTTTGCAATCTGTGTCAACGTACATAGGTACAACACAATTTACTAACTATGGATTCCAGCATGTCTGATAGATTAAGTGCCATGTCAAATTCTGTTACTTACTTTGCGTGTTTCATCACTGTTTCTCCTGTCTCAACATCAGGCCTGTTGTACATGATTCGTTTCAGTACTTTATATGACTTTGCTGTTGACTTTGTCTATGCTATGTAATTATGTAGAAATGGAAGAGTACTTCACCAGATTCTGCAGAGTATGCTTCCAGTGCCATCGTATATTGTGAAGTCGGTGAATCGTTCTTCTTCTTTGACAACCAGTACCATCCCACAGATTTTCACCTGAATGAAATAAATCTGGGTTAGTCCACACTCTATTTCTTTACTTGTCTTTCTTTTTTTCTTGTACTAAAACATACCTTGCTAACTTCACTGTTATGAATAACAAGTCTGCCCCTGTGTTTTGGCTTCAGTGCAGCTTCGTTAATTAGCTTAATGGTAACTGTAGCTATGTTAGCTACAGATCTCACACATGTATTCTCTGAATTTTGTACTCTGGCTTGTGCTATGGTTCCCACGAAAGGTCTCATGGCCAGGTTTGTTTCTCTCGATGGTTTCTCCATTTTCAGGGTTCCTGCCTCCTTACAGCCTGAATGACCTCAAGTCTCCTGGTTCTCTATTTTTATACTCTCTCTGAACCGACCTATCTCTCCCAGAATAGTGCTTGCACTATGCTTTTCGCCGTGTGCTGCAAGCCTTCGCTTGTGAGATCTGTATGCTGGGATGTGAAGTCGGTCTGCCTGGTTTTCGAATTCAAACGTGCCTATTTTTATTGGCGGGAGCACTGTGTCTGGTGTTGCTAAAAATGAGTCCTGTGCCAACTACTCGTATTTACTAATATTGAAATTAAATCATGTTAATCATGACATTTAAGCCCATGTTTTTTTTCTACTCAAATGTAGTGCACTCAGTTGTAACTTTGGTTCATTTATGCCATTTCCCTGCTCACTCATTTTGGTTGATTTATGCCATTTTCCTGCTTCACTCGCTTCCCCGGTCAAGATTCTTCGATTATTAAATGGGTTTCCCTTCTGAATTTACCTTTCTTTTTTTTCCCCTACGCCACCTGCCCTTCCGACCGGCGCCTCGCGATATAAGGGCGGGGGAACAGGGAATAGATATTTCCCACGCTTGCTTCCACAGTAAGGTCCCCCACCTCCGGGATTTAAACTGTTCATCTTCTTCCTCGCGCGCGTTCTTGCTTCCGGCTATGGCCTCTTCGGGCCGTCTCGACCCTCCACCTCCGAATCCGACCTCCTCTTCCAAGGGGGTGTCCGGATCTAGGAGGGTGCTTCTCCCTGCTTTGTCAGAGGAGACTCGCCCTCGTCTGGATGAAGCGGCTCGGATGGAGGTCCGTATGCTGTCGCGCGAACCTGAATCACTGGTGATGTCGGCGTCCATCCTGCGAGGTCCGTATGCTGTCACGCGAACCTGAATCACTGGTGATGTCGGCGTCCATCCTGCGTCCGCCTTCTGCTACCGCTACTCTGGCTCGCGCTATGGGTTCCAGCCATATGTTCGCTGGATCCAGTGGATTGGGTTCTTCCCAAATGAGGGTGAGTCCATCTGCCTGTGTCTCTCCCCGCGGGTTTCATTCCTTCCTCGATTTCTTCGTGTAGTGCTGCCTGTGCTCGCTTTCTTTGCTGTGATTTGCTTGTTTGTTCTATGCAGGCCCCCAAACGCAAGTCGCCTGTTCAGATCCCTTCTCTCGGTGGTCACAGAAACGGCTCATCCCCGGTGCCCAACGCTAAGGCGGGTGGATCTGGTTCTGGCACATCCACAGCTCGTCTTTTCCCCTCGTCGCATGATGTTGGTTCCCTTGCTGTGGAGGTATGAGTTTAGGGTTTTCTGTGCTATTGTCGGTTTGCCTTCCCTCGGTCCTGCACTTTTCGGTTACTACTTATTGTTTTCTAATTATGTTGTTTACTTGTCAATGTAGGATGTCGGAGGTGCAGGTCATGGTCTTCATAATGCTGGGTTTCCTCCCTTTTATGGGAATGCTATGTCCTTCATCATGCCCTTCAGTGAACACTACCTATATGACTCTGTGAGTTTTCTTCACCTTTCACTCTGGAATAGCGATCTCTGTTCCCATTCTGTACTGCTGTTTCCTTTCTGTGAAATATACGTGGATCATTTCATTTGTGTGTCATGTATCTGTTCTGTTTCATGTATTATTTCTTGTAAATTGTGTAGGTCATACCCCGTCGTGTGGCTTCTCGTTTGATGCCACCATTGGAACCCCAAGTTCAAATGTTTGGTTCCACTCGCCTCATTTTTCTAGTGAACTTGCTGCAAAGGGAAGATGGTTCCCTGGTGTTTGGCTCTGGCTGGCGCAGTTTCGTGGCAGCAGAACGGGTTGAAGTTGGTGATGTTGGACACTTTCTCCTTCGCTCTGATAACTCTATGTATATGCATCTTTATGATGGAGCAGGCCATGAGAAGCTGCTCATGGATCGACCTGCTCAATGGGCGGCTCCTGCACCTGCTCCTGCTCCGGCTCCTGCACCTGCTCCTGCTGCGCCTCCACAAATGGTTCCGCCTGTCGCTGCTGCCGCGCCTGAAGAACCACCACATCCTCTGCTCGACCAACGTGTTTTTGAGGCTTTTGGCCCTAACCGTGTTCCAGGTACATAGCTGCAGCGTACCTGTGTCATTCACTTTTCTTCTTGTAGTTCTACTTCAATTTTACTCTTTTTTGTCTACCACCCTATGTGCCTAATACAATATCTTGTGTGTATGTAGTTCCTAATCATGTTCTGGATGTGACCTATATGTTGGGCCCTGGACTTTCTATTAATCCCAACCTCATGCAGTTCATGACTGATATTTGGGTCAATCGAGCCAATGACTATGCGCTCTATGTCGTTAGGCTCAATAGGACTCAGGCTAACCGTGGTGTTTTTGTGAGTACTCCCTTTGGTATTACGCTCCATGTGCTACTTTCTTGGATTCTTACACCTATAATACGTTTCTCGTTGTACTGCTTTTTGTACTTTACTTCACTTTGCGGTTGTTTCACTCATTTGCAGTACTTCAGCACTCGTTACTCTGCCCAGTTTGCTGCTGGAAGCATCCCTGCTAGGCTCTACTATGCTGATTCCGAATATGGCTATCGCATCAGCCTCTACAAGCCTCAGCCACATGGTCTTGCGCCTGATGAACAACTTGTGAAGATCAGAGGTTCCTATGGAAGATTTGCTCGTGATTACTGGTTCCTCCTCAATGAGATCTATGTGGTCAAGCTTCACTACTTCAATGGTGTTCTTCGCGTTAGGTTCTACAGGCTTCCTGTTTGAACCTCTGATTACGGACTGGCTGCTTCTGAGTTGGACATGCTGTAGTTCTCTAGTTCTTTTGGCGGTATCATTGTGTTATGATATCTGCGAAATTAGGTTCACCTAGTTGTGTTCCCTATGTATTTGGCTGGACTTACTGAGCCTCTTGATGTTATCTTAACTTCATGTCGTACTTGTGTGTGCGTGGCTACAATCTGTGGCCTATTATGCTGGACAATATGTCGTATCCTGTATAATTGTTAGTATCTGGGCTACTTTAATCATGGAACTTATGAATCTGCTACTATGTTCTCTTCTACTTCTGAGTTTCTGTTTGTTTCATTCTCATTATGCTCTCACGTTCATGCCATCCATTTTTAGATGCTGCTGTTACAGACTAACATTCTGCTGCTCGTTACTTTTCCGGCCACTGCACTCTGCAGATCGGGGTTTCTTGTCCCTTTGACCTGATTAATTACTCTATTTTTTGTTTGCGTTTTATAGGCTCATGTGTTTGTACCATGTACTGGTATTATGCTTCATGTTCAATTCGGGTTGAGGGTCAAGCGTTCATGGTTCCGGGTGTCTAGTGGACGCTTCATGGTTTACGGTTATTGGCAAATTGTTTTTTGAGCCTTTCGCGTTTACTTTTTAAGAGTTTTCGGTATACACATTCATGTTTTTTCGTTTAGTGTGCACAAACCTTTTTTTGATGTCTTGGGTTCTACGTGTTGGGTTTACTCTTTTCTAGGGATTACGGTTTAGGCTTCTAGGTTTTCTGTTTGGCCTGCACGGTCCACTGTTCATGTTCACGGTTTAGGGTTTACGGTTTCTGCCTTCATAGTTTTTTGGGCTTTACGCCTTAGGCTTTCTTACGGTTTAGGGATCAGCGATATAGTTGTACGGTTTAGTCTTAAGGGTTTAAGGTTTACGGTTTTGCTTTTTTAGGGTTTACGTTTAGCGTCTACTTTTTACGGTTTACGGTTTGGGGTTTACAGTTTACGGGTTCAGGGTTTAGGGTTCAGGGTTTAGGGTGCAGGCCTTACGTTGCAGGGTTTAGGGTTTAGGGTTTAGGGTTTAGGGTTTAGGGTTTATGGTTTAGGGTTTTAGGGTTTAGGGTTTAGGGTTTACGGTTTAGGGTTTAGGGTTTACGGTTTTGGGTTTAGGGTTTTTAGGGTTTAGGGTTTAGGGTTTTTTAAGGTTTTGGGGTTTAGGGTTTAGGGTTTACGGTTTACGGTCTTTAGGGTTTAGGGTTTACGGTTTACGGTTTACGGTTTAGGGTTTGGGGTTTAGGGTTTTAGGGTTTACGGTTTAGGGTTTACGGTTTAGGGTTTCAGGTTTTTAGGGTTGAGGGTACAGGGTTTTTAGGGTTTAGGTTTTAGGGTTTAGGGTTTTTAGGGTTTAGGGTTTAGGGTTTAGGGTTTAGGGTTTAGGGTTTAGGGTTTAGGGTTTTTGGTTTAGGGTTTTTAGGGTTTAGGGTTTAGGGTTTAGGGTTTAGGGTTTTAGGGTTTAAGGGTTTAGGGTTTAGGGTTTAGGGTTTAGGGTTTAGGGTTTAGGGTTTAGGGTTTAGGGTTTAGGGTTTAGGGTTTAGGGTTTAGGGTTTAGGGTTTAGGGTTTTAGGGTTTAGGGTTTAGGGTTTAGGGTTTAGGGTTTAGGGTTTAGGGTTTAGGGTTTAGGGTTTAGGGTTTAGGGTTTAGGGTTTAGGGTTTAGGGTTTAGGGTTTAGGGTTTAGGGTTTAGGGTTTAGGGTTAGGGTTTAGGGTTTAGGGTTTAGGGTTTAGGGTTTAGGGTTTAGGGTTTTAGGGTTTAGGGTTTAGGGTTTGGGGTTTAGGGTTTAGGGTTTAGGGTTTAGGGTTTAGGGTTTTGGGTTTAGGGTTTTAGGGTTTAGGGTTTAGGGTTTAGGGTTTAGGGTTTAGGGTTTAGGGTTTAGGGTTTAGGGTTTAGGGTTTAGGGTTTAGGGTTTAGGGTTTAGGGTTTAGGGTTTAGGGTTTAGGGTTTAGGGTTTAGGGTTTTTAGGGTTTAGGGTTTAGGGTTTAGGGTTTTCAGGGTTTAGGGTACATGGTTTTTAGGGTTTAGGGTTTAGGGTTCAGGGTTCAGGGTTCAGGGTTCAGGTTTAGGGTTTAGGGTTTAGGGTTTAGGGTTTTTAGGGTTTACGGTTTAGGGTTTAGGGTTAAGGGTTCAGGGTTCAGGGTTCAGGGTTTAGGGTTTTTAGGGTTTTTAGGGTTTACGGTTTAGGGTTCAGGGTTTTTAGGGTTAGGGTTCCGGGTTTTTAGGGTTTAGGGTTTAGGGTTTAGGGTTAGGGTTTAGGGTTTAGGGTTTTCAGGGTTTAGGGTACATGGTTTTTAGGGTTTAGGGTTTAGGGTTTAGGGTTCAGGGTTCAGGGTTCAGGGTTTAGGGTTTAGGGTTTTTAGGGTTTACGGTTTAGGGTTCAGGGTTAAGGGTTCAGGGTTCAGGGTTCAGGGTTTAGGGTTTTTAGGGTTTTGGGTTTTTAGGGTTTACGGTTTAGGGTTCAGGGTTTTTGGGGTTAGGGTTCCGGGTTTTTAGGGTTTAGTGTTTAGGGTTTTTAGAATTTAGGGTTTAGGGTTTAGGGTTTTGGGTTTTTAGGGTTTACGGTTTTGGGTTCAGGGTTTTTAGGGTTAGGGTTCCGGGTTTTTAGGGTTTAGTGTTTAGGGTTTTTAGAATTTAGGGTTTAGGGTTTTTAGGGTTTACGGTTTAGGGTTAAGGGTTTTTAGGGTTTACTGTTCCGGGTTTTTAGGGTTTACGGTTTAGGGTTTTTTAGGGTTTAGGGTTTAGGTTTTTTTGGGTTTAGGGTTTAGGGTTTAGGGTTCAGGGTTTTTTTTTAGGGTTAAGGGTTTACGGTTTAGGGTTCAGAGTTCACGTGTTCAAGGTTTACGGTTTTAGGTTTTTAGGGTTTAGGGTTTACGATTTAGGGTTTATGGTTTTTTTAGGGTTTACGGTTTAGGGTGCACCTATTTTTTGGCTTTCAAGGTTTTGAAGGTCTATTGTCGTAGGGAAATGGTTAATTCCTCAAGCAGTTCCGTACGTTCCAGGTATTTTAGGAATTTGGGGGTTGTTTCTGCAAAATTTCATCAATCCTGTCCCCTGTCCGGTTTCTTCCTGACTTCCTTTTGTTTCTTCTCTCACGCATCTGCCATTCCCTTTCAGATCCCCTTTTTGTAGGGTTATCCACCTGCGTCTCCTCTGGCGATTCTACGATGGCGGACCGCAAGCGCACTCTTGGATCTTCGGATTCCACTACGGTGCAGCGCGGTCGTTTGCGTCGCCGTTCTGATGTCTCCGCCGCCGGTTCTTCCAGGCTGCAGGAGCAAGGATCGGGTTCCAGTTCTTCGTCGGACGACTCTTCTGTTAGAGTTGCGAAGGTGAATCAAGATCTCCTTGCTGCTCATCGTCCTACGGAAGAGGTTCCGCGCTACGGTCCTGTTTTTCGTGGTTTGGTGGCGGGTACTGTTCCGCACCGATCTCCTGAAAGGCGCGCTGCATCCCCTGCTTCTGATGGGTCTGACCACTCCATCCGTAGTAAGCGTGAGATTCTCCCAACTGAAATGGAACTTTACAATAGCAGGGTAAGTTTTTTTGCTAAGTTCGTCATTAATTACATTGGTACGTGTATGTGGTAACCACTATATTGTTATGCTACTCTGCACTCAGTATTACATATGTTTTCCCATCGCTGCGACCTGTGCTACCTTCATCTTCTTACGCGTTTATATATTTTTCTGCTCTGTTTCTCTGCATAATGATTTATTCAGTGCCGTAAATGTTAGGCCTCAGTACATCCCCTATGTAACTACTGCCTGTTCCTGTGTTGGTTGAAGTCAGTATGCAATGTTTTACCTTGTATTGTGCAAATTTGAATGCTTCCAATATGTGTGCCTTCATTTTGTGTTGTCATTTGTGCCATGTAGGCGATTGCTGAAATGTTCCACCAGTTGCGTGCAACTGTGGCTGAAGTTCGTGATGAGGTGGTTAAAACTAAGCTCACAATCGATGCACTTCATCACAAGGTGTTTGGTCGTTCTAACGACCTTGACGGATCACTTTGTGATAATCTATATCTTCTCAAGGAGGAACTGAATTGCAAATATGAGCGAATTGGTGATGACTTATGCATTATGACTGCTCTTGGACACAATCATGCGGCTGAAAGACCCTGTCGTCCACTGTGTACTGTGGAACCTGTCAACGCTTCAACTTCTACAAATCTGTAGCTGCTGCGTTCTCACCTTCCATGGGGTTCTGCAACTACGAAATTACCTCCTGCGCGACTACTCACAAGTGGAAGTGATGATGTATCACCTCATGTGTGCTGAGTTCTAAGTTTTGTGTTATGTTTAACAAATTTGTTCCTTCATTGAGTTCTCCTGTTTGTTTCAGTCGTGCTGTATGCAGTCTGTGTATTCTCTCCGTAAATAAGGCAGCAACATGTGCTGCTTGTACGTGTGAGTGTGTGGCCAATGTAAACTTTGCCTATGTGTTTGTACTATGGATTGTGTTCAGCTAAATTATTACCATACTTGTTGCTGCGCTGCATTTTATTCGAATGGTCTGCGTGCCGATTACCATTTGCACATGTGGAGATGTTAAGTTGCCATACATATATTAAGTAACTTCACTACTACTATATGTTTTCTTGCGTCCACACAAGTCAAACACAAACAAGTTTACTGTGCATCTGAATTTTCGGTACCTAGTACAATCACTTCTTCTGTTGTTTCCTCTTTGAGTTTTCCCAGGATTTCAAGTTTGTGTTTGCTGGCCTTCCTCCCTTGTATGCTCTAATTGGGCATGCTGTTGGTATGTCAGTATTGCCAAGCGAAATGGCTTCATGCAACTCTGTTTCAACTATTGTACTGTTCATGCTCTCCGCTATGTGTGCATTCAAAGCTTTCATTGCTACGTTGAAATTAGCTTCGGACACCTTGTTACTGCCATTTGCCATTTCTAACTCCTTCATTACGAGCATCTTCTTTCGAACACGATCCGTGCTATCGTTCTTCATTACACCTTCTTTAGTACTGCAACTATCAAAGGTAGTACATGCTGCTTCGTTTGTCCACCTTTTCATTAAGTTGTTAGGAGGTATTCTCTTTTCATCAAGGTGCACCAGTACCTGCATTTCACATCATTACCATTTACATTTTCATTTCATGTATGCTACTCTAATATGTGTTATATCATTTACACGCAAATGTCACAAACTAATTTGTTCATACCTTCAGTGCGTGTCTGCATAATAAACCCATGTGGAAGTATAGGCCGTAACTGCACCAAATATTGTCACCTTTATAGTATATGACTCAATACTCGTGCACATCATCTCCTTCTGCATATTCGGAGTGCACTATTATGTACTCCTCTTCATTTATCTTCTGCTTAATTGCATATTTGCCTGATTTATATAGTTCAGTGCCAAACTTCTCGTACATACGTGATGTGTACACTGACATGGCGTGTTTCTCGATGGGCACGTTGATCCTTAAGCGCTTTGTTACCTGCAAAACTAATCGATTATGGTCATGTAAATCATATCAAATTTTCCCTTTTATGTACTGCTTATCAACTATACTAATTTAGCTAACCTGCTTCGATACATGTATCTGCCTTGCTTCATCATCAATTCTGTTACATAGAAGTTCATTGAACTTACTGACAAATAAATGCATTGGGGCTGCTCTTTGTATAATTTCCTTCAACATATGGTTTGCACTTTCACTTCTCTGTGTACTTGTCATCCCAGCACAGAAAATTCCCATAAAGTAAGGCTTTGCCCATTTCTGCCTATGCTTGAACAGTCTCTGCATGAATGTATTTTCTTCTAGTTTGTACATTTTTACGAGCATTTCCCATTTCTTCTCAAACCTAACCTTGCTTGTCTCATATGTTATTACCTTGTTGAAATCCTTCTTAAATCCACTGTACTTGCTATACACATTACCTAGCCTCTTCTTCGCATCCTTTAGGACGTGCCACCTGCACCAACGATGACGAGTACTCTTCAGTGTTGATTTCAAAGCTTTAGCCATTGCTGCGCATTGATCTGTAAGCACACACAATTAAGTATTCGTGTCAGTAATAAAACTATGTGTACTCCCTTGCTTCTAGTGCATACTACATATGAATAACATGTACTCAATGCCGACGGATGTGGTTGAAACCAATGTGTCTGTGGGAACCGTGCAAACCTCTTGTATGGATGCCGAGGATGTGGCCCACATTACATTCACCATGGTTTCAACAAGAATGGTACATATGCATATAATTCATTGCCGCTAAACAATGACTGTATTATGTTTCTACCTGTAAGCATCGTCACTGGTGCATTTCCTCCCATTATGCTGACGAACGTTTCAAATGACCATTCGAAGTCAGCAGTGGTCTCAGTTGTTAGTAGGAAGCCACCAAAAATAACAGATTGGAAATGATTGTTCACGCCGATGAATAGACCAAATGGTAGCTTGTACAAATTAGTTCTGTAGGTTGTGTCAAATGTGACTACATCACCAAAATGGGAGTAATCCAAACGGTTCTTTCCAGTGCACCACAACATGGATTTAATTCTGCCTTCGTTATCAACTTGGAACTTCACCTCCATATTTGCGTCTGAGTCTTTCATTTGTTGCAGCAGCAGTAACGTTTTGCCGATGTCATCCCTCATGTTTTCTTGAGCTATTTGGGCACAAATGCTCCTAACAGCTTCTTTCCGCATAGGTGGACTTGAGATGTTGGTAGAAACTCCAAGAATACTGCACACTCTACCAATGCTCACGTTGTTCTGCCGAAGACTCTTTATGAAGTCCTTAGTAAGAGCGTCTATCCTATTATGTGAATTCCACTGCTTGTTTTCAGGAAATGTCACTGACATAGCATGGTTGTGTGTATCATTAAGCTTGCTAATATACCATCCATTGTCTCCTGTTCTTAGAAGCCGTATCATTGCGCTACACCCTGTCCTGGATGACGAGGCATTGCTGTTGATTCCCTGTGCCAATAAATCGATTAACATTAGGCCTCAATACATAAATATTCAGATTGGGACAAGTACACAATTTTTTAAGGACTCCTGATGTAATCACCACCTGGCAGCTGCAGATTATGTCAACCTTTGTTCTGTACTCTTCAGAGTTTGTTCTACTGCGACCGTATCGAATTCCAAAACCCTTATCCCATGAATACATGTTGTAGAAATCATATCCTTCGTCGCAGGTGTTGAATGAAGTTCCAGGGAATGGAAAGAAAATGGCTTCACCTGCACGGTCTGCTGAATGCCGAAGAGCTCTAGTGATAGCACTTTCTTCCCATGGAGCTGATCTGAAATCAGGTCCTGACTTTGCTCTCTTGCTGCACAAAAAAAGGGAGCAATATATAATGGATACGATGCAGTAATTTGCCAAAAGGATAATGCAAACGGCCTATGTACATCATCAGGCTGCAGGTAGGTTCAGTAACAGACGAAAATGAGGACAATTACCCAAATGCAGGGCTTACCGTTTTCTCCAAGAATTGGAAGTTTTAATGCTCCTTGAATTGTCAGTGTTGCTTAAGTGCACTGGTGGCACATTTTGTGAGGCGTTCGTAATAGGCAGTTGCGAAGTTGATATTGTACAAATTGCACCAAACATAAGTGGATTGCTTCTGTGTCTGCTTAGCAGATTAGGTTCCGGTGATACAGCACGCGCAACAACACTGCCAATAAAATAATCAAGGCTTATCTGTATGCTTATCCTTCAAATTCATGTGCAAAACACTATTTCACACAGACCAATAATCTCAATTTATCTGAATGTATGTACATACAGTTGCAATAAAAGGTGCTTCTCCTACTTTCATGCACTCAGCATGAAGGGTATCTCTGTATGCGAGATTGGAATTCGGGAAGTTACGATTTCTGACCTGTCGTTCGTTGTTGCAAGAGGATGTCGACGAATACTTGCTCGGCATCCGCTCGCCTTGTGTACGGGACTCCCCAAGCGACAGAGAGAGTGTTCCTTGCAAATTTGGACATGTGCTCCTCGTCTCCGGCACCACCATCTGTGCGCCGCCTTCGTTCCGAGCGGATGATTCGAAACAAATTACACCGGTGTGTTGGATCACTCGACCATTGCCTTGAGCTTCACTGCAATCGACGGCAGCGCTTGTCGGACAACCAATTGCGGAATGGATCCTTGGATGCAGGATCTCCTCGTCTGGTCGGGTGAGCTTCGGCTGCGCGCGGGCCTCGTCCGCCGCCGTCTTGTCCGCGCCCGCCATCCGCAGCTGCTCCCGCGCCTTTTCCTCCTCGTCTGGTCGGCTGAGCTTCGCCTGCGCGCGGGCCTCGTCCGCCGCCGTCTTCTCCGCGCCCACCATTCGCAGCTGCTCCCGCGCCTTTTCCTCCTCCTTCGCCCTCGCGGCGGCCAGCGCCTCGCCGCCGCGCTCTGCCGAGTCCACCGCTGTTGTTGGGTCCGTTGAGTTCGCCATCCCCGCGGAAGCAAAGCTGAGAGAGCTGCGGCAACACGAAAACGATAGCGTGCAGAGGAAGCACCGCGCCTGCTCGGATTTCGATTTCGAATCCTCATGCCGCGTTTGACTCTGTTTCCTGATTTCACGAGCTAACCTGGGTGTCTAGGTTCAAGCGTTACGGATCCGCGTCCGCGTAACGGGTTCGAACGAGCAATGCTGGCCGTCGATTCAGGGGGGGCACATAGCGCTACGCGCAGTACAATTTCATTACCGACACGAACCGCAGCGCGACGAACCCGGTGGGGGACGACGCGGTGACTGCGGCCGCCGCGACGGAGAGCGCGGCGAGGAGGCTGGCGAAGCCCGACGCGCGGCGCGGGCCGAGGAGGTCGCATGCGGGGCCCATGGCGAGCCTGCCGACGAGCGTGGCGGACAGCGACCCCACGGCGGCCGAGGGGGCATCGGAGGGCGCGAGCACGAGCGAAGGCCGCAGCGCCGGGAGGATGGGCGGCGCCGCGAAGGCCGCGAAGAAGCAGGCGAAGAGGGAGAGCCAGGCGAGGTGGAACGCCTGCGTGTGCGGCGACCGCAGCGCCAGCGGCCGCAGCTCCGTCGCCCTGCCCTGGGCGTCGACGCCCTCCGCGTCGGCGCCGCCGTAGCAGCAGGCCTCCTCGTCGGCCAGCTTCTTCGTCTTGCCCATGGTCACCATAGCCGGCTATAGCTAGCTAGCTAGGCCTCGTGGGCGTGCAGGAAGAGATCTTTCAGAGATGCCGCAGGAATGGAGCTAGTGGTGCTACAAGTTCCCGGCGTGTGGGCGGCCAATGGGGCGAGAGGTATAGATCTGCGGCGGGGTGGTTTTTAAGCGCGTGTGGTGGCGTGGCGGAGGCAGAGGCAGAGGCGAGCGCTGTGGATGCAGGGCGCCGCGTTGCATGGCCGAGAGTGGCTTTTGTACTTGCCTACCACTGGCTCCCTGGTGCCATGAAAAGGGAGTGGCCCTCGTCGCATTAACATCTAATCCGGTAATTAACGATGTGTGATTATTGAAAGAAACTTAATGCTACCACTAGCTACGTTACATTGCTTGTCGCTGACTCGCTGCATCGTACTTCCAAAGTGTAAAACTACCTACGTGGATCGATAGTTCAACCGACAGTGCCCATGATCCCTGCTATGAATTTATCCGTTCGCTTGTTGATTAGCTTGTTGCCACCGTTCCCACAATGACTAGCTCAAGCTCTGGCTCAGCACGATAATATATATACGACAAAATATATATGCACGTGTCATTTCCCACGAAATGAGTGCGCACAAATGCACGATAATGGAATGCGCGCATACACCGGGTTTTACCCAATCTAGTTAACTCAAAGCATGTCGATTTGTAGCCCAGTTTAACTTGTCACACCACAGTTAATCATCTTTCTTCGGTTATCATAACGTGTGCGCCATTGGACAATAAACATACAACACATAATTGATCAGTCTCCATGTAAATGCAACTAACATGCGTGCTGACGGATAAATCATCTACGGCAAATGGTCGCAGTAAACATTACAAAATTATTTCTCATATTAGTGAAATCTAGAAACATAAATGTATAATGTTAATTAAACTATATACAGTTTTCTTAGAAACAAGGTTATAATAAAGATATAAACATTGGACCTAGGACAAACCTAGAAAAACTATTGTGAAATTGATAGAGAGGGAGTTGGGTTGGATACTTGGATGGAATTAACTTTACAAACAACAAAACCTTCATGCATTCTTGTACACATAGATCATTTACCAATTGAATGGGCATATATACGTGTTTGACACTCGTGGCTAGTGTGCACATATATTCCATGACCACTCCTTGAAACATTCTAGGTTCTACTGCTAATTATAATATCTGTCCATCCCTTGCATGCATGGGAAACAAGAGTAAAGTATGAACGGCACGAATACCTGCACGCACACCATTGGTTGTTAACTTGTTAGATTGTAACCATGTTTAGCCAATTGCCTTTAGTTTAAGCACACATAAGCTAAGCTTCCAGAACTCTCTAAGCTCTCAGGTGATTACTCTACTAATCCAATCTAGCGGCCGTTTTGTCGCGTCCCTCTTTCTAAGCCGCGGACTAACCCAGGTCACCCTTGATTACGTGGGCTGGAGGGCCAGACTGAAAAAACCACTTATACAAGCGGCCGTGGTGCCTATCTGGTGGTCAGGATTGGGTGCGTTTCCTCGGGAAGCCGCGAAAGGTGCCAGCGCGACGAGCAAAAGGGATCGATACAAAAGCATTGTTTATTGATGTGGGCCTACACGGTCAAAGCCTGGTGGTGCTCCCGGTGCCTGGAGTGTTGCGGAAATTGTGCCTGGGGCTGACGTTGCGACTTGTTTGCCTGGCGGCGAGGCACGGTTTGTGGCTATACACGCCCTTGGGGAACCCTAGCATCCAAAAGGTACTCCCAATCGCGGCGGCGCCTCTTGCTCCCCATCCCTCTCGCTAGCAGCATTTTGCGCCGCCCAGATCTCGCCGCTAGATGGAGCCGCCGAGGTCGCTCGCGACGCCTGCGCCGGCGGTGGCTCAAGGGTCGCCTGTTCGGGAGGACACCCGTAGATCCACGCCGGGGAGCCGTCCGTAGTTTTTCTCTCCCTCTCTGTTGGCGCTGGAGAGATCTCTTCCGGTGGCTTCTCCCACGCGACACACTGCTGGGGAACGGCAGCACGTGCGGTCCCGTGAACGCATGGAACTCCGGGGGGAGCTCCACCTACTCTTCCTGTGCGTCAGGTTTCGTTCTTGATCTAGATCCTAAGTTTACTCCTAGATTTGTACTTTGCATTTCATCGAGAGCCTTGGTGCCCTTTACCACTGGCCCTAATTTCAATTCCCGCTCGCGTTCTCGCAGATTTGAACTCCCTGGTGAGTATGGTCCGATCAGCTCTCCAACAAAACATGTAAGAACCGCATCTGCACTCGAAAGGTTTGCAATGCACTGTTTTTTTACTTGCTGTCTGTGTTCAAAAAGTTTGTTTTCCACCAGATTTTTTATGGTTCACCCGATATTTCTTTTGGCCAATATCTGAAAAAAGTTGATCATGTAGACTACTTTAGTGTTAATCTTGGACATTTCTAGATTACTGTAGTGTTAAATCCAGTTCGTGGTGTAGAAGACAAAAGGTATTGAAAAAAAAACTAGATTGGCAAGAATTATATCTAGTAGCTTGCTTTAATTTTGGACATTTGAAAGTTTCTATGTACTGGGTGAAAACCATCACTGAATTAGTTCCTATGTGATTTCCTTTATTGTCGTGTAGCTATATCACTAATCTGGGTGTGTTATAATAGTGTGCTAGTTCGGCATTTCATATACTTTTTTTTTAGAAATGAACTATACATGGTGGAAAATTGTGACTGTCACATTTCATAGGCAAACTGAAATGTGCCTATTATTTAGTTACATTTTGTCCTACATATAGCATGATGAAATGTTCAGGTATTGGTCAAAATGTCAGTCCTGATCACAAGGTGTGCAACGCAAAGCAGACATGATTGATACCTCATTCAGCTCTCATTTAGCCATAAATCAAATTGTATGGATCAGATTGGAACATTTCAAGTACTATATATGTTACTAATATGTCCTTTTTATTGTCAATATGTATTATACTTGCACTCAGGGTAATGTTGCTGTCTATAGTCAATATTCATGTAGTCCTAATAGTATAGTGCGTAATAGTGATATAGTTTGAACTCATGTGCCTTTTTAGTTGTGTAATCCTTGTATGGTGTAGGTGTGTAGCATGGTACTCCTGTCCCTGATTTTAAAACTACAGAAATGTTCCCATTATTAAGTTACATTCATGCTCTATATACAATAATGAAATTCTTGATCATGATGTGGGCAACCTAAAAGGTGCCTAATATTTAGGGCAACATTGGAATAATCTACCCTTTTTAGTTTAAGGGATTCAACTGGATTGGGTAGATTGGGTGTTGGGAAAAGCTATCTGTTTTAACAACTAGAATCTCTTTACAGGTTTATTTTCTTCAGAGGTATTTCTGAAAGAAGGTTCAGCTAAGTTGGGCTTGGAGCATGTACTTTCAATGTTATAATTTTCTGGATCCCCTTAGTGACGATTCTTTGTTGGCACCAGGATTCTTTCTTGGCCCATTATTTTAAACTCTTAAAACTTTTCAGGGGTTTAAATATATCAGATCAATATAGATGTATAAATGTAATGAACACCAAAAGCATGTCACATTTTAGAAGAACCATAATGACTGAAGGTTAGATGTACGTGTCATATAATCAAAACTACAACCAATAAAGTGTTCTAAAATCTGGATTTATATGCTCTAAAGTTTGCATGAATTAATGCTGAATTCAGGGGTCTTTGGATGAAGTGACTAACTGCAATGCACACAAAACTGTAGCCGGGTGACTTGTGTTGTTCTGTTTGTATGCAAGGGTCTTTGGATGAACTGGCTGCAAACATGAATGTCAACGCATGCTCCCAAAGATTTAAAATTCATATAAAAGCTTCATCAAGGTAATGCCCATAATCAATGTTGCCCAATTACTTATGAATATGGCGCTGCTGGTACTATCCTGCATCCAAAAGATAGGTGCTAGATGGATTCTTTTTTCTTAGTTGGGGTCCTAACATTATGCTTAAGTTTTTTGGTGGCCCCTGTAGCATTTTTGTTATATGTGTTAAACATTTTTGTTTTGCGCATACACGAGTGATGCTAATACACGCAACTTGCAGGCGCCTACAGTCCACATAACAGCCAGCCATCCAAGAGCCAACAGGTTCACTAGGATGTTTGAAAAAAAAAAAGAAGAAAAAGAAAGGCACCAACAGGAATAAGTAGCGGCAAGATGGTCTGATCTAGGAACATTTTCATCAAGACGAGCTTCTAATATGGACTTTCATGTATTATGAGCTTGTACCTTTCAGTTTGATATGATCAGTCCCATGCTTTATTCATGTTATTTTCAATTATGTAACTTTGAAATGTGGCACCATTTTTAACACATTTTAAGTAGTATTACAGAAACATTTCAGTTATTACTACCTCCTGTTGTTAGTGTTCAGTTCATCGTCGACTTGGATTGGAAGAAATAGAAGCCAGTACAATATATCCCTGTCAAGCTAATGGCCAGATATATTGTACTTGCTGCTATTGACAAGCAGCTTGGTTCTAGTGAATAGTGATGCAGCTGCAGTTTGGTTCAGCTGCATGCACTTTTCCATTTATTCACAACCACTCGCTTAGCCCAAGCAGGAGAAGTGGAGAACCGAATCCACTTGCTCACAGGATTTCTTTGTTGTGGCTGTCTAGCTTGTCTAGCAAATCAGTAAATCAGTAAGGCCTCTTCGAATGGTACCAAGGAGGCAAGGATTGAAATGGTCCCTACACACCCCGTGATGGTTAAAAAACAATACTCCACTCAAGGCAAAATCACTAAGAAATGGGAATTTTTTTATGGAGACACACATGGTCAGAAAGCATAAATAACATCTCAATCAGTGTTTAACGAGTCAGAAACATTTTGTTTGTGATCATTGCAACTAGCTAAATTATGCAAACATTTCGCTTAGATGAATAGGATCTCCAAGCTTAATTATCTGGCCATTGAGTGCAGCATTCAGATAGAGCCGCGACTCACATGACTATTTTTTGTGGGGCCAAACGGGCATGGGCAGCAGCTTGGGCGCCTGGCCACTCTAGTGAAAGCACCAACACGTTACCTGCTAGGCATCATAGTAACCGCATCACTTTTTGTCCCCCCATAGAGAAATTAAATGTACTATTTCACTTCAAGTACATGGCAGATAACACAAACAGTCCCCTACAACAGAAGCAAAAGGCAACAACTTTCTACTGCATAGTAGTAGGGAATAGGAAGTAACCAAGATCCATGCCTTTACTTGTTGAAATGTTCTTTCAAAAGGTTCGGTACCTTTTAGATGATAAATGCCAAAAAGTATGGTGGTCATCCAAAAGGAACATGCACACACTTGCCCCAAACTTTTGCCCACCAGCAGAAATCATAATTTATATTTTCCTGTGAAATTTATTCATGTTCATTGTAAGTAGCATTTCCCACGATTTACTAGTTGAGAGCCTAAGCTTTCGTAACTAGACCAAGTACTATGTCCGTTCAGTTACCAAACAATTTGTAACTAGCCCAATTATCTTACATTTGCACATGTCCAATCAGATGTGGTCAGGATCACATAGAAGAGCTCACCATATCAACAAATATATTACCACAACTTAGAATAGTCCACACTAGATTTTAAAGTATGACCTTATTATGTAGTAATTAACCAATTGCACAAGAAATCATACACGGACATATGACTATTGACTAGTCCAGTGCCTTCCATGACATAAGTCCATACAAATTTAGCTAGGATAGTTTCAAATACATAAAGGATAATGCAAGAATTATTTCCTTTCGCTTCTCATCTTTAATTCTACCCTAGTTTGTAACAAAGAATAAAGCAAAAGGTCAGACTCATCACACGACCTTGTGGTCAGTGCCCTAAAGACGTCAATGGTGGAATAAATTAGAGACCTCGATAAATTATGAGCTGAGATCAAAATAAAAATAAAATACTTTAGTACATTTATCATTCATGTTCACTTGCATTGCACACTTTGTGAGTTGTGACTGGAACAGACATTTTGGCCAATTCCGGAACATTTCGTTATGCTATAGAGGACAAAATGTAACTAAATAGTAGGCACATTTCAGTTTTCCCATCTCAATTACAACATTGCAGCCAAGATCTAAACATTTGTTATGCCTAAAGAGCATGAAATGTAACTGAATAAAGGGCATATTTTTAATACTTCTGCTGAGCCAAGAGTACCATGATCTAAATGAATGGAATAACGTGGATTGTAAGATCATGCAATGCAACAGAGTATAATATTGTTCTGGTTTCCATGTATCATCAGGCACGAATAAACACCATTTGCCCACCATTACCTGGAGAGAAAACCAAAGAATAATTAATAATAGCTCACTTAATTTCGTGAGGAAAAAAGGTTCTGGATACAAAACATATCATAAAGTTCTTGCATAAGCCTCAAGTTATAAGTAACAAATTGAAAAGCTACATGTCCAAATATTACCAAGTGGAGGATAATATCCAACATTTCATTATGCTATATATAGCACAAAACATAACTAAATAATTGGTCCATTATGTATCACCAGTCTGCACAATACTGTGATGCTATTCACACCTTTTCTCTACTCAGAACCAATTTTTTTTTTAAACAATTAATCCACATAACAGAATACATGGGCATGAAACAGGGGGAAACAATCATCTATTCACACCTTTTCTCTGGAACACAGGGTTTGCCACTACGCCAGTGGCCATCATACAACACATGATATCTTGATTTAATCAATGATGCTGAATCAGCAACTAACCAATGTATTGCACTAGCCAGTTGCTTCCTGTAACTCTCAAA
This sequence comes from Alloteropsis semialata, assembly GCA_004135705.1. Lineage (NCBI taxonomy): Eukaryota > Viridiplantae > Streptophyta > Magnoliopsida > Poales > Poaceae > Alloteropsis > Alloteropsis semialata. The sequence goes on from CM014274.1 coordinate 38,657,916, forward strand.
GTCTGCAATGTTAGTATTGAGTATTGTATTTAGATCCCTTTGAGAAGAACATCAAAGTACTTTTGGAACTAACTGCGGTCATTGCAAATTGATGCTGCAGTCTCCCCACTCCTCAACTGATGTATGTATTCTCCAAACTATGCTGCAATACACCTCGTCTTTGTACCTTATCTGACCAAACGAGCATAATATTATTGGTTTCATTTAGTAGCATCATAGTTCACCTCTGCTGCACACTGACAAGGACATTTTGGCCACTAACTGAACATTTTATTATGCTGCATAGAGGATGAAATGTAATCAAACAGTGGGAACATTTTATTAGGCTACATAGGGGAGAAGATCATAAAGTAGATGCTATGGTGTGGGCAAAAGAATTGGCACGTCACTAAATCCTAGATCTCAGATAACAGAAAATGTTCAGATCTAAGAAATGCAGATAGGAGAAGATGCATAAGAAACTCATTTCAGAAACCTATATGTGAGCACTAACCTCTGCAAACTTTTGAAATGAGGTGTGAATCTATTTGTTGTTACGCACTACTCTGCAATTTAAGAAAATGGTATGGTCTTAAAATATCTGATCCTAGAATAGTGTGGTCAGGTATTAGATTAGCACAACGGTGCATCTATCCCAGCTTTCAAAAAATAAATGTATTGCTGCTGAACAAAAACCACACAACAAACACCTACCTCACAGATCACACGGAAGCCAACAAGAATAACAACCAAGCCTACAAAAATACAAGAAGTTTTGACTACATAAAGGACACAAACCTCTACAAGAAAAAAGGAGAAGGCCTGGTGGCTGCGGCAATTGGAGTTCAACGTCACTATCCTTGGATGGATCATCTGCTAGCTCTGAACCCCTGGTGGACAAACTACCTGAGAGAAGAAAAAATATATATGATCAGTGCAAGTTTAGTGTGAGGTGCAAAGAAAATGGATACTTATTTGTCCAACATACACATTTATCTTCTTCTTTTTTGTGAATGTCTTGTGCAGACTTGTCTTATGAGCTGCAAGATCTGACACACAAGAAAACACAGAATAAATCATGTGACGCTTTCGATGCAGCTTTTGCCTCATCCCAAAATGTGTCTACCACCATGACTAATGTGACTAATCAAGAAATGTGTACCTGCTAAATGAGAAGAGTGATGTCCATTAGTTTTCCCAGCTTGCCTCAGACAGAGTTTCAAACAAGTTCTTGAACACACGCCAAAAACATAACGGATTAGTGATTGGAAATAACCACCAAGTGGCATGCCTCAGCGAGGATTCACCACCCAGTACTAGGGGAAAAGGGGATGTGGATCTAGTACCTGGAGGATTGGCAAATTGAAGGTCAGCCGAGATGAATCCACCTCCGCCAGCGAAAAAATGTGTCTGCTCGAAAATGTTTGGGTAGGCATTGACGCACCCGGGCATGAACCCTTCCCGCACGTCGGCGCTGTACCTTCCCGGCGAGACGATGACGGCGAGGACGATAACAGCAGGGAGATGACGCCGTGCGCTAGAGAGATACGGCAAATCAGTGGGGGGAGGCGGGGGCGCCGCGACATCCAGATGCGTCGCCGCCGCCTTGGAGGGTGACGATACGGTGGCGAGTGTCGCCGCCGCCACCGCCACCAGTCAGGCCAGTGGACCGTGAGGAGAGACTTAGGAGAGTGCGAGGCAAAGTTAGGGGATCTAGGGTTTGGTGCGGGCGCGAGAAGGGAAAATGTCGAGCTTGCCATAGGATTGCCTGAAACATTTCGGCAGCGAAGGGAGGGAAACATTTCAGTCTCCCGCGCGAGGCTCCGTTTTGGCAGTGCGCGTGGCGTCTGGGCGGGAGCGAGGCAAAAAAAACGTTTGACCATGCGCCAGCTTTACTGCATGCATGTGGGTCCTGTCGCGGATGCCGAGAAAATCTGGACCAATAGGAACGCGAGAATAAACCCAGCGGTCGCTTATATAAGTGGGCATGCATTTCTGCTGGAGGGCCCCACGGCGGGTGACTCGAGCCGGCAAGTGGGCCCAGGAGCGGCAGCAGCCACTACTTGGACATCTGCGGTGGGTCTGTGAGGCCCTGGGGCTGCTCCCGTGTTCCCGCGTAGCAGCGAGGTTGACCCCAGGGGATCTCCGCCGGGCAAAGCCTGTGAATCGGAATATACTACCACTCCCGGTCCAATTATTAGACTTGCTGGAAATCCTGAATCTCCTGTGAATCTCTTCTGCCTCTTGGGATGGCATTTCGCCAATTTTACGTAGGAACGACACTTCATTAAAAAAAATTCAAAACGAATGAGGAGGATTGTTGATGATCAAAATTGGCACGGAGCAGTTTTAACAGGAGAACCAGTGGAACCGGATTCAGGAACCGGTGGAACCGGTTTGGGTTCACTGTGGCTTGTCTGACAAAGCAATCCGGTGGAACCGGATTCGGAGACCGGTGGAATCGGTTTTCCCCGAGTCCTAGTAGGTTTGGACTCTTTGGTGGGTCCGAATTGTAATAGGGCTTTTCTTGCGGGGCAAGACCTCCCCACCTTATAAATACAAAGGGCCACGGCCAATTGAGGTTTATCCAATCGATCAAACACTTAATACCTTTACTTTTTATCATCTTCAAACCCTAGCTTTTCCAACCCTAATTTCTGTTCGTACTTCGTCTCTACGGCGTTGACGGCGTTCTGAGTGGCCTGCCGATCTCAGAGCAATCCTAGGCGCGCCTGCCCTCACGGGGTCCCTCCCGGACCGGTGATCTTAGGCTCACGCAGCAAGCCCTAGAAAACCGGTTTCACCGGATTCTCAAACCGGTTTAACCGGTTTTGCTCGGCGTGCTGCTGGTGACAGATCCGTTGCGGATCCGTGCGAGCTAGCGCAATTCTGCATGTTGACCGTAAAAGGCGTCAACACATTTTTGGCGACTCCGCTGGGGAATTTGGAGATCTTATTTTCCATAACCGATCTATCAAACCCTATCCAGATGGGCTCTATTTCAGACCTCGATAAGGAGAACATTGTTGTGCCCTCCATGGAGGAGATCAGCGAGGAGGAACGCCAGAAGTTTGAAACGGCCCAAGAGTTTTTCAAGAATCAATTCTTGATGGGGCTGAAGAATGATCGCCACGGCAAGGTGACATGGACCCTTGAATTTATGATGCCGGCGTTCATGATGAAGGACAAGAAGGTGGAAAAATTACCTCCGGTAACTGCACAACCGCCTGAAACTTCTGTCTCTAAACCTGATGATCATCTTAGTGCTGCGCTTTTACATACCGATGAATTAGTAAGCACGCTTGTGGACAGGATAGAGAAAATTGAAAAGTATAGGTTGGTAGAGTCTTCTTATTATACACATAATTTACCACTTATGCAACATGAGAATATGCATGTGAATATGTCGGTTACACCAGAAAATTTACCTGAAAATTCACTGTATGGTATGCCGGCTAATTTTTATCCGGGGCAAATACCACCGCCGCCGCACGTTTCACCAGCCACGGTGAAATCGGCACCGGTTCTAGAGACCGGTGGAACCGGTTTTGTCACCCAGGCTGCACAGCAGTCAGCATCGCCCGCTCCAGCTCCTCTTTCGGTAGTCCCTAACTGAAATACAGAGGTAGCTAATCGTTCTGCTTATATTGAAACACATGCATACACATCACCCCCTATACCTAACCAAAACATTAATTCTAGTGGGATTCCTAATGATGTGTATGATCAGTGTCGGTTTTTTATACCGGCTAGCCCACTATAGGGGGTCCCTAAGTAGTCGAGTTGTTCGTGAGGGCCTCGCCGGAACCAGAAGCACGATGGTGAACACGAGACGATTTAGACAGGTTCAGGCCGCCTCGAGTAGAGAGCGTAATACCCTACGTCCTGTATGGTGGTTCTTCCCGTATTGATGGTTATGATTTTACAAGGGGTCCCTGCCTCACCTTATATACTCGGGAGATAGGGTCTACAAGGCAAGAAACATAAACTCCTAGTCGGATACAATACATAGAGTCCTAACATGAGTAGGCCGGGTTGTTTTCTAGTAGCCGACTAGTTCCCTTAAGCAGTACGCTCCTTCCTTGTATCAGTCAGAGTTGCCGGCCCAATTTCCTAGCGGGCCTACAGCCCATGAGGACTCCCATGGATCGTGGACCGTCAAGCCCCCGAGCGTCTTCATGTCTTCATGTTCGCCGGGTTGTTTACCAACAGTTGTACCATCAGCCGAGTTGTTTCCTCGTCATCCGACTTGTTTGTTGTAAACCTCCAGAAGTGAACATGATGTGCTCTTTTGCCGACTTCTTTTGCAGTCAGCCCCCGGGCCTTGGTTTATGAACCAAGGTTGATGCAAAAACTTTCCCAGTTACTATAATGGTGTCCAGCTTTTGAAAAAAGATGGACCCATTATGGGTCTAGCCCCCGAGCCTAGAAATGTTTTCAAGGATTAAAAACAAATCCAGGATCTTTATTGAAAAAATTTTCCAAAAGAAATATACTATTTTCCCGCCAGCCCCCAAGCTTAAAGCAGATGACAATAAGCTTAAAGACTTCTGTAGAAATAAGTATATTCTTTGATTCGAATAAAATAATCCCATTAAGCATCAGCCCTCGAGAATGAAAATTCATTGGAAAATGACTCAGCTCGTTAGGAAATTGCCGCACAAATATGCATCTGGTTTATAACCGCGAATACACAAGTGTTGGCGTATATTGGAAAATGGGTTTTAGGAAATACGCTTAGGGTTACCACTTCAATCTTATAAGACAGAGGGTGAACCGTTCGTATTCCTCTCCACGCCGCCGTCGCTTTCACAACTGAAATCCTCAAATTCTTCTGCACCCGCGCGCAAGCTCCAATCCACTGCCGCCCCGACCGAGAATCATTCCCAGGATCTCGTCTGGCAAGATGGGTCGGAAACCAGCATCCAACAAGCCTTTAGAAAACAAGTCCGCGGCAAGCAAGAAAAAAATCAAAGATCTCAATCACAGATACGCCGGTGTTCAAGAATGCCCCTGCACCCGCTCTCGTCTGGAAGCCATCCAAGGCGTCAGATGAAATGGTGCAGAATCTTGTCGATCAAGGCTACCTCCTGGAGAAATCGGTCTCCTGCTGGCGCACCGATGTCGGTAAGCCTTGGCCATTTGAAGAGATCCACAAGATCGTGGTTTTTGTTGCCTTCTATGAGCGCGGATTCGCCCTGCCCGCTCATGATTTCCTCCGAGGACTTCTCTCTTTCTATAAGCTAGATTTGATTCATCTCAATCCCAATTATATCCTCCAAATCTCCCTCTTCATCCATCTTTGCGAAACCTTCCTGGGGATCGATCCCCATTTCAATCTCTTCCGCCTCCTCTTCCGTGTCAAATCAACCCCAGACAAAGTAGTCGGCGGTGCTGGAATTCAACTCCGTCAGGGGATGAAAAGCGTATATTTCGATTTCAAGATGAACGACTCCATCAAGGATTGGATGGATAAATGGTTTTATGTAGAGAACCAGCCCCCAAAGCTCTCCAAGCATTCTGGACACCTGCCTCTTAGCAGGATTCTTGGAATGAAGCCCTTGACAGGGATAAGGTTGAAGGAATCTCCACCCTGTTGAGGATGATTGCTGACCTAAAGGAGAAAGGCCTGACCGCCATTGGGATTGCCAGCTCCTTCCTGCGCCGGCGCGTACAACCCTGCCAGAAGCGGGATCACGCTGGCTATGAGTATACCGGCCCCAATGACCCAACCAGGATCTCTCCCGACGATCTTTCTTCGGATGAAGTCGCCGTTCGCGTCCAGGCATTGTTTATGGATGCGCAAGATCTTCCGCGCCGGGTACCTGAATTCTCAGCAAGTCGTCTGCCACCAGTGGTAAGCTTGAAATCGACCTGAACACCATTTTTTGATATTCACCTTCTTTTGTCTTAAAAACTAATTAATTTCCTGGACATCCAATGTCAGGAATTGCGGACCAAGCTTTCTTCCGTCCCTCCTGCAGTGGCGGAGAACCTGTCCGGGTTGCCTGAGACGCCCCCACCCCCACAAACTGCTGAATGCTCGGGGAAAGGGAAAAAAGGCATCACCAGAGATCGACGAGGTGATTCTGGAGGAAGGATCATCCTCAGATGATGATGCGCCCCGACAATCTCCTGGCAAGATACTCGGACAAGGAGAATCAGGTCTGAAAAGGCCCAGCTCCGAAGATGCGCCGAGCCCACATGTCCCCAAGAAGAAACGAGCTCTGCGGAAGAAAGTATCTCCTTCGCTTAAGAACCCTGCTGACGTCGTTCTTGCTGAAGCGGAGGTTGTTGAAGCAGAGATAGGAACAAATGTGGAGATTCCTGTGGAAATCCCACTGCAGTCATCTCCCCCCGGGTATGTTTATCCTCTCTGAAATCTTGCATCTTGACTTATTCTGGGTTCTTCCCGTTAATCTGTAGTCTTTGATGTAGCAACCTCGGGAAGAACCCGCTTGTCCAGAAGGATCACAGGAACCTCAAGACATCCCGTCTGGAGGGTTCAATTTTTGATGTGGACGAGCCCGAATTTAACATGGAGTTCACCAGGTAAATGATCCTACTTATGTAGAACCAATCTCTAATTGTTTGTGCAACAGTTTCTGAATTTTGAATATTGGAAATCTTCTATCTTTGTGCAGCCGGCCGCCTACTCCTGCTCCTGCGGATTTACCAAAAACTCCAGATGTGGACCCATCCGTAAAAGTCCATGGCAAAGCAGGAGGAGTAGAAGAAGAGCCGAGCCCCCGAGCGCCTCCACAGCCCCACCCCCAAGTACCAAGCAGCACCGTCACATCACCGCCTTAGGTGCCAGAGCAAGCCGCTCTGGGTACTTCTGCTTCTGAGGCATGGCCAAAAGAGGCGGAAAGTACCCGGATGGCACGCCTCCGATCTGAGGAACTTGGCGCAGCTGCAGGCCTGGTAAAGGCGGCGACAATCGAAGAAATTATTCGGGAAAAGAAGAAGCCCCGTGAGCCTTCGCTAGAGCCGTTCCAAATCTTCACTGGTACACTTGGCGTCAACGTAAACGAGGATGACAACTCTTTCTTTTTTAACTCGCAAGTTGACCAGGAAGATCTTGAGAAGGCTGCTGAGCTGCATAAACAACTCTTCAAGCTCACAGAGGTTAGTAAAAAGTAACTCAATACTGTAAATATACTTATCTCCTTAGTACTTTGATCAACTCTGCCATCCTTATCTTGGATGCAGAGCGTACTTGTACGATCTCAGCAGAAATCTGAGATGCTTCGGAGAGCCAGCACGTCCATCGCCCGTGCCGAAAAGGCCACAACTGATCTATCCAAGGGGCAGGAGGCCTGGGAGCAATAACGCGCCAAATTGCGCCTCGAGCTGGATGAAGCTTACAAGAAAATCAACTTGTACCAGGACCAGCGCGAGGACGTCCTTGAGAGGAACAAGTCTTTACGACAGAAACTCTCAGGTATGTGCGCCGAGTACTTCTCCCCATTGTTATCATAGAGCATATGAAAAATATGATCTTTTTTGGTTGCAGAAAGTGAGAAGCACATTGAAGCTCTAAAGGCCGACGTAATCGACATGAAGAACCGCTTTTACCGGCAACAAGAGCGCACGAACCAGGCTGAGCAGCGGGAGAAGGATTGCATGGCAGAACTCGCTGAAGAGCAGAAGATGCGCCAACACGCCGATGCACAACTCGTCCAAGATATGACCAAGATCCATGACCAGGAGGAAGAGATCCAAGCTCTTCGCGTGGAAATCAACCATCGTGGTGCGGAGATTGAGTCTTGGAAAGAGGCTGCCCTTCCGCTGGTCGAGGTTTATGCCAAGGTCCCCGCAGGTAGTGTCACTCCTCCTCTCCTTGATCGTCTTCGAGCAACTCCTGGGCAGGTGAAGGTGTATTGCCAGCGGATCGCCCTTTCGTGTACTAGGCAAGTACTCGGAGTTGTCCGGTCGTGGTTCCCTTCACAGCCGCTGAGCGTTACTGAAGATTGTATCAACCCGGCTTGTACCCGGGCCATGTATTGTACCTACATGGAGGAGGAGAAAGACACGGCGGAAAAAATAGTATCCCGTCTTAAGTTCTAGGATCTCTTATTCATGTAAGAAAACCTTTGTAAAGAACTATGGTCAGATGTAAATACTTAATATTTTATCAACAAAAGTATTTTATCTATCTATTTGTGTGCGCCCGATCCTTCTGTGTGAAACAGAAAGTAGATGGCATTTTTTAATGTAGCCTTTCTAGATTGTTTTTAAACAACCTAGCTAGATTCAAGATAAGTGCGCCCGATCCCTCTATGTGAAACAGAAGGTAGATGGCTTTTTTGAATGCAGCCTTTTCTGGATCGTTTTTAAACAACCCGGCATGATTTAAAATTTTATGAATTGTATCTGAATTCCAGGCTTGAAGACAATGGAATATAGACACTTTATTATTGTTTGGCTAAGAAGCCGACATCAATACATAGAAAGGGCTGACTTTTTATTGACTCTTAATAAACTGTAGTAACTTCTTTAAGGGTAAAAACGCCGCAAGTGCTCAATGTTCCATGCATTGGGCACCTCTGTTCCGTCTTCCCGTTGTAGCTGATAAGTACCCGGGCCGATGACCCTGGATACTATGAACGGACCTTCCCAAGGTGAAGATAGCTTGTGCTGATCTTTTGTACTCTGAATTCTCCGGAGGACCAGATCTCCAATGTTGAACGACCGCATCTGGACGTTTTGGTCGTGATACCTCCTGAGTTCTTGCTGGTATTTGGTTGTTCTGGTCAACGTGGCTAGCCTTGCCTCTTCTAGCATATCCACATCTTCTGCTCTGCTCTGCTGCTTTCTCCGAGTAGTTTTGAATCATTGGAGCGTTGTACTCAATGTCCACCGGGAGTACCGCTTCTGAGCCGTAGACCAGAAAGAAGGGTGATTGCCCAATCGCGCGGCTGGGCTGAGTTCTGAGCCCCCATACCACGGCTGGCAATTCTTGCACCTACTTGCCGTCGTACTTCTTGAGCGGTTCATAGAGCCTTGGTTTGAGTCCTTGGAGTATGAGGCCGTTAGTTCTCTCAACTTGTCCATTGGCACATGGGTGCGCCACCGATGCGTAGCGGACTTTGATTCCCAGGTTATCGCAGAAATCAAAAAACTCGCTCCCTGTGAATTCGGAGCCAAGATCAGTAATAATGCGATTTGGGACGCCGAAGCAATGAGCAATGTCTTGGATGAACTCGACCGCCTTTGCTGCTGTAGCGTGGACTAGTGGCTTGACTTCAATCCACTTGGTAAATTTGTCGATCGCCACATAGAGATATTTGAAACCTCCTGGCGCAGTCTTGAGTGGTCCAACCATATCTAGCCCCCAGCATGCGAACGGCCAAGAAGGCGGTATGGTGTTGAGGACCGTTGCTGGGACATGAGCTTGCCGAGCAAAGAATTGGCAGCCCTGGCAAGTCTTCACGATTTCTTCTGCGTCAGCCACAGCAGATGGCCAATAGTACCCGGACCGGAAGGCCTTGCCGACGATCGTGCGGTGAGCAGCATGGTTGCCACAGATTCCACCGTGGATTTCTTCAAGGATCTCCCATCCGACTTCTGGAGGGACACACTTCATCAAGACTCCTGATGATGCGCCGCATCAAAAGAGGGTGGAGCCGACTACTACGTAGTGCTTGCTTCGTCTAATGACTTGCTCCGCTTCCACCTTATCTTCTGGCTCCCTCTGGTGCAGGATGTACTCGATGAAGGGCTTTGTCCACTCGGGTGTAATCACCATGACTTGCTGATGAGGGGGTGTTGTAGTCGGCTGTACTTCCTGCTCCTTAATGCATGGTTGTAACAGCTCATGGACGAAAATGCCACTTGGTACTTGCGCTCGGTGGGAACCCAGCTTTGAAAGTGCATCAGCCGCCATGTTGTTGTCTCTGAGGACGTGATGAAATTCGAGCCCATGGAAGTGCTTCTCGAGTTTGCGCACCTCCATGCAGTATGCATCCATGTTCTCCTTGGTGCAGTCCCAATCTTTGTTGACCTGATTAATCATCACCGAGGAGTCGCCGTAGACCACCATATGCTTGATGCCAAGGGAAGCAGCCAGGCGTAGCCCGTGCAGTAGAGCTTCGTACTCGGCTTCGTTGTTGGTGGCTTTCCAGAGGATCTGGAGCACGTACTTGAGCTGATCGCCTTTCGGAGATATGAATAGTACTCCTGCGCCGGTCCCTTCAAACTTTAATGATCCGTCGAAGTACATGATCCAATGCTTGAGTGGTTCTTCTGGCACCGCTTGTTGTATTTCTGTCCACTCAGCAACTAAATCCACCAGGGCTTGTGATTTGATGGCAGCACGTGGGACGAAGTCGATGGCGTGAGAGCCCAACTCGACCGCCCACTTGGAGATTCGCCCTGTCGCGTCCCGGTTGCGGAGGATGTCGCCAATTGGAAAAGAGGTGACTACAACAACCCGATGAGCGTCAAAATAGTGGCACAGCTTGCGAGACGTGATCAAGACAGCATATAATAGCTTCTTGACCTGGGGGTATCGTACTTTTGATTCGGAGAGCACCTCGCTGATGAAGTAGACTGGCCGCTGTACTTTGTATACATGGCCGGGTTCCTCCCGCTCGACCATAATAGCCGTGCCCACAACGTGAGTCGTTGCTGCAATGTAGAGAAGCAGTGGTTCCTGATCAGCTGGTGCGGTAAGTACTGGTGGTGACTGGAGGAATTTCTTGAGATCTTCAAACACCGCGTCAGCTTCTGCAGTCCATACGAACTTGTCTTGCTTCTTGAGGAGATTGAAGAAGGGCAATCCTCTGTCACCCAGCCTTGAAATAAATCGGTTGAGTGCCGCCATGCATCCAGTCAGCTTCTGGACATCCTTGAGGGATTTTGGAGGCGCCATGGATGTAATGGCGGTGATCTTCTCGGGATTTGCTTCGATTCCCCGGTGGCTAGCTATGAAGCCCAGCAGTTTTCCCGCGGGCACGCCAAACACACACTTGGTAGGGTTGAGCTTCCATTGGAATTCCCTGAGATGTGCAAAGGTCTCGGATAGGTCATCAATGAGGCTATCCAGGTTCTTTGTCTTCACGACGACGTCATCAACGTAGGCTTCAACATTGCGGCCAATCTGAGCCTTTAAACAACTCTGGATTGCACGCTGGTACGTCGCCTCCGCATTCTTGAGTCCGAAGGACATTGTGGTGTAGCAGTAGGCACCGAACGGAGTGATGAACACCGTCTTGATCTGGTCGTCTTTATGCAGGCTTATCTGATGATAGCCCGAGTAGCAGTCGAGAAAACAGAGTAGATAGCAGCTAGCTATAGAATCCACCACCTGATCAATGCGGGGCAACCCGAAGGGATACTTTGGGCAGTGCTTATTCAGGTCGGTGTAGTCGACACACATCCTCCACTCGTTGTTGTTCTTATTGCACACCAGGACAGGATTAGCGAGCCAGTCAGGGTGGAACACCTCTTTAATGAACCCGGCTGCTAGTAGTTTTGCCAGCTCTGATCAGATGGCTTCCTTCTTGTCCTGGGCGAAGCGTCGTAGGCGTTGTTTCTTCGGTTTGGCAGCTGGATCGACATTGAGTTTGTGCTCAGCCAACTCCCTTGGGACTTCTGGCATGTCAGATGGCTTCCATGCAAAGATGTCGCGGTTGTCCCAAAAGAAGCTGGTTGTTGACGGTCCTTATAACAGAAAATCTGACCATCAATAGGCTCAGAAACCAATAAAGATCAAGGGATAACTTAGGCATTAGTATTCAAATAATAGTATACCATGCATATCTGGAATATATTTGAGTACAGGGACTACGGTGCAGAAGATGGACAAAACTGGGCACAGGCCTAGGTCGGCCGACCTGGCTAGATCGGGCGACCTGGTCTGGATCCCAATCGAGCCCAAACTCCACACAGGTCAAGAAGCACACAATGTAAGGATCTTGAACGTTGATTCATTGTCGGTGGAAGTCAAGGGTGGAGGATGAGCCACATGTCCATCACATGGATTGAAGGGCCCACAACCAGAGACAAATGTACCCAAACAGACCGTACCCAACTGGAACCGACCTTAGGACCCACATGTAAGCCTCCCAGAGGAAGGTGGGCCCTAATGGCGGTTATGGGGAGTCGGCCGACCCAGCCAGGTCGGCCGATCCTCCCGTGCGCCCGACTCGGCCCTCCTTTGACCTGAAGCTGTAAACCGCCATGGAGATGACATCTGAGCCGTGGAGAGTTGAAGACGGTGGATCCAAGGGTCGGCCGACCTGGGGGATTCGGCCGACCTAGGCCCACCTCCAACCGACCTCAACCGCCTCTGGCTGGCTCAAATCGCCCTTGTGATGCTATAAATACCTGCAAGGGGCACCATACTCAACACACACCAGAAGAAGAGCTCTCCTTTGCTACAAGCTTAGTCTTAGTCTTAGTAGTGATAGTCATAGTGTTAGATCTTCTGAAGGGCTTCCGGAGGAGTCTTGGTAAGTTCTAGAGTTCAGTTCGTGTATTCTCTTACTTACTTGTAATACTCTAAGCTTAATGGAAATACCTTCATACTTATGTCATGTGCCTCAGCTGTGCTATATTTATTTAGTATATACTATTTATGTCTTACACCTTAATCAAGTGAATGTATGCAATGTCATTGGCTCAATGTGCCTCTTGGTTGCTCTATTTATTAACGTGATAGATAGAGTTGTATCTCGTATTGCAAACATGGTGTTTGGGATACGGTATGCTGTTGAGGGTACCGCTGCCCCACGGATTAGTAGAGGTAGGCGGCAGGTGGTGACAGCCCTGTCCGTCCTTTGTAATCCTCCACGTACGGGAGTGGGTATTAGGCCTTTATGATAAGACGTCCTACTGTCGTCCCTTGATGAGGGAACCACTGGATACCTCGATATGTCCTCTTGCATATAATCATTGAATGAGCTTGTATAGGGTATTGTAGTATAACTAAGTCACATTTGTATGATGCTTATGAAACCTTGGTGATGTTCACTAATGTATTATTACTAACTAAGATTACCATAATGATGAGCAATGAACTTCTGTGTGTCACTCTACCCATTCATTTCTATATTCTTTACCCCTGTTTAGATTATGGTATATTAATGCTGTTGTAAGTAATTACATGGGATGACATCTCTCTCTTAACTAAACGCTTTCCCTGCGGATAAACAAATAACGATACTCTGGAATACTCCCGGGTGAAATGCTACAACGTACTTCTGTGCGCTTGCAGAATATCTGTAACGCCTAGATTTACGATGAAGTATCTCTAGTACCATCACTACTCTAAGTGGTGATGCTAAGAAATACCAACACTGGTGAGCGTGCTTTCCTATTTGGTAGGCAGGTCAGCGCCGATCAGCGCCGTCTTGGAGGGGTCGCCCATCCCTAGGTCAATTGCCTTGATTGGAACTTCCTAGGAGGGCTTCATGGTTGATGCGGCTGGCTTTTTCGTTGGGATGTCCAACTCAGCCTCGCCAAGTTGTTTCGCCATAGCTGCTATGATTGCTGCCTAGCTCGGTTGCTGCATGCTTGCAGCAATCGTCACTGCCTCGGTGTCGTAATCGTAGGAGGTCTTCAGGTCGCCCTTTAGGGATAGAATCCCCTTAGGGCCTGGCATTTTCAGGACGAGGTAGATATAATGTGGAATCGCCATGAATTTCGCCAGAGCAGGTCTTCCCAGGATCGCGTGGTACGAAGATTCAAAGTTGGCAACCTCGAAAGTAATGTACTCGGTCCTGTAGTTGGCCTCAGTACCAAATGTAACCTAAAGTGATACTTGACCGAGGGGCATGGCAGCGTTGCCAGGGACGATGCTGTAGATGGGTGAATCAGTGGGCTTGAGCAGGTTGGTGATGTCTAAGCCCATCTTCTTCAGAGTCTTGGCGAACATGATGTTGAGTCCGCTTCCACCGTCGATCAATGTCCTTGTGTGTCGCGCGCCAGCTACCACTGGGTCAAGTACCAAAGGGTACCGTCCCGGGTTCTTGATGTTGGTCCATTGATCGTCACAAGAGAAACTGATCGGGACTTCTGACCACTTCAAGAAGGTGGGGATGGCAGGCTCAATGCAGGCAATCTCGCGCTGGATAAGCTTTTGCTTACGCTTTGATTCTGACTGAGTGATCCCCCCGAAGATGACATTGACCACATTGTCGGCTTGTTGATAGCCAGTGTCTTTGTCGCCCATGTCTCCTTTGTCATCAGGGTTGTTGGGCTTAGGAGCGCCCTCAGCAGCGAAAGCCTTCTTGAGCTCGTAGCAGTCCCTACTTGAGTGTTTGTCCTTTGGATGGAAAGGACATTGCTTGTCAAGTAGTTTTTCGAATTTCCTGCGGGAAGAGTTCTTCTCAGCAACGTTGACCATATCCTCGGGCTTGCGCTTCTTGTCGTTGAAGTCGCGTTTGCTGTTGTTTTCAACTTGCTTGCCCTTATTGCGGTCATTGTTGTTATTGCGATCTCCTTCCGACTTGTTTCGGTTGAATCTTTCACGCTGCAAATCTTCAGCGTCTGCCCAGCGACCAATAAGGTCTCGCATCTGCTCCAGTGTTTTTGGCTTGTTTCTCCCAAAATCAAGATGTAACACGGGATCTGTAAGGCCGCCGTGGAAGCAGTCTATGATGTCTTGGTCGGATAGGCCTGCGCAGGTTGAGCGCTTCTCCCATAATCGTCGGTTGTAGCTTCGCAGGTACTCATTCTGGCCTTGTTTGCACTGGGCTAGGTCAAAGCGAGTACCCGGCTTTTGCCATGAACCCTGGAAGTTGTTGATGAAAACCTTGCAGAGCTCATCCCAAGAGTCGATGGAGCCTGCCTCGAGCCCTTCTAACCAGGTTAGGGGGCCTGGTCAAGGACAACTGGAAGATAGGTGCACATAGTGTCGGTGTTGCCCCTCGCCGCCTTGATTGCTGTGTAGTAGATACGAATCCACTGCTCAGGATCGCGCTTCCCATCATATCTTTCGATATGGGCTGGTTTGAACTTGTCGGGCCAGGAAGTAGCGTGGATGCGGTCTAAAAAGACCGAAAACCCCTCGTACTTGTTAAGGTTGTGGTAACCCTGACCTGGTGGCCCGTAGACCTGGTCATACTCCTGGCGCCGGTGACGTTCGTGTTCTTCGCGATCGCGTGCCCGTGCTGAGATGACGGTGCGTGCGTCTCTGGGTGGCAATTGGTGTCGCAGATCCCTGTCGTTATCGCGGTTGCCAGGTCGTACGCCCCTGTCCCTATTACCATCGCGCCCGCCGTTGTGACTTTGTTGAACATCGCCGTGGCTAGGTCCGGCGCCGTGGTTACGACCTCCGCCACCGAGTACCATGCCTCCCTCATTGTCGCGTTCGCGTTGGTCTCTGCTCGGATGGTGGGACTGGTTGCCATGATTGCCAACTTCAGGGAGTCGGCTGCTTCCCTGACGGCTTGGTGCTCTGGTGATGGTCTTCGCCAGGTTGATTGTGTCGTGCTGGACAGCCACTGTCTCGAGCATTGTCTTCATCCTCAGGATTTCCGGAGTTTGGGCCATCTGTCCCAACTCTGTAATGACAGCCATGATGTTGGCTGCGGCGTTGGTGTAGACGTCTTGCCCGGCGACTTGTATGAACTTAGGGTTGAGGTTCTGTGGAGGAAGTCTGCGACCGGCGCGGCGGCGACGATCTGCACGAGCAGCGTTTTGCTCCCTGCGTCGGTTGCGGTCAGCTTCAGCTTCGTTCTCCACAGTTGGCTCGTCATTGGAGATTTCTGGTTCTTGGCCAATGATCACCATGGCTTGACGCCTTGGTGAGTAGCTTCCTATGCTTGAAGTTACTGGGACAGTTGATCCGCGGCTGCTTGAAGAGTTCAGGGGCTGCCCGTGTTGAAACGGGAGTGGATCAATGCACGCGTTGATGCGAGACATGTCCAGGTCCTCCTGTGGTGTTGCTCCAAGCCTTGGTTTGCATCCTGGCCAATGAACAAATTGTCCTTCAGGGGTTGAAGTGATGACGAGTCCGACTTGTTTCCCGTTTAAAGGGAGTTCGTCGAATTCGACCAGAGATCGGAGTTGTTTTGAGGATGCCGCCTGAAAAACGGAGGTGGAGCCCATGAGTCCAAAGGAAAATAGACTCGAGGTGTCGGCCTCGCGCTTAGCAGTGGCTGGACTCCTTCTCTTCTGGATTTTTGGATTGGCGGATTTTGGCGTGACCGATGGTTCAGAAACCGGCTCGGATCACCTGGTCCGCTTTGGAATTTTCCCAGCCCAAGTTGGAGTCAAACTAGGAGTGGAAGTTCCCTGAGTTCGAGTTGAGTTCGAACTCGAGGTTCCCCGAGCCCGAGTTGAATTCGGACTCGAGGGCGCGATCTCGTCGAGCTTGTCGGCGACTTGAGGATACGGTCGAAGTTGCCCGCGCCGTCCGCCGTGCAGACCCTGGAGCCCAAGACGAAGGTGGCGCCTTTCTCGAACGCCATGTCGCCGTCGCAGTTGATGATGACTGGTGCCATCGAGCTTGCTGTATGATTCTCGACGAGAGCCCCTACCTGGCGCGCCAGCTGTCGGTTTTTATACCGGCTAGCCCACTATTGGGGGTCCCTAAGTAGTCGAGTTGTTCGTGAGGGCCTCGCCGGAACCAGAAGCACGATGGTGAACACAAGACGATTTAGACAGGTTCAGGCTGCCTCGAGTAGAGAGCGTAATACCCTACGTCCTGTATGGTGGATCTTCTCGTATTGATGGTTATGATTTTACAAGGGGTCCCTGCCTCACCTTATATACTCGGGAGACAGGGTCTACAAGGCAAGAAATATAAACTCCTAGTCGGATACAATACACAGAGTCCTAACATGAGTAGGCTGGGTTGTTTTCTAGTAGCCGACTAGTTCCCTTAAGCAGTACGCTCCTTCCTTGTATCAGTCAGAGTTGCCGGCCTAATTTCCTAGCGGGCCTACAGCCCATGAGGACTCCCATAGATCTTGGACCGTCAATCAGTATTTGCGGCAAAGTCCTTATCGCATGCCTCATGTTGTTTAAGTTCCAAACACAGCCACAGGGCAATCTGATCTAGCTCGTTCAACTTTGCATGCTGAATTCTTTAAATTAAAGGACGAGTTAGCTTATATGGTATAGGATAAACTTGGCATTGATGTGGGAAACTCGAGATTATATCAAAAACCATATTCTGCTAGTTTTGATTCTGTTCCTTATCCACCTAATTGGCGTGTTCCTGATTTTGTAAAATTTAATTGCGATGATAGTAAGACTACTTGGGAACACATTAGCCAATATATTGCTCAATTGGGAGAAGCCAGTTCTAGTGATGCTTTGAAAGTTCGTTTGTTTTTTTATCTTTAACTGGAACTGCTTTTTCCTGGTTTTCTTCATTAGCTCCCGGCTCAATTAATTCATGGAATCAATTAGAGCAGAAATTTCATGATTACTTTTACAGTGGGTGTGCTCAGTTAAAATTGACAGATCTAACATCGGTTAAGCAACAAAGAGATGAATCTGTTATGGATTATTTTAAACAATTCAAGGAAACTAGAAACCGATGCTTTAATTTGTCACTTTCTGAAAGGGATCTTGCTGATGTTGCTTTTAATAGTTTAAGATCCTTTATTAAAGAAAAGATAGAAGGTTTTGAACACTTTTTGGTTAATCAAGTGCAAGTAAGAGCTTTAGCTACTGAAAACTGAATAAAAAATGCTAAGGATACATATAAGACACATCGTTCTAATGTTCATGTTGTTACTTATGATTCTAGTAGTTCGGACGATGATGAAGATGTGTATGTTGCTGAACTTGTTTGGCCCTCTAAGAATAAATCGTACACTTGTCCATCTCTTAAGCCAATTCAAAAGAATCTGCAAGAAGAAGTGCGGTTTACTTTTGATGTTTCCAAGTGTGATCGTATTTTTGATGAATTGTTAAAGAATATAAACATTAAAATGTCTCATACTATTCCTTCACCTGAAGAACTTGAAAGACGGGCCTATTGTAAGTTGCATAATTCTTTCTTGCATGCTACTAGTGATTGCAATGTTTTCCGTCGACAGGTGCAATCGGCCTTGAATGAAGGACGTTTGACACTACTTGAGATGCAGGTTGACAAGGCACCTTTTCCTGTTAACACCCTTGAGATGAAACCTCCTAAGGTTCTGGTTCGGCCGCATCAAGTCGAATCCACCAAAGGAAAAAATGTTATTGTGGGAGATGAAAAGCCTGGAAATTTGAAAGGGAAGTCAATTATCAGGGAAATGGTGTGTGAGAAGACCCCCAATGGTAGAGAAACCTTCAAGATCACTGCAAGAGTCGCAGATATCGGAGAAGGAGGGTGGACAGGGCAAGGATCATCAAAGATACCGTTTGAGCCTGCTATACAGGACAAACCAGTTTCAGGAACCGGTTCTACCGGTTTTGGTCAGGGGCGCCCGAAGATGTTAAAACCCAAGCGTCCTGAGATTGGAACCTGGAAAGTTAATGTGGCCAAAGATCAGGGTAAAGTTGCAAAACCGAAGCCGACCTTTGACCAGTTATTTTCCAAATATGCAAATCAAAGGCCAGTTGATGAGGATTGGCTGGCAAAAAAGAGAAAGAGATCACCCATGCATCAAGAAAAGCCAATTTCGCCCCCAAGGGAGCATAACAGATAGGAGGGTGGTGTTGCTACTTTGTACCCTCAGCAAAATTAGTATCAAGCCATGCCATGGATGCCTCCGTATTAGAATTCTCTATATCCGGCGTGGGATTACAATGGGATGCATATGCCATATTACCCCATGCAATATCCTCCTTTTCATCCAGGATGGGGTAATGACAGAGGACCAATGCATGAGAGGTTGGTGGATAACCGTTCGGCTCCTCGTCGATCAGGTTGGGACGTGCCACCCAAGACCGTTGGAACCGGTTTCCTCAGAAGAAACAACCCTCTCCTCCCAAGCAGGTTTATCGGCCTAAAAAAGTGGAGGAAGTTATCCAGAAGATGGATGTCGACCAGCAGAGGACCACTGCTGCTGATGTAATTCAGATTGGTGACATCAAGGTGATTCCGGAGGATGATGACACGATGCCAATTGTGATTGGTGATGAGGCTAAGCCATCAGTCCAGAAAGATGTTGCTGCAGATCTTGGTGAGGGTAAGAAAGTTGAAATTGACAAATCTAAATATTTTTTGCCAAGATGGTGTCTCCAGGTTTGACATGCACGCAAAAGAGGAAGTTGCAGCGGCTTCATTTTTAAGAACAGAAGGAGAAGGAGCTAGAGAAGCAGAGGGAGGAGCACTTCAACAAATACAGGCCTATGATTCTCCCAGGCAAGGGGTGGAAGTTGAAGATCAATGAAGCTCCAGAGCCAAATCCGGTGGGACCAGATTACAAACCGGTGGAACCGGTTATACCCGTCTCGGTGCCTGCTGCTGCGCCAAAACCGGTGGAACTGGTTTTGGATCCGGTGGAACCGGTCTCTGCTGATCCAGGTCCATCTCGTGTTGCGTCTGTGATTTCTGTTACTTCTACATTTGATCAGAGGTTGTCATCGGATTCCCAGAATATGGACGATGAACAGCTTGTTGATTATGGGTCATCACCTGAACATATGAATGTTGATGCTAATGTGGTGCACCTTTCTTCGGATTATTACGTCATTCCGAAGGAAGAGATGGCTCATCTAGACTTTGGCCCAAAAGAAGCTATATTTAAAAGGCCAAAATATTCTGAAAATCATCTAAAGGCGCTTTACATGAAGGGGCATATTAATGGAAAGACAGTTTCGAGGATGCTTGTTGATACCGGGGCGATTATCAATTTGATGCCTTATTCTATGTTCAAGAAGCTTGGTGGTTTAAATGATGAGCTGATCAAGACTAAC
>CM014274.1:38692124-38710244 GCA_004135705.1 Alloteropsis semialata
TTTGTCATCTTAAAACCCTAGCTTTTCCAACCCTAATTTCTATTCGTACTTTGTCTCTACGGCATTGACGACGTTCTAAGTGGCCTGTCCACGGCAAAAAAAACCTTTGTCTTTTTTGCTGCATCCCCGTCATCCCCTTTCTCACAACAGAGACCAATTTCTAGTCCTCTCCCAACATAGATGTTGTCTCGCTGACGGACAAAGTTTTTCATCGCTGGATCGACTTGTACTCCGGCCAAATCGAGGTACAAGCGTGGCAAGCAGGTCCAAGTAGTGTAGTCGGGGACGATCTAACTGTGGCGCCGGCGAGCGGGTCCAAGAGCGGCAGCCATGGAGGATCCTCGCTGCGGCGCCAGCGAGCAGGTTCGAAAGCAGTTAGGTAGGATCCAAGTGGGGGCAACCGGACAGGTCCGAGCAGCGGCATCACAGCTAGCGAGCAGGTGTTGATGGTTCTTAAGTACCACTTTTGACCGTTAATTTCACATGGCACCAACATTTCACCACAGCTATAGGGGCTATATCTAACCAATTCAACTAGTTTTGGTGACCATATGTATGCAGGAGCAACACGTGAAATTTGAGGCAAAACGGGCTCGGTGGGCCGTCGCCCGACCTGGCCCGGTCAGCCGACCCTGGTCCAGAGCCTAATGGGGCCCATCTTTCTCTGGGACAAAGAAGCACACTCTAGGATCTTCCTAACCATTGATACAACGTTGGTTTACACTAAGGGGGAGAGATGAGCCACATGTCATTCACATTGATCAAAGGGCCAACCTCACAAACTAAACGTACTCAAATTTAGGTATACCACCCAGAACTGCCATGAGGACCCACTACTCAGTCACCCAGCCGAAATTGGGCCCAAGAAGTGGCGGTGCCATGTCGACCGACCCCCTAGGTCGGCCGACCTGGTCTGGAGGCCAAACCGCCTCATCCTTCTCGTACGTGTTTCCACCGCCTCCAGGAGTCCATCTCTGCCGTGCACCACTCAATGCAGTGGATCTAAAGGTCGACCGACCTACCCGGTCGCCCGACCTGGGACTGAGTCGGTTCGTCCCCATCTTCCACGTGTCCACTCCCAACCGTCTATGGATGCTACAAATATCTGCCATGGCCTCTTCATCGACACACACCAGAAGAGAGAGCTCCCATTGTATAAGTGTTAGTCTTAGTCTAGTAGTGAAGTAGTTCTAGTAGTAGATCTTCTGAAGGGTTTCCGGTGAAGTCTCGGTAAGTTTATAATTCAGCTTTGTACTTCTCTTCTTATTTGCGAGACTTTGAGCTTCAATTGAAATACCTTCTCTTTTATGTTATATGTCTCAGTTTTGCCTTACTTGTTGACCATATCCGCTATGGAGATGTGGGAGTGGGGAAACTGACCAATCCTTAGGTTTGGGCTAAGGTACGAAACGGGGAAACTGACAAATCCTTTTGAAAAATAGCACTATTGTTTATGAGAATGATAAGAGTGAGGTGGCATTCACTTATTTCAACTCCATCCTTGGCAGGGGTCATCAACGGTCGATAGCTCTAAACTTTGACGCGCTAGGTCTCACATAGGTTGACCTTTCCGGGATAGACTCTCCTTTTATTGAGCATGAGATCTGGGGATTACCAAGAGCTTCCTCGGACTAATTGCCTGGCCTGGATGGCTTTATGAGTCGTTTTTACCAGGTTGTGTGAGGCGTCTACCAAAGAAAAGCAGGTCATGCACTCTCTTGCCAAAAGATGTCCAGTTCCTATGAATATTGACTATTTGTTGCAGTCTTAACTTGGTAGTCTGCTTGGCTCAGCAACAACTATTGGCTCCGCCCAACTGTTGTTCCCCTCTTGCCAAAAGATCCTCACTTGTTATCAAAACCGACTATTAGTTGCAGCCTTAGCTCAGTTGTCTACTTGGCTCCGCAACAACTATTGGCTCTACCTAGTTGCAGTTGATGAATGGTAGAGTCTTCAGCAGATTCAGCTTCTGGCTTGTCTCTCATAGCCAAGAAGCTTGTTGAGATAGGCCTTGACCGCTGGAACCTGTTTCCATTATCTAAAAAAAGATAGTCCTTGACCTTGCTAGGCCAGGTACAGGTCTTTACCAGGGGCGGACATAGTATGTGGACATGGGTGTACATTTGTACACCCAATAATTTTGCCAACAAAATTCCAGTTAGTATGTATATACACATAAGTATACTAGCGAAAGGGCCAGAAAATTTATATTGTGGCACAAAACGAAATAAGCAGCTACTCACAAGCAAAGTGGTGCTCACTGCTCCCTATGTACCATGTTGGGCTGGCCCAAGAAGCCCGCAACACATCCCCTCGCGGTTTGCGCATGGAGAAGCGTCGGCGTCTCTTGTGTTCCTTCGTTCTCCTCCTGTCCAAGATCCCCAATTTCATGTTTTTTATGAATTCCTTTTCCTCCCATTGAAGCTAGGGCTTTCCGGCTTGGCATTGCCCCCTCAGACACTATTTAGTTGGCTGGCCGAGTGCCGTCGTGCCGACCTACTGTAGCCTGGCTGCGCTGCTTGCTGGTAGCCATGCCTGCGGAGGACGAGGGCAATGAGCAATGGCATGGCTTCAGCGTACGGAGATGCAAAGCAAGCCACAGCAACAATGGCGAGCGGAGAGGTGTAGCAGGCGTCGGTATGCCGCCAGCCGCCGAGGAGGCCATAGTGGGCGGGAAATATGAGGCCAGAGCTACATCGACAACAAATTTAACAGAACGAAAAGTTTGTGTGAAACACAAATTGGACAATTGGAAATGAATTCAGTAGTTCAATAGTTCTAGTCATGTTTGATGCAATTAATTATTTCTTGTGAAATTGGTTAATCACTAGTTAGCACTCAATAGTTTGACATCTATGCTTGACTTGACTTGAGTACAGTGTGAAATAAGAAGCTGCGTTATTTTCCTCTGTTTTCTATTTGTTCATGTTGAAAGAGTGCAAGGCAATATTCTAAAGTATTCTCCACCATGTAAGAAGAAGATATTTTTTCATGAAGTACTCTAGAATTAGTAATAAAATAAAATAGAAAATTGTGTAATATCTAGAAAATCTATAGAAAGGGACACTTGGCTAAATCCTATGATCCCCGTTGGCCTATAATAGCGCACCCCTCCCATGCCATGCCATACACCTATGAGCATGGTGAATGGTTAAAGGGCAAGGTTAGTAGTGCTAGAAAGTTAGAAGGAAGTGTGCGATAACTAGCCTAGCCACTTTGTGTAAGTACTCCTTGTTGCAATAAAGAGTATTTCCAAATCTAGGTCCTCACTTTAGTAGTATTAGACCCACTCATTTTGACAACATAGAATAAAAAAATTTTAAAGGTGGAAACAGTTTCATAGATGGGGGCTTTAAGCTTTAAAATTAATAAAAATAAATTTGAGAAACATGCTACTTACAAGTCTCATTGTGTAGCCCAAGAGAAATATAACTTATTATAACTTATTATCTAATATAGGAATATCAATTGGAAACAAATTTTAGAAGCAAACCACACAAAATAAGTATATGTAGGATATTCAAGTGTTCGCGATTTATTTATCTTTTTTTATGGTATATAGTTATTTGGTTAGCTAAAATTTATGTACACCCAATCTCGAATTTCTGCGTTCGCCACTGGTCGTTACTGCAATCAGACACTTGTGCATACACTATTTGGAAATAAAAGTGAATTGAAAACCAATCAGGAGCATAATACATCACCAATCCGAAGCAAATAAAGGATATATGAGCATATACCTCAGGCCTGTCACAGATAAATGGCCACGCACAAATAGCAGTATATTGCATCCAAAAAAGATGACTAGTCCAGCTGCCAATCCGTGTGGATGGAGACAGATAAACATAGCATATCCAAGAGAAAGTATGAGGATTGATATGAGCCGAATGAAAGACCACAATGCCAGCTCAACATCTCCTACAGATCATGTAGCTGAGTAAACAGAAACAAATAGTAGCCCATTTCGGTTGCAGCAATGAGAAATACAAAGCTTGAGAGAATGTTTCCGTGGGAAAGATCCTCCGCATTACTTCCATGATCAAACACACCATATAGAACCATATGCAACAAAAGGTGATCCACTTATGAAGGTGTATTGCTGCAAATATTGGAAGAACAAAATGGGTCAATCAGGTGATCCAAAAGTGCACAGAAACATAAACAGAACTAATCTTCAAATGTAAGACAGCTAACAGCCAAAAAACACAATATCTCATTTGCATTTTGTGGTTCCCTTGTCTATGTCTGCCGCCACGGCAACAACCACATTAATCATAAGAGACATTGGTTAACAATACAAAGAAGAAGTTAAAAAGTTGCAAGTATCAAAATGTAAAAAACTAGAATGTTTAGAAGAGCCATGGCACATGAGCAAAAATAGAAAATAGACAACGGTGGGTGAGCCCTAGAACTAGAAAAGGAGTGTCCATTTATTGGCCAACCACGCGACAAAATCGTGCCGAGAATGGTGCTACCAAGAGCCCAGGCACGACCTTCTCGAAGGACCCTTTAGAGAATTGGACTGGGGCGCCTCGGCCCAACCAGAACACTGTGGGGTGCATGAGAATGCCACGGGGCACAAGGCGTGGCAAGGCCGAGACGTGCCTGACCAAGGAGTGATCGCCCACATGACGAGGCCAGATGAATCTTGCAGTAAGGGCGTGGAGCCTGACCGGCTCTCTCGGCCCAGACGCACCCGACAAGACAACACGAATTGAAGCTTGACGAACCAAGCCGCTCGAATAGGATGGGATTCGCGTGAATGTAGAGAATTATACCCCCGAGGGGCGAGGGCTCGGCCCGCTACGAGCCAAAATGCGAAGAAAAGGAAAGTGAGCCCAAAAGGACGATTCTCATCGACACACCCTCCGACTGGCTTTCCAAACCCTCGGAGGCTCGAGGGCTACCACGTGAAGTTCTCTCGCCAGAACCCCACATGGTCGTGCATGCCTAGAGGACGAAAGCGACAGAAAGCCTCAAGTCCATCTACCCTCTAGCATTCATTCATCTTTTGATGAGATGCCGGACCTGTTTTCATTATCTTGATAAAATAAACCTCCCTTTATCTAAAAAACTCCATCCCCCATCGGAGTGGAGCCAAATCTCGAGGGATACTGTCGGGGGGTTAGGACCCAGGTGGGCCCAGGCCCCTAACTAAAGAATCTTGGATCCGTGAATCACCAAGGTGAAATAAGCAACGATGCCTAAGCTCCACCGGTCTCGCCCAACCTTGGTAACAAAGGCAGGGAGAAAGTAAATTGTTAAAACCTGCAAATGTGAGCACACGACCGGTGACCGAGAAGGCGGGCCTATCTCCTTTGTCAAGCCTCCGCTGCCATGCAGTCCAAGGGCAAGCGTGCTCGCCCCGCCATCACTTCCCTGACAGGAGAGCAGGACGGACGTGACAGGGTTAAGAAGCAGTGAGGGCGTAGCACAGCTAGGAGAAGTAGGTTGCGGCACCCTATGGTCATACCCTATGGGCGTAGCATGCGGTAAGAAGAGCGCCCAGCATTGAACCGACAAATGAATTCAAAACGAAGGAGGTCGGGCGCCCGGTAAGTGGGCTCTCACTCACACAACACACACACTCTCTATAGGTAGCCCCCTCCCTTATGGTATAAAAGGGAGAGGGAGGTAATACTGTTAAGCTCTCTCGCACACACACCATTTATAGTCATTCACTTCAGATCCCGAGCAAGGGGAAAAGAGGTCGACTATCTCGGCACCTTCTTCCTCCTCGCGATCTCCACCAATTTGTAACCCCTACTACGAACTTTGGGCCCTCAAGTTCAGGATACGAGAGAACCACCATTAGACTGGACGTACGGCATGTTGTCTGAACCAGTATGCATCCTGTGTCTCTGAGTGCTAAGTCATTCATATTGGGATGTGTGACAAACTGTCGACACCATGACTTGGATGACATAATTTGGATTTAGTGGAGGACCTAAGGCCGGGCGACCTTGGGCAGGCATCCAGGCTCCTCTCGGCCTGCATGCATGCAGGTACTGCGCCATGTATGTTGCATGCTACTAATTGATGGCCATGCATGCGATGTAGCGGATTATGACTTCATCAATGACTTAGCGAAGGGTATTGCTTGCTATGCATAGCGACTTTCTTAATCCACCCTTATCGATTACTAGTTTACTAAAACATTAGTACTTATTTAGTTAATAATTATCTATAGGGATTGGAAGAACAAAAGCAAATAACTTGGTGCACATGAACCCGATAAACATCAAGAACAACAAAAAGGATGTTGCTTGTCAACAAAAAGGATGTTGTTTGTTACCGCACTGCATGACCATATAACAGATTTATTATTAACTTGAACACACAAGAATAATATTAGCTTGTTTAGAGTGACCATAAAATATTTTAATGGTCTAGGTGTAATTTAATTGGGCCAGATTTTTGCATGTGTGATATAGAGTGCACATATATATGCATTTCACAAACCATCTAAAATGAAGCAATCCATCTATCCAACAATAGCATCATGGCAGCTAGGGTCTAGGACTAAACATCATGTTGTCCCCAATTCTAAAACTATCAAGACAATCAATTTTGCTTATATTACTGGTCGATAGGTTGACATGAATTTATTATATATCGGTTCGCACAGCTCTATAAAAGTTCTGGGTCCGCCACTGTTTGAATTTCGTCCTTGGGCGATGTAAAATACCTACAAATATACACTTGGAAAACATGTTAGCCTAATGCAGTTCTGCTGGCAAAAGGTCCGGCACAAGTACAGACTCCGCTCCTCAGTACAAGGCTTGATGAATTGTAGCCAACCAATGATTGTGTACAATTCCATTGAGCTATACATTCCCAGACTCTGTGTGAATTGTAATTCGTGCATTTGTGATTTCTTTTTTTGAATGCATCATAGTTACTCTCAAATTTTTAGTTTCCAATTTTGTAGTACCGCCGGCAAGCACAGCTACAAAGTTTCATAAAACTGATCATAGTATGACAAACACAGCTGTTTCTTCGTTTGCTTTGCTTGTCAGCTAACCCTGTTGTGATTTTTTTATTGAATACATGATAGTTACTCTCAGATTTATTCTTCCCAATTTTGTAGTACTGCCACTGGCAGCAAGCACAGCTAGAAAGTTTCATAAAACTGGTCATAGTATAACAACACAGCTGTTTCTTCGATTGTTTGTCAACTAACCCTGTGTCCCCCAAATTTTGGGTGTCAGACCAATTTGAAGGGTTGGCAATGATCTAACAATGGCCCGAACGAGGTTGTGATGCTTTGTTTTTAGCTACTCCATCCGTCCTGAAATTAAAGACATTCTAATGTTATTCTAAGTCAAATTAGTTAAACTTTAACCAAATTTATAGAAAAAAGAATAATATACGACATCCAATGAGCACCAATAAATTTGCTATGAAATTTATTTTGATAATTTACATATTTGATTTGGTAAATTTGACTTGGAACAAACTCAGAATCCATGTATTTCAGAATGGAGAGAGTACCGGAGTAGGTGATATCATATACGAAGAGTAAAGAGTCACAGCTTTCCTTTAGTTTTGTGCATTTTATGTACCCTCTCAGATAGTTTGCTGCTTGGCTATTAGATACATGCATAATAAAATGATTATAATAAAGAAAATGGTGCGACAAAGTATGAAGAAAAATACTGAAATTAGACAGGATAAACGAAAGCATATTACTAGTATTCGAAAAGTCACAACCTGTTAAGATTCTCTTGTACTCTTGATTGATATAGAAAGATAAGCTTCCACAATGTCATACTCCCTCAGTCCTGGAATAAAGGGTATTTTGGATTTGTCTTAAGACAACTTTTAAAAGTTTAACCAAGTTTATATAGAAAAATATTTACATTTAGAAAATTAAATAAGTAAAATGAGTCTATTGATGCTCATTAGATGTCATAGGTATTATTTTTCTTTTCTAGAATGTTGGTCAACGTTTATCTAGTTTGACTTCAGACAAACTTAAAATGTCATATTTTATAGGACGAAGGGAGTAGCCTATAAAGCTGCTAACTAACGACAATGTAAGGCATGACAGTAATAATGCCTTTATGACTAGAAAAATTTTGGGGCACTATTATTTTGTGGCTGTTTACTCGGACAAACTCTGAATAGCAGCGTTGCATTGCACCCTACTATAGATTGCAGCCTTTGTTGTCGTTCTCCGGACTCACGGCAAAACCTTTCCTCTGAACCCTCAACGCACACAGCACCAGTAAAAAAATGAAGAGGCGCGCCAATATGATGCTTGTAGCAAAGGCTAGCCCGGTCTCTCAGGCCTTGTTTAGATTGGTGAAGTTGATCGAATTTTCTGTAAAAAAAAGTGCATTGGGAAGCGTAAAAGTAAAGAGGAGACACGTTTTTCAATGCGTGCCTTTTGGTGAATCTAAGGGCTTCTCCAGTGATCAAAGTAAAGCGATGCATGGTCTACCGTGGCATTGCCATGCATCGATTCAACTACCGAAGAATACAGAATCATGGATGAGAGAGAGATGAACCGAACCCACAGTTTGCATCGGTGCATAGACAGTAAAGAAAGAATCTGGCCAATCTCCGTGCTCTGTTCTGGTTTGCTGGTGCCTGGCCAAAGTACTTTCTGTCACATCATGTGGGTCCCGTGCAATAAAAGGTTGAGAGTTGGTTTACTGGTACACGAAATCTAAAATACGTGGCCTAATTTTCCTGGATGAACCGATGCAACCACTGCTGATGGCCTAAACCGTGTTCGGTTTTTTGGGACAAAAAATTGTCCCCAAAGAATCTTGCATGCATGGAGTATTAAATGAAGTCTATTTACAAAACCCTTTCACAGATGAGTGCAACTTTGCGCGACGAATCTAACGAGCCTAATTAATCCATGATTTGCTACAGTAATGCTACAGTAATCATCCTCTAATCGTGCGGTCAAAGGCCTCATTAGATTCGTCTCGCGAATTTGCCAGAGGGTTGTGGAGGTAGTTTTGTAAACTGACTTTATTTAATACCTCTGATTAATGGTCAAAGTAGAGATCAAAAAATTGATCCCTCCATCTGATCACGGCCGCTGGAAAGTCATTAATACAAATGTGACATACACAGCTGTCAGGAGCAGCATCGGAATGCTCTGCACGGCAAAAACAAACACATAGAAATACAAAACGTACAGGCATGCAGTGACTTCAATGCTGTTCTAAGAACCTGTATTCACATACTCCTATGCATTCAAATTAATGACATTTTTTCATCCTCTGCACATATTTATGGTCACATTTGTTAAGGTTTTATAGGCGTTTTTGTTGTTCAGCTGCCTGAAATCCTAAACTGCTTCAGAGAAAAAAATCTAAATAAACCTAGTTAGTTGTAGTTCATCTGGGATTGTTCCATTCAGTGAAAAACACACGTGACAGGCCACCTACCTATATAGTTGGTAGGCAGGACCGAGTTTTTTTTTTTTTTGAAAAAAAAGAGGACATAGTTTGATATGTGATGAATAACACGAGACAAGACGAGTGGATCTGTCCGTAGTACTTACTGTAATCACATCACAGTGACGAAACAGGCCGATGCCTGGTTCTTAATCGCAACATTCTCGGTCTGCGTCTCCACATCAACAGTTCCTTCACCTTTTTCAAGATCTACGAACTCGGTAGGCAGTGTTTTCTGCCCTTCAAGTGTGCCAGCGGGCTTCGGCGATTCCATCGTAAGCCGAAGAGAGAGCGGCTGCGGCTATGTCGCGATGACCTACCTGCCTGAATTCGGATATGGTTTCTCTTTTCTGTATGGAAGACGTATGTCTGTACTACCCTGTAGGATAGAGAAGCTCGGCGCCAACTATATGATTATAGAGTCAATTCCGTGTGTGCCATTATAAAAGATCTGAATTCTTAACTGCCACTAGAAAAGTAGTTGCTCCTTCCACACCATTGGCTCAACTTTTGGTTGCCTTCCATGCCATTTCCGTCCATTCTGTTAGCACAACTCGCCGTTAGAGCTCAGTTTTTTATGAAAATGGCCAAAGTGCCCCTCTGTACCCTTCGCTAAAAACTGGCCCCTGCTGCAGTGCTGCTCCAACCTGTTACACACAGAGGCAGGGAGCTCCATGGCGAGGGGATAGAGCCATAGAGGAGGGGCTGACACTCCACGCCGGCCTCACCATTCCCGCTCCTCGTCCCCGTGGCCGAGCAACTGGAGCTGAAGAGCCGGCGAGGCCACCACGCCAAGGGTCGGCGCTGCCCATGTGGGGATCGGCCGGCGAGCGCGCTAATTTAAAGGCGAGATCTTGCTCATCGGCCGGCCAGCCGGCGGCCGCGCATGGCGAGCGCTACTTCGTTCTCAGCAGGCCGGTTCCGTGGCGAGCTGCTCGTAGAACCGGCGGATGAACTCGTCCGCCTGCCGGTCCACCTGCGCGCCGGCGCCGTCCGCCGGCGAGTCGGTCAGGCGCGGCGTCCTGCCGCCCTTCGCCGACATGGCGGCGGGGCTGCTGCGCGCGACCGCCGCCCAGTACAGCAGCTGCGCGGGCGACGGGGACGGCGTCGCGGTCGCGGAGGTGGCGGCGCTGGACACGGGCTCGGCGCCGTCGTCGCCGAAGAGGCGGTACTGGTCGTCGTCGTTGAGCATCTCGAACATCCGGGCCACCTCGGCCGCGTCGTAGTTGTAGTGCTGCAGGTAGCCGCCGGAGTAGCCGTCGTCGCGGTGGGTCTGCCGGGCGCTACTGCCGCGGCGGCGGCGCCCCGCGACCCGCCTGGGGGCCGGCCAGCCAGAGCTGTCGCACGCCCGCTCCTGGCCGCTGTCCTCCCCACCTGCGTGGCCTCGTCCTCCTCCTCACCACCGCATGTCGCCCCGGAGCCGCCATAGTCACCCTGGTGCCCCCCTCTGCACCGGTGATAGCGGCCCTCGAGAGTGCCGCAGTGGTGATGGAGTGAGGTGGAGGCTGATGGGAATTGGGAGCATGGGGCATGGCTCCGCCGACCGCGTGGAGTCGGCTAGCCGAGGCTGCGGCAGCCGGGGATGTTGCCATGGGAGGTGACGAGAGAGAAAGAGATAAGTTTGACTGGAGGTGACGAGAGAGAAAGAGATAAGTTTGACAGGTGGGACCCACAGTCGGTTATCTCATCCCACCCACATGGAAACTCAGGGCAGAATGGACATTTCGTCCCTCCGTTTGCTCACGTTAGACCTTAAATGGACAGAAATGGCATGGAGGGCAACCAAAAGTTGAGCCAATGGTGTGGAAGGAGTGACAACTTTTCTAGTGGCAGTTAGGAATTCGGATCTTTTATAATGGCACACACGGAATTGACTCATGATTATAAAGGCTGTCGGAGTCGGAGGAGCCCGACCGGGATAGGGTTCTGGACGCGAACCGAAGGAGACCTCTCCAACTCCGACTCCGACTCGGTTTTTCAATAGGACCCACCGCGAGTCGCCGAACAAGAGCCGGTCAGGGAGATGGTCTCGTCGATGGCGTCCCGCAATCCGAAGACTTCGCTGGCGTCACCGCTTCCCGCGTCGTCGACCCGGAAGAAGGGCGGGTCGCTCAGGACGAACCCCGCGCCGTCACGGGCTCCGTCCCTGTCCCTCAGCAGCTCCACCACTCTCGACATGGCCGGACGCTCGTCGGGGCTCGCCTGCGTGCACAGCAGCGCCACCATCACGACGCGCGTGACTTCTTCTGAGGCACCCACCTGCTGCTGCAGTCTCGCGTCGATGATCTGCTCCACGGCGTTAGCCTTGTAACTATGCCACACCTGCAACGGTCCACAAGATTGCTGATTCGAAGCTGCATTTGGTAATGTAAACTTTCGCATCAATATCAGATAGGGTGCGTGTTCTTCTCTCTTCTAGTCATTTGTGAACTTGTTTAGTCTTTCAGTGATGATATTACAGTGAATAATATCTCGAAATTTAGCTATTTAGCATTGGTTTTGATGCTGGCAAAACTCCAAGCTTTTGCTAAAAATAGATCTTACTAGACAAATCTAAGCTTCTATGTTCGGAAGAAAATCAGAAATGGTTCAAACCTCTGCTAAAAGTGAGTGCCCAGAGTGAGAGCCCATTGATCCACAACACCGCTTCCCAGTGACGATCTCGATAACCAGCACACCGAAGCTGTACACATCTGCCTTCTCGGTGAGGTGCCCGTGCACAATGTACTCGGGAGCCATGTAGCCACTACACATGAGGCATCTCACCATCTTGTGAAATTGCTTCTCAGAAAGGTCATGCATAACTGAAGAGTACACAACTGAAGATTATCAAGCTGGTATTACTTACACTGTCCCAGCGATTCCTGTCGTAAGATGAGTTCTGTCAGCGCAGAGGACTCGAGCAAGCCCAAAGTCGGTGATTTTTGGCTTCAGCTTTTGATCCAACAGGATGTTGCTGGCCTTGATGTCCCGGTGAATGACCCGAGTTTCTGACTCTTCATGAAGGTAGCGTAGACCCTCTGCTATGCCGTAAATAACATCAAACCTTTGCTGCCAATCCAAATGCCTGCTCTGATCATCAGCTGCACACGTAGAAGAAGAATGTTAAGCTCCCTAAAGGGAATCAGAATTTATGTATAATGCTGCTATTACCGTAAGCACTGCAAGAGGCAAGTCCTCCAGTGCTAAGCTACTATCTGTATGTACTATGTAACAATGCAACTGTGTGGGTCGACTAAAAAGGGGACAACTGTGCAGACTGATATGGTGTAGATTTGTTATATTGTTGAATAAATAAAAAATCTTCATTCTGCACCATGGACTATTTCTCCACATCATACTAGTTTACTGCCCTAAATTTCTAGTTCAACAAGAACTCAAAGTTTATGCATGAAACTAGAACAAAATGAGCTTTAGATAATTAGATTTACCGAATATGAACAGATCTAAGCTCCTGTTGATGTGATATTCATATATCAAGAAGCTTTCTGGGCCATCCACACTGCATCCAAGCAATTTCACCAAATTTCTGTGACGCATTTGGCTTATCACATCAACCTCATTGAAGAACTGATCGACACACTGTTTAGTGTTCAGGAACAATCTCTTTGCAGCAACTTCATTCCCTCCAGTAAGAACAGCCTGTATGTCAAATAATTACAGCCTCTGAGTGACAGACCCTTTTTTTTTTTGAGCAGACTGAGTGACAGACCCTTTTGCAGTCTTGCAGGATGCAACATCCTTGTACCACAAAAATGTAGGATACAAAATGCAATGTTTACTGACATGTACGTACCTTGTACACAATACCATTGCTGCCTTGGCCTATCTTGTTCGCTAAACTGAACGAACATGTTGCTTTCTTTAAATCCTTATAACTGAAATTCAGACTTGATTGAGAAATCCTTGCAGGAAGTTCAGAGCCATAAAAACCTGCAGTTGGGTAAGAATTAAAAACAATTGGAGCGAATAAAAAGCAGTTCAGTTAGGAGTAAAGGAAGTTTAGGACTAGCCTGCAATACTAACCTCTCAGTGATCTTTCTCTTGCCTGGCGAGCTTTCTTCTTCTGCCATGCCAGTCCTAAAATGATAAGGGCGAAAATGACGCCAACAGAGGAACTCAGGACTGTCCAAAGAACAACCCGTTTCTTTGAGCTAAAGCCTGACGCAGAGTGCTCTGAGTTCCAAAAAGGTGCTGTCGAATATCTGATGAAGCAGCCAGCAAAGAGTGCACGGCCTTCCTCCGCCGGTGCACATTTGGCCACCGATGCTGCAGCTGCACTTAGGCAGGCTGCACAGCTCGAAGTGTTTAGGTTCTCCCAGCACTGAGCAAGTGCATAAGCTGCAATTTTAGGTGATCTAGAGACTGAACTAACTGCAAATCCTTTGTTGCTCTTGACAGCCAAGGAAGTCACATTACTCAACACAGTATTCACAGCTGAACTAAAAATCTGCTGGTCTGAGCTGTGGTTACTGGAGGAGCACACACTTGTATCCAACGAGTCCATGAATTCGTCGAAGAAAGAGTAATTTGCATACCTCATGAAGCAGCCATCAAGATATATCCGGCCTCCAATTTCAGGATAGCATTTCGGTAGAAGAGACCTTATTTCTGAGTAGCACAGCGTGCAGTCAACCTTGCTGAGATCTTCCGGGCATTGCACGAGTGCATAGAAGGTAATAGGATCTTGCCCAACGGAAGTTATCCCCCATCCCTTTTTCTCAAGGTCCGAGTTCAGGTTGTCGAAGGCGACGACAAAGTTGTTGGCCCAAACTGCTCCAGGACCATCATCTCGGGTTTTGTTGCAGAACTCACGAACCACCGTTGCCCGTGGATCAGCCAGGGTAGTGGTTTTCATCCAGGAGGACATACAAGCAATTATGACTGGAGCAACAAGAAAAGAACAGTAATATCTCATTGTGGCGCTGCTGAATCGTTCTATTTCTCGCTCATATCAGAGTTTCACGGCACAAGTTGGAAACAAGAGTTGCTTTCACACGGGGAAGTACCAGTTTGCACTACAAGATCTTCACAATCTCTGCTGTGGTGCATACGAGTAAGAACTTAAAGCTTTGAGGGCTCATACATGAAGACCAGCCTACAAAGAAACAAAGTATGAGCTACTGATACTCTTACCTGAAAATACAGGGAAGAGAAGAAGCTTAAGGGCATAAGAAAGGATACCTTCAGCTGCCTGTCCTCCGCTAAGTTTCTGAATTCCTGCAAACCTTAGTGAGATATTTGTGTTACATTTTCTTTCCCTCAATTTGACAGAGAGAGATTGTGATACATTGCTGACAAAGAGACGAAGCAATTTCATACGCGCTTGACTTCACCACACTTTTCATGAATAAAGAAGAACCCTGATAGCATTTTCAATCTTACAGGCAACTACCAGGAATAACAATCAGCATACTTGTTCCAACTAGCCAATGAAACGTTACCATGAATGAGACTCTCAGCCAATTTAAACGTGCCACCACACTTTATTTCAACTGACATTATACTAAGTCAAGATGAATGCTTTGAACATCAATTAACTATGTGTGGAATCATTTATCCATTTTGACCAGTACAGTTCTCCAGTCAACAACTTTGAAAATTAGTAGCATGATGAAGACGTTTCATTGAATTTTTAGTGATGATGATAGCTTACTCGCTTGACAAAGCATGCCCTCTCTCTGAACAAGCCAAGTTCGATTATTCACATTGAAACCAAGTGTGTTAGTCTGCCATGTTATCAGTCTGATTGTGGAGATAGTTAACTGACTTGAATGCATGGTGACTATTTTGCTGTTCTAGTATGATTGAGATCACTGTGATAAAATACATAACTGCCTTCAACTTCAACATGGCATCTTCACTGCGATATGCCTCTAATTAATTAAACTAGGGGAACAGTATTGACAATTTGACTACCTAGTAAAGCCTTTTATTTTGTTCAAGATATAGTGACGTTCAGTTTTGCACTATATACAAAAAGCGGCATGCCTTTAAAGAATTTACATGACAAGAATACCCTAATCACTGTTCTGCCATCATAAGAAAATGTTGCTTCAGTTAAATCAAAATGTCTGTTTTTCTTACTTCACCATGCCCAAGTCATTTGGTAAGTGTCAGGAATCGTTAGAATCATCATCATAAGTTCATAACTACCCTGGTCCAATCTTATATTTTACCTGGGTCTTATTGGTCGGAAACTTGGAGTAACTATCTGAAGATATTCCACCTACGATGACATGTTCAGATGCAACAACAAATATGACAGAAGATTACCATTTAATTATTGTACATATAATCCTATTCAATCTATCTGATAGTTTGAACCATGATGACTAATCTAAAGTGCATTCAGAGAAAACTAAATTGAAAAAATTATAAATTTCGGAAAACTACCGCCATAAGACAAGTCAGATTTAGTAGGAGAGTTCACGTAAAATCGAACAGATAAGGCCCAATTGCAACACAAAGAATACACTAAACAGATTTGCATGCAAGACCTACATGCGAGTAGCCTACATAACAACAACAACAACAACAACAAAGCCTTTCAGTCCCAACTCCCAAGCAAGTCGGGGTAGGCAGTAGGCTAGACTTGAAACCCAATAGAAGCCAAAAGTCGAGTAGCCTACATAACAAATTAACATTTTAATCTTTGTTCCAGAAAATTCAAATAATTTCATGAAAATTTTTGAGTCAACAAACCTATTTTGAATTTGGATACTGAATAAAAACACTAGTCTATGCAAAATCAAAAAAACAAAACTCGACCTGCGGAGGGTAAGACAGCCTCCGGGCATTTTGCTAAGAAGAAGACCTTCTCACGCAGGTCGAGAAAACCCCCAAACCCCTGCCCCACCCTTACACAGCAGCACCGTAGCCCGTGTGAGAACGACCAACGACCTGGGCCAGGCCTTAGACCTGTGCTTTGGCCATGGGACAGACGAGGGGATTTTTTTTAACCTCAGCCTGAAATTCGCTCCCACGGGGAGTCGAACCCAGGATCTGAGGAGTGCTACTGAGACCATCTAACCAACTCAGCTAGAGGCCCTTTCGCTAGTCTATGCAAAATCATCAATGGGTCTTCATTCATCATGAGTATCAAATGAATATATACCATAAAGGTCACATGAACTCACTTGTATTTATGTACATTTGTGGTGGGACAAAATATTATGTACAATTGTGGTGGTACCCTCCATTCTAGCACGCTTTATGATTTATATAGACTGTCGGATTTCTCTCAGAAGATCTACCTGCTAACACACAGAACTGTACAAACCTTAAAATATAGGAAAAATTTGAAAAATGCCATTATAATTTTCGTGAATTGGAAAAATGCCATCCGACCCCACATGTCAGTGACTCAGGTGGACCCCACCTGTCAGTGACTCAGCGATGGCATTTTTCCAATTCTGTGAAAATTGTAATGGCATTTTTCCAACTTGCCCTAAAATATATTCCTCTTAGGAAGTAAAGAAAAAACACTGCTGAGGTTATCTCCCACTTAAGTAAGATCGAGACGAGCCTGACAGTGAAGGAGCAGAATTTATGGACAACAGTCGCGAATGCTCCCCTTCCGTCATGTCCTCAACAGCCTCGACATTCAGAAATGGAGGATCACTCAAGACAATCTGCAAATCATTCCTGTGGTTCCTCAGTAATTCCACCACCTTCCCCATTGTAGGCCTGTCATTAGGGTTTGCTTGGGTGCATAGCAGTCCAATCTGCAGTATATGCATGACCTCATCCCTGATAGTGTCTTTATAGATGCTTTGATCAACAATCATCTCAACTGTGCTGTCCTTGTAGTGCTTCCATACCTGAATTTAAAGAAAGTATTCGCATTAAACACATTATATGATAGTGGCTTAGTGGCTGACGAATTTGGCATGTCATAGAAAAACTGTAAAAGGTCTACAGCACCACGTGACATGCTACAATGCCATGCAGTTTTGTACTTAGTGTACAACTTGTACAATAAATCGTGATCATGTTACCATTGACTGCACCATATTATGTACAACAGTTATACAGTAGCTTATAATGATCAAGAAATCTTTTCAACTGGTCACGTACAGATTGCATTGCATGTATCATCATTTCCTAGTTGTATAGGGATTTACTAGGGCTTCCGACATGTTTTTACGTTGATAACTATGTCTTGAAGAGTGATTTGTTTCTGAGGTTAATTACACCAGTTCTCTTTCCTGTCATACAGATGCAAATTTGCATGCTTCGAGCAAAGTGCACTTTAATCTGGAAATTCATGTCTGAAACTTCCATTTCTGAAATGATTCCAAGAAGTATGACATAGAACTCCCAGGATGGTTTAAGAATAATAACTAGGCCAAGTGCTATTTCAGCCAAGGTTTGTAGTTTTTGTTGGTGTATATATGTGGCCCTTATGGCCCATGTAGTTAGGCCCATCTAGAGGCCCATGTACAGCTACTATATTACCCACCCTTCTAGGGTTTGGAGGAATCAATTGAGGATTATTCTCTCCAATATGGTATCAGCTAGCTTCTTCCTCTCCTCTCCCTCACCCTAGCCGCCGCCACCTGCAGTAGGCACCGCCGCCGCCGCAGCAGCCGGCGCCATGGCCGGCCGCCGGCCACCGGCACCTCCTCCACTCTCCTCCTTCCCTCCCCTCTCCTCTATCCCTGCTCCGGCCGCCGCACATCCCGCCACCTGGGCCGCC
>CM014274.1:38713283-38820611 GCA_004135705.1 Alloteropsis semialata
CTTAAGAAAAAAAAATCTACCCTCAAACCAACTCCAACTTTATCCAAAACTTTATTCCAAATTCGACCCAAAGTTATGGACGTGGAACACAGAAGTTTCAGAATATCTGGACTCAAACCAGACCTTGGCTCTTTGTTGGAGCTCATCACTGCGCCCAACCCGGTAAGTTCTGACCAAGAATGGCTCTTTAGTTGGAGCTCACTACGTNTGTATCCAGAAACCAAAAGGCATCTGCTGCACCTGCTGCTACTGGTCAGTTTTGTAAGTCGAATCAATCGGTGGAATTGGCATGGAACGATGATGAAACAGACAAAGATTAACAATGACAGATCAAACAGAAGAATGCTGTGAAGTAGAAGTCTGAAGCTAACCGCATTATCTCTGCCTTTTCATCAAATAAAAGATTATCGTGCGCCTTGACATATGAATTATTGCTATGCTTTGCATACGCCAACATCATGGGTCCACGTATCTTTTTTTAAATGAATTGAAAACATGTTCCACCTATATCTAGCTCGTACGAGAAGCGTTCAATTATATTATGAAATAAAGTTACAGCATGCCGTTGCCGACCAGCGCCGGCGCGCGGGGCCAATTAATGAGCCGCGGCTGCGAGGAGGGCCCACTGGCCCAGGGCTGCGCCACTGCGACGGCGTGACCGCGGGTACTAGTATACGCGGCGAATTGGTCATCCGTATAGTACAAGCTTCAAGCGCCTCCGTGCGCTGGACGGGGACATTGCCGCCGCCGTGCCACGCCGGCTACCGACCCCACCAACCGCTGCCCGTAGCCGTTGTCCGGACGTAGCGCCACCTGTAGCGGTTGGTCACCCAACGTTGATTTACGCCGGGCCCGGGGAAGAGGTGGTCGCTCCCGGGCATCTGCCAACCATCGACACGTAAGGCCGGTACTTACTGCTACAGGTTAGCTCTCAGCGCCACCATTGACGAGGCTCTGCGATGGCGAGTTGGCGACCGCGCCAGCACCAGCATGCTGCTGCCGCGATCTTCTTGTCCGAGGTTTTTCTGCCTGCAGGTGTGTGGGCGTCCTCGGGGCTTCGTTTCTTTCTTCTTCCTTCCTCATCTTCCTCGAGAGCTCCGCCAGCACCTCCTCCACCGGTTGCTTCCACCGCCACCGGCCGCCGGCTACCTCGTCGCTGGCCAGACTGCCCACAACCCGCCCCTGCTGCACCTCCTCGCCCTGCACTAATGCAAAGTGGTTCCTCGCCCCCGCCGCCGACCCTTCTCGCCGGCTGTCCACCGCTGCCCAGCCAGCGGCGCCTCCGCCGCTCATTTGTTGCCCGGCGCCCACACCCACCGCCGGGCCAGTAGCCGCCGCTACCAATTTCACTACATCCGCCGGTCATGGAATTCCCCCCAATCCTGAAAACCCAAATCCCTAACGCCGCCACCTCAACCACCGTCCACGACCAGCCGCGACTCGCCGCCGGCCGTTTCGCCCACCAACCGCCACTTCTAACTCGGCCACCTCCCCGTCCTCCTCTTTCTTGATCTCTCCTCTTCTTTTTTCTGAACCATGGAGTCGGTGGAAGTGAGGGAGAGGTTGAAGACGACGGCTGTGTTTACGGTGACTCCACGTCACCCGCTCGTCGCTAGTGGCTCGCGGCGCGAGCGTGCTAAATAAAATTTTCTGGGCATCCTGCTCGAGTCGTGACTCCTGGGCAAGTTGGTTTCGTTTCTTTTGTGGTCAATAAGCCAGAATGAAACCAACATATAAGCATAGGTCTTGTTTAGTTGCACAAACTTTTCAAAATTTTCACTATTTACCTGTCACATTAAATGTTAGGACACTAATTAAGGGTATTAAACTTGAATTAATGACAAAACCCATTTCATAACCCCAGGTAACTTCACGAGACGAATCTAATGAGCCTAATTAGGCCATGATTAGACAACGTCGTGCAACAGTAAACAATCTCTAATGACGGATTAATTAGGCTTTATAGATTTGTCTCGCGATTTTCCGTCCATCCGTGTAATTAGTTTTATAAGATCATGTTTAGTCCTTCTAATTTTAGGTTTAAAATTACTACAGTAAATTTCGCAAATTTTCTCCACCAACTAAACAGGCCCTAAGAAGAATATAAGCTGTCATTGTCTGCTGGTGTCCGCTGTAAAGTTGAGAATGATTTACAGAACTACTGCCCTGATTGTTCTAACTTCTAAGGATTAAGGTCGCACTGATAGCAGGGAATATAATACCACAACTCGCACAGCATATGGTTATTCCGGGCTTGTTATTAGATCACATACAGACATGGGACACTCAGAATACAACCCATAACATTAGAAGGCCCGACAATATAGTAATGGTTATAATGTTCTGGCCCTAGTTTCATGCTTCTTTTCAGTCCGTTAGCAACTGCAACGGACCTGACACTCTAACTGCACGAATCAAACTTTCTCTTGGGCCTGTTTGCCATAGTTCTACTCCATATTTTGCCGCTCTACTTCACGAACTCTAAATCAAACACCACCAACTTCATATTTTGTAGCTCCACAAAAAAGTCAAATGTGGAGAATAACTCCCAAAAGCTAATTTCATGTTTTTTTGAGCTCCTCAAGAGGTGCTCTAGAAACACAAGTTTTGAAAAATCCTCATGGAGTTTGTAAAAAATTGCCGACCAATGTCAATGATTACATAACTTAACCCTTCGTTTTCTTTTTCGTTGCCCCTTCTCCCTACACACGGTCGAACCCCTCGTGACGAAAGAAGTCGCCACCACCGCTTGACCTAGTGCCAGTGTCAAGTGAAGTCCGGCAACTCAGGGCATAATAAACTATTCCTACCAAATCCTCACATTGCAAGACAAACATGTAGACTACATGATGAGCTGCAACTTTACGATAGAACTGCTCTATAATGGTTCGTGGAGTAGAGCTCATTTTAGGCCCCGTTTGGCAGAGCTGATTCTCGGCTGAATCCAGCAGGAGCTCTGCTAAACAGTTTTTCAGAGAGAAGTGATTCTCAGCTGATTCTGTGAAGTGATTCTCTGAAATGAACTAAGAGATTCTGTGAAGTGATTCTCCATCCTGATTTTGAGAGTTTTTGCTAGAGAATCAAAGAGAAGCTCTTTTAGCCACAGAATCACTTCTCTCGAATAATCAGCTCCCATAAAAAATTAGAATCAGGTGGAGCTCTACCAAACAGGCCCTCAGTGGAGTCAAAACATTAATAATCTCTGATCTCTGCTCTGCTGAGAGTGAAAACATTATTAATCTCTGCCAAGAGTCAAAACATTAATAATCTCTTATCTCCGTTGAGAGTCAAAATATTAATAGTCTCTGCTGAGAGTCAAAACATTAATAACCACAATGGCGTTTTACAAAATGAACATAAAGTGTGGATAACGTTCTAGCAGGTTGGTTGTTGGAATATCAGCCGCACCCCGAAAACAAAGGTGGTTCTAACTGGTTGGTTGTTGGAATATCAGCTGCCACTACTAGAAAAATGGCCATCCATCACATACATTAGTACCTATTTTTAAAAAATACGGTACCAATGCTAGTCATTGGTACCGGGTCTAAATTTGGTAGGTCTCGAGGACCCTTTATTACGGGTCGTAGCATCACTCGGTACCAAAGATCATCTTTTAGTACCGGGTGGTATTATGACCTGGTACTAATGCCTCTCGACCCTTTGGTACCGGTTTGTAACACGACTTCGTACTAAAAGTCACCATTTAGTACTGGGTCATGTTACAAACCGTTTTAGTACGGAGTCGTGTTACAAACTGGTATCAAATGGTCCTCCACGGGTTAATTCAAATGGAAAGCATCTGAGACTTGGTCAGCTGTGGTGTGTAGGAGATGGTAAGGAAGCAACACGCGAAGCAAGATGTCGTGGGTTCGAACCCCACATGCCGCACACGCGTATTTTCACGAAAAATCGTGTGACTTTTTTTAATTCGAAAACCTTTGATACAGGGTCGTGTTATGACTCGATACCAAAGACCCCCTTTGGTACCGGGTGAATACCAAAGGCCGATGAAGGGCCATATGTACCCGGTACCAAAGGCCAAAATTATTAGTCTCGGTTGCTCAGTACCAATTCCAAAACCGGTACATATGGCTCTTACCAACTGGTATCGATGAAGGGTTCTTTGGTAATGTGCACCCAATGGAGCAGAACTACGAGTGCCAGCATTCATGTGATTGGCACGATTAAGTGCACGGGTTGCTTTATGTATTTTGTTGTTGTCATAACTAACGAGATGGCAACGAAGGTCCAAGCACGAAGATAGTTCAGGCATGAATTTCTGAATGACATTAAGACATCCTCTCAAAATGAGAGCACGATAAATGACTCAACAAAAAAAAGTTAGCATAACAATAACCGGGACGTCTCATAGTAACTATATTTACAACACAAATATGATTGAAACATAAAGTCATTTCCAATGAAAAGTTTCATTTCTCCATTTTCAAGAGTGTCATGTCTTCTAAGTAGTTTTCAATTGAAGCATAAAACATGATTTCCCAATAAATAGTTTTATTTTGTGGTTTTATAGGCTGCACATGTGACATTTAATTACGATGCATATGATTGGACATAAACAAATGAAATGAAAATCTCTCTGTCGCCAATGGCAGTTTCAGCAGGTTTCATAGTCTTGTAAACAATGTAGACATAGGCCCTGTTTAGTTTGCCAATTTTTTTCATTGCTACAGTAAATTTTAATGTTTGGATACTAAAAAGGAGTATTAAATGTGGATAACTGACAAAACCCATTTCATAACCCCAGGTGAAATTGTGAGACGAAATCTATTAAGCCTAATTAGACCATGATTAGATAATGTCGTGCTACAGTAAATAATCTCTAATGATGGATTAATTAGGCTTAATATATTCGTCTCGCGATTTCCCGTCCATCCGTGGAATTAGTTTTATAATTAGATCATGTTTAGTCCTACTAATCTTCGATTTAAAATTGCTACAGTAAATTTGCAAAGTTTCTCAGCGCAACTAAACAGGCCCATAGTTTCATCCTGATGAAACTTTTTCCATCTATCTCTTCATAACTACTACCATGCCATGTCATCATGTGTGCTGACGTGTCACCCTATTTAATTTGCATCAAATCTCTGTGAAACCCCACTGGGATTGACCTAAGCTAAACTTGCTCACATGGCCAAATAAATCGTTGTATACTCATTGGAGTGTATATGGAGAAACCAATTATAAAATCTTAGTTTAACTAACAATGTAACTAAAAATGGCTAAACTAGCAAATTACAAAGTGTTACTTATGACAGCGCACTTCTTGAGGACACTGGTCATGGATGCACCTCCTTTTCTTACGACCTGGGCCGATGAACTTGGGTTTCGGCTTTGAGGCCCGCTTCGACCTCCTGACGCCATTGTCTTCTTCAGCATTCGATTGCCCATCAACTTGAACAGGTTCA
Organism: Alloteropsis semialata; assembly: GCA_004135705.1. Taxonomy (NCBI): domain Eukaryota; kingdom Viridiplantae; phylum Streptophyta; class Magnoliopsida; order Poales; family Poaceae; genus Alloteropsis; species Alloteropsis semialata. The sequence goes on from CM014274.1 coordinate 38,718,710, forward strand.
GGTGATTGGTTCATGGCCTTCGGATTCTTCCCATTCGTGGGAGGCTGGGGAGCACGCGGTGGCGACGGAGCCATCGGCTTTGGCCGCGGCTGTGACTGCCCCTCTGGAGAGGGAGCGGCCGTGGTTGATACACGGGCTGCTGCGGCGACGGCAGTGGCTTTGGCGGTTGCAGCTGCGTCAGCTAGAGCGGCCGCAGCGTCGAGGTTGGAGTCGAGGGCGGCTTTGCGAAGAGGATCCGACAGGAAGCCCCACGCTTCGTCGACGAGGCGGGCGGCGTCGGCGAAGGCGAGGTCGAGCGGGCAGGCGGGGTGGGGGTTGCTGGGGCGGTTGAGCAGGAGGGAGACGCGGCGGTACTTGGACTCGATGGCGGCGGGGTCGCGGGCGGATGGGACGTCGGAGCAGAGGCCGAGGACGGCGTAGGGATCGGGGGGAGCGGACGGGAGCCCCCGGCGCTCGTCGGCGTGGAGGGCGGCGGCGACGGCGAAGAGCGCTTCGGCGCCCGGGGAGAGACGGAAGAAGCAGACGGCCCTAGCGACGAGTTGCTTGCAGCCCTCGAAGTCGCGCGCTATCAGGCGCTGCTCGGCGTTGGACATACGGGCATGTTTGGTTGCAGCCCTGGGTCAATTTTGCCTGGCTAAATCGCTGCCTGTATTTTGTATGTGTTGTGTTTGGTTTGAGTCCTGGATAGCTGTCTGGATCAGGCAATTGTTTGCTCCGTCAGGCATTTCAATCTGCTGCCTGAGCTCTAATTATTGCTCTTTCTCGATTCTTGTGCACCAGACAGCTGTTTTCTCCACCAGGTCACCAAAAACGAGCGCCTGGACGTTGCTAGTTGCTGTCTGGGCCTTTAATTACTGTCATTACTCAGATTCTTACATCAGGCTCCAACCAAACAATTCATTTTAGCAGCTGCCTGGCCAGGCAAAATGGAACACGTTGACAGACAACTTGCAGGCAGCATCTCCTCCTATGCAAATAACTTAGAGTTGCAACCAAACATGCCCACACTGCACCGCCGTCCTCCGCCAGCCCTGGGGATCGTCCATGGTTCCAGGTTCCGCCGGGATTTGACTTGGGGGTAGCAGATCTTTCGCGGGATTTGACTGGGGCAAGCGGAATGGGTCGTGGGACCTGAGCGCTTTTGTAGGCCGCGCTCAGTTCCGGAGCCGGATTTCAGGGATGCATCTGTGATTGGATGAGGCAACCAATCTCAGTGTCGATAGCCGGGATTCAGTTCCGTTCCAGAACGCACTGCACGGATGTGTTCCAGTGTTGGGCCTAATTGACGGAGGAGGACACCGGTGGAATTTGGCAGCTCAGAAAGCCCACCATTATTGCGGGCCCAATATACATTTTACAGCTCATAAATGTTAAGGTAGTAGGCCGCTATTGATTTGTCGCATCTATAATTATCTATTTGTAAATATATATTTACAAATTTTCAAGATCTTTGAAACCATAGTTAGTGTTTATCAACTTACTTGACAATTCCAATATAAGTTTTTAGGAATAATTTTTATTTAAAATCTACATAGCTAAAATGCCAGATCAAAGGAAAAACGGATCGCTATTGACTTATAACATCTGTTTATAAAAGTTTTAAGATTTTTGAAAACCATTCCCAGCTCACATGATAATTAAAATATAGTTTTTAGAATATTTTTAATATAAAATCTAAGTTTACTATCATGCCAGATCAAAACAAAACTGGTCACTATTGATTTATAGTATTTTTTACAAAGTTTTAAGACTTTTGAAAACCATCTTAATTGTAAATAGCTCACCTAACAAATTAAATATAGTTTATAGAAATTTAATTTAAAATCTAAATTTACTATCATGCTAGATCAAAGAAAAAATGTATCATTTTGATTTATAGCATTTGTTTTCAATGATACAAAATTTTTGAAAACCATGGTGAGTGTAAACATTTGTCATAACAATTTAAATATAGTTTTTGCTAAAACATTTTACTAGTCATGATACCATATAAAAATGTTTATTATTGACTTATAGCATAACATAAAATTTCAAGATTCTTAGAAGTTTGTATATATTTTATTTTGTTTTCTTTAGATTGTTTGAAGGCACTGTGGTTCAAACGTAGGGTCAAAAAGGGGGCGTGAGGGACAAAGGACCAAGGACAAAGGCAAAAGTCACACCAAAAAACGTTTAGGCTATGTTTGGATGTTAATATTATGAGGCTTGGTATTGAATTGGTCTCAATACCAAATCGGAGAGGTTTTGGAAATGGTTCTCAATACCAATTCTCAATTCTATAAGCATCCAAACAGTAGAATTCGTCTGCCCCAATTCTAATTCTCAATTCCGAGCTTCAATTCAGACATCCAAATGGGGTGTTAGGTTTGTACTAGTTTCGTGCCCATGCATTGTTACAACAATACAAATTATACATAAATGTTATCCTAATCTTATTAGCAAGCAATTAGTATACAAATTACAGTTAGGAAAATCTATTTTTTTAGCTCTCAGTCTCTTAGCTCATTTCAGAATTACTTCACATAATCATTAGAGAACCATTTTCCTTAAAAAATTGTTCAGCAGAGCTCAGCAAAGGATCAATTCTGAGTTCTAGCAAACAGTCTAACCCAACGTATTTCTTGGGGCCACGCTCTAAAGATTATGACTATAACCTTAAAAGTTTGTTTGGATACATCTATTATATTCCTCACATATGTTGGTAGAACCGTTGACGAGATAAACTTTAAAAATAATTTATCTACTCTTTCTGTCTGAAAATAAGCATTCATTTAAATTTGTTGTAGGTTAAACTTTTTCAACAGTGATACCTGCCTATCGAGGTCGGCAACTCAGGCCCTGTTTAGATGAACAAGTTTGAACTATTCATAAGTCACATCGAATATGGTGCCACTAATTAGGAGTATTAAACATAGATTATTAACAAAACCCATTTCATAACCCCGAGTAAATTCGCGAGACGAATCTATTGAGCCTAATTAGACCATGATTAGACAATATGGTGCTACAGTAAACAATCTCTAATGACAGATTAATTAGGTTTAATAGATTCATCTCGTGATTTTTCGTCCATCTATGTAATTAGTTTTATAATTAGATCATGTTTAGTTCTTCTAATTAACATTCTCAAACTTGATATGACATTTTGGACAAGTTTCCAATCCAACTCCATGCCAAAGCGGCAAAGCCTATTGAAACGGGAGAAAATTCAGAAAATAGCACTGGTATTGAATGGTGCTCGGAAAACAGCACTGCATCAATACAGAGTCACAAAATAGCACTTATTTTTTTCTATCCAATTTGTTTCGATTAGTTTTCTCCAAAAATCAGAAGATGAGGTTGCCTTTTGCCCCTCATGTTTGTACTAATTAGGGTTTATGGTTTGGGTTTTAGGATTTTAGGTTGACAGGGCTACACCGTTAGTGTATACTCCGTTCTATGAGATTTAGTATCTATGCATGGTTACACTGCCATACATGGTTGTATTGATTAGTGCCAACCATGTTGCCCTGCAATACTCGGTTGTACTGATTAGGGCCGACCATGTTTGTGGGATATGGGTACCCCTGGCCCATTACCGACCAGGTAGCCAGTCGGCCTGGGCCCACGCTTGACAGTGGTGTAGGCCGATCCAGGTCCGGCCCATGAGGATCTCCGGACTTGATGGACAAGATTGATAAAGACTTGGCCTGCACGGCGTGAAGCGAGATACTCGGATCCCGCCCGGAGATCATGGAGATTGCGTTACAACTGACTCAGATTAGTTTCCTAGTTGTAGCCAGATACAATTAGAGATAACCGACTTGTAAACCCTAGGCCGTCAGCATTTATAAGGCGGCCTAGGTCGACCCCTTCATTCATTTGACTCTAGGCCACCAGATCTCTCATTGTAACCACAAACTGGTCGCTGTTCTCCGGAACTTCGCCGAGCAGAGCAATACATCATCACTGAGCACAAGACGTAGGGTATTATACCCTGGGTAGCCCGAACCTGTATAAACCCTGTGCCCCTGTGTTACCTTGAGCTCCCTAGTCTCGCGATTGCCCTATGCCTACAAATCAACTACTTAGATACCCCCTAGTGACTGCCGGTCAATAGATCCGACAGTTGGCGCGCCAGATAGGGGTAATCGTGGGGCATTACAGCTAGCTCGATGGCAGATCGTCGCGGCGTTATCTTCCTCGAAAGCCTCAAAGATTGCCCCGAGCATCTTGAGGGCATCAGCTTCTTCACCAAGGTCCACTCCACCACTTCCGACTCCAACACGTCGTCGGTGCCGCCACACCGACCAGCTCTGTGTTGTCCACCTCACCGCCTTCGTCGTCGATCGTTGCCCCGCTCCAGCAGCTGTTCGATGCGATGGCGCTTCGTGACCAGGCTCCGGCCCCCGCCACCCGCCCAAGACTTTCGCCCTCCCCCCCGACGAGCTCCTCGCCGGGTTGGACCATGTTCAAGACACTCTCTCTGAGTGCATCGCTATGTCGAAGGAGGCCCTGCGCCAACCTCGTGGCCAAGCCTCGCTCGGGCTTCACAACGTGTCGGCAAATTACTCGGCACGGGTACTGTAAGGACCTAGAATGTCAACTAGGGGGTGAATAGTTGAAACTGAAAATTTTCACTCAAAAATAGCTGTCAGTCACAGAAAATGCGGAGACTCCGAAGAAATGCACGGAGACTCCGAAGATGTCCGGAGACTCCGAAGATTTCTCCGGAGAGTCCGAAGATAATGCTGAAATGAACTATGACAGATCAAACCTCAACAGAAATCAAATCGCTGAATTACCATACAACATTGGGGTGAATACAACTTAATTCAGGTGTCACTTGTAGTAGAAACCTTCTCAGATAATAGATCGGGACCAAACCCTAGGATATAACACAAACAGCAACAAGTAGCACAAGAACAAGAACAAACACAAGGAGACACATGGATTTGTTTGCCGGAGTTCAGTTCCACACAAGGAACCTACGTCTCTGTTGAGGAGCCCACGAAAGGCGGGTTTATCCACCAAACCACTTTCCTCTTCTCCACCCAACCCGGAGGTCGAATAGAGAACTTACTCAATCTGCAGGGGTAATACAAACTTTCCAAGGCAACCATAGCGGATTGGTTGCTCTTGAGCGACGCCTAGCCGTCTAGGAGCTCGAAGCTCCAAGAGTAACAAATACTTGAATCACCGGCTTGACGACGAACAAGGTGCTCAATGGATGGGGAATCAGCTCACGAGCACAATCTCTTGACCTTCACTCAATCCCTCACCAAATCTCACTATGGAAGCAAGAGGGAATAGAGAGGGGCTTAGAATGCTCAAAGGAAGCTTCAGTTCAAAATGAGGTCAGAAGAAGATGAAAGGAAGGGGCAGGAGGTGTATAAATACCCCTTCAGCCGAAACTAGCCGTTAGACCTGTTAAGTTCCGGAGTCTCCGCAAAAATCTCTGGAGTCTCCGAACCTTCTGGAGAAACACTATTCTCCAGACACCAACCTTCGGAGACTTCGAACAATTCTTCGGAAACTCTGAAACTTTCCAGGTGAAGCACTCTCAAATATTTCCCAAATGAAGTGCAAGTGCAAGGTGTCTCTCATGGTTAAGTTAGTTCAGATTTGAGCACCTTCTAATCACCAAACTAGTTTTTCAGCATCCCTCTTCATAGTATGGGTTTCCTAAACTCAATTTCAAGAGAATAATAAATTAATCTTCATATAAGCTTCATCTATACTTTCATTTCCTTTTTTGGGTATCATATTTCTCCATATGTTCTTCATTGTTTCACCTGTCACCTGTGTACATGCCTCATTGCAAAGATTAGATACAAAAGTGTGTTGTCATTAATCAACCAAAACCAAAAGGGATCATAGATGCACTTTCAATCTCCCCCTTTTTGGTGATTGATAACAACACCCTTTAACAAGATAATCATAATCCATAAGTGAATTCCAGTAAATGAACTCCCCCTTGATATGTGCATCAAATTGAATTTGAGAATCGACCATAACAATGTCACTATGCACAACACGAGGGACAAGTGATCATTCTATACGCTCAAATAGCAATAAGTACTCAAGAAAGTGTAACAAGTATACAGAACAATGCATATGACAGGTATGCACAACAATCTAGAACAGAATAAAGGTTGCAGCCAGAAAATCCGGAGAGTCCGGAGTCTCCGAACAAGTCCGGAGACTCCGAAGAAATCTCTGGAGACTCCGAAGATTCTGCTGCCAGGGCACCAACAATACAACAAACATTCAGATTTTACCACAAATTATCACAATTTAAAGCCTAATAAAGTAGTAGCAGATCAAGTTCACCACAAACACACACAAACAAGTTCAGGCCCCAAGTTCTACACACAAGTACTTAAGATTATTACAAGTCCATTGCATAAAAGGATAAGCTTTCACTCCCTCTTTGGCATCAAGCACCAAAAAGGGGGAGATTGAAAGTGCATCTATGACCCCTTTTGGTTTTGGTTGATTAATGACAACACACTTTAGTATCTAATCTTTGCAATGAGGCATATACACAGGTGACAGGTGAAACAGTGAAGAACATATGGAGAAATGTGATACCCAAAAAAGGAAATGAAAGCATAAATGAAGCTTACATGAAGATTAATTTATTATTCTCTTGAAATTGAGTTTAGGAAACTCATACTATCAAGAGGGATGCTGAAAAACTAGTTTGGTGATGACAAGTTGCTCAAATCTGAACTAACTTAACCATGAAAGACACCTTGCACTTGCACTTCACTTGGGAAATATTTGAGAGTGCTTTACCTGGAAAGTTTCAGAGTTTCTGAAGAATTGTTCGGAGTCTCCGAAGGTTGGTGTCTAGAGAATAGTGTTTCTCCAGAAAATTCAGAGACTCCGGAGATTTTTGCGGAGACTCCAAAACTTAACAGGTCTAACGGCTAGTTTCGGCTGAAGGGGTATTTATACCCCTCCTGCCCCTCCTTTCATCTTCTTCTGACTTCATTTCGAACTGAAGCTTCCTTTGAGCATTCTAAGCCCCTCTCTACTCCCTCTTGCTTCCATAGTGAGATTTGGTGAGGGATTGAGTGAAGGTCAAGAGATTGTGCTCGTGAGCTGATTCCCTATCCATTGAGCACCTTGTTCGTCATCAAGCCGGTGATTCAAGTATTTGTTACTCTTGGAGCTTCAAGCTCCTAGACGGCTAGGCGTTGCTCAAGAGCAACCAATCTGCTGTGGTTGCCTTGGGAAGTTTGTATTAACCCTGCAGATTGAGTAAGTTCTCTATTCGACCTCCGGGTTGGGTGGAGAAGAGGAAAGTGGTTTGGTGGATAAACCCACCCTTCGTGGGCTCCTCAACGGAGACGTAGGTTCCTTGTGTGGAACTGAACTCCGAGAAACAAATCCCTGTGTCTCCTTGTGTTTGTTCTTGTTCTTGTGCTACTTGTTGCTATTTGTGTTATATCCTAGGGTTTGGTCCTGATCTATCATCTGAGAAGGTTTCTGCTACAAGTGACACCTAAATTGAGTTGTATTCACCCTAAGGTTGTATGGTAATTCGGCGATTTGATTTCTGTTGAGGTTTGATCTGTCATAGTTCATTTCAGCATTATCTTCGGACTCTCTGGAGAAATCTTCGGAGTCTCTGGACATCTTCGGAGTCTTAGGGCATTTCTTCGGAGTCTCCGCATTTTCAGTGATTGACAGCTGTTTTGAGCGAAAATTTTCAGTTTCAACTATTCACCACCCTCTAGTTGACATTCTAGGTCCTTTCAATTGCTATCAGAGCAAGGTTCTCCATATTAAAGCTTAACCGCTCGGAGATTTAATAAGTCAACTCCGGGGGATCCACCGACGCTTCCCACCGGTGGTGAGCATGACCCTCAAGGTAAGAAGGAAGATAGTGGACCCTCTACCAGGGACATCCATTCTCAAAGAAGAACAGGTGATGATCATGAAGATTCATCCAAAGAGGAGGATTCCGACGATGATGACAAGTCCTTCAAGTCCGTAAGAAATGATCATGTTAACCAAGTTCCTTTCGATTATTCTCGTTTGAGCAACTCTATGCAACTCTATTCCGTCTCAATCGGTGAACCTTGGTAAACCACCTCGCTTTGACGGGAATGGTTATAACCAATGGTGTCACTTGATGGAGGCGTATTTGATAGGGGTCAACCCGCCCTTTGGAAGATTGTGCGTGTAGGTGTCACAATGCCCAGGAAGAGGACCGTTGAGTCAAGATCAAGAGTTTGAAATTCAACGCAATGCTCAAGCCATGACCTTACTTCTTAGTGCCTTGAACCCCGAAGAGTATAACAAGGTTGAGTGTTTACGGGCCAAAGATATTTGGGACACACTTCAAATCAACCATCAAGGGACAAGGAAAGTAAGGAAAAGTAGAATAAGAGTGTTGGAAGGAGAGCTCAATCGGTTCTCTATCAAGGATGATGAAGGCCCACAAGAGATGTATGATAGGTTGAATAAGATCATCAACAAGATAACATCTCTTGGAAGCACCAAATGGGATGATAGAGAAGTTGTTGACAAGATTCTCACGGCATACATGGCTAGAGATGTGAACTTACCCATTTTGATTAGAGAGAAGAGAGGTTTCAAGAAGTTCTCTCTCGCAAATGTGATTGAAAGAATGGAAGAGCATCTCATGACCATCAAGGAAGCAAGGCTCTCTCATGAACTGTCCAAGCTTCATGAGCAATGGAGAAGGGAAGTGGAGTTGCTCTCAAAGCAAGCAGCAAGGGCAAAGAAAAGGAAGTCCACAAGCCCTCAAAAGATGATGAAGAGTCCGATGACTCCGAAGAGGCAGCCTTGATCATGAGAAGGTTGAGAAGAGCCATGAAGAAGGAAGGATATGTCAAAGAAAACTACAAGAAGAGTACATCCAAGCGGAAGTCAAAGAGAGCGTGTTTTAGGTGTGGCAAGAAAGGTCATTTCATTGTTGATTATCTACATGAGAAGGAAGACAACAAGAAAGACAAGGACAACAAAGACAACAAGAACAAGACTCACTACAAGAAGAAGCACACCGAAGAAGCTCACCTTGGTATAGAGTGGGACACCAATGAAGAAAGCTCCGACTCCAATGATGAGGAAGTCGCAACCATTGCCATACAAGCATCCTCGACTTCATCAATGCTATTTGGCTACATCACCGATGATGAAGATGATGCTCCGCCGACTTGCCTCATGGCAAAATGACCCAAGGTGATATCCGACTCCCCTCCTATAGATAGTGATCATGATAGTGAGGATGATGATAACATGATAAGCAACTTTGACAAAAGGGCCACATCTAAAATAATAAAGCTTTTGGAGGAAATAGATAACCGGGATGATGCTCTTGAGGAGCAAGAAGAATTGATTAGACTTGAGCGAGAGAAAACCGTCTCTCTTGAGGACTCTCTTGCCAAACAAAAGAATTGTTTCAAGAGGCAAGAGGACTTGCTCAAAGTCAAAATTGATAACCTTCTCGCTCTCGAAAAATCTTATGCTAAAGACAAAGAGAAGGTTGATGAATTGCGCAAGAAACTAGAATTAGCCAATGATGAATCAAGTAACCTAAAGAGTATGAATGAGAAACTTCAAGAAAACTTCTCATGTTTAAATGCCAAACACACGGCTCTTGAAGTTCAATTTAATACTCTTTGGGAAAGTACCTCTTCTAGCTCTAAGGATGCAAACCAACCATCTATTCCCTCCACAAGTAATGGCTGTGATAAATGTTTCAATATTGATGTTAAAGCCTATGCTACTAACCTTGCCGAGATGCATGCTATGAAGAAAGAAATTGCAAGGCTCACATCCTTTGTTCAACAAGACTATGCTCCAAAAGAGAACAACATTGGTAAGTTTGAGGACCACACCAAGGGCTTTAGTTCTCAATACATGCAAAAATTTGGTTTTGTGAAAGGAAAGGGCATTGGCAAGAGTGAGCAAGGAAATATAGAACACATTCCTTTTATCAAGAACCAAAGCAAGTTCGGCGTTGGTAAGAATGGTAGTCTTTTGGATGGCATGACCCATCTAAGAAGAGTGCCACAAGCAAAGCAAACCAAAGTTGTGATCCCTCCTCCAACTAGACCACAAAAGTTAAGGGCAGCCCGTTCATCAATGACAAAAGAAGCCTGCTGCCCAAGGATCCTACTATGCTGATTATGTGTTGACTTGGGACCACAATGGTAAGGTGGTTGCCAAGTATGTGGGGTACCGCACAAGGGACACATTGATTAAAAGAGATGTATGGGTGCCCAAGGTTCTTGTGACTAACACTCTAGGACCCAAACAACATTGGGTACCTAAAACTAGAACTTAATATTGTTTTGTAGGCTTACTCCTCCGGTGGATCAAAATGGATGCTTGATAGTGGCTGCGCCAATCATATGACTGCAGAGAAGAAGATGTTCACTTCTTTTGAAGCAAATAAAAATGCAAGTGACAATATTGTGTTTGGTGATGGTAGTCAAGGAAAGGTAATGGGGTTAGGTAAAATTGCTATCTCTACCGATCATTCAATTTCAAATGTCTTTCTAGTTGAGTCTTTGGATTACAATCTGTTATCTGTATCTCAACTTTGTGAGATGAGTTACAATTGTGATGAGCCCATGGATAATCTGGTTGTTCCTGAAAAGAATGATGAAAATAGTTCCAGGGTAACAGATAAACTTAATATGCAGTTTGGTGCATTTTCTATTGGTTTGAAGCAAAAGATTATGAAAGAAGGGTTTCTAGCTTGTACTGCAACTCTGTCAGGTAAACTTATATTTACTGGAGCCAATTTACATAAGGAAGGGGAGCCGCATCAATTTCTGAAGCCACCTGATCCTAGAGAGAAATTAATGACCGGCTCCAATTTAGTCATCAACGTGGATGTGCTTGCCTGAGCTGAAGTATTATATTAATTAGCAAGCTGCCAGTCTATTTTAGTTTTTCGTTTACGTCCATGTGTCCAACTAGGTTTGCTAGCAGGTCAGGTCGACATGTATTTGAGTCTGTGTTTGAGTCGGTCTTTGTCTGTTTGGTTCCGGTAAAAAAAGAGAGATTGTGTCACGGCTGGCCTGCGAGCCATATAGCCTGGGCGTCGTCCCTTGTAGGAGGGGGGAATTTTTATCATGAGTTTATTTGATCGAGGGTTTTCCTCCGAAGAATAGAGAGGAGACTCCCTCTCATCTACCTTGCCGATCCTTCCTCGGATTGTGTGGAGCGCGTGATCGAGCCCCTGCTGCTAGGGCACGCCTTGGATTCCTGTCGGGATCCCATTCTTCTGATCATGGTTCGTCGAGGCCGCGGGTGAAAGATTAATCTAGGGTTTTTGGTCTGCACTCTTGTAAGGCTAATCCCTATTATCTTAATTGCATCTACTCCATCTTGTTTGGATGTGACATTCCTTTCGAATTATTGCGTGAGACTTGTGACTCATTTATTCAAGTTATTGCTGCTGCTTTGTGATTGGCCGATTGAATTAATCCTAGCTACATTTGATTTGGCGTGAGACTTCAATAGTGGTGCGACTATTGTTGTTTTCATTGTTACGATTGCATATTATTTTGCTATCTGTACCGTGAAAGATTGGAAAAAAAACTCTGGGAACCGTACGTGTGTCCTCATCATTTGGTATCAGAGCTGGGCCCTTGTTTAAGGGGGTGGAAATGATGAGGACATCCTCCACTATTAACCGCTGCCAAAGACGCAACAAAGGGGTCAAGTGGCCCAGTTGTAGTCGGGCAACGACCGTGTGAGCCTCTGAATAATCCCACCTTGCTTAGGTTGGGAGGAGGAAGCCACCTTAAAAGGGAGAGCCACCCTTCCCCTATTAGACTAGTCTTTTAGAGAGATTGGGTCTTTTCCCGAGTGGGTGGGCCTAAGAACTGTTGGGGTCCGGGCAACCTTAATTTATTGGGCCTCGGCCATCGTGAGTTTATTTGGTCGAGGGTTTTCCTCCGAAGAACAGATAGGAGACTCCCTCTCATCTACCTTACCGATCCTTCCTCGGATTGTGTGGAGCGCGTGATCGAGCCCCTGCTGCTAGGGCACACCTTGGATTCCTGTCGGGATCCCATTCTTCTGATCGTGGTTCGTCGAGGCCGCGGGTGGAAGATTAATCTAGGGTTTTTGGTCTGCACTCTTGTAAGGCTAATCCCTATTATCTTAATTGCGTCTACTCCATCTTGTTTGGATGTGACATTCCTTTCGAATTATTGCGTGAGACTTGTGACTCATTTATTCAAGTTATTGCTGCCGCTTTGTGATTGGCCGATTGAATTAATCCTAGCTACATTTGATCTGGCGTGAGACTTCAATAGTGGTGTGACTATTGTTGTTTTCATTGTTACGACTGCATATTATTTTGCTATCTGTACCGTGAAAGATTGGAAAAAAAAACTCTGGGCAGCGTACGTGTGTTCTCATCATTTGATCTGGCGTGAGACTTCAATAGTGGTGTGACTATTGTTGTTTTCATTGTTACGACTGCATATTATTCTGCTATCTGTATCATGAAAGATTGGAAAAAAAAACTCTGGGCACCGTACGTGTGTCCTCATCAAATTGTTTGTTCACTAATGAGGGCGTGACTGTCTCAAGAAAGAATGACAGCTCCATTGCTTTCAAGGATGTACTCAAGGGAAAGCTTTATCTTGTGGATTTCACATCGGATAAAGCTCAACTTGATACTTGCTTGTTGGCAAAGTCTAGCATGGGCTGGTTATGGCATCGCCGACTAGCTCATGTGGGCATGAGAAATCTCAACAAACTTCTCTAAGGTGATCATATTCTTGGACTAACAAATGTGACTTTTGAGAAAAATAGACTTTGCAGTGCATGTCAAGCCGGGAAGCAAGTTGGAAATCCACATCCGTCAACAAGCATCATGAAGACAACAAGGCCACTTGAACTACTACACATGGATTTTTTTGGACCCGTGGCCTACATAAGCATTGGTGGTAACAAATATGGTTTTGTCATTGTTGATGATTATTCTCGTTTCACTTGGGTGTTCTTTTTGCATGACAAAAGTGAGGTTCAAGAAATTTGCAAAGAGAGCCCAAAATGAGTTTGAGAAGACCATCAAGAGGGTGAGAAGCGACAACGGAACCGAGTTCAAGAACACTAACATTGAAGTCTACCTCAATGAGGAAGGCATTGGTCATGAGTTCTCGGTCCCATACACACCTCAACAAAATGGAATTATTGAAAGAAAGAATCATACACTCATTGAGATGGCAAGGACAATGCTAGATGAGTACAAGGTTTCAGATCAATTTTGGGCCGAAGCTATCAACACCGCTTGCCATGCCATAAACCGACTCTACCTTCACAAGATTCTACAAAAGACCTCCTATGAGCTTCTCACCATTAAAAAGCCAAATGTGTCTTACTTTAAGGTTTTTGGTTGCAAATGCTATATTCTAGATAAGAAACCTAGAAGTTCCAAATTTGCTCCTAAATCAAGTGAAGGTTTTCTTTTTGGCTATGCCTCAAACTCTCATGCCTATCGTGTTTTCAACAAGGCCATCGGCTGTGCTGAAATTGCGAGTGACGTGAAGTTTGATGAAACTAATGGATCTCAAGTAGAGCAAGTTGATCCACATGTTTTAGGTCAAGAAGAACCTTCTCATAGGGCAATTCAGAGGATGGCAATTGGTGAAATCAGACCTCAGGAGAATGATGATGAAGAAGATCAAGTAGCAGGAACAAATGAGTCTGTTGCTGCGAGAAATGCTGATATTTCTGGTGACTCCGGACAAATCTGCGGAGACTCCGCAAGTTCCGGAGACTCCGGACAATTCTTCGAAAACTCCAGAGATTCTGGTGGAAATGCTCCTGACCTGATTCAAGACTCTGAAGCTGAAGTGGAAGATGAAGAAGATGGAAATATTCGGCACCACACTCAAGTCCCTCATCTAAGAGTACATCAAAGTGTTCAACGAGACCATCCCGTTGACAACATACTTGGGAGTACTCAATGTAGATTGGCAAATTTTTGTGAACATTACTCGTTTGTTTCCTCTTTGGAACCCTTGAAGGTAGAAGAAACCTTGGATGATCCGGATTGGGTGGTGGCCATGCAAGAGGAGTTGAACAACTTCACTAGGAATGAAGTCTGGTCCTTGGTGGAAAGACCAAAACATAATGTCATTGGCACAAAATGGGTCTTCCGCAACAAACAAGATGAACATGGTATGGTAACAAGAAACAAAGCTAGATTGGTGGCTCATGGGTTCACACAAATAGAAGGTTTGGATTTTGGTGAGACTTATGCTCCCGTAGCTAGGCTTGAGTCAATTTGTATATTACTTGCCTATGCTACTCACCATGATTTCAAGCTATATCAAATGGACGTGAAGAGTGCGTTTCTAAATGGTCCAATCTCTGAATTGGTATATGTTGAGCAACCACCTGGCTTTGAAGACCCGAAGTTTCCTAACCATGTCGTCAAGCTCCATAAGGCGCTCTATGGGCTCAAGCAAGCCCCTAGAGCATGGTATGAATGCCTTAAGGATTTTCTCATTAAGAAGAACTTTGAAATAGGCAAAGCTGACCCTACACTATTTACTCGCAAAGTTGATAAAGATATATTTGTGTGCTGGATATATGTCGATGACATCATATTTGGTTCTACTAACAATGCTTGGTGCGAGGAATTTAGTAGGATAATAACCAAGAGGTTTGAGATGTCTATGATGGGCGATTGAAGTTCTTTCTTGGATTTCAAATCAAGCAACTTAAGGATGGCACCTTCATAAGTCAAACGAAGTACACCAAAGATATGCTCAAGAAGTTTGACATGGAGAATGCCAAGCCCATCAAGACTCCAATGCCAACAAATGGACATCTTGATCTCAATGAAGATGGTAAGGCCATGGATCAAAAGGTATATCGCTCCATGATTGGCTCTCTCCTTTACCTTTGTGCATCTAGGCCCGATATTATGCTTAGTGTGTGCATATGTGCTAGATTTCAAGCCAATCCTAAGAAATGCCATCTTGTGGCTGTTAAGAGAATTTTGAGATATTTGGTATACACTCCTAACCTTGGCTTGTGGTATCCCAAAGGCTCCACTTTCGGTTTGCTTGGCTATTCGGATTCCGATTATGCTGGTTGCAAAGTGGATCGAAAGAGTACAACAGGAACGTGTCAATTTCTTGGCTGGTCTCTAGTATTCTTGGAGTTCTAAGAAACAAAATTCGGTTGCCCTATCCATCGCCGAGGCTGAATATGTCACGGCGGGAGCATGTTGTGCTCAACTCTTATGGATGAGGCAAACCTTGAGTGATTTTGGTTGTGAGTTTGGTAAGATTCCGCTCTTGTGTGACAATGAGAGTGCTATCAAGCTAGCTAACAACCCGGTGCAACACTCCCGAACAAAGCACATAGACATAAGACATCATTTCTTACGGGATCATGAGATTAAGGGAGATATTGCTCTACAACATGTGAGCACCAAACGGCAACTTGCCGATATCTTCATTAAGCCTCTAGATGAGCAAATGTTTTGTGCTTTGAGAAGTGAACTAAATATCTTGGATTCTCGTAACTTGGCTTGAAACCTTGGACACAAAATTGAAAGTGCATTAAATAGGTGTTTAAAGGAAAACTCTATTTTGAAAAAGATTGTGTGCCTTTTTGGTTTTGAAAAACTTGGTTCTTCACTCAACTACTCACTTGGATTTATTGTTCTCATTGCTTGTTTGTTGGCTAAATCCAAGTGAATAGTTTTCTCAGGCCCTTAGGACTTTATCACAAGTATTTCTTCCCAAATCTTCTGTCCAAATCTATCTCTATGGAAGCTAAGACTCAGGGGGAGCAGAGACTCCAAATTTTTCTTCGGAGGTTCCGGAGGTTTCGGACTCTCCGGACTTTTTTCTGGAGACTCCGGAACTTAAGGGGTATTTACCCTTGGGGGCGTCGGTCAACCGGTCAGTTACCTCATTCGTGTTTGTTCACCGCTGCCGCTCCCCTTCGTGCTCCCCTCTCCCCAAAATCGGCGATCCATGATTTCAACCAAGGAAAGATCAAGAAAAGTTGTGGATCGTCCACTCGAAGGTGTGGAAACTCCGAAGGACCTTTGGATTTGGGCTTGAACTCCATCTCCATCTCTCTCCAAGGTAATTTTTGGTTTCTTGCCTGATCTACCAATTTGGCCCATGGATTTGGATTTCCTCTTAGGAATAGGTCCTTTCAGGTACGCAGAAGCATGGCTCATATCCAATCTGAAAGCCTGACTACACCCACCCAGTCCCCGAACTACGGGGAGTTCCAAGTTGCCACAAGCGTGCTCTTGCCGGCCCAAGCCGACTCAAGTAACAACTCCAGCTACGTCATGCCCCCAGGACGCGAAGTCTTCGTCTCTGAGGACCAGGGTACTCAGGACGGAGAAACCAACTCAGACAGGGAGCATCGTCATGAGCGCAACGCTAATCGCGCTCGCCGACACGATGAGGAAGCACAGCTTCCTCGGGCAGCGGCAGGGGATGCAGCAGCCACCGCGACAGCTGTGACCCCCGAAGAGATTGCCCCAGGGGCACCAGCAAGACAACCACCGATCGACCGGGCACCCAGCGGCGTCAACCCGGTCAACCTCGACGGAGCCTTCGCTGAGGCCCGCGCGGCCTTCCGTACGCCGCAGGCCAATATCACGGCCGCTTTCGCCGAGTTGGAACTCATGGCTGATACCCCTGAGGTACGGCGTGCCAGAGCTCGCCTTGAAGCCGCCCAAGCGCAAGTCGAGCGGTCCTACAGATCCAGATCTAGATCTGGTCGGTCCCACTCGGCTCGTTCTGCAAGCCACCGCTTTGCTTATAGTAGATTGGACCGAGGCCAGCCTCGACAAGGAACCCTCCCCTCCCTGTGATCAACGAAGAGGTGGCGCAGAACCACCCAGAAGAAGATGAAGAGGAAAGGCAAAACCCATGCAACGCAGGGCATTGCCAGGCCGAACGACAAGAGCACAATGAGAGGCGCGCCCGTCGCGCCGACGATCGACAAGGCGGCGACCTCAGGGACTGCCTCAGGGAAAACATCCACGACATCCGCAATGACCTCAATGCCCGCCACCGCGAGCGGGACGCGACCGAGCTTGAACGCCGCGAGCGTTACGACAGGGACTATGGCCGACCTGATCGCCAGCCCATACTAGAAGACGATGACCAAGCAACCGAAGAAGAGGAACGGCATGCGGTCCATGAACTCATGGCATGCGACAATACGACCTGTGTTACGGCCCTCCGCGGGACAACAAACGGCTGCACGATCCGCCCCAGTGGCGTGACGTCGTTCGGCAACGGGCCGAGCGTGAGCAGGAACATTACGATGATGGCGAAGACGCCTTTGTTGGCTTTGCCGCCTTTTCTGCACGTCTCTGAGCCATCCAATGGACCGAGTCCTTCAAGCCAGCCCAAGTCGAGTTTGACGGTCGCTCCGTCCCCAAG
The DNA here is from genome assembly GCA_004135705.1 of Alloteropsis semialata. Lineage (NCBI taxonomy): Eukaryota > Viridiplantae > Streptophyta > Magnoliopsida > Poales > Poaceae > Alloteropsis > Alloteropsis semialata. The sequence continues at coordinate 38,736,130 of CM014274.1, forward strand.
CTATGGCTGAAGACGTACCACACCGTGGTAAAAGCCGCCCATGGGTCCAATGACCAAGCCGCCGCCTACTTCCCGGTGATGTTAGGCAAAAAGGCGCTACTGTGGCTCGAGGGCCTTCCTCGAGACACCATTGACAGCTGGGCCGACCTCTATCAAGCCTTTACCAAGAATTACCAAGCCAACTACACCCGCCCAGGATCGAGGTTCGACCTGGACAACATGAAGCAATGGAAGGGAGAGAGTCTCCGTGACTACACCAACCGTTTCTTTGACAACCGCAATAAGCTCACCGACGTCAAAGATCGCGATGTCATTGACACGTTCTGGCGTGGACTGATCGACAACACACTCTTCTGTACGCTCTTCAAAGTCAACCCGACAATGGTCGCCAGGCTGATGGACGTGGTTGACCTTGAGGTCCGAGCCGATCAAGCCGAATTGGCTCAGTTCAAGAACAAGCAAAAGCGGCCAGAAGACGACAACCGGATTGAAAGCTCGAAGCGACACGAGCCTTTGTGCGGATGCAAGGCGGGCCTCGAGCCCCTCGTAGCCATGGCTGAAGGAGACGGCCGAGTGGAATCCCGATTCCTCGCGGCAGAGTTCCATGACACCCTGAACGACTAGTGCCCCTTTCATAATTAGGCCAAGCATACCCTCCGCGACTGCCACGAGCTGCTCAAAGAGCTCGGCGCCATGCCACCAGCCAACAAGCAGCGCTACAACAACAGTGGCGCCCGTGACAATAACTACCGCCGTGACAGTCACGATGACCGTGACCGCCGCGACGACTACTGTCGCAAAGACGATCGCGACCACAGCGATGACTACCATCATGGCGATGACCGCTACCGTGAGGCCCCAGCTCATCAAGAAGTCGTGCGCCATCATGGCGATGAGCGCCAACTAGCCGAGCTTGAGGAAGCCCCTAGGCGCGGGGCAAACGACGAATTTCAGCAAGCCGACCGCCACGTCAACATCATCATCGGGGGGCCCGGCGCCTTCCTAGACAGACGCAAGGGGAAGCTACACAAGCGCGAGGTGAAGCTGGTCTCCACCAAGCCCGTCGAGTACCTCCAGTGGTCGGAGATGCTAATCACGTTTAGCCACGCCGACCACTGGGTCTACCTCCCAGAGCCAGGATCCTACCCGCTTGTCGTGGCCCCCGTTGTCGAGCGGGTCCTCCTCTCTAAGGTCCTGGTCGACTGCGGCAGCGCTCTGAACATCATCTTCACCGGTACCCTTAACAGCATGGGGTTCGACTACAGCCGACTCCTGAGCACCGAAGATCCGTTCTTTGGCATCGTGCGAGGAAAAGCTTCTTACCCAATAGGAAGAGTCATTCTGCCAGTTACATTCAGCACGGCTGATAACTACCGCACAGAGTTCCTTCACTTCGAGGTGGCCGACTTCCAAAGCTCATACCACGCCATCTTTGGCAGGCCAATGTTGGCTCAGTTCATGGCTATACCGAACCACACGTACCTCGTCTTAAAAATGCCAACGCCCAAGGGAGTCCTCTCTGTCTGCGGAGACATCAAGACGGGGAAGCTATCAAGATCGCCGAACTATCCCACCAACTCGGCAACAGCGCTCCGCTGGCAAAATCCGCACTCACGACGGCGCTGGGTGAACCAGTTCTCCCGGAACAGAAGGAGCAGCTCACGACGCTGGCACCAGCAGTAGCTGCCAAGGCGATCAGCCTGGGACTCCAGACCCTGCCAAGACGGCCCTCATAGGGCCCGGGCTCACTCCTAAATAGGAAGACACGCTCACCTCCTTCCTCCGAGACAACTGGGACATTTTCGCCTGGAAACCATCCGACATGCCAGGTGTCCCGAGGGAGAAGGCTGAGCACTCCTTGGATCTGAGCAAGAACGCCAAGCCGACTGAACAGAAGCTGCGACGGTTCACTCAAGATCGAAAGGAGGCTATTAGGGTAGAATTGGATAAGCTCTTAGCTGCCGGTTTCATTAGAGAATGCAAACACCTCGAGTGGCTTGCAAGTCCTGTACTTGTAAAGAAGCAATTCGGTGAATGGAGAATGTGTATCGACTATACAGATCTCAACCGCTACTGCCCTAAAGACCCCTTTCCTCTCCCCCGTATCGATCCAGTCGTGGACTCTACGTTCGGCTGCGTACTCCTTTGCTTCCTCGACTGCTACTCGGGTTATCATCAGATTGCCCTCAAGACGTCAGACCAAGACAAGACGACGTTTATCACCCCGCACGGCATCTACTGCTACAAGACAATGACCTTCGAGTTGAAGAATGCCGGCGCTACGTATCAGAAAGCTATACAAGGCTGCCTGCAAGGCCAAATCGACCGCAACGTAGAAGCTTACGTGGATGACATCGTGGTCAAGACATATGATGCTGATTCCCTAATCGACAACCTCCAGGAAACATTCAACAACCTAAGGCGCTTCAGGTGGAAACTCAACCCGACAAAATGCGTATTCGGGGTGACGTCAGGAAAGCTCCTGGGCTTCCTGGTCAGCCAACGCGGCATAGAGGCGAATCCGGTCAAGCTGGACGCCATACGCAACCTCGAGGAACCCAAGTGTAAAAAATACATCGTGAAGCTCACAGTTATGATGGCGGCGCTGAGCCGATTCATCAGTAAGCCTGGGGAGAAGGGACTCCCGTTCTTCAAAATTCTAAAGAAGGTGGACAAGTTCGAGTGGACTCCTGAGGCTAGCAAGGATCTAGCCGACCTTAAGGGTTTCCTAACTACCCCCACAGTACTCACGGGGTCGACCCCCGGTGAGGAGCTGCTGCTCTACATCTCAGCTACCACCCATGTGGTCAGCATGGCCCTAGTCATCGAACGACCAGAGGAAGACCACCCGTACAAAGTCCAGCGCCCTGTATACTTTGTTAGAGAGGTGCTCAGCGACTCCAAAGTCCGGTACCCTCTGATGTGAACTAGGGTTCCCGATCTTCCGAAAGGTTCTGATAACTCTCGATTTGGTGGAGTCGCAACACAAATCGATCCGGCTTCTGAACAACACGTTCCGAACCCCGCAATTGCAGTACCGCGTCTCCTCAGGTTATCGACCAGTGGTCTACCTCGCCAAGAAGGCTAATCCTTGCCTGCAAATCGAAGAACACAAGCAAAAACAATAAGAATGCAACCGAATTGCTGATGTATGATTAAACTCATGAGTTGGGGTCTCACAAACCGATGAACGGCGACACTGTTCTTGACAGATTCAATCTAAGCAAAACCCAAACCCTAATGTGGCAGCGGCTACTGAATATATGAGGATAAGGTCGTGCATGACCCCCTTGGACTCGCCCCTATGGGCTCCAACACGATACACGGGCCAACGGCCCAAAAGACGGTGATGCAGCACCCTGATAGATTCTGGATGTTCACTTGTTTCGACGATTCCTGTTGACTCAGATGGAATTTTGATGTGGGTCTGGGCCCATTGGAAGCTCTATGAAATTGTATTTCCATCCATATAAAGAATGTCCAAAATGGACTCCGTATGCGACCTGGGCGTTGATTTTAGTGCGGGCTGCTCCTGGACTCCGAGGTGGACTCGAACTTGAATTGCTTTGGGCCTCCACCTTGGGGAGTCGAGCCGAATTAGTTTTAGGCCTTCTTCTTGACTTGGACATCCATGTTGGTCTCCTCTAAAACAAATAATTATGGCCATATCCATGGTTGTCATGTCCTCATCATCCTCCCCTTCTTGACGAAAAGCCGTCATCGGCGTCGATTGTACTCGAAACCGATCCTGTACAACACAAAAAAGAATGGGGTTGCGAAAACAAAGGAAACCAAAATTATTTTGAGGAGGGACGTTACCATGTTGCCAATTGTGTACTGTGTCATTTTGCATAAAAATGTCAGCAAGCATGTATGCTCCATGATCAAAATACACATGATGTTTGTCAAAACTATCCTGCAAAAGATTAGTACTAATAAAAGACAAAGTAGGACTAGATGGTCGCATATCAGAAAATTCGGCATCAGCGAGCATAGGTAGCAACCAACAATGCTCCCCTTCTTTGGAAACAAAACTACTAGAGGATCATGTGAAAATATTTTTATTATGGCTGTTCTCTAATTGATCACAATCTTGCACAACAAAAGGAGAATTCATATTGCTACAAATGTAGACTCTATGTATCATATATTGTCCTTTGTTATCGTATTTGCCAAGAACATGATATGTATGTTTATCAAACTATTGACGGTCGTTATTGGTACACTTTTAGGGCTGATTTGACATTGGTTTTGGACTAATTCTTATACTAACCCACCACTTGGCACCTGTAATAACACCTTTTTGAATATGTCTTGTATTTTGGAGCATGTTGTGATTTTACAGGAAATACGACATATTTGGCGGAGTTTGACGTGGACCAAAGTACCCATATGGATAAGGATTGAGGAGGAGGGCCAGCACGCGAAAGATGGAGACGAGGCGAGCCAGAAGAGGCCCAGGCCGGCCGGCCTAGCCCATTCTGGGGCCCGCTTGTGCTCCCATTTCTTCAGCACGAAGTAAACGCAAACCCTAAGGGTTCCCTCCGCCATCATTCACCAGAGACCTATATAAACACCCCCGAGGACGCCCTCAAGATGAAAAAGGAGGTGGAGAGAAGATTAGATTAGATCTAAAACCATCATTGGAGAGAGGCACAAGGAGGAGACGCCGTCGGAGGTCCTAGCCATCATCCGGGCGCCATCTCAAGTTGGAGGACAGCGAGGAGCTCATCTTCGCCGGAGGCTTGCACACCATGAATCCCGATGTCATGCCTAGCTTCATGGGGTAAAGTCCTTGTTTGTCCATGGGGTTGTAAGGAGACCTTGATTTGTAATTGCTGAATCCTTTTATGAGATCAATCTATCATATTCTTAGTTGATGATGCTTTTCATCTTAATAGTTGGCCAACATCACCATGGTGTGCATATCTCTCGTAGTCTTGTATGCTTAGATCATATCAATGTTTCGTGTTCCTATAGCTCGATAGGTGAGTACCCTCGTGTAGTGACAGTATACGGGAGGGAAAGTGTTGAGTTTGGTTCACACCTTTATCATTGATAGATTAGATTGGTTTTATCTTGCTTGGCGATTACATCTCATCGTGATCCTAGACCCTATGGGCAAATGCTTCCATACCTTGTGTACTCCTCTCTACCACTCATAACATTGATTAGGTTAGATTGTTCTTATTTCATACATCATCATCCAATCAAAGAACATTCTTGCTAACATCATTAGTGCTTAGTTCAGCGTAGAAATCCCTTGTTCCGTGGATTGATAAACCTTGGGGGAATACTCTAAGGAAAAAGCTACAGCCGATCCATGCGCTTGCGGTTTGTAATTGACGTGCCTAAGGGCCGTCAACAAGCTTTTCTGGCGCCGTTGCCGGGGATCGGCAACTCGAACCCTAGGGAGATCTATCTAATTTTTCGGAGTCACCCTAATTTTATTATTGCATATATCCTGTGTTTCTTGTTTGTGTCTATGAATGCAGGTAAAACCCTAGACACAAACCGGTCGAGAAGTTCTCGACATCTGGACTTTGACAAGTCCAAATCTCGCTCAAACAAGTTGATGGCTACGTGAAGATCTACTCTTTAGTGGTATGTGCTAACTTTTGTTAGTGGCCCATCATCCACTATTGAGCCCACACCCAAAACAAATGAAGATGAACAAGGTATGCCACTGTGTCAATTAATTTTTAAGACTAATGTTTCTTGGAGATTTGTTTGTCCAAGCTATAGGTGATGATTCATGTCTCAAAGAAGTCGTGAAATCCGATCATCAACATCTCTGGAGGGTTGCTGTTGAGACCAGTTTTTTGCCCAATACCAGAGAGGTACCATTGAGGAAAATTAGAAAATATGATGCTACATCAAATCTTCTTTCCAATGCATCAAGAATCGCAAATTTTGGAGATCGGTGCGAGGAGTTATGGTAAAATCTTTCAACACTACGATTTCTGAAATCCGTTCGGGACATAACATAGTGCCGGAGTAAAACAAGCATAACTCTTTCATCCGAAGTCTATTTAAAGTGAATGAGCACTCATTGGAAAGAAAATATGATGCACATTGCAATGGAGTAGAAGTTTGGTACATGTTATATACTGTACAAAGAGGAACTCAATGAAGAAGAGGCAGCAACAAGCAACGGAGATGCTGATGATGATGTCAAGGGAAGATTGGAGGGCCTTGAGCACGAAAGATGATGATTTAAAGTTGATCAAAACTGGAGGCAACAAGATTAGAAGCACCATGACACCACCAGTCTTCTCCAGTAGGATGCTCAAGAAGTTTCTAATTGAGTGATGCTACCAACGAAGGAAACCGCTCAAATCATCGACATAAAGAGCAGGAGCCCCCTACGATCCCGGCACCTTGGGTAAAGCAAGAACTATGGAGAAAACTCATCATTGGAGCCATGCTACTTGCTGGTGAATCAATGGTGATGACCTTGAATCCTAAGGATGGATAACACGACGCTATAAAGACCACAAGATCAATATCATCAATATCTCAGGATCAATTTTCAAGAAGATACTGTTTGCATCAAAATTCTGCGTAACCTCTGATGAGAACAATAGAATATTTTTAGATATTTAAAAGCCCCATGAAGTTCTGGTTCCAACGAATCAAGAATCAAGTCCGTCGTAGATTCCTACAAGCGGTTATGATCAAAACATCGAAGGTCGTGCATTCTGAAATTTTTTGGACAGCACGCAGCGCTAAAGTAAAATAGGCATAACTCTCTCTTTTGAACTCCGTTTAAGATGAATGACCACTTGTTGGAAAGGTAATTTCATAAAATTTTCAATAGAGCTATATTTTGGTATATGTCCTATTCTTAACACATGGGAAAATCCACAAAGAAGAGGTAGGAGCAACTTGATAAGAACAAGGTAGAGGAGATAATGATGACAACAGTGAAGAGGAGCCTGGGCAATGCTTTCATCAAGCATACATAATCAAATTCAGAAGCTTAGAACAAAATGAAGACCCCCCAAGAACATTGGCATAGAAGACACAATAAGGCAACATTCAATACATGAAGATGTTTTGAGCAAACCACGACGAATTACACCAAGTGACATCAAGCTGTATGGATACTTCGGATTCTCGCACGAAAGACCATGCTTCGCATGAACATAATCGAGGTGAGAAAGTCTAGCTCTATGACTTTAAATGAAGTGCTTTGCGGGAGGCAACCCAATCTTTTTATTTATTGTCTATATAAGATGATGGTCTATATTGTGCTCTTTAATTGAATCATCAAGTAACATTGTACCATTGCTCTAATAAATGCCACAACTTTATGTTGTATGATCTAAATGTTATTGAGAGAGCACTTTGTTATTTGATCTTGGAAAACTTATAGACCCTTTTGTGTGCCTATTGCTATTAGTGTTTAGAGTCTTTTTCTTTGTGTCTTTTTAGAGAGAAATATGAAGTATGACACCACCCTTTGATTCTAAACTTGTGGCTAGTTGACTTAGGCTAACTTTTGTTTTGTTTTTAGACCACCACATCATGTCATATCATTTTGTTCATCCACCTCATGTTGCACTTCATGCCATGTTGTTCTCACCTTTGTATTGCATATTTGTTTTGATCTAACATTTTGTTAAACCTACCTAAGCCTTCCTATCACCCCCGCCAAAAACCGGAGCCAACAAGGAAAGGATCGACTTGTGTTGATCGGCTTGCTGCAACATTTGGATTAGCCAAGTCTATCTCTATTCCTATTTCTTGTTCTAACTGAAAACTTTGACTAGTCTCCCTACAAGATCCTAAACCATTAGGAAAATCTCCCATACCTATAGCCATCCTAAAACCATAGGTTTTGTTTTTCCGCCCAATGAAACACCCTTTGTTTTTATTTTTGTTTTCAACATCCTTAGGTTGATTTTCTAAACCTGACTTCTGTCTTCAAAATTCTTGTTTTAAGCCAAAAATATAGGATGCCCATGAGCCTTCCCCTAAACCTCGTTATCTAGGTTGTTCGGTTCTTTTCGATGAATGATTTTCTTGTCGATAATGCTTCACTTCTTATGAGGTGGTTGGCCAAGCTTTGTCGCTCTAAGCAATTACTTTTGAATCATCTGATTGCGGAACAATATTGAAGGACCTTTCAAACCTTGCTAACCCTTTTTTTTGCTAACTCTTTGCATTTGCATTTTGCATCCACTCCATCGTTCCATCATGCATTTGTTAGCTTGGCTCTTTCATGAAACTTATTGATGTATGCTTTCATATACGTGTTAATGCTTCATATGGGCATTTCTCTTTTTGCAATCTTGTGTAAACATGGTGTTTAGACATGATCACAGACCATCATCATTTAGTTTTGTTAGCCTTGTTAGCATTTACATTGCATTGGTCGGTTTATAAGCTTTGCAATGCGCTTTATTTTTCTTGCGCTATAAGGAATTATTGACCTTGGGATAGACATGGTGTTTTGACCCTGGTTAATAGATCTTTATGACTACGCAGAAATTCGGCAATCTAGTTGTAAATATGGTGTTTAGAACTAGGTGTAAACATTGTCTTTGTTTATATGCTTTCCTCTCATTTGCATACTCACTTTGCACACACGCATACCCATTAGGTTTTTATTTTTCTCTTTTACTAGATTGATTATGCCACAAGTTAAGGTCTTAGGGAAGTCATTGGTTGTTGGCATTTGCTTATACTCCCGACCGTCACCCCGGGGACAGTTCGTGCGTTTCAATTGTTTTGCAGGCACGACGAAGAAAGCATAAAGATGATCTCTAAACACATGGTGGAAGGACTTCAAGAATTACATGATGGTTCACCATCTTCTTCCATGCTTAGCAACATGCTAAGCTTGGGGGAGGACTTGTTGGACGAAAAGGAAAAGGCCATATGGACTACAATGATGTGTTCACCACAAGATGCTTATTACTCTTCTTCCATGCTAAGCACAACGCTTAAGCATGGGGAAGCCGTGCTATACTTCATTGGAAGCATCGAAAAACACAGTAACTCTTCCTCAACCTTCTCTTTGTTCATCTTCTTCTTAATGCTTATATATATGTATGCCATCGACCATAGGTTAGAAACCTTTGTATATCCCTCTTGTTAATAACATGGCTACTAGGAGGACAACCTAGTTTTGTTATTGTTTTCAATAAATAATGATCATCATCACTTTGTGCTCACCACGATGCAATATTTTGAATGCTTTTGCTTATGGAAAAGTGATGAAAGTTGCCGCCTTGTTTTACCTACATGATGTTGTATATGACTTGACCATTTGCTCTATTAAATGATCTTAAATCGATATAAATACTGGCTCTTTTATTTGTGGAGGTTAAATGACTAAATTCTAGACCCACATATTCCTTATGTTGCTCTTTGATTTAAGTTTACCGATGACCTTACAACTTGCGTTGTTTTATTTAAAACTTGATTCTTATGCTATCTATATTCGTGAATCTCTTGCAAAGTTCTACCTACCAAAGCTTTTACATATAAATGATCTTTCATGATGAAACCTTTAGAATTGCAAACTTATATTTTGATGAGTTGGATTAAGATTGATTTCTTTGGTTCGAGACTAAGAAGCTGGCCATTCCATTTTTGCCTACCCTCTTTTTGCTAGCCTTTCTATCCATGCATTGTGAGTTTCTACACCGAAAACTTCACTGGATATCTACCCTAAACCTAAAATATCCTTTTGTGATTACCTCCTTGACCACAATCTACAATTGAGTATGGATCATTATCTTGAGGAAAATTCAGAAGAATCAAGAGCCTAATTTAGAGAACATCAATTTGGGAGGCATCAAGAAGAAACTCCCTGAAGATTTAAGTGTTTTTCCAGAAAGTGAAGATGTGGATTTTGTGTACTTACTTCAGCAATTATCGGCCCTCACTTCAATGCTCGAGGACGAGCAATCGTTTAAGCATGGGGGGAGGATGCTGAGTAAGTACTATGTTGCAAAAAGTTCTTAGGAGCAAAAAGAAAGAAAAATGTAGAAAAAGAAAGAAAAGAAAAAATGAATGAAAGAAAGAAAGAAAAAAGAGAAATAATGCTCCTTAGTTCTTTTAGCTTCGTCAAATTCCAAGTGCTTAGAAGACAATTCCATACTCAACTTTCCAACCATGTGCAATCTGATAACGAGGACTTCATTTGTGCCTCGGGATCATCCTCTTGCCATTTGAACATGTCCACCTATCTAAATGTGTGTGTTCCATCCCCCTCTCTTTCCAACATTTATTCTCCATGGACTTTTTGACTAGTCTCGGTAATTCCAATAGATCTCTCTCTTAGTTTGACAATATTTCATATATAATGTTTTGCTAGGATTGTTTTTACCTACCAAGCTCCACATAAGCCTTCCACTTTCATATATGAGTAGAATAGGATGAAAATAATCTAGTATAGGCTTGAGCAACTTAATGAGATGAGTATTTCCATGAGCTTTTGCAAGAGAATCTCACTTATGATGGTGTAGGTGCTGATGAGTACATTGAGTGGGAAATAGCAACAGATAACATATTTGCTACTCGCTCTATATGTACACAAAAAAAGGTTCAGAATTCAGTCAGTGTCTTGCGAGGTACTGCTTTAAATTGGTGGGAGTCTTTAGATCCTTCAAATAAAGCTCAAACTTGGATTGATATGAAACTTGGATCCAGATATCCGGAGGTGTGGAAAGAGCTGCTGTGATAAGCGAAAAAACCATCAAAAAATGACGATTGCGGAGGTACCGATTGCTTGCTCCTTGCATGTGAAGGTGGAGGCCACGATGATACTCCAAAATCCCATAATGAAAATGCAATTTCTGTTTTTCTTGAAGACGAATACGATATTGCTCTTTTTTCCCAGAATGGAATTTCTTTTTCTGATTACTTCCGGATTTAGGCGTTTTTCTAGTGAGTCCTGGTAAAGCTCCCAGACGGCGAGATCTCGAAGTAATTCGGACGATTTCGATTATCGGTTGAAACTTCCAGGAAAAACTTCGAATTGGGAGGGCAATCCTCCCGGTGAACTGACCACTTTGGCTATATAATCGTGTGGTTTCTAGAAATTTAAAACCCGATTTCCTCTATAAATTCTCCGATCTAAATGTCTCTCTCATCTTAGTTTATTAGCTTCTTTTCTCCCTGATGATGAGGCGATAAATTTCAGCTGTACCAATTCCTAGAAGCATCTGTTCTGATACTTTGAGACTTCTAGAGGAAAGCTAACTGCTTGCTGGCTGGGAGCTGTATGAGCGGTAACGTCCACGTACGGCTCCGTGAGAAGGTGGACGGAAATGGCGGCTGCCACGCGGGAGGTACTGGAAGACTTTTCAAAGGGCTAAGTATAGGCACCGGGAAAGAGTGGGGGGTTGAAGTGGAGTTGCCACGACGATTTCTGGTAAGTCGATTGCGGAGGAACTGAGAGGGAGAAGGCCGGGCTTCCCAGATTGTGCAAATTAGGGCTTATGGCAACAAGACCAATCCGCTCGATCCACTAATAAAATAAGTTGAAGACTACTAATCTGCCCATGATTGATTCCCTCACGAGGGATAAAAAGCTTAACACCTCTTATTTGACTTTTTCACTACTTTGAAATACGAAAAAGATCCAAATCCAAAACGCAAAGGTCGTCTTATTCAAAACCTCAATCATCACATCCCCTCTCTCCCACTTCACACCTCAGAACGCACTGTTCTTATAGAGAGAAAGGCGCTTTCCCATCTTCTTAACCCGAAATGAAATGGCTGAGGAGAAGAAGGTTCCTTTTGGAATTGACGGGGGCCTGCACAAGCGGTGGAGCATGTGGTTTAATTCGATACAACGCGCAAAACCTTACTAGCCCTTGACATATGAACAACAAAACCTGTCCTCCTTTGTTAACCCACCTCCTATTTTGAATTCATATGATGAGGTGCATCATTTAGAGGAAGAGTCTGTTGCTATTTCTCTTGCTATGACTAACCTTTTGCAGGATGATGTACATAAGAAGAGGACGACATGGACGCAACTGAGAAGCTCACAACCTCATGTGCACATTCAGATCCATCAATTGACATTGCACCTATTGCTTCTACAAACACAGTTCGTGCACATGGTGCTACACTCACGGAAGGTGAGAATTGTATTAATGTGCTGAATTTTTCGACAAACCATGCTACCATAGTGCAATTGTTAGTGGAATCGTCTCAGGATTTATCTCTGTCACATGATGATTTGCTTGATATTTCATGTGATAAAGATGAATTGTGTGATAATACTTCAATTTTACATGTTTTGCAACCACACGCTTGTGCTGAACCTAAACATGTTAGGCATATTGCTAGTTCCAATGATGAGCTAAAATTGTTGTCTTATTTACACACTTTGGGTTACATTGAATTTGATGTTTTGTGTAATCTATACTGTTTGGAAGCGATACTTTTTAGATATGCTGATTTGCCTTGGTTTGTGTTGATGCTCGTTAGCGATACTTTTTAGATATGCTGATTTGCCTTGGTTTGTGTTGATGCTCGTTTTGGGACCAATTCATATACTAACCCGCCACTTGGCACTTGAAATAAACCCGTTTTTGCATATGCATGTATTTTTGGAGGATTTTGGTTTACGCAGGTTTTTGAGCTATAAATGAGCACTTTTGGATGAAGACCAAGGTCATGCGTAGCATGGAGGAATATGAAGGCCAAAACCTAATACTACTCGGATTTCGTTCGCTCTCATCTATGGTGAATCAACCTCCAAGAATGTGGAAGGGCAAGACTTGAAGATAAGGTCGGATAACTTTGGGATTAAGGCAAATCAGGCAGACATTTGGAAAGCTATCAAGACCCAATCTTATCCCGAAGCAACCGACGTCCAAACACCAACATGCATTGGCACCTGAACTCCTGGAGGATCTATAAGCTTACACGCGAAAGATGGGACCGAGAGGCCACAAAAAGGCCCTAGGCCGGCCGGCCCAGAGGGGCCCATGCCGGCCGGCCTAGCCCCTTTTTGTGCCGCCTCGGCCTCCCCTTCGATCTAGAGTTTCCTCGGACTATTTATAGCCCTGATGCCCGGAGGCATGAACATCCATCCACCAGAACTCGGTGAAACCTAGGGCATACACCAAAAGGAGACAACGGCCGTCGCAAGTCCTCGAAGTTGTCTAGGGATGGCTTAGGCCAACCCTAGCCGCCATGGCCTCCCTGCGTGGTTGTGCCATGGTGGAGTTCATGAGCTAGTTGGAGTCATCAATGCTATGTACTCGGTGGTGATGATCCAAACATATCTATTATATGAGTAATGTTCTTCATGTCATCCGATCCCTTAGCGACTCAATATCTCCTTCTATACTTTCTACCTATCATAAATATGATTGTTCCTTAGTCTAATTCATGGTTAGACTATTTAGCATGCTTTATGTAATCGTGGCAATTAGATCTAGTATGTCGACCCTTCATGATATCTAGACACGTTCACTTGTGGATGTGCCCTTGTAACTAACCACACCGATAGGGAGCATCGTGACAGGGTGTGATCCCGTGTAAGGTGGCGTTCTCGGGAGGTTGACCAGAGGTAAGAGTTTAAAGATGGCTTTGGGTGAGATGCATGATGCGCTTACTCTTATTTGCTAGAACTACAACTAGAAGACGATAGGCTCGTTTACCCGTTTGGTTGCTCTTTACCCTCGCCTATGTTATGGATGTGATCAACCTATACACCTCACTCAAATCATATAGGTTTACCCCTTTATATGCAATCAACGCTTAATGATAGGAATAGATCCGTTAGATTAGATGGGAAACCCTAGTAAGTTCATTGTCGATCCATGGATTGATAAACCTTGGATGGAATACTCTAAGGGAAAAGCTACGATGATCCGTACGCTTGCGGTTCACAATTGGCACGTCTATGGACCGTCAACAAGCTTTTCTGAGCCGGCTGGCCTAGCCCATTCTAGAAAAGCTTGTTGACGGCCCTTGGGCATGCCAACTACGAACCACAAGCGCACCGATCGGTTGTAGCTTTTCTCTTAGAGTATTCCCCCAAGGTTTATCAATCCACGGAACAAGGGATTTCTACGCTTAACTAAGCACTAATGATGTCAGCAAGAATGTTTTTTGATTGGATGATGATGTATGAAATAAGATCAATCTAACCTAATCAATGTTATGAGCGATAGAGAGGAGTACACAAGGTATAGAAGCATTTTCCCATAGGGTCTAGGATCACTATAAGATGTAATCGCCAAGCAAGATAAAACCAATCTAATCTATCAATGATAAAGGTGTGAACCAGACTCAACACTTTCCCTCCCGCATACTGTCACTACATGAGGGTACTCACCTATCGAGCTATAGGAACACGAAACGTTGATGTGATCTAAACATGCAAGACTACGAGAGATATGCACACCCATGGTGATGTTGGCCAACTATTAAGATAAAAAGCACCATCAACTAAGAACATAATAGATTGATCTCATAAAAGGATTCGGCAATTACGAATCAAGATCTCCTTACAACCCCATGAACAAACAAGGACTTTACCCCATGAAGCTAGGCATGACGTCGGGATTCATGGTGTGGAAGCCTCCGGCGAAGATGAGCTCCTCGCTGTCCTCCAACTTGAGACGGCGCCCGGACGATGGCAAGGACCTCCGGCGGCGTCTCCTCCTTGTGCCTCTCTCCAATGATGGTTTTAGATCTAATCTAATCTTCTCTCCACCTCCTTTTTCATCTTGAGGGCGTCCTCGGGGGTGTTTATATAGGTCTCTAGTGAATGACGGCGGAGGGAACCCTTAGAGTTTGCGTTTACTTCGTGCTGAAGAAAGAGGAGCATTAGCGGGCCCCAGAATGGGCTAGGCCGATCGGCTAAGAGGCACCAGGCCGGCCGGCCTAGGCCTCTTCTATCTCGCCTTGTCTCCATCTTTCGCGCGCTGGCCCTCTTCCTCAATCCTTATCCATGTGGGTACTTTGGTCCACGTCAAACTTCGCCAAATATGTCGTATTTCCTGTATGCTCCAAAATACAAGACATATTCGAAAACGGAGTTATTTCAGGTGCCAAATGGCAGGTTAGTATAAAAATTTATCCAAAACCAGTACAAAATCAGCCCTAAAAGTGTACCAATAATGACCATCAACAATCCCTCCATGCTTAGCTTTTGCTCGTCCTCGAGCAAATCAAGTTATCAAAATCTTCCAACGGGGTTGCACAAAAGCTCTTGATCTGCAAAACATACTTAAGCAAACAAATCTAACCAAAATTCTTCAAGTGAATGTCAGCGGAGTTGCAAGGATAATCAAAGTATGGGCGTTCAAAGATCTATCCAAAACATTACTCCACAACCTCTTACTTTTAGCTAAAAATCTTGAGAATCAACACCACTTACTTTCTTGCCTTCCTTGGAGGTTTTTTCTTTAGTTATGAAAACAATCTCCCTGCAATAAGAGGTAGACCAAAGTTCTTACACAAGTCCTTTCAAGTCTCTCAATATAAGTGGCTATCCTATTAGTTTTGCAAGCTCTCAACTCTCAAGTCTCTCAAGTATAAGTGGAGTTGTAGGTAGGGCTAGCAAAGTAAATACACATATTGTCAAATTAAAAAAACTCTCTAACGGTTGCTTACCTTTTGAGCCAATGATCATGAGAATATTACCATAATGTGAGGGGTTTCAAGGATAAGAAGATTTAGAATGGTGGACATGTGCAAGGGCATATAAAAATTGACTTCAAGGCACAAGTGACGTCCTCGTTGTCGGATTGCACATGGTTGGAAAAGAAGATTTGTTCTCAACAACAAGGCGATCTTCCTTTGCACTTCTTTTATTCTTCCCACTATAGAACTCTCCCTCATTTATTACATTTTTTCTCCTTTCTTCCTTTTTCTTTTCTTTTCATATTTATATATACTTTTTTATTTTTCTTCTTTCTTTCTTCTTCTTTCTTTCCTGAATTTTCCTTCTTTTCACTGAACCTCCCTTGAACAATTCCTTGTGCAGATGGTCAAATAAAACACCGAGACAACTCCACAATTTTTTGGAGCCCGAACCGCAGCTGGAGGGGGCTTGGCCAGCCGGCACAGAGAGTCCAGGCCGGCCGGCCTAGGGTCTTCCCAACTCGGTTCTGGTTCATTTTTCTTGTACTCCTTCCTTGCTTCTTTCACAAATTATATTTTACTCAAACTTCGCCCAGAAACAGAACAAATCTTCCAGTAATGGGTTGTGTTCAAGCAAATAAAACAAGATGTATTTGGGTTCGGGTTTCGGAATCCGGTAGATCATATGAGTTGTTCCAATGAAGAACTCTCATTACCGAATATTGACGAGGCTAGCAAATAAGAGATAAGATAATCAAGGACATGATCATTGCTCAAAATTAAAACTTCCGAGAGAAAGAAATCCTAACTCAACTCATTGCACCTCCAATGCTTATGGTGGAACGATGATTATAAGGTGGCATTGGTAGGTAAAGGATATAACTCTCAACTTGACAAGAACTAGATCAACTTTGCATTTGCGGGGGGTTTTAAAAGAGTGATAAAATAAATTTCCTCCAATTCTAGCCTTACTAGCAAGTATTATAAATAACCAAGCACTAGTTCAAGATCGGTGTTGACGGTCATCATTGGTACACTTTTAGGGCTGATTTGGCATTGGTTTTAGACTAATTCTTATACTAACCCACCACTTGGCACCTGAAATAACCTCGTTTTCGAGTATGTCTTGTATTTTGGACTATGTTGTGAATTTACAGGAAATACGACATATTTGGCGGAGTTTGACGTGGACCAAAGTACCTACATGGATAAGGATTGAGGAGGANAGCTATAGGAACACGAAACGTTGATGTGATCTAAACATGCAAGACTACGAGAGATATGCACACCCATGGTGATGTTGGCCAACTATTAAGATAAAAAGCACCATCAACTAAGAACATAATAGATTGATCTCATAAAAGGATTCGGCAATTACGAATCAAGATCTCCTTACAACCCCATGAACAAACAAGGACTTTACCCCATGAAGCTAGGCATGACGTCGGGATTCATGGTGTGGAAGCCTCCGGCGAAGATGAGCTCCTCGCTGTCCTCCAACTTGAGACGGCGCCCGGACGATGGCAAGGACCTCCGGCGGCGTCTCCTCCTTGTGCCTCTCTCCAATGATGGTTTTAGATCTAATCTAATCTTCTCTCCACCTCCTTTTTCATCTTGAGGGCGTCCTCGGGGGTGTTTATATAGGTCTCTAGTGAATGACGGCGGAGGGAACCCTTAGAGTTTGCGTTTACTTCGTGCTGAAGAAAGAGGAGCATTAGCAGGCCCCAGAATGGGCTAGGCCGATCGGCTAAGAGGCACCAGGCCGGCCGGCCTAGGCCTCTTCTATCTCGCCTTGTCTCCATCTTTCGCGCGCTGGCCCTCTTCCTCAATCCTTATCCATGTGGGTACTTTGGTCCACGTCAAACTTCGCCAAATATGTCGTATTTCCTGTATGCTCCAAAATACAAGACATATTCGAAAACGGAGTTATTTCAGGTGCCAAATGGCAGGTTAGTATAAAAATTTATCCAAAACCAGTACAAAATCAGCCCTAAAAGTGTACCAATAATGACCATCAACAATCCCTCCATGCTTAGCTTTTGCTCGTCCTCGAGCAAATCAAGTTATCAAAATCTTCCAACGGGGTTGCACAAAAGCTCTTGATCTGCAAAACATACTTAAGCAAACAAATCTAACCAAAATTCTTCAAGTGAATGTCAGCGGAGTTGCAAGGATAATCAAAGTATGGGCGTTCAAAGATCTATCCAAAACATTACTCCACAACCTCTTACTTTTAGCTAAAAATCTTGAGAATCAACACCACTTACTTTCTTGCCTTCCTTGGAGGTTTTTTCTTTAGTTATGAAAACAATCTCCCTGCAATAAGAGTTAGACCAAAGTTCATACACAAGTCCTTTCAAGTCTCTCAATATAAGTGGATATCCTATTAGTTTTGCAAGCTCTCAACTCTCAAGTCTCTCAAGTATAAGTGGAGTTGTAGGTAGGGCTAGCAAAGTAAATACACATATTGTCAAATTAAAAAAACTCTCTAACGGTTGCTTACCTTTTGAGCCAATGATCATGAGAATATTACCATAATGTGAGGGGTTTCAAGGATAAGAAGATTTAGAATGGTGGACATGTGCAAGGGCATATAAAAATTGACTTCAAGGCACAAGCGACGTCCTCGTTGTTGGATTGCACATGGTTGGAAAAGAAGATTTGTTCTCAACAACAAGGCGATCTTCCTTTGCACTTCTTTTGTTCTTCCCACTATAGAACTCTCCCTCATTTATTACATTTTTTTCTCCTTTCTTCCTTTTTCTTTTCTTTTCATATCTATATACTAATGTATATATATATTTTTTCTTTTTCTTTCTCTTTTCTTTCTTTCCTGAATTTTCCTTCTTTTCACTGAACCTCCCTTGAACAATTCCTTGTGCAGATGGTCAAATAAAACACCGAGACAACTCCACAATTTTTTGGAGCCCGAACCGCAGCTGGAGGGGGCTTGGCCAGCCGGCACAGAGAGTCCAGGCCGGCCGGCCTGGGGTCTTCCCAACTCGGTTCTGGTTCATTTTTCTTGTACTCCTTTCTTGCTTGTTTCACAAATTATATTTTACTCAAACTTCGCCCAGAAACAGAACAAATCTTCCAGTAATGGGTTGTGTTCAAGTAAATAAAACAAGATGTATTTGGGTTCAGATTTTGGAATCCGGTAGATCATATGAGTTGTTCCAATGAAGAACTCTCATTACCGAATATTGACGATGCTAGCAAATAAGAGATTAGATAATCAAGGACATGATCATTGCTCGAAATTAAAACTTCCGAGAGAAAGAAATCCTAACTCAACTCATTGCATCTCCAATGCTTATGGTGGAACGATTATAAGGTGGCATTGGTAGGTAAAGGATATAACTCTCGACTTGACAAGAACTAGATCAACTTTGCATTTGCGGGGGGTTTTAAAAGAGTGATAAAATAAATTTCCTCCAATTCTAGCCTTACTAGCAAGTATTATAAATAACCAAGCACTAGTTCAAGATCGGTGTTGACGGTCATCATTGGTACACTTTTAGGGCTGATTTGGCATTGGTTTTAGACTAATTCTTATACTAACCCACCACTTGGCACCTGAAATAACCTCGTTTTCGAGTATGTCTTGTATTTTGGACTATGTTGTGAATTTACAGGAAATACGACATATTTGGCGGAGTTTGATGTGGACCAAAGTACCTACATGGATAAGGATTGAGGAGGAGAGCCAGCACGCGAAAGATGGAGAGCAGAGGAGCCAGAAGGACCCCAGGCCGGCCGGCCTAGCACGTTCTGAAGCCCGTTCGTGCTCCCCTTTCTTCAGCGCGAAGTAAATGCAAACCCTAAGGGTTCCAGCCACCGACATCCATCAAAGACCTATATAAACACCCCCGAGGGCGCCGTCAAGTCATTCATCGCATGAGCCATCAAGGAGATTAGATCTAAAGTCACCATTGGAGAGAAACATAAGGAGGAGACGCCGCCGGAGGTCCTACCCGTCGTCCGGGCACCGTCTCAAGTTGGAGGACAGCGAGGAGCTCATCTTCGCTGGAGGCTTCCACACCATGAATCGCGATGTCATGCTTAGCTTCATGGGGTAAAGTCCTTGTTTGTCCATGGGGTTGTAAGGAGATCTTGATTTGTAATTGCCGAATCCTTTTGTGAGATCAATCTATCATGTTCTTAGTTGATGGTGCTTTTCATCCTAATAGCCGGCCGGCAGCTCTATGGGTATGCATCGCTCGTTGCTTCGCATACTTAGATCGCATCAACAATTCGTGTTCCTATAGCTCGATAGGTGAGTACCCTCATGTAGTGACAGTTTGCGGGAGAGAAAGTGTTGAGTTTGGTTCACATCTTATTGATAGATTAGATTGGTTTTATCTTGCTTGGCGATTACATCTCATAGTGATCCTAGACCCTATGGGCAAATGCTTCCATACCTTGTGTACTCCTCTCTACCGCTCGTAACATTGATTAGGTTAGATTGTTCTTAGATTCATACATCGCTATTCAATCAAAAGAACTCTCTTGCTAACATCATTAGTGCTAGGTTAAGCGTAGAAATCTCTTGTTCCGTGGATTGATAAACCTTGGGAGAATACTCTAAGGGAAAAGCTACAACCGATCCGTGCGCTTGCGGTTCGTAATTGGCGTGCCTAAGGGCCGTCAACAATCGGGCATGAGTATTTGTAAGGACAAACCAAATAATAAGCTCCACAACTAAGATTTAATTCCAAGACAATGCTCATGAACAAGAACTTAAAGAAATAAGGTAAAACTGAATGCATAAGTAAATTTTCTCGATCCAACAATTATTCAAAAGTAAAGACTCTTTTTATTGATTTTCTTGACTCAACGCTAATTTAAGACTCTCACACATGCTAATTTAAAACTCTCACACATAGACTCACGCTAACATTAAAACTCTCAAAAACAAACCAACTAACTCTCGGTGAAAAGCGGCTAAAGAAATTTTAAAACTACGAAGCATCACACCTCTCCCCCCATGCTTAGATTTTACGACGTCCTAGTCGTAAGGAAATAGATCACACGGGTGAGACGCTCGTAAAGACCTTCAACGGCACCTCGGGCAATTGCACTTGGGGCGGTTGCTACTCCCTTCTCCTTGCTTCTTCAAGTTCCCATGCATGCTAAAAAGAATTCTCACGTTGCGGTTGAGGAACTTGAAGTCGCCGTCCGATTGCCGCTTAAGATCTTCCACCTTTTGATTAAGCAACTCCAATGCTTGGAGGCACTCATCTAGGGCTTCGAAAAGCGAATGAATGTTTTCGCGGCAAGGACGGCAACACCCATTGTGACGCTCGGGGAAGTTTGGATCATCGCCGCCCTTGGGTTCTTCTTCCTTATGCTCATCATGGCGATTCTCCTCCGGCTTGTCAACCTCCTTGGGTTCATCTTCCCATATGTACCTGTCGTCGTCATCACGTCCGGCGGCGCCCCACGAAGCTGCACTCCAGTCATCTTCCCAATCACTATCTCCTCCAAAGTCCTTGGGCTCGGGAGTTTTCTCGATGTAGCTCTTCCTCTTCACGCCAAGAAGACGTTTAGAGCACCTTGGGAGGACGATGACGGAGCGCGTCTCGATGCTGGCTTCGTCGTCGCTCAAGATGATGACGGGTTGGCGTTCGGTGATCTTTTTGCTAGGCACCTTCCCTCCAATGCGCATCCGAGCTTGAGTAGGGAATTTCTTCACACAGGGGAGCTTGAGGTCGCAGCTCTTAGCTTCCAGGCGAAGCAGGTCACCAGCCGCCACAGGGAGGCCCTGGGCCGGCCGGCCTGGGAGAATGTGCCGGCCGGCACACCCCCCTCCTTCGCCTCCAACACCTCAATTTTGATGCCCATACTCGAGGAAGATGCCCTAGCTTTCTTGTTTCTCAAGGTGGTGGGTTTAGGTTGGAAAAAGATGAAGGTTCGGATCCCATTGGTGCCTCTATTTATGTCCCGAAAGTCTTGGACAAGAAGTTCAATCTTTCCAAGTTTAAACTGTGCAATTTCCTGGACACTGATTCAAACTTTCCTAATCTCCACCATACCAAAAATTGACGTGAAACCGACCCCAAAAAGGGGTAGGCCGGCCGGCTTGGGCGTCAATGGGCCGGCCGGCCTAGGGGGTCTTTCGCCGTCCCCCCTCCCGGCCTCCAGATTTTTACGGGGTGCTTCATGTTTAGTTGCTAGCCTTTTTGTCTACCGAGAGCCAGAAAAACTCAAAGAAAAACAGAGAGAAAACAAAAACTAAAAAGGAATATTTACAGGCGTACCTCGTTTAATGTCGTTAGGCTTGACGCTCTGGTTCCTCCATCATGGTGTAGATGTCGATGTAGTGAAGAGGCACAATGTCGGGCTCCAAGAATACCTTGAGTCGCTGCCCATTCACCACATATTGGTCTCCATTAACGTCCATGATCGTTACTGCTCCCGTAGGTGAGATTGAGTGAACGATGTACGGTCCATCCCATTTGCTCTGCAACTTTCCTTTCCCGAAGAGCTTGAATCTTTAATTGTATAATAGAACTTTGTCTCCCTCTTTGAATTCTTTTCTTTGTAACCTCTTGTCATACCATCTCTTTACTCTTTCTTTGTAGATGCTTGCACTATTGTATGCTTTCAATCTCAACTCCTCTAACTCGCTTATTTGGATCCTTTGTTTAACTCTAGCGGCATCCTCGTCGAGATTCATCTCTTTCATTTCCCAATAAGCCTTGTGTTCTAGCTCCACCGACAAATGACATATTTTTCCATAAACAAATTGATAGGGAGTCATACCTATTGGAGTCTTGTGTGCAGTCTGGTAAGCCCATAGTGCATCATCTAACCTCCTTGACCAATCTTTTCCTCCTCTGGTCACGGTCTTCCTTAGAATATCCTTTAATTGCTTGTTCGAAGTTTCCGCTTGCCCATTTGTTTGAGGATGATATGCCGTAGATACCCTATGTTCGATCCACAACTTTACCAAGCACTTGCAGAAATCCTTGCCCATGAAATGTGTTCCTCCATCGCTTATCAAAATTCTCAGGACACCATACCGAGGGAATATCACCGACTTAATCATATGTATGGACTCTTCAGTCGATGCCTTGTGACATGGAATCGCTTCAACCCACTTTGATACGTAGTCAGCCATCACCAATATATGCTCATACCCATGTGAGTTCAAGAATGGTCCCATGAAGTCGATCCCCCATACATCAAATAGATCAATTTGCAAATTGTAGTTCAACAGCATGGCATTCCTTTGCGATATGTTTCCCGTCCTTTGACATTCCGAGCAAGTTGCAACAAATCTCTTTGCGTCTTCATGCATCTCCGGCCAATAAAATTCACATGACTATACCTTAGCATGAGTTCTAAAGTGTCCATAGTGCCCTCCATACTCCGATGAGTGGCACTTCCTCAAGATTTCTTCTCTTTCTTCTCTTGGAATACATCTTCTTAGAACTCCATCTTCTCCATGTCTATACAAGTATGGTGCATCCCAATAATACTTTCTCTTCTCAGAGATAACCTTTCGCTTTGCATTTTTATCCAAATGGTCTAAAGGCATTCCTCTTATCGCCCTTATTATGTCCTCCATCCATCCTTCCCTATCAAGTATTGTATAGAGATGGTCGTCTCTCATTTTATCTTCAATAGGCTTCATCCCATCATCTCCTCGATGCATCCTTGATAGGTGGTCGGCTACAACATTTTTCGACCCTTTCTTGTCCCGAATCTCCACATCAAATTATTGTAATAGTAAAATCCACTGTATCAAACGTGGCTTCACATCCTTTTTGGACAAAAGGTATTTGATCGCCGCATGGTCGGTGTACACAATCTCCTTTGAGTTTAATATGTACGATCTGAATTTTTCAAAAGAGAATAACATGACAAGCAATTCCTTCTCCGTTGTTGCATAATTAACGTGAGCTTCGTCAAGAGCCTTGCTTGCATAGTAGATAGCATATACCTTCGCTTCCTTCCTTTGTCCAAGAATGGCTCCAACGGCGTAGTCGCTTGCATCGCACATAATTTCAAAGGGTTGATTCCAATCCGGAGGTTGTGTGATAGGGGCACTTACGAGTGGTTGTTTCAATGTTCTAAAGGCATGCAAACAATTCTCATCAAAGTTGAACTCCACATCCTTTTGAAGAAGTTGTGTCAACGGTTTAGTGATCTTCGAGAAATCCTTTATAAATCTTCTATAAAATCTGGCATGACCAAGAAAACTTCTTAGGGACTTGATATCTGTGGGTGGTGGCAACTTCTCTACGGTTTCAATCTTTGCTTTATCCACTTCAATCACCCTTTCAGAAATGACATGCCCAAGAACTATTCCTTACCTCACCATGAAGTGACACTTCTCCCAATTAAGCACAAGGTCGACTTCTCCGCATCGCTTGAGAACCTTATCTAGATTTGATAAGCAATTTTCGAAGTTAGTACCATGCACCGAGAATTCATCCATGAATACCTCCATAATTTCTTCAATAAAATCTAAGAATATAGCCATCATGCATCTTTGAAAAAAAGCGGGTGCATTGCATAGTTCGAAAGGCATCCTTCTATACGTAAAAGTACCATATGGACAAGTAAATGTAGTCTTGTGTTGATCATCCGGATGAATAGTTATTTGGAAGAATCCCGAGAATCCATCAAGGTAACAAAAATGTGAATGCTTTGCTAACCTCTCGAGCATCTCGTCAATGAATGGTAGTGGAAAGTGATCCTTCCTTGTAGCCTTATTCAATTTCCGATAATCCATGCACATCCTCCAACCCGTAACGGTCCTTTGTGGTATCAATTGATCCTTCTCATTTTTCACCACTATAAGTCCTCCTTTCTTCGGTACACAATGTATGGGGCTCACCCATTCACTATGTGGTACGGGATATACGACTCCGGCATTCAACAATTTGATGACTTCCTTCTTAACCACATCACGCATAGCATGGCTCAACCTCCTTTGATGCTCCACAACGGGTTTGTGTTGGTCTTCGAGTTGTATGCAATGAGTACAAAAGGTGGGACTTATACCTTTCAAGTCATTAATAGCGTACCCAATCACTTTATTGTGCTTCCTCAACAATTTCAGCAACTTGTCCATCTCCTCCGGGTTCAGTTCATCGCTAACAATCACCGGGAATGTCTTATTGTCCCCCAAAAATTCATATTTCAGCCCCTTGGGTAATGGTTTCAATTCAACATCGGGTGCTTCAGGTTCTTCTTGATGCAAATCTGCAATATCTTCATATTTCTCCTCTTCCAAGATTCCATGTTGTGCTTCTAGCCCTTCGGTTGCCTTCGTTTGTTCTCTATCATGATCATCATGATTGTTTCCATTCTCCATTGCTCGTTGGAGAGGGTCCCTGAAAGAATCAACAAAGCGAAGGCTCTCTACCTCTTCGTTATCAAGAGGTAGAGGTAAGGCAACACACGAAGCGGGTAGGAAGTCATATGTTTATTTAGTTTCATCTAGTTCAATTGTGACTTTACCCTTTCTGGCATCAAGAACCGCATTAACCAACTTAAGAAAAAGCCTACCAAGAATTATATCATCATGTTCATCATGGCAAGCATCAAGCAAGAAAAAGTCGTTTGGAATAATTTTACCTGAGATAGCGACATCTAGATCTCTAAGAATGCCCAAAGGTTTGGTTGTTCTACCATCTCCCATGATTAATTTAGTAGATGTAGGAGCAAGATTCAAAGTTTTTCTATAAAGCTCATCATAAACCTTTGAAGACATAACACTTACATGGGCTCCAATGTCGCATAAAGCTTTGCAAAATAACTCTCCATTGATCGTGCAACTTATGTGAGGTGTAGGTAGTGGCGTACCTTCAACATGATTGGCTTCTATGGCATACACCTCGGCTAGGTGCGTGAATGAAGATGCTTCCGGTTTTACTCCCATGATTTTCTTCACTTCGGTGATATGGTCGGGGTCTATTTCTTCGTCTTCCTCAAAAAGCTTCCGAATAATATCTCTGACCGATCCCTTGTCCAATATGTAGCCCGTATGTTTATCCGGTGGAAAATCCGACTCTATGGCTTTGATGGACTTCTTTTGATTTGGGTGTGGTCTTCCTTTGTCGAATAGTTCACCAAAGTCAATTGGGATCCAATCCATTTGCTCAAATTCTTTTAGCGACTTTGTGTTCGCTAAATTTCTCCCAATTTCCAACTCTGGCTTGTTCTTTCTTAGGTCATGGACCGGTGCTTCTTCCTCATGGGTTGTTCTTGTAGCTTTTTCATGTTTTGGTAGCTCTTCCTTTGTTTCCGGGGTCTCTTTTCTGAAAATTCCAGCAAGCACCCCAATTCAAGGTTCATGCTCTATGTCTCTCGAAAGGTGATTTTCCCAATCTCTCTGCATGGCTGCCCCTTTGCCTTTTTTTTGTAGAATTTGGGCAACTTTCGTGAGTGTTTTCTCCATGAGATCCCCTCCTGCGCACATTTGTATGAACTCCATGCATTTGGTGGTTAGGGAAAAATAGAAAGTATGCAAGAGTACATCACCGGAGAATCCTAGCTTCGGTCCTAGTTCGATCAATCCATTGAATCTATCCCAAGCTTCATCTATTCCTTCGTCTTCTCCTTGCGTAAAATTGATCACTTGCCTCCGAATGTGTTGGATTTTGGATATCGGAAAGAACTGTCCACAAAATTTCTTCATTAACTCATTCCAATTTCCTTTCACCTCGAAGGATGCAAGCACATACCATATTTTTGCTTCATCTGCAAGTGAGTATGGGAAAAGATTCCATCTAAACCAAGCTAAAGGAACTCCACCTTGTTGTACCGTGTTGCATAGCATTGTGAACCACTTGATGTGTCTATATGGATTATCCGTCTCCACCCCTCTAAATGGATTTGTAGCCGCCACCTTGATGATTTAAGGCTTGATTTCATACTCGGTGGCTTCAAATGTCGAATCTGATTTTTACATGTCGAAGTCCTCCGATTGCGGGCTTGCATAATCCCTTAGTTATTTTTCTTCTTCCTCCATGGGTTGAACGACAAGAGCCATCTAGACAACAAAAACAAAAACAAAAACAAAGATTTTTCTAGAGAAAAGGTTAGGTGTTAGTAACCAAGAAAATTAATACAAAGTTAAACATAGCAATCTAGCTTGTTCCCCGGCAACGGCGCCAGAAAAGCTTGCTGACGGTCTATAGACGCGCCAATTGTGAACCGCAAGCGCACGGATCATCGTAGCTTTTCCCTTAGAGTATTCCATCTAAGGTTTATCAATCCGTGGATCGACAATGAACTTACTAGGGTTTCCCATCTAATCTAACGGATCTATTCCTATCATTAAGCGTTGATCGCATATAAAGAGGTAAACCTATATGATTTGAGTGAGGTGTATATGTTGATCACATCCATAACATAGGCAAGGGTAAAAAGCAACCAAAGGGGTAAACGAGCCTATCGTCTTCTAGTTGTAGTTCTAGCAAATAAGAGTAAGCGCATCATGCATCTCACCCAAAGCCATCTTTAAACTCTTACCTCCGGTCAACCTTCCAAGAACGCCACCTTACATGGGATCACACCCTGTCATGATGCTCCCTATCGGCGTGGTTAGTTACAAGGGCACGTCCACAAGTGAACGTGTCTAGATGTCATGAAGGGTCGATATACTAGATCTAATTGCCACGATTACATAAAGTATGCTAAATAGTCTAACCATGAATTAGACTAAGGAACAATCATGAATATTCATGATAGGTAGAAAGCATATAAGGAGATATTGTGTCGCTAAGAGATCGGATGACATGAAGAACATTACTCATACAATAGATGTGTTTGGATCATCACCACCGAGTACATACCATTGATGACTCCAACTAGCTCATGAACTCCACCATGGCACAACCATGCTGGGAGGCCATGGCGGCTAGGGTTGGCCTAAGCCATCCCTAGACAACTTCGAGGACTTGCGGCGGCCGTCGTCTCCTTTTGGTGTATGCCCTAGGTTTCACCGAGTTCTGGTTGATGGATGTGCGTGCCTCCGGGCATCGGGGCTATAAATAGTCTGAGGAAACTCTAGCTCAAAGGGGGGGGCATGCCGGCCGGCCTAGGGCCTTTTTGTGGTCTCTCGGTCCCATCTTTCGCGTGTAAGCTTCTAGATCCTCTAGGAGTTTAGGTGCCAATGCATGTGGGTGTTTGGACGTCAGTTGCTTCGAGATAAGATTGGGTCTTGATAGCATTCCAAATGTCTGCCTGATTTGCCTTAATCCTGAAGTCATCCGACCTTATCTTCAAGTCTTTGCCCTTCCACATTCTTGGAGGTTGATTCACCATAGATGAGAGCGAACGAAATCCGAGTAGTATTAGGTTTTGGACTTCATATTCCTCCATGCTACGCATGACCTTGGTCTTCATCCAAAAGTGCTCATTTATAGCTCAAAAACTTACGTAAACCAAAATCCTCCAAAAATACATGCATATACAAAAACGGGGTTATTTCAAGTGCCAAGTGACGGGTTAGTATATGAATTGGTCCTAAAATACCTCTTAATTAGCACTAAAAAGGTATCGCTAACGAGCGTCAACACAAACTAAGGCAAATCAGCATATCTAAAAAGTATCGCTTCCAAACAATCCAGATTACACAAAACATCAAATTCAATGTAACCCAAAGTGTGTAAAGAAGACAACAATTTTAGCTCATGCAAAACATGTAAAACTGAAGTATTATCACACAATTCATCTTTATCACATGAAACATCAAGCAAATCATCACGTGACCGAGATAAATCCAGAGACGGTTCCACTAACAATTGCCCTATGATAGCATGGTTTGTGGAAAAATTCAGCACATTAATACAATTCTCACCTTCCATGAGTGTAGCACCATGTACACGAACTGTGTTTGCAGAAGCAATAGGTGCAATGTCAATTGATGGATCTAAATGTGCACATGAGGTTGTGAGCTTCTCAGTTGCGTCCATGTCGTTCTCTTGCTTATGTACATCATGCTGCAAAAGGTTAGTCATAGCAAGAGAAATAACAACGGACTCTTCCTCTAAATGATGCACCTCATCATATGAATCCAAAATAGGAGGTGGGTTAACAAAGGTTTCTCTCATAAGAAGTTTCATATCAATCCAAGTTTGAGCTTTATCTGAAAGATCTAAAGACTCCCACCAAATTAAAGCAGTACCTCGCAAGACACTGACTGCATTCTGAACCTTTCTCCATGCACACATAGAGCGAGTAGCAAATATGTTATCTATTGCTATTTCCCACTCAATGTACTCATCAGCACCTACACCATCATAAGTCAGAGGATATGAATGACCTGTCATTGTAGACACAAAAACAGGAGCAAACAGTGAAGGTTATCCCTAATAATCGACTACTTAGGGACAGTGGTGCCTTTTTTATCAACACAACAAAAGGAAACACCTTACCAAGCTCTTACAAGGTTCTTACCAGCAAGGCAAAGGATATCCAGAAGGCATGCTCTGCGATTGCAAGGGTCAAAAACCTGTTGTCTAGAAGTAGTATGTGGAGCTATAGGAAGGCCAAATATGTGAGTGAAACACAATTCAATAACAGATAGTAATACTGAATAAATGTCCAAAGCTACTTGTCCTTAGTTGCTGGTCTACTCGTGTTCTAAGAATAGTAATGTCAACAAGAAAGGAACAAGGATAATTATGATGAACAGCAATGAGAATATGAGCAAGTATCCAGCAGTACGTACAAAAACAGCTAGTGTATCCTCTCTATGTGCCTCCTATTTTGTCTTTTAGCACTAGCAGAAATCAGAATTTTTTTCCTTTTTTCTTTTATTTTTTTGATATGTTTTCCTCAACCAAGAGCACAAGAATAGGAACACCACAAAGTATCAGCTCAAACCGATGTAAGATGTGATCTATAGAAAATTACGAGCCTTCTCAAAAACTGGTGCTGGAACTACGAAGCTCGAATCGACTCCCTTGCTTGATTTTTTTGAATTTCTGAAATCGGCGTGACCAGCTAAGCCGATGAATTTCAAGAGCTTTCTGGAAAAAAAAGAATGCCTCAATCGGAGTTACGAGCGAAAAGTTATGCCCGTTGCAAGGAGGACCCTCCGAATTAGGTTTTGTGATGGTCGAAACGGAGTCAGATGCGAATTGGGTGGGGGGAAAATTGTTAGATGATGGCAGTGCAATATGGGATCACACAACCGAACTAAAACATGAACTAAACCAGCAAGAAAGACACGAACTAGGACACAAACTCAACACTATGGACTTTGAAAGAGAATTACGCAAAAGGCTAAACACGGTTTGGGATGGGAAATTTTTTTTTTGTGGCTTTTCTGTGGACTCTAGGATGAAGGCAAAAATAAATCTAACTAGAGTAAAGGTGAACCTGATGGTATACCTGAAGCTTTGATGCCACTTGATGTGAACTAGGGTTCCCGGTCTTCCGAAAGGTTCTGGTAACTCTCGATTTGGTGGAAACTTGACACACATCGATCCGGCTTCCGAACAACACGTCTTGAATCCCGCAATCGCAACACCATGTCTCCTTAGGTTATTGACCAACGGTCAACCTTGCCAAGAAGGCTAATCCTTGCCTACGAATCGAAGAACACAAGCAAGAATAAGAAGAATGCAACCGAATTGCTGATGTATGATTAAACTCACGAGTTGGGGTCTCACAAACCGATGAACGGCGACACTGTTCTTGACAGATTCAATCTAAGCAAAACCCAAACCTTAATGTGGCGGAGACTACTGAATATATGAGAGTTAGGTCGTGCATGACCCCCCTAGACTCGCCCCTATGGGCTCCAACACGATACACGGGCCAACGGCCCAAAAGACGGTGATGCAGCACCCTGACAGATTCTGGACGTCCACTTGTTTCGACGATTCCTGTTGACTCAGATGGAATTTTGATGTGGGTCTGGGCCCATTGGAAGCTCTATGAAATTGTATTTCCATCCATATAAAGAATGTCCAAAATGGACTCCTTATGCGACCTGGGCGTTGATTTTAGTGCGGGCTGCTCCTGGACTCCGAGGTGGACTCGAACTTGAGTTGCTTTGGGCCTCCACCTTGGGGACTCGAACCGAATTAGTTTTAGGCTTTTTCTTGACTTGGACATCCATGTTGGACTCCTCTAAAACAAATAATTATGGCCATATCCATGGTTGTCATGTCCTCATCACCCTCACCCCTAGAAGTTTCTCTATGCGCTCCTGCTCACCGCCCGAAAGCTACGTCACTACTTCCAGGCCCACGTCATTCGAGTCATCTCGAACTTCCCACTTGGAGCCATCCTGCACAACCGAGATGCCAACGGACAGATAGTAAAGTGGTCTGTGGAACTCGGCAAGCACACCATCAACTTCGAGCCATGGGAGGCCATCAAGTCCCAGATCCTGGCCGACTTCGTGACCGAGTGGACAGAAATACAAGTACCGACCCCTGAGGAGCGACCAGAGCATTGGAAGATGTACTTTGATGGAGCCCTCGACCTCGAGGGAGCCGGTGTAGGGGTGCTGTTTATCTCTCCGGAGGGGCAGCACCTGAAATACGTCCTACAGATACACTACCAGGCCACCAACAATGGGGCCGAGTACGAAGCCCTTATCCACGGTCTACGGATCGCGGTCTCACTCGGCATCAAGCGCCTCATGTGCTATGGCGACTCCAAGCTGGTCGTCGAGCAAGTCAACAAAAACTAGGATACGACAAAAGAGATGATGAGTGCGTATTGCGCTGAGGTCCGAAAGCTCGAAGCTCACTTCTACGGGCTCGAGCTCCACCCGTCCTACGAGAAGACAACATCGCCGCTGACGTCTTATCCAAGCTCGGCTCCACCCGGTCCTAACTACCAGCGGGCGTCTTCGTCCAAGACCTCCAGCACTCGTCTATCAAGATGCTTGAGGATGGTAGCCCCGTACAAACCCGGACGCACCTCTGGGTGACCCGGCGACCAACAAAGTTCTCTTGATAGAAGCCGACTGGCGCGCCCCCTTCATTGCTTTTCTCACAGAGAGCTGGTCACCGGGGACGAAGGAAGAAATCAAAAAGCGAGCCCGGCGCTCAGCAAATTATGTTGTCATAGGCAAA
This sequence comes from Alloteropsis semialata, assembly GCA_004135705.1. Taxonomy (NCBI): domain Eukaryota; kingdom Viridiplantae; phylum Streptophyta; class Magnoliopsida; order Poales; family Poaceae; genus Alloteropsis; species Alloteropsis semialata. The sequence goes on from CM014274.1 coordinate 38,767,758, forward strand.
GCCCTATACAGTAAAGTTGCGTCCACAGGTATACTCATGGAATGCATCCTCTAGGACGTCCGCATCGGCCTCCTGCATGAAATCCACTCGGGTACGTGCAGCAACCATGCAGCAGCAGGAACCTTAGTCGGCAAAGCTTACCGTGCAGGGTTCTTCTGGCCCACGGCCCTCTCCAACACCAAGGACCTGGTGCGCCGTTGCACCTGGTGCCAGTTCTTCCAGAAACAAAAGCACCTGCCGGCTCAGGCGCTCCGAACAATCCCCCCATCTTGGCCCTTTGTCGTGTGGGGACTTGACAACGTGGGGCCATTCAAGATCGCCACTGGTGGATTCAAGCACCTTCTGGTAGTGGTGGACAAGTTCACCAAGTGGATCAAGTACAAGGTTGTTCCCGACACCAAGTCGGCTATAGCCGCCAAGTTCATTGAAGAGTTCACCCACCGGTTTGGCATCCCGAACTGCATCATCACTGACCTAGGATCAGAATTCATAGGCCATGAGTTCTGGGACTTCTGCCAAGACAATTGTATCGACGTCTACTACTCATCCTCGGCGCACCCAAGGTGCAATGGTCAAGTGGAGCAGGCAAACGGCATGGTTCAGGACTCGCTCAAGAAGGCCATGTACGACGACCTAAGCAAGCACGCCGGCCACTGGGCCAAAGAAGTACCCCATGTTGTATGGGAGTTGCACACCCAGAAGAGCCAGGCAACAGGCTACACTCCCTTCTTCTTGGTTTACGGCTTCGAAGCAGTCCTCCTAGCCGACCTCACTTATGGTGCTCCGCGCATTCAGTACTATGAGGAAGGCGAAGCCAAAACAAGTCGGCGGTTTGACATCGACAGCGTGAAAGAGCACCGACTCGCCGCCTTAATCCAGCATGCACGGCACGAGCAACAGATCCGGTGCTACCACGACAAGAACGTCCGGAGTGATCCCTGAACATCGGCGACCTGGCCCTGCGCCGGGTGATGTCCACCAAGGACCAGCACAAGTTGTCGGCCCCATGGGAAGGACCTTTCATCGTCAAAGAAGTCGTCTCGCCAGGAACCTACTGCCTCCAGTGGGCCAATAGTGACCCCGTCCCGAACGTGTGGAACATCCAACACCTCGCAAAATTCTATCCATAGATGTTTTCAAATCTATGTACTCTTCCCCTCATATTAGTAAAAGCATTTCTCCTTCTTGCCAATGACTCCGGGTCACGCAACTCGACTGCTTTCCCCTCGCACGGCACCTAAGCTGATGCTCGGGGACTGGGCCCGACCCAGACAGTGCTTAACTTACCATGCCTACATACAAAAGGGAGACTCCCCGCTGACTCTGACTTCCTGAAGTCCTCGCCTGACCTCATGCTCCCCCAATGGCAGCCGAGCTAACCCGGCAGGCCCAAGTCCCTAACTGTGAAACCCTGAGCTCTATGCTCAACTCGCGCGCTACCAGCGAGTAAGCCTTCCAGCTAAGCGTCGCTGAGTGGCAAGCTGTCCACTCCGTGAGCAGTGGTTAGCGGGTAAAAAGGGTGCTTAAACAGAGCAAGGCAGTGGCCGACCGAGGTCATGCAAAGTGAAGTCGGCATGAGAAGGGGGTCTCAATTATGACACCAACTGTTGCATACAGTCTTTACTTTTCTCATTACAAACAAAGTTTTTCATTATGACATATATAATATAAAATGCAGTTTTTGCCCCACAGGCCTAATTCCTTGGCTACAGCTTCCACCAAAGGGGTGCACTCCTCAACCAAGTCATCGAACTGGTCGTCGATGACCCCATCAAGAACATGCTCGTGGATCGGAGCGATGACGAGGGACCGGGAAATGCGCTCGGATCAGCGCCAAGATGCGATTACCGCAGCCGACCACAGTCTCCTGCACCAGCTGCGCATCACGAGTTGGGCCGGCCTAGAGACGCTCGACCAACGACAAGGCTGTCGGGCCCGACCCGGTGGGGACCAGAGAACTATCGTTGAACTCGGCCGCCTGCCGCAGCTCCAGTAGCTCAGCTCGGATACCTGCAGGAGAAACCGTCAAGCATGTTAACGGGAAACACCAGGCGAAAGTGCAAGTCGGATGCATAATACGCACCGTGCATGGCCTGGTCCTGCTCGTCCTTCAAGCGTTGGTTGGCTTCCACCAGGTGTTCGCACTCGGCCTTGAGGCGTTGGTTGGCCTCCTTCAACGAGCCGACCTCCTCTTCAAGTTTCTATTTGGCCCGGATAGCTTCTCGACCTTCCCCTGGAGAGCTTTCTCTTTCTTCTCCGCATCCAAGGAACAATCACTGTTAGCAACAAGTCTTCAGCCACGAGCATCCTGAAGGAGCTCACCATCAGCAATGGCCTTCAGGTCACCCATGAGCTCCTTGTTGAGCTTGACGACTTCAGTCATCTCTTTTTCCTTCTTCATCAAGGCCTCCTTGGAGTGATCGGCGGCAGATCGTAGCTGCTCCCATAGCTCTGATAGGACGCGCCGGTCCTCAAGAGCTTGTCGCCTACGAGGTCCTTGGCTGCCCGAGCAGTGAAGCCCTACACCATAGCACCAGGCAGTCGGCCATTACAACCGCAGCCGAGCCGGCGCAACACAAGGACCCATACCTTAACGACGCAGTCCAGAACACCGCTCACGTTCTGCGGCTTTCGGAGCTCATCTTCGTGGTCGGCAATATCCAGCCCCAGAGACTACTCTGGAGTTAGCATTGATGCACCATGACTAGCTCCTAACCCAGACACGGCGACATCGACTTCGGGCGCCATGATAGCGCCAACCCTGGCAGTTGGCTGCTCACCGAGGAGCCAATCATCATCGTCCTCAAGCGAAGGAGGTCCACTAACCGGATCCTCCACCCCCGCCGAGCTCCTCGTGTCTCCATCAACGCCGCCTGTCTTGTCCAGTTCCCCCTGCTCGTCATCAGCTGGGGGCCCACTTTTACAGTGACGAGTGGAGGACTCGGTAGCCGAGCCTGATCTTCGGCCAACGGGTCACTTATCGCCTACTCTGGCAGGCCAACCTTGGTGCCTGCCCCGGAGCTCGCATCTACGGCAGCCTGCCTGGCCGACAGCGTCTTGCTGCCTGACCCCTGGAGCGGCAACAGGTTAACCATGTCTCCATGGCTCATGGACCTGCGTACAAGAAGAACACAGCCTCAACACACTCAGCTCAGACAATATTTAAGATGTGTCAAGCGACATACCCGCTCCTCCGCGGTGAAGACCACACCCTTCAGTAGCACAGGGGGTGCAGGGCTAGGTGCCAGTAGCGACTCTGACGGCGACATGGACTCAACAAAGTGCGTCCCTTGACCACCAATGTCAGTTCGTGGCGACTCCCCCATGTCCGGGCTCGAGGGGGACCCGTTGACCTCGTCCTTAGCGTCGCTTGTTGTGGATATAAGCCTCCTCCTTTTTCTTGTCTGGGACTCTGCCCGTGCAGCCTGCCCTGACTTGGGCAGTTGCCTTGGTGAAGCCCCCTGGATGGTCGACCTCGACGCCAGCACCATGCGAACGGCAAAGCGCTTTTGCTTCCCGGCGCTGCATCAGTCGCCGCCTTCAAGTGCTCCTTAGCTTCATCCTGGGGAGCTGGGATGATGTTGTCCGCCTTCCATTCAGCAAGTTCCTCGTCTACCACTTGAGGCACCCTAGACGCCTCATCCGCGGTGATCAGCTTCTCTGGCCGAACACTGCCCTCGGGCTACGGGGCCGGGCAAAAGTACTTTGCCGCACGCTCCTGCAGAGTTACGACACAGAAACACAAAATTCAGTAAAGCAAGATTGCCTATGGGGCAGCCCGCAAGACAAATGCGCAGGAAAAAGTATTCACAGGTGGAGGAGGATTATGAAGCGAAAATGGAACGGGGGCACCCTCATTGAAGACCTTGCCCCTCATGAACCCTGAGACCCTCTCAATAGTCTCAGGAACCCCAACAGTCCGGACCTGCTCCCTGGTCGGGTCCTTGCCGCCACTGAACTCATACCCAGGGTGAACCTTGTCCTTAATAGGCTGGGTCAGACGATGAACAAAGGAAATCATGATGGCCACAGCTGTCAGATGATTCTTCTTCGCCTCGGCAATTAGCTCCAACAGTTCATTCACCTCGCACAGTTCTTCACCCTCGGGTAGCTGTTCCCAGTTGGTGTTCTTCTTTGGCCGGTGCCCAGTGCATGGGGGCAATGCAGGAGGGTGATTCCCAGTTGGTGTTCTTCTTTGGCCGGTGCCCAGTGCGTGGGGGCAATGCAGGAGGGTGATTCCCAATATAAAACCACTCACGCCTCCACCCCTTGTTGGAATCATTCATGTCTGGAACAAAGTAGTGCTTAGACGTACTGGGCCTCAGGGAAAACCCAGCTCCACCAGTAACTCTGGCCGGACCCTTCCCGGCATCTTCCCCAATCACCTTCATCTGGTAAGACCTCCGCCACAGATTGAAGTGTGGCGAAATCCCAAGAAATGCTTCACAGAGATGGATGAAGACCGAAATCATCAGAATTGAAGTCGGGTTCAGGTGAGTGAGCTCGATACCATAATAATGGAGCAGCCCTGGGAAGAAGTCGCCGGTTGGTAACCCGAACCCACGCTCGAAGAAGGATGCGTACATGACGGCCTCGCCGGTCTCCTCCTAGGGGCGGCCATGGTCGCCGGGGACCCGTCAGAGAAGCTGCGTCTTCGGACCCATGAGGCCGCGCTCCACCATGGCCTGGAGCGCCTCCTCCGTTATGTCGAAAGTTCGGCAGGAAGGTTCCTGCTGTGGAACTACCTCTTCCGCCTCCGCGGCGGTCCCACCACCACCAGACGCCTTCACTATGGCGTCCCTCGCCGGCGATTTCTCTCCTTCCTCATGCACCAGCGACCCCCTCGCTGATGAGGACTTCGCCATAGGCACGGACCGATGTAGAGCTTTCGATAGCCAGGGTAGCACCCGTGCCTTCACCAACAAACGATGTACACCTCAGCGCCGGGGGCGAGCGGAGTGGCAGCGAGGAGCGACGGTGATGCTCAAAGGGCGAAGCGGTGGTGTGGGCGACGACGAGCAGTGTCTCTGGATCTAGGAATGACTGCAGTAAAACCTAGCCTAACGAACCGATTTGATTTATTCCCCTCCCAATGGTTCAAATTACCCTAACGGCGCCATAACTGACGGACGGAATCCGCGGCATGCCCGTCAATCGCGGATCAATGGCTCTCCGCACGCCAACAGCAATTTGTCCCGCGACTCGGCCAGCCCCGACGCTCGGGGACTCGATGCTTTGACTCCAGTTAACGGGTCTACATGACTCGGCCAGCCCCGACGCTCGGGGACTCGGCGCTTTGACTCCGGTCAACGGGTCTCCGCGATTCGGTCAGCCCCGACGCTTGGGGACTCGGTGTTCTGACTCCGGTTAACGGGTCTCCGTGACTCGGCTGGCCCAGACACTCAGGTAATCGGCGCTTCGACTCCGGTCAACGGGTCTCCATGACTCGGCCGGCCCCGACGCTCGGGGACTCGGCGCCTTGACTCCAGTCAACAGGTATCTGCGACTTGCTCTGCCCCGATGCTCGGGGACTTGGCCCTGCGATTTTGTTCATAGCCTTATGTGACGAAGATAGCCCCTGGGCTGTAGACGGGGCAAAGAACAAGCAGGAAAAGATAACAAATGAAAGTTATTCGTCATCAAAGAGCTATACAATTACAAAGAGGTGTCGGCCATGGGCTGTTTACAGATACAAAGGAGTCGACCGTCAAAATGACGGCCATGGGCACTTGCTACAGCGCAAATTGCTACATCCACAGCAACTAGGTCCACATGCACTTGTTGCAAGCTCTCTTGTAGCACCAAGGCGACCAGCGACAAGTTCCCTGAACTTGAGGGTTGCGTGAGACCGCCTCCAAGCTTGCCCCGGCTCTACAAGCATTTCACCCTTCAAGGCCCTCGGCCCAAGGCAATGCGGAGAGAGAACGGAGGAGCATGTAGATGCTCACTAACACCTCAAGACCATCAGAAGCACTCTTCTAACACCAAGCTTTCAAGTCTCCAAGATTTCTCCCCGTTGGATGAACCCAATGAGAAGTTCCCAACATGTTTTCTGAATGGAGTCTACACATTTCTATCGATGGCTTGAAGGTCCCTGACCTCTGAGTCTATTTATAGCCCAATGCTATCTACACACATGTGACCCCAGTCGCACTGTACGGCGCATGAGCTCTGAGCTGCGCAACACCTCCCTCCGAGGCTCTCAGTCCGCCCTTAACGTCTTCGACAGTCTTCCATCACGGGTACGCCCTGTGCATTCACATGACTACTGTTTTTGTCGCGGTGTGTCCAGACACTCGTGGCGGTCTTAACCCTTGGGCGGCCTGTCTGCCCCGACGCTCGGTGTTCATTCTTTTTTGACCATTAGCCCAATTTTTCTAATCGGCCCAATGCTTGGGGACTACTCCATATGGAGAGCTCCTTGCGCCACTCTCCATATGCCCCATCAGGATATGTCACTTTTCTCAAAGTGGTGCAGTCCTTCATGGTGTCCGACTCGGCCACAACTCGGCACTACACCACTCGGGGCTTTGCCCCCGGGTCTGTCCAGGGTCATCCCCGATTACCTGCGGTTTCTTTTTTGAGCACTGCGCACCCTTGTGTCGGCCTGTCGACCAGGATGCTTCAGCCGACTACAAAGGCTTCGTTTCTTCATCGGCAATCCACCACACGCCTGCACATTGCTCGGGAACTTGTGGGATATGGGTACCCCAGGGCCCACTATCGACCAGGTAGCTAGTCGGCCTGGGCCCACGCCTGACAGTGGTGTGGGCTGAGCCAGGTTAGGCCCATAAGGATCTCCGAACTTGATGGACAAGATTGATGAAGACTTAGCCTACAAGGTGTGAAGCGAGATACTCGGATCCCGCCCGGAGATCCTGGAGATTGCGTTACAACCGACTCAGATTAATTTCCTAGTTGTAGCTGGATACAATTAGAGATAACCGACTTGTAAACCCTAGGCCATCAAACTATATAAGGCGGCCTAGGTCAACCCCTTCATTCATTCGACTTTAGGCCACCAGATCTCTCATTGTAATCACAAACTCGTCGCTGTTCTCCGGAACTTCGCCGAGCAGAGCAATACATCATCACCGAGCACAGGACGTAGGGTATTAGACTCTGGGTAGCCCGAACCTGTATAAACCCTGCGCCCCTGTGTTGCCTTGGGCTCCCTAGTCTCCCGATTGCCCTTCGCCTACAAATCAACCACTTGGGTACCCCCTAGTGGACTACCGGTCAATAGATCCGACAATGTTGCCCTGACATACACAGTTGTACTGATTAGGGTTTAGGGTATGAGTTTTAGGGCTTTAGGTTGTCAGGGCTACACTGCTACTGTATACTCCATCCCATGAGATTTAGTATCTTTGCATGGTTTTCTTGCCATACACGGTTGTACTGATTAGGGCCGACTATGTTGTCCTGCCATACTCGGTTGTACTGATTAGGGCCAACTATATTGTCTGGCCATATTCGGTTGTACTGGTTAGGGTCAACCATGTTACCCTATAATACACAGTTTTACTAATTAGGGTTTATGCTTCGAACTTTAGGGTTTTGGGTTGTCGGGGCTACATCTTTACTATATGGTTAGTTATGTGATTTTTTTGTTCAAAGCGGATGGAAGGAGGCAGGAAGGGAGGTCACCATACTTGGAACGCATTAGCAGTAATTTGATCCATTTGTAAGCAAAAATATTAGAATAAAATAAAAGAGTAGGAAAACTTGATGAAGTGCTATTTAGAGACTCATTTGTCAAAACCAGTGCTGTTCTCTAAAACGAAGCTTTAGCAGTGCTATTTCCGAAACACAGCATAAAACTAGTGCTATTCTTTGAATTGCGCCATTGAAACGGCCGTAGAAAACTGCGTGCGTGAAGCAACGGCAAACTGGCAACGGCATGGCCGTGTTCAAATGGTGGGGCAAATTTTTTGCACCCTACTGTTGGCGATCAAAATTGACAGACATAGGTTTTGCAGGAAAACCGGTCTAACCGGATTCATAACCGGTTTAACCAGTTTAATTTACTGTGGTGCATCTGACAAGGCCATCCGGTCTAACCGGATTTAGAAACCGGTTTAACTGGTTTTCTCTGAATCTTAGTAGGATTGGACTCTTTTGCAGATCTGAGTTGTAATAGGACTCTTTTGCGGGAAAAGACCTACCCTCCCTATAAATATAAAGGGATTCGGCCGATTGAGAATCATCCAATCGATCAAACACAATTTATCTTTTATTTGTCTTTACTTTTTGTCTCTACTTTATGTTTCTCAAACCCTAGCTCTTCCAAACCCTAATTGTTGTTCCTCCTTCGTCTCCGCGACGGTTGAAGGCGTCCTAGGTGGCCTGCCGACCCTAGGGCACCCCTGCACACGTTCTCCCCGACGGATCCTTTCGGGAGGCGTGTTTAGGGTTTGCTCCCGAACTCCCAGGGAAAACCGGTCAGACCGGATCCCCAAACCGGTTAAACCGGTTTGCGCAGGGAGGTTGCGAGCAGCTCGATTGCGTGCTGCGCGATCTAGCGTTTTCGTGTGTTGACCTAATTCTGCGTCAACATACTTTTGGCGACTCCGCTGGGGAACAAGAAAAAGGGATCTACTACCATGTCGAATCTACCGAAGCCAGGCGAAGTTGATCCTTATAATATTCAAAGGCCGACTGCTAATGAGCTATCGGCTGAGGATCGTCATCTATTCGAACAACTCCTACAGCAAGAAAAAGAGGAGATGGAACGGGCCAAGAAGAAACTTGAAGATAAGGCGCAATGGTTCCTCTCGCACTTCTCCAAGGATCGAAAGGGTGCTATCTCCAAGGACAAGGAGGTGGTTGTTCTTTCAGAAGGAGAAGAAGAAAAAGATGAGGTAACACCCACTGTGAGTACTGCACCAGAGCCTGTTACTCTTGATCAAATTAATAGGTTGCTAGTTTCTGGTCAAAAAAAAGTTCTTTCTCTTGTTCAAGGCATGATTGATAAATCCGTAGGAAAACAGCCTTCGACCGTAACTAGTAATGCTATTAGATCTGATATGGCTGGTACTTCACAACAAATTGTACCTCATAATTCATCGGCAGCAATACCACCCAAAGAACCACAATATGGGATGCCGTTGAATTGTTCAGCAGGGCAAAATTTTTTAGGACAATCTGGCCAAGCAATTCCGGTCAGACCAGTTTCAGTAACCGGTCAAACCGGTTTGAGCGCCCCCATTCAGTATGGCCAGATTCCGGTCAGACCGGTAGCAGGAACCGGTCAGACCGGTTCGGGTGATTTTGTTGCATATCAAACAACACCTGAACCTATAACTAGTACATCACATGTTCAGGCCACTTCTAGCCGAATCAATGGTGTTTCTTGTTATACTACATGTACTCCAATGACATATACTACAAATCCTATGTCTTCCCAAAGTTCGGGTCATTTGCAACAACCATTGCATGAATTGCCGAACCATGTGCCTCAACATGTGCCAAATGTTAATGATCAGCAAGGGCCAAAAGATCCTTACATTCAAAGTTTGCTTGAAGAATATAAAAAGGATTTGGCTATGATGATTAAAGATACTTTTGGCGTAGAGGTTAAGGATAAAACTTTGGCGTGTCAAAAACCTTATCCTGAGAGCTTTGATTCTCTACCATATCCTCAAGGTTTTAAAGTGCCAGAGTTTGTCAAATTTACTGGGGAAGACAATAGGACTACATGGGAGCATATTAGCCAGTTTAATGCACAATTGGGTATTCATGGTAATATTGATCATTTAAAAATCAGATTATTCCCTTTGTCATTATCTGTTATTGCTTTTTCATGACGGCATTTATCTTCTAATTCTATTCATACATGGTCTCAATTAGAGCATAAATTTCATGAACACTTTTATAGTAGAGATAATAAATTGAGACTATCTCACTTGACATCGGTTAGGCAAAAAAGTGATGAATCTGTTGCTGAATACATTAGAAGGTTCAGAGATACAAAAAACCGATGTTATAGTTTAGTTATTTCTGAAAAGTATCTTGCCGAATTATCTTTTAATGGTTTGAAATCTCATATCAAGGAGAAATTGGAAAGCAATGAGTTTCTTACCATTAATCAAGTGTTACAAAAAGCTTTGGCTCAAGAAAGCCGAAGTAAAGATGCTCGCTCAAAATCTGATCGTCCTAACTTGCATATGCTAAGCAATGATTCATCGGACGATGAGAATGGAGAGGTCTATGCCGCTGAATTTGTATGGCCGAGCAAAGCAAAATCATATAGTTGTGCTTCTCTTAAACCGATTCACAAAAATCGGCAAGGAGAGATGAAATTTACTTTTGATGTATCCAAGTGCGATAGAATATTTGATGAGTTGCATAAGAATGGATACATTAAGTGTGCATATACTATACCGCCGCTTGAAGATTTGAAGCGGCGTGCATATTGTAAATTTCATAATTCTTTTTCACATGCAACTAATGATTGTAATATGTTTCGTCGACATATTCAATCGGCCATTAATGAAGGCCATTTGAGTTTGTACGAAATGCAAGTTGATTCAAATCCTTTTTCTAATACTTTCTCTGTTAACACCATTGAGATGAAAAATCCCAAAGTGTTGATCAGGCCGAATCAAACAGATACAACAAAAGGGAAAAATGTAATCATTGGTGAAGAACGACCAGAGCAGAAAAAAGACAAGAAAGTGCAACTAAAAAAGACCCCCAAAGCTGCATCTAAGAATTCAGTGCTCGGGGGGCAAGTCAAGAACAAGCAAGCCGGTTCTGACAAAACCGGTTTAACCGGTTCAAAAAACCAGTCTAACCGGTTCTTGGCCAGAAATTCTGGTGGTGCTGAGAAAAGGTCAAGGCCGACATTTGAGAAACTTCTGGAGAAATACAAGAAACTAGGTGCTACTCAGAAGCATAAAAATCGGCCAGAAAAAATAAAAACTTCCTCGAAGCATCAAGAACCAAATTCTTTCTCGACTCAAGGTAATAGTAGTGCTACATTGTATCCATCTTTTAGACCGACTACACCATGGTCCTGGTCATATCCTTACTACTATTTGCCTTGGGATTACAGTAGTATGAATATGCAGTCATACTTTGTTCCATATCCTGTTTCATACTATAATCATGAGTCATCACAAAGACCGATTGTTTCTAGTAATAATCTGGTCAAGCGAAGTGTGTCAGCTGATTCTAAGACAGGGGAGAAGGACAACAACCAAGATTCAATATACATGCAACCAAGGTGGTGTCCTCCAGACTTGTCCCGTACTTAAAAAAGAAAGTTGCAGCGGATGCGTGGAGCAACAAGTTGAAGAGAAGCCAGTAGCGGTGACAAAAACAAAGATGGTGTGGAGGCCAAAGAAAGTTGCTTCAAACTCAACTTGAGCATGACATTAAGACATGGCCAGTGTATGAACATTGTCCTTAGAACAATTTTGGTTGCTGAGTGTTTTCTGATTCGCAAGCTTCACCAGAAAACAGGGGGGCATATGTTGGCGATCAAAATTGGTAGACATAGGTTTTGCAGGGAAACCGGTCTAACCGGATTCATAACCGGTTTAGTTTACTGTGGTGCATCTGACAAGGCCATCCGGTCTAACCGGATTTAGAAACCGGTTTAACCGGTTTTCCCTGAATCTTAGTAGGATTGGACTCTTTTGTAGATCTGAGTTGTAATAGGACTCTTTTGCGGGAAAAGACCTACCCTCCCTATAAATATAAAGGGATTCGGCCGATTGAGAATCATCCAATCGATCAAACACAATTTATCTTTTATTTGTCTTTACTTTTTGTCTCTACTTTATGTTTCTCAAACCCTAGCTCTTCCAAACCCTAATTGCTGTTCTTCCTTCGTCTCCGCGACGGTTGAAGGCGTCCTAGGTGGCCTGCCGACCCTAGGGCACCCCTGCACACGTTCTCCCCGACGGATCCTTCCGGGAGGCGTGTTTAGGGTTTGCTCCCGAACTTCCAGGGAAAACCGGTCAGACCGGATCCCCAAACCGGTTAAACCGGTTTGCGCAGGGAGGTTGCGAGCAGCTCGATTGCGTGCTGCGCGATCTAGCGTTTTCGTGTGTTGACCCAATTCTGCGTCAACACCTACTTTGACTACTAAATAGAGGTAGTAAATAAAGTTAGTTTACAAAACTATCTCCACAACCCCCTGACAAATTAGTGAGACGAATCTAATGAGGCCTTTGACCGCACGATTAGAGGATGATTATTGTAGCATTACTGTAGCAAATCATGGATTAATTAGGCTCGTTAGATTCATCGCGCAAAATTGCACTCATCTGTAAAAAGGTTTTGTAAATAGACCTTATTTAGAACTCTATGCATGCAAGGTTTCTTGGGACACAATTTATTGTTCCAGGAATCTGAACACGGCCGTTGGCATGCATGCTGCGCAGTCAGCACCAACCAGTCTGTCCCAGCCAGCCGCTGTACTTGCAGGTTTTACCAGGCGTCGGTGGGTCCAGCGGGGCGGGGCCTAGCTGGCTGCCGTGGTGCCACCACCGATCGGATTCGCTCGCGTGCTCTCCCCAGTCCCCATCCCGGCGGGTTCCCGTCTCTCCGCTCTTGTCAAAACGGTCAAAGCCTCCGCCGCAAACTAGAAACCACCTCGCTCGCTTCCCTTGCTGCTCTCCCCCCTCCAATCAATCCCATCTCCCTCTCATATCGGACTAGACCAAGCGCCGGCGGCGGAGGGCCCGATAATCCTCACGCTCCCCCTCCCCTCCTGCTCCTCGCCACATTGCACCGGATTGCGTTGCGCAGATCCAATCTATCTACCCGCGTTGGCGTCGCTCGTTGCTGCCGATGCGCGGCTCCTGATCATCAGATAGATATTCAGATTAGTTGGTCGCGATCGAGACGGGGGCAGCATCATGGTGGCGGTGAAGGACGCCGCCGCCGCGATGGGGGACCAGCAGAAGGCGGCGGAGAAGACGAGCTACGTGACGTCGGCGGAGCTGGCGAAGCACGGCGCCGAGGGCGACGTGTGGGTGGCGGTGCAGGGGAAGGTCTACGACGTGACGGCCTGGCTGCCGCACCACCCGGGCGGGGATCTCCCGCTGCTCAGCCTGGCGGGGCAGGACGTGACCGACGCCTTCGTCGCCTACCACCCGGCCTCCGCGTGGCGGGTCCTCGACCGCTACCGCGTCGCCGCGCTCTCCGACTACACCGTCTCCGAGGTCTCCCGCGACTACCGCCGCCTCGTGGCCAAGTTCGCGAGGGCGGGGCTCTTCGACCGCAAGGGCCACGGCTGCGCCGCCTCGCTCTGCGCCATGGCGGCGCTGCTCGCCGGCGCCGTCTGGCTCGTGCTCGCCACCGCCAGCGTCGCAGCCCACATGGCGGCCGCCGTCATGCTGGGCTTCCTGTGGATGCAGTCTGGCTTCCTCGGCCACGACTCGGGCCACTACGTGGTGATGCGGAGCAAGCTCCTGAACCGCGCCGTGCAGGTGGCGGCGGGCAACTGCGTCGCCGGGGTCAGCATCGGGTGGTGGAAGCGCAACCACAACGCGCACCACATCGCCTGCAACAGCCTGGACCACGACCCCGACGTGCAGCACATGCCGCTCTTCGCCGTCTCGCCGCGCCTCTTCGCGTCCCTCACCTCGGCCTTCTACCGCCGCGCCATGCGCTTCGACACCGCCGCGCGCCTCCTCGTCAGCTACCAGCACTGGACCTTCTACCCGGTCATGTGCGTGGCGCGCGTCAACCTCTTCGCGCAGTCGCTGCTGCTGCTCGTCGCCGACACCCGGACGCGCGTGCCGGGGCGGCTCGCGGAGCTCGCGGGGGTGGCCGTGTTCTGGGTCTGGTACCCGTGGCTGGTGTCCCGCCTGCCCGGCGGCCCCGCCGAGCGCGCGGCGTTCGTGCTGCTGAGCTTCGCCGTGACGGGGATCCAGCACGTGCAGTTCTGCCTCAACCACTTCTCGGCGGGCACCTACGTGGGGCGGCCCCGCGGCGACGACTGGTTCCAGAAGCAGACGCGGGGCACGCTGGACGTGGCGTGCCCGCCGTGGATGGACTGGTTCCACGGCGGCCTGCAGTTCCAGGTGGAGCACCACCTGTTCCCGCGCCTGCCGCGCTGCCACCTCCGCCGCGTCGCGCCCGTCGTGCGCGACCTCTGCCGCAAGCACGGCCTGCCCTACCAGCGCTGCGGCTTCTGGGAGGCCAACGCGCGCACGCTGCGGACGCTGCGCGACGCCGCCATGCAGGCGCGCGCGGTCGCCGCCGCCGGAGGGCCCGCGCCCAAGAACCTCCTCTGGGAGGCCGTCAACACCCATGGCTGATAGATATTTCTTGTTTCGCCGATGCAATGCGCGGTGCAGTTGATCCATTTTGTGAGCAATGAAGTTTTGGTGGTGTGCGCTGGTTTCTTGTCCTCATGTAGTAAAACGCCATTGTTGAGTTGGACTGAGAATGATTCGATTTGGTGCCAAGCTTGATTGGGCACCCCTGTTCAGTTCTTGCTTTGCTCATGCAGTGATTGGTGCGAACTGGGAAGCGGAGGCAACACACACGTGTACATGCATGGGAGAGCTCGTGTGCTGGCAGCTTAGTGATCTTTTGATTGGGCGGCCGCGGATCCGACGGGGCGTGACTCGGATCTTCCAAGGCACGTCGTCCCTGTCGGCACTCCAGATCGCGCCAACTCGCCCGAGGCTCTGAAGTCCTTTTTCTATTCTGAGCAGAATCACCGACACCGCCATGTGCGTCGACTCAACAGTGGTGTGTGCACGGCGAACTGGCGAGCACGCCACCCCGTACATGTGAAATCCCTCGCCATCGCCAACGAGGAGTACCGAAATGGGGAAAGGGCGCATGCTAGGGAGGCTTCAACGGATCCTGATCCTCAGCCGCTGGGGAACGTTTGAAACCAACTGGGGTTGTGATGAACCGATGAAAACTGTTTTTTAGAGCGAACCAGTGATTAAGTTTGATGTTTAGACGCTACTATAGAACTTTGGACAATACACAATTGCATTACTATTCTGTTATTATGTCATATGTGACATGTCTAGATATATTTTATTAAATATAAATTTGCATATTTTTCATTCATGAGAAATAAATATTATATTGGTAAATAGAAAATTCATTGGCCTGGTCAAATAGGGTTTGCGGAATTAAAGAAAAAACATTAATAAACTGACAAGATTATGGGTGTGTTTGGTTGGGCTATGAGGTGTGGAAAAACTGTTGTGGGCTGTGAGCTGTGGAAAATCTGATATGGGCTAAGAGCTGTGGGAAAGCAGAAATCGGTTTCGTTGGAGCAACTGTGAGCTGTGGAAAAGCTGCTGAGAGCTGTGGGAAAGCAGAAAACCGTTTGATTGGAGCGACTGTGAGCTGTGGAAAAGTTGCTGTGACCTGAAGGCCTGATGGACCCTTTATATGCAAATCACTCATAACAAAATACTCTGGTCATTGATTAGCATGCAAATGGCTATTTTAGAAAGAAAAAAAATATAAAGGGTTCGTACAACAGTATTTTCAAAAGACAAAG
The DNA here is from genome assembly GCA_004135705.1 of Alloteropsis semialata. Taxonomy (NCBI): domain Eukaryota; kingdom Viridiplantae; phylum Streptophyta; class Magnoliopsida; order Poales; family Poaceae; genus Alloteropsis; species Alloteropsis semialata. Next base: position 38,783,251 of record CM014274.1, read on the forward strand.
GGTTCATAGAATGAAACCATCCGTCAACATAATAACCCTCTTGTTCCACTAACCAAAGCATCGGCTATCCTACTACGAAGGGTATTCATGGTATCCTAATTGTTCCCATCCAGAGTGTCATCTCCCTGTGCTGTAGGTGTACTTTGGGCAAAATCTAGGCTGCAAGGAATCCTGTCAGCAAATGGCAAAGGAAGGATGATCAAGGTCGGCGACCCGGTTTATGTTCTGCAGTCATTCTCTTCTCCTGATGAAGCTCCAGCCTGAGTCTATCTACGTAACAATTGCTTCCTGTTTCTTGTCACACTGTGTGTGCAAAGGATCACCAGCTTAGATGAATAATTGTTGCTGGCAACATCTAGTATGTTTATTTCAAACGGAGTTCAGACATTTAGAACTTCTGTGTGGGTTGTCTGTCCAAAGTTCAGACATTCAAAAATTCAGAAAACTGTGTTGTATGCATGCAAGTATGCAACGAACCCAGATCTTGAAACCTTCCATGGCATCCGAAAAGGCACGAATTGCTGGTGATTCAGTTCAGATCAAACATACGAGGATCTTCCTTTTAATAAAATCTTATTGCTAGCGCTTAGAATCTGGCGTCAGTGCCACATGTTGAACCTGAAATTATCAAGCGTGAAAACTGAAAAGAGTGGACAGGGAAGAAAAGGCGCCAAGCGGATGGCCGCTGGCATAGGGGGGGCCGAGGGAGGAGGAACCGACGGGGCATGATGAGGCGGACCGAGGGGGAGACAGGTAAAAGAACGTGAATCGGTACGTTTATAACCGATGACGACGGGTAATTTTAAGAAAACTTACCCCACAGCCAGTGAAAGCAAGGGTTCTAGATGTTGTGAAATTTTAACTAGAGAAAAACTGCTTTTGTGAGAAAAAATAGGCCAACCAAGCTCTTTGGTTGACTTTTGACTTCTGAGAAAGCAAAAACATCTCCAAAAGCCAAACCAAATGGGCCCTGTAGAAACCACCAACTACCTCAATCGGCACCACATTGTGTAGCGTGAAATCTATTGCTTTTACTTGTTTTTTTGTCGTGGCTGCACACACTACAAGAAACATGTTAATCTATGACGTAAAAATTTTGTCATAGATCGCTAAAAAACCGTCATAAAGCAGCGTCTATGACAAATTCGCATAACGTCATGTATTAAGCGTCACAAATTACACCTCGTGACATTTTAGCCGTAAACGTCATAGATCAATACAAACCGTGACGTTTCTTAATTGTCATAAAATAGCCTCAAGCCCGCTTAGCCCAACCCAAGCCCAACTTTTGTGACGAAAATAAACGTCATAGACAGTCGCCACATGTGCTAATATTCGTCATAGATCAAACAAACACGTCAACAACAGGTGATGTGGCTGATGACATGTAGGCTGACGTGGCTGGTTACTTTGCAGCTGATGTGGCTTATGACACATGGTGGATGATGTGACGGCCTACGTGGCTGGTGACCTAGCTGATGACATGGCTTTCAAGGCCCATTTGTTAACAGGCTCATTTTTGTTTTTCAAAGCCAATATATTATTTTCAAGGCCCATTATGGATCAAATTAACGATGGGCCAAGCCCATGTAACTTGTAATATAGCACAGGTTTCATACAATTTTGATATAAATAAATGTATCAGCATACACATCAAATTTACTGCATTACACAAATCTTCTCATGGTACAGCTAAATTCAAAAGTGACATGCATATTGTATCACATGAATTTTATATTCCTTTGACTAATTTACTTTACAGTGACACAGTTTCTTTGCTCCATCCATCCAAGTCTTTAGCCATAATGCTTCAGCAATTAGCAGGATCACACTACAAGAAACAAAAATAAAAAATGATTAGAGCATGAACATAACCATATAAAACTAGCCATAGTCCTATCTTTAACAAGTCATCAAATGCTGTTATTAACCACCAAGAATTAATATGTGAATCAGAAACCAAAACTTTATAGGATAAAGATTTAACATGCCAAGTGCATCATGAAACATAAGCAACTCCAGCACCAGAAAGCAAAACATTGGCTCCTGCGAATAAATGCATTTGCAGCATAAGAACGCGTGTAGTTGTAGCAGCATCAAAACATAGATTCCAGAAAAAGCGAGAAGATAAGCATGTATCTTAACTTGGCTGAACCTTGCGTAACACAAGTTCAAGGTTTACATCCATCTCAGCTTGAATCTTCTTCATCCTCCCTGTCCCTGATCTCTCTTCTTAGTTTCTTACACGTCCTTGACAAATTGTCTAGCTTACACCCTGATGCTTCCTGCACGAGCTGCTGTCATCGTTGGCAAGTTGATAGTGCTACTGCTGCTTCCACTGAACAAGTCGAGCTGCACAGATCTATTCACAAAGAGAAGCAAAGCTTGAGCTACTGCTCTTCCTTGGATATCAGAAAGAACAAAAGTAAAGAAGTGAAACAAAGGTAAAGGGCAAACAGGATTGTTACTATACTAAGCCAATTTATTTACATTTTAGAATGGTTACTATGCTAGTTTTTCTCTATTGTGTCCCACTTGGTCAGTCTAACCATCTCTTAGAATGCATACAGTTATGAATAGCAGGGCTTCCAAAATTAATTAAACAAATAAAAGAGGAGGGAATTCTACGACTACTCTAAAGAGGAAGGAATTTCAATAGCTACTACAACACAATCAATGTACACACAGACAACTCCACTAGCTAGCACTGAGGCAACATTTATCCTATTATTAACTAACTGAAGATGTCAAAGAAAAGTTGCATAGCCATTCAGATGAGACCCAATATAGTACTAACTCTATATCTACCTTGAACAAATAAGGTATCTTCCTACATCCAGTATCTTCCTACAGATGAGACCTAGATTTGCAAATCTGATGGACTCAGGCAACAAATATTTGGCATGCAAATTATTGGAATAACTAGCAAAAAGTGTATGGCACGATCAGAATAACTAGCAAAAAACAGTCTGTGCAGCATAGTTGTCATTAAGAGCCGCAAAAAGAATTTACAAGGTATTCAAAATCAAAACAACAGTATATAGTAGCATCGATGTTACTGAGCCAAGTCATTCAACATAAACACTGAAATAAAAAGGATCATCGAACTCTCAGGCTTGAGTTCCCAACTTAACTTAATCAGGATAATCCCACCAACATTCAATAGAAATGTATGCCTTTAAATCTGCAACTAGTAAAACTAAGAACTAATACTTACTTCTAGTGAACCAATGCCGGTGAATGAGTAAAGCCGCGTTGGCGTGACGGCCATGATATAGTACCTTGTGGAATTCCCAACCACAGCAGCTCGAAGAGTGGTTTCACATACTTCTCCCTCTTGTCGGCCTCATCCACTGCCATCTCGAAGATCTGCCCACTCTCCGTGCCCAGGATCACCTCCTTGGTTGATGCTGCACACCAAAATCAGAAGCTCAACAACAATTAAGGCGCAATAAGTGGCACAAGGCCACCAGGATCAATCCAATCGATGAATCGATCAAGAGGAGGGGACGGGTCACCTTCCGTGATGGATTGGCGGTTCCAGGCGACGGCATTGACGAGGAGGCCGCGGAGGCGGGGCAGCGGCTTGGGCCGCGGCCATCTCGCGTGGTGGTAGTACGTCTCCGCGCCGCCGGGGTGGACCACCGTGGCGACGCAGTGCTTGCCGCCGGGGTCAAGGAACACCCGGTGCACCGAGTGGTCCCCGGAGTGGCCGCTCCCGAGGTCGAGATCTGCCTCCTCCACCGGCCGAGGCCGACGAGTCCATCCTCCCCTCCTTCTCCCCCTGAAACCGCACACATGAAGCAAAAGAGAACCAAAACTCTCATCAGTTTCCAGGAACAGCAAAACAAAATTAAAAAAAAGGAGGAGCCAGGGGTGCCTTAGCCTCGGGCTAGTGGTTGCTGCCGGAGAGCCCGTGTCTCCATGTCGCCGATGACCGTCGAATCCCCACGCCTGGAGACACCGCCGAGCCAACCGCGTTCCGGGGAATCCGGGGATGGGAGCGGCGCGCGTAGGGGAGGTTCGCGGTAGGGGGTGGCGGCGGTGGAGCAGCGCGCGGGGAGAGGGGATGGGAGCGGAGGTGGAGGCGGAGGCGCAGTGAGGAGACTGAGGGGAGGGAGGGCGACGGAGGAGTTAGGGTTCGGGGGTCGTATATTTATTTAATGCACGGATCATCTGAGCCGTCCAAAATTTGATCTAACGGTTAGAAATGGTGTCCTCAGATGGGCCAAATGTTTATTGGGCCGAAATAACCCTGTTGCAGCAGACTTTTTGCTGGTTAAGGTTTTTCTTTTTCTTTTTCTTTTTCAAAGTAACTTTTGAAATAACTTGCAAACAGAAAAATATAAGATACCCTAATACATTTTTTAAATGCAGAGTAATATGTATAAGTTCTAGTGTAGAAGTGTCAAAAAATTTTGAAGACATTTGATACTTTCTATCATTTAAATAATTTTCTACATGTTTATTGAAAGTAATTCCAAGTTGAACTATATGTACTCCTACGAAAATTCAAAAAATTACACAAACTTATTTTTAGGCTTATATGTTCCATACTACTCCATATCTAGGAGATAGATGAAAAATTCAATTGTCTTCTAGGGACAATTCACACTTCTATCTCCAAATTACCACATAATAATTACAATAATATTTTAATTTGGTCAAAAAATTCTACAAATTGGCATAACAGCATGTTTTTGGTCAACAATCTTGCAATAAAAAACTTAAGCAGTTTTAATAACGTGATAACATACATTGCTTACAAATGGATAGTTCTCTCACATTGTTTCATACAACACTAAGTTAAACTTTGAGATTTCAATACCTCATAACATGTTCCAACTCATATGCACCTCAAGTTTGGACACTACCTTATTTCGACTATAACATTGGCAAATATCAAGTTACATTAGCAACTCTTATGCAAAAGTATGTTTTTTCTATTTCGTACTTCGGTTGAAAAAGACAAGGTATATAACAAATTCTATAAAATAGCAGTTTACATGCAAGTAAATGTCATCAAGTGATAGAGCGTGATTTTATAAAAAATAAGAAAAAAAACCACCAAATTTGAAGTTACTATGACTGAGAAATACCAGTTACAAATTTTAATTGTAGATTAAAAAGAAAAAACAATGAGAGCAGCGAGCTGAGCGCGCCACGTGGTCTGTGGTGAAGAACTCCACCATCCCAATGCCGCCACGCGGACGCGAAATTCCATCAATCCCGCTAACTCCATGAAGAGTATAAAGAAAGAGATTGCCGATCTGAGACAGAACACACCGGGCAGCTCAATGGTAAAGCATCCGCATTCCTTTCTTCAGGTCGCGGGTTCGAGTCCCCGTCCGACCCCTTTTTTTTTGCCTTTCATTTTCTAAGAGTAATAATAATTAAATATAACGAAATGGCAAACAATATCACAACCGCACTGGTAGCCTAGTGGTAACTCCCCCGGGTTCCCATCTTTCGGGTCGCGAGTTCAATCCCCTTAGGGGCCCTCTTTTTTTTTGGCGTGTTTCTCTCTATTTTTTTTGGCATTAAATGATTCTGCAATAAAGACATAGCCCCTAGGGGCCCTCTGATTTTTTTTTGGGTTTTCTGCAATAAACGATCCCCTAGGGGCCCTCTGATTTTTTTTGGGTTTTCTGATTTTAACTATTCCACTTTACAAGTACATATAAAATTTAACAATTGGTTTCACCACTGAAGCAGCTATAGTGCAGTGGTTAAGCCTCTAGGGGCCCTCTTTTTTTTGGCGTGTTTCTCTCTATTTTTTTTGGCATTAAATGATTCTGCAATAAAGACATAGCCCCTAGGGGCCCTCTGATTTTTTTTGGGTTTTCTGCAATAAACGATCCCCTAGGGGCCCTCTGATTTTTTTTGGGTTTTCTGATTTTAACTATTCCACTTTACAAGTACATATAAAATTTAACAATTGGTTTCACCACTGAAGCAGCTATAGTGCAGTGGTTAAGCCTCTAAATTTGTTGCGTGTGGGCGTAGGTTCGAATCCACGCAGCCCCAATTTTTATGACATCGCCACTTGTTGTGCAAAAAAGTTATTTTTTCTATTTTTTAAAATAACTAATTAATACATCATTGTGAAGTAACCTACAAAATAATCATCTTATATACCCCAGTATGAACAAATGCGATCAAATGAAATATCTTAACCAGATAAATGTTTTCTCGTTGCTGGTCAACAAAGACGTTGCTACATCTCTGTGGTGCGTGTCAGGCTTCGTTATCCTGTAGACCCGTGTTCGAATCTTGTTTGGAGCAGTTATGCTTCATTTTTTTGGATTAATTATCAAAGTATTTAAAACAAAATTCTACAAATTGACACAAAAGAAGGCATATTGCAGCGGTAAGGCAACCTTTTAGGACCTTAAAGACCTGGGTTCGAACCCACCTAACGACTTTATTTTTTGGTAAAGTTGCGCTTGACGTGGTGGGTTCGACTCCTTTTTTGGGGCTTTTTTTTTGGGATTTTGGGCGCTGTGACGTGGCGGGAGCGGTACAAAGTAATTTGTATAAAAAAATTAAATACTAGCATGAGGAACAAAATAACTTGTAGCTCAATGATAAGTGTGTTGTATGTTGGATGAGAGGTCTTGAGTTCTATTTCTGATCTTTGCACATTTTGATCTTTTTCCATTTTTTTTGCTGATTTTCTTTTTTTCCATATGGAAGGTGATTATTTTTTATTTATTATTTGTGACAACTTACTGAAACGTCATAGTGTTCTGGGCTCAACCGTGACGAATTTGATGAAACGTCATAGTGTTCTGGGCTCAAATATCCAAACTGCGAATTTATGACGAAAACTGACTGATCGTCATAGATAGAGTGTGATCTATGATGTTCTCTGAAAACGTCATGATAAAGCCGTCATAGATCACAAGGTTTCTTGTAGTGACACAACTACTTCCCCCCTCAACATCAGCCAACATGTGCCATACGATGTTGCATTCCTAACATCAGTTGTGACCGATATGCGTGCATTTGGATGTCGATGCTGTACAAATGGAGAAAGGAGAGTTGTTTGAAAATATTTTGTTGGGATCCTAGCTAGGAGCATCTCCTCTCTTAAGGCACCTCCATACTATACATCCATTCTACACGCGTATGTAGCTACTTTCACGTCGAACAAGTCTACCCACGTGCGGTATAGTGTTTAGCGCTAACGGGTCTAATAACTCACCGAAACCTACTCCGATTAATATATAGGACGAGTTTTATCTACATGCACATGTAGCTACTTCCATAACTAGAAAACAACTATATGAATGTCCACATACTCATTTAGCACTTTGAGTATTTTCATATACTAATTCTAAGATAGTCCGAAGCGAACCATGAAAAAAATTCATAAGCACCTATATTTTTTAAATATATTATGGTTATATGCTGATATTAGTATATAAAAAATGTGTATGTCCACATACTCTATGTATGGCCGCATACCCAATATATATACATCCTAGATGGTTTAGTATCATCATCTCCTACAAGTACATAATTTTGGTTGGGTCAGATATACCCTATATCATGAGATACACATGTGAGAGTAACTACACGTGCGTGTAGAATGGATTTATATATACAGCGCATGTAGCTACTCTCATGTCGAACAAGTCTACCCACGGTACGATGTTTAGCGCTAACCACTACCGGAATCTGGTAGTTTGCCGTGTGCCCGAGATACAAAGGCTTTGCCCGCAAAGCCCGCACAACAGCCAGGCTGATGGCAAAGAGGACTTTGCCGTGTGCCTTCTATCGGGCACACGGCAAACCTCTTTGCCGTGTGTTTTGTGCGCCACCCGGCAAAAAAAAGCAACGGACGGCGCGGGCGGGGACGGTGACGGCACGGGCAGACGGCGCGGGGGGCAGGTTTGCCGTGTGCTAGTCGGTCTGGCACACAGCAAAAAGTGGTCACTTTGCCGTGTGCGGACCCTTAGCACACGGCAAAGTACTGTCCAGAATGGACAGAAATGGTCACTTTGCCGTGTATCGCGGTCATAGGACACGACAAAGGGACCAAACAATTACTGTTTTTATTGTTTTTTCATGTATAAAGATCCCCACTCAAACAAACATCACAAGCATCATACATATATCAGAACAAGCATCACAGGCACTTGATATATCACAACAAGCATCACAAGTGCATAAATTCACAGGTACGTTCACACACTTAAAGATTAACAAGTACCACAAGTTCACAAATAAGTTCACAAATGCAAAGTAAGTAAAGTTTATCACTGACGTGGGTCGAACGGTGGAGGTGGGAACAACTGTTGTGGGGGAACGTCGGTGAGATGCCCGGCGACAAGTTCGCCGTATTCAATGTCGCCGATTGATTCTGCAGAAAGGAGAATAGATTGCATATGAGACAAGAATCAAGTTCTCTAAGTTATAATCAAACATTCAAAATTTCATCGAAGTCTCTAAGTGACTCTAAGTCCTTACATTCTCTAAGTCTCTAATACTTGAAATGAATCTACAAGGTTGTCAAGTGGCTCACAGGAGGAGTTGCAGGAGCCGGAGCCAGAGTGAACATCATTGGTGTTAGAGGTTGACCCATCTGAACAGAAAGACCTTGAATGTAATTGTACATCTGGACCATCTCCTACTGAACCTCGGCCTGCTGCCTCGCCGTCTCCTGCTGTCGTATCCTCCTCTTTTCGGCTATCGCCGCCTCGTGTGCCTCCGCTTGCGCTGCCAGCTGGGCCTACAATTTTTCATCCCAATATTACAATGCGAAGCAAACATATGTAGAAATTGAATGAATGATGAATAAATTAGAAATATATCCCGAAGTTCCTCCACTTGGAGCTGTGCCAGGGATAGCCGTGGGCGTATGGCTGGGCTACTGCTCGTGCTCCTTGCTTGAACCTAGGCGAGAGTGGGAGTACTGGCCGTGTCTAGAGTGTCGTCGCCTATATAGTACCGGCCATTCTTCTTTCCTCCTCCCACCCTCATGATGATCTCTCCATCAAGATCATGGGCTCGGATCCCACTTTGGTCCATGGACCTGCCTTCCTGCCTCTGTGTACACATTGATGCGGGTGTGGATGGAGGGATTGGTGTATGCCGAGGGTGGGTCATTCGGGTTGTAGGTGACCTCAGACGCCTTGCTCTTGTGGGCCAAAGCCCATCCCATGAATTGGGAGCACTCAGTGCCTTCATGTGCCGCGGACTGTGAAAAAACAACAAGTTGATTACAAATTATGCAGAATTGAATGTTAGAATAAAGAAATGAATCCACATACCCATCTAGCCCTGTATTCGTCGTTGCTAAGGCTGTCTTGATGGTTTGCTGGACTTGGCATCAGCAAATGCGGCTCTCGGCCAGTGTTGTGCTTGTCCTCCTACTCGGGTGTGAACCACTTGTCCAATATGCGTTCCCAGCACGTGGAACCATTACAGCACCACCACATAGGCACCTACACCTAATCAAGGAATGACAAATCAAATTAGGTGATGTACTTAATCTGAGAATAAATCTAAATTTACCTCCAAGTATTGCTCCCGGGTCAGCTTCAAATTTCTCGCAGCTTCTTTTTTGTCTTCTGGTCAAGGAACAGAGCGTTGTAGTTTACGACACATTGGATTTGCGCCTCATAATGCATGTCCTTTCACCAGCTTAACGCATCGATTGTGAGCCACAACCGCCGCCCGTTCCTCATATCTATCTACACACATGTAGAAATCCTGCATATAAACACGATGTATCCAGTCATCATTACAAAAATGTCCAATGAATGCGGTGTATTGAGCAGTGTAGTACGAAGAAGACTTACCCACAGTTCGGCCTTCACCCGCTTCGCCTTGTTGTCGAAGCACCAGTTTTCCCGATCGACATGATCGTGGGCGACAACGTAGTGGTCCCATGTCCAGGCCAGCTCGTGCCTTCCACCAATGTGGACCAGGCTTGGGATGTGCTCCCTGCACAAAAGACCCAGGATGCCATTGACCTTGCGTTTGTGAGCACCTCCAACGAGTACTTTCCAACTCCTGCCAAAAGTGATTAAGATAAAATATTAGTTTCTATTGTGATTTTCAAGTTATGAAATGAAAAAGTATTAATAACATCTAAAGTTACTTACGCTGGCCCAGAGGGTTCAATCACTGGGTGTTTGGCAAGAGGTATCGGCCTGTCCGAGAGTCTCGAGGGACCTCGCAACCAGACAACCGGCGTACCCCCTGTTGTGTCCTCCTCCTCCTCCTCCTCAACACCCGACGACTCCGCGGAAGGTACGCTGTCATCCTCCTGTGGCTCCTCCTCCTCCTGCGGCTGCTCAGGCGAAGACGGCAAGCCGCTCAACTCCTCCGTCGACCCTTGGGGCCAACCTTCCCTCAACCCTTGCCTCGAAAACCCCTAGCGATGGACCCCTCAGCTTCATTGGAACATGTCATCATTCTTCTGAAAACAGACGCGCAACTTCGTTGAATTCCGCCGCTCGCCATCTTTGTTCAATCACCTGCAGTTAAAAATAGTAAACCAATCAGCACGTATAAACAAAACGTAATTAGAAAGAGATGCAAAATAAACAAGACATAATTAGAAACTAACATGATATTACAAATAATAATTCAATCAGTACGGATCATACATGTATTAGAAATAATCATCTTGATCAGGATTAGCTGAATCATAAGTCTCATCATCACTATCATGCATGTCGAGATCAAAATCAGGCCCGTGCTCCAAAGGAGGAATGTCGTCGTCATCAAACCCTAATTGTAATCGCTCAAGTAATTCTAAGTCCTTCGCATTATGAACCTCATCTCCAGCATCCTCATCATCAACCGTTTCATCATCGTCTACTTCCATTCTGATCGCTCCGGTTAGGTCTATCTCAAAACGCCCTTGTAGCCCATCTTCTTGAAAGAACTCTCCGTCATATGTGTTTGGGTCTATGTTGTAATCTTCACTGTTTGGGATAGGCAATTTACCGTATGGTGATACCTTGTACACAACGTCCCGACCCTTAAGACGTTCATCGGTTTTGCACGGGTATGAGGGATAATAAACTTGTGTAGCTTGTTGAGCCACAATATAGACATCGTCTCCTGGATAGATGGATGACTGTTGAATTTTGACTAGTCCAAGATTAGGGGTCCGTCGCACTTTGTTAGGATCAAACCAATGCCAATTGAATATGACAGGCTTAAGAGGTTTGCAACCTTGAAACGTTAGTTCATATGTTTCTTCAATTATTCCATAATACTCGACTGGGCTGTCGTACAAACTTTGGTATTTGTGGTTCTTCGATTGGGCCGGCTTTGCTCGTGGCTTTTTTTTGTGAAAACGATATCCTTTCACGTCATAGCCGGAGTATGACATGACCCTATAGGCACAACCATTGGCAACTTGTCTCAACTCAGGACTCATAGACACATCGTTTTGGCCCTGCAAGTAGAAGCATGATAGTTCGTTATATTATTTGCACGTACAAGGAACTTGTAATGTCACAAAAAGTACGAGCTCCAGAATGACCGTACCTTTTGTTTGAACCAAGGAATGAAATCGGACGACCCAGGTCCCGCACCCTTTTTAAGAAGGGTATCAACTTGCTGCGGGGTTGCTACCCTATTTCCCCGCCAGAATTGATGAGTAAATTCTTTGTACGAATGAGAAGAAGATTGAGGGGGGTTGGATGCGATATAGTGACCATACGCTAGCAATAATCGAGAACTAGTTTGTTGAGAACTTACTGAATGTAAATTTCCATTTCGGAAAGGTTGGTCAAAACATACTTCATGATAGTGCACAACTCTTCATGTTGCAAGGTCTTAGGAGTCGCAACACTTGCACTTCCAAGTTGCCCTCTGAAGAGGCTGAGGTTTGATTCATTTTTGTTGGCATTGTAATGAGGGGGTGGATTATGCACGTTAGGAAGGGTGTCAGCATAGTATTTTGTTGTGAAGTTTGACACCTCCTCAGTACAGTATGTCTCTACAATGGAAGCTTCAATTTTGCATTTGTTTTTACATTTGGTTTGAAGAACATTTTGTTGTCTCTCAATTGAATAACACCAACGGCCCTGCATAGGCCCCTCCATTCGCGCCTCATACAGGAGCTACAAAATCATATGCTGCATTGGATTGAAAAAGGCAGGTGGAAACATCTTTTCCAACTCACAAAACAACACAGGAGCCAATTTTTCCATTTCTGCAACCACAGTCCGAGATAACTCCTTAGCACAAAGGATGCGGAAGAAATTGCTTAACTCTGCCAGCACTAGCCACACATGGTCAGGGAGATAGCCTCGAACCATCACCGGAAGAAGCTGCTCAATCCATATGTTGTAGTCATGACTCTTGAGCCCATTCATTCACATAGTAGCTAAGTTCACCCCCTCCTCAGATTCGCTGCATACCTATCGGGGAACATTAAAGTTTAGAACCATTCTAGTACTTACCTCCTTTCGTGCTTCTTCAGGACGAATTCAGCTGGAGGCTTTTTCCATTTCTTGCCGTCTTTGGGAGGCAGAATGTTGAGCTTTGGTCTATTGCATAACCTAGCTTGATCCACTCTAGCCTTAAAGTTGTCCTTTATCTTATCAGAAATGTCCATGATTGTACCCCAGAGTCCCTCGGCGACATTCTTTTCAGTGTGCATCATATCAATGTTATGTGGAAGAAGAATGTCATCCATGTAGGGGAGCCTCCATAAGCCTGACTTCTGAGTCCAGGCATGTTCCTCACCATATCCCACAAAACCACCACCTTCTTTGTTGACCTTGAGTGCGTCTAACTACGCACAAACCGCGACACCTGTCAACATCTGCGGTGGGGGTCTTCAACCACGACACCTTTTGTAAAGTTCTTGATGTCTCGTCTTAATGGATGGTCAATAGGGATGAATTGTCGGTGTTTGTCGAATGAAGAATACTTGCCAAAGAAGAGCATCCTACTGCATGCAAGGCCTGAAGTATTTGTCTTGATTCTTGAAAGGTTGCCTAGCTTCATGTACACACTCATATTATCCCCCGGGTATCTAGGAATTATCAGCGACAAGAATATTTTTTGTCATTGAAAGATGACGCCAGGGGGAGATTGAGGGGGATAACGAACACGGGCCAACAAGTGTATGGGGCAGTCGTCATGCCATAAGGATTGAACCCATTTGTTGCCAGCGCAACACGTACATTATGAGCTTCCCCAGCTTTCTCATGATGACACCCGTCAAAATGTCTCCATGCTTCAGCATCGGCTGGATGTACCATATTCTCAGGATGATCATCTGTTTCACAGATTCCTCGGTCATGTAAAGACGTTGGATCCTCGGTATGAACGGAAGGTACCGTAGGACTTTCACGGGGATTTCGAGCAGCCTCATGTGACCATACCAGAGTCTACCTCCAGGTACCTAAAGGATTTACATTTAGGACAGTACTTTGCATCCACATGGTCTTTCCTAAACAAGATGCATTCCTTCGTACAAGCATGTATTTGCTCGTATGGCATCTTAACTGCACGAAGGAGTTCCTATGCCTCATACAAGTTGCTTGTGTGGCAGATTGTGACCCTCCGGAAGAAGGCTACCAAAAACTGTCAATATATTATCAAAGCCATCTCGACTGATGCCAAGCTGAGACTTTAGGGCCATTATGCGTCCAATGGCATCCATTTGAGACACATTAGTATGCATGTGAAATGGTTTCTGTGCCAAAGACAACATGTCATAATAGGCCTTTGCGGTTACCTCTGGCGGATCCTCCCTAACATGATTGGGTCCTTCATCGAAGTGTGCTTGATGAAAGTCATCTAACATGTCTCCGCACCCAGCATCAGCATCATAATCCTCGATGCATTGTCTCACAACCTCGTCTCTCATACGATGGGCTTCACCACGGCAGATCCACCGGGTATAGTTTGCCATAAAACCATTGGTGCAAATGTCTTTACCCATCTGGAATTGTGATTGAAGTATCTTGTTTGCACACTGTTGACGGTCCTTAAATGCCAATTTTGACCGTCAACTCCTGCAGAGAATATGTCAAATATAATCACCAAGCATAGTGATAGGGTTTATATCTAATCAATTCCATAAGTTTTGCTGAATATGTGAATGCAGGGACTAATTGGCAAAAGAAGAGGAGATTTGGGCTCACGGCCAGGTCGCCTGACCCCCCTAGGTCGGCTAGCCTGGACCCAAGCCCAATGGAGCCCATATTTGGCCGCAGCAAAGAAGCACACTCCAGGACCATCATAGCCGTTGATTCCATGGCGGTTGGATCCAAGAGATGGGAATGGTTCAAGGGGAGGTCACATGGATTGAGGGGCCTACCAACATATCTAAACGTACTTAAATTGAGCCACCCACCTGGAACCGTCATTAGGACCCACTCCACTGTCACCCAGGCGAAGATGGGCCCGAGAAGAGCCGGTGGGCCATCGCCCGACCTAGCCGCGTCACCCGACCTGGTATTCGCGCCAAACTCGCTCAACTTTGATGAGGTGCTTCCCACCGCCTCCAGGAGTCCATCCCGGCCGTGCATCACTCAAATCGGTGCATCCTAGGGTCGGTCGACCTAGGGGGATCGGCCGACCTGGTCCTGGGGCCAAACGGCCTCAACCGCCTCGAGGTGCCCCTCCACCGTCCTACCAAGCTATAAATAGATGGCCTCGGCTCCAGTTCAACACACACCAGAAGAGAGAGCTCCCATTGTATAAGAGTTAGGCTTAGTCTAGTAGTGGAGTAGTCCTAGTAGTAGAGCTTCAGAAGGGTCTCCGGTGAAGTCTCGGTAAGCTTAAGTCCTAGTCTTGTACTACTTATCTTATCTTATTTGTAAGACTTTGAGCTTTAATGGTATTACTATCTTGCTTATGTTATTTGGCTTATTGTCTTATTTGTTCATCATATAAGTTGTATGTCTTGCACCTTAGTATAGCTAACGCATGTTATGGCAATGGCCCAATGTGCCGCAAGGTTGCTCTGTTTATCTGGACAATAAATAGAGTTGTATTTCGTATTGCAAATATGGTGTTTGGAATATGGAATATCATTTGGGATACCCTTACCCCCACGTATTCAGAGATAGCCCTCGGGTGGCGACAGCCCCGGTTGGCCCTTGTAATCCTCGCCGTCCGGGTTTGGGCGTTTGCAGGCCTTTGTGATAAACATCGTGACAGTACCCTTGATGAGGGGAACATCACGACTCCTCGATTTGCCCTCTATCATATGTCCCTTGCTAAGCTTGTATAGTGTACGCTTGTAATGTATGTGACTCATTAGTGAGAAGTATATAGATTCCCTTGTTCTCTTCTAGGATCTTCATGCTAGCTAAGTCTTATTTATTCTGTGCAATGAATCTTCTGTGTGTCACACTACCCCTCTATCAATGTTTACCCCTTGTCGGATTTATGAGCCCGGCAGTCCACACAGGGTAGCCTATGTGGTTGATTTGTTGAGGGACAGATCGAGGATCACATGACGATGGTAACACAAGATGCAAGGATTGAACAGGTTCAGGCCGTCAAGATGACGTAATACCCTACGTCCTGTGTTGGATGTATGTATTGCTGTGTATGAAGTTCCTGAAGGATATCCGTAGTTGGGTTCTGTCCTAAGTTGAATGATCGGATGTTGTCGTTGTCCCCCTTTGGAGGGGGGGTCTCAAGGCACCTTATATAGTCTGGTTGCCTTGAGTTACAAGTCGGCTAGAGATCATAACCTACCCGAAATACAAGGATTCGATCCTATAACGATTACAGATATCTTTCCCTAGAATTCCGGCTAGCTTATCTTGATCTCCGATCTTCTTGCGAGATACGCCGTCTGCTTCCTTGTCCCGCGCGCCGTCGTACCCGTCCCGGCTTGTCCGACTGGTGGGCCTCCCGAGTGGTGGGCCATCCAGTCTGACAACCCGGCCCGATAGTACTCGGATTGGGCCGCCCCTGCTGGTTGGGCCAATCCGCCTTCTGGGTACCCCCGGGGTCTATCCCCGACAAGCCCCCGAGTAGTACGTGGTTGAGCGACAACCCGGCGAGGTCGTGCTATCTGCTGAGCTTCGAGCTTGCTGCGGTTGGAAGCAAAACCGCGTGATACTGGAGAGAAAAGAGAGCCGTCTGCAACGGATGCGCCGCGAGGTGCGTCCGTTGGCCGTAGCCCCCGAGCCTTGAAGCGATTCCGGAGGAATCGGTCCAAGGGTTTGTAGCCTTGTTCTGATCATCTTCGTCGTGGTCGCCAGACAATCAACGGATGCGCCGCGAGGTGCGTTCGTTGGCCGTAGCCCCCGAGCCTTAAGGCGATTCCGTAGGAATCGGCTCAAGGCTTAACCAAGAAGCATCTGACTAAATCATCCGGCGTTAATTTCGGCGGCCAGCCCCCGAGCGTGAAGGCTGAGGCGCACCGAGTAGTCGTCCCGACACCAGCCCCGAGCGTGAGGGCCGGAGCACGCCGAGTAGTCGTCCCGGCGCCAGCCCCCGAGCGTGAGGACTCGGCGGGCAAGCGCGGCGAGCAGTCGTCCCGGCGCCAGCCCCCGAGCGTGAGGACTCGGCGGGCAAGCGCGGCGAGCAGTCGTCCCGGCGCCAGCCCCCGAGCGTGAGGACTCGGCGGGCAAGCGCGGCGAGTAGTCGTCCCGGCGCCAGCCCCCGAGCGTGAGGGCCGAGGCGCGCCGAGTAGTCGTCCCGGCGCCAGCCCTCGAGCGTGAGGGCCGAGGCGCGCCGAGTAGTCGTCCCGGCGCCAGCCCCCGAGCGTGAGGGCTGAGGCACGCCGAGTAGTCGTCCCGGCGCCAGCCCCCGAGCGTGAGGGCCGAGGCGCGCCGAGTGGTCGTCCCGGCGCCAGCCCCCGAGCGTGAGGGCCGAAGCACGCCGAGTAGTCGTCCCGGCGCCAGCCCCCGAGCGTGAGGGCTGGGCACGCCGAGTAGTCGTCCCGGCGCCAGCCCCCGAGCGTGAGGGCCGATGCACGCCGAGTAGTCGTCCCGGCGCCAGCCCCCGAGCGTGAGGGCCGAGCACGCCGAGTAGTCGTCCCGGCGCCAGCCCCCGAGCGTCGAGGGCCGAGCACGCCGAGTAGTCGTCCCGGCGCCAGCCCCCGAGCGTGAGGGCCGAGCACGCCGAGTAGTCGTCCCGGCGCCAGCCCCCGAGCGTGAGGGCCGAGCACGCCGAGTAGTCGTCCCGGCGCCAGCCCCCGAGCGTGAGGGCTGACACGCCGAGTAGTCGTCCCGGCGCTAGCCCCCGAGCGTGAAGGCCGAGGCGCGCCGAGTAGTCCCCCCGGCGCCCAGCCCCCGAGCGCGAGGGCCGAGTCGAGGGTCCGTCAAGTCTTCGTCTTCCTCGTCATGCGGTAGCGCCAGCCCAGTACTCAAAAGCACTCAGCTAGCGATCCTTGTGGAGTGTAGCGCCAGCCCGAGTGCTGCAAAGCACTCGGCTAGCGACCGTCGTGGAGTGTAGTACTAGCCCGAGTTCTGACTGACTCGAGTACTCAGCTGGTGACGATGCCGGAGTGGTCCAGCCCCCGAGCGTAACAAGCAGGCTCGGGATCCAAACCTGTGCCCTGCAATGAAGATATGAAGGATAGGTAGTATATGGTGTAGCAAATACTAATTCTGGAGAAAAACATTCGGTGTTGTATGTAATAGAATTTCTACTTCCAACTCTTTAAGTCTATTAATTTCCTCCGGTAGTTATCCTGTTACCTTTATGCACCTGATCCCCGATAGCCATAGTCCGTAGCACAGGGAGCTGGGCCGCATGCACGCATAGTAACGTAGGCGTACGGAAGAGTCGAGGCTTCACGGATTAAGGCGTGTGCTTTCCTAGTACTTTAGCGACTTCTATAAGAGTGGAAAAAGAAATGAACGATGGAGAAAAATGCAATATGCGTCCGTTGGCCGTCCCGACTGTGTAGCGCTCGGGCTGTATAAGCAGTCAGGAACAGACCAAAGGTAGTCGGCGATGATTATGGTGAAATATGGTGAAATGCGGTGACCGAGAAATATTGTAAAAAGCATTTAAATATGACTTAGCTTGATTTGTGTCAGAGTTGGAGAATTGGCATGTCATCTTCGCTTGTGGGCTGCGAAGCCCCCGTGCGTCATTCGTCATGGCCGAGTAGATAGTTATCGATGAAGGCAGCCAGTCGAGATTTGTCCCCAACTAGAGCTGGCTTTTGAGTTGTCGCAGCTGTCATTGGCAAGCGGTGTGGCGGAGTTCAGTGTAGCAGCGTCTGCTAAGGTACTCGGCTTGTCAGCGATCGTCCTAGAGTTGGATTTGGAGTAGAGCACCGTGGAGTCGGCGTTTTCAGAGTATCAATGCTGGCGGAGTCGGTCATGATGGTGTTGAAGTCGTTCCGCTGCTGTCGGCGATGCAATCAAAAGGCATGTCCTGCGGCACGGCACCGATCCATAGCGGCGGACAAGGTCTGCGAAGTTGGACCTTCATGCTATCAGCAGCTTGCAGCAAAGCCGGGCCTCTCGAGGACTCGAGGTTGTTTGCATCGGCCAACGAGGTGGCAGGCTCGTCGTGGAGTACTCGGCCATCCATACTTGCACATAAACATGAGCAAGAGAAAAGGAGATTAGAAAAAGTTAGATGCTCCATGCATGCATACACGTAGATGAGAGAGATAGATTAGAAAATAATTAAAGTGTTCATGCATGTGTATTCAGGAAACGAGAGAGAAAGAATATTAGAAAATCAAGAATATGCTGATCCCTTTAGGCGTTCTGTGATCGGCGAATCTGCAGATGGATTGAGCGGAAGTAGTCGGCGCCTTAGTGGTCTCGTTCTCCGCATCGAAGAAGGACGCGGCGATTTGCAGAATCATCGTCGGAGACTCAGAGATGACCTGTGTCGCCGCCAGGGTCTCCGGCACCGATGACGCGTGTGCAGCAGCGTGCCTTTGGTGTCGTCGTCATGTCGGCGAAGTTGGAGTTCTTCGTGCCCTACTGCGGCGCGCGCTCTGCCTCCATCCCTGCGCATGGTTGGCAGCGTGAGTGGCTCGTAGTCGAGGACTCGGTCGTGCAAGCGCGCACACACATAAACAAGAGATAGATTGATTAGAAAAAATAATTAGGGATCTGTGCATGCACGTACAAAAAACAAGAACACGGAGATTAGAAAATGCTTTAGGAGTATCGGTCATCCTGCCTGGATAGGCAGCGCGATTATTTTCTCCAGGTCAATCCGTGGGTGCAGGGTGATCTCCGGCGTGGTTCATTTTTGCATCGATTCATGTGGTGCACGGTGCCATCGCGACGTTGATTCATGATCATGTGTGCACCACATAAGAGGAAAGAATTAATAGATTTAATAATCTTTGTTAAGGATAAAAACAATGCAGAGTTTGGATCGGACTTGGAGCAAAAATAAGAGAGAATCTTCCCTGTACGGCATGTCGGGCAAGACAGCTTTTTGGCTCCCGCACCCGAACGTAGCGAAGACCGACGGCGACGTGCCTGGACGCAAGCCGCGCTCGCAGGACGAGACAGGGGAGGTCGTGCGACTTGCTTCGGCTCCAGGCAACGCGCTCGGAGTGCTCGATCCCGCCGACGCCTTGTTTCCTCGGAGTTTGCGCCACCGCCGTAGATAGGATTGGAGATAGGTTTTGGAATTCTGCCATCGAGCTTGTAGATTGATCTCGTCGATCAACCCCTACCTGCCGCGCCAACTGTCGGATTTATGAGCCCGGCAGTCCACACAGGGTAGCCTACGTGGTTGATTTGTTGAGGGACAGATCGAGGATCACAAGACGATGGTAACACAAGACGCAAGGATTGAACAGGTTCGGGCCGTCAAGATGACATAATACCCTACGTCCTGTGTTGGGTGTATGTTGCTGTGTATAAAGTTCCTGAAGGATCTCCGTAGTTGGGTTCTGTCCTAAGTTGAATGATCGGATGTTGTCGTTGTTCCCCTTTTGGAGGGGGGGTCTCAAGGCACCTTATATAGTCCGATTGTCTTGAGTTACAAGTCGGCTAGAGATCATAACCTACCCGAAATACAAGGATTCGATCCTATAACGATTACAGATATCTTTCCCTAGAATTCCGGCTAGCTTATCTTGATCTCTCGTACCCATCCCGGATTGTCCGACTGGTGGGCCTCCCGAGTGGTGGGCCATCCAGTCTAACAACCCAGCCCGATAGTACTCGGATTGGGCCGCCCCTTGCTGGTTGGGCCAATCCGCCTTCTGGGTACCCCCGGGGGTCTATCCCCGACACCCCTTGCTAGACTTTGGTATGTTAATAGTGTTGTGATTGAGTACAATGGATAACTACTCTATTCAACCACCGCCTTCCCTGTGGATTCGTTACCCTGAATACTTCCGGGTGAAAGCTACAATGGTATCCGTGCGCTTGCGGATTTATCTGCGACCGTAAGAATCACCAACAAGCTTTCTGGTGCTGTTGCTGGGGAAGGCAATGGTTGAAGAGTGTTATACCTTTGCTCTGGCAGGGTTACCTTTGCTATGTTTCTCTTTGATGTGGAACAGGGTAGTGTATGACTGGTCTTGAAATGCCAATGAACTTCATCGACAATCCAAGATGATCGGAAAATACGATCTTGCATCGTATCTTCCTAGATAATCTTATCAGCAGCAACTCCAACCACTCCCGCACCAATATTGACGAGTGCTACTACCAAAAGAATGATTCACGAGTTCTCGATTCCCTCTGGTTCGCACACCGGCCCAGAGCTGAACATGAGAGACAACGCATTCGATCTTAGGCTAGCATCTGTCAAATTGGTGCACACTAACCCATTACATGGGAAGACCAACGCGAACGGACCCAAGGCCAAGGCTCAACACCAAGGCCTATATAATCCCGTTCGAAGAAGACAAACAGGTATGGCAATACAAACCATCTCCAAATGTTACATAAATTTGAAATTCATGATGGAGACGTCCCCACTCGACGGACGCAAAACTGATGAGTCCTCACCGACAGGTAAATCAGTATGTATCTCATATTTATTTCACATTGCATTTTTTTGAATTTCAATCTTTGCATGTTTAAATTCCAAATCAATTTTGTGCATTAAAAGTTAAACTTGGAGCTTTTCTCTTGAAATCCCTTTGGATCCCCCGCTTAATTCCTGCGTGCGCATGCATAATCTTAATGGGTCGGGACCAAATAGGACAGCCGAGCCAGCTAGGCCTGAGAGATGCCGCAGGCCGTCGGCCAACCCGAAGGGTCGCCCGACCTGTGGCTGCCTTTTCTGCAATGCATTCACTCATATTCAAAATAGCCTTTGCATCTGGTATGTCGCTGTGAAGGCTCAGCAGAATGGGCCCTGCGCCAGAGTTGCCCGACCCCATGGGGGTACAATGCTTAAGAACATGATAGCTAGATCAGCTGCAACACCATGGTAAGTTTTGATGATGAACAAAATTTGAAGGAGACCAACACACACTTGATTTTGTTGTCGAGCGACATAAAAATCCAAGTGTGGGGGAGCTCTACAAGTATTTGGTAACAAATTTCATCCATGCCAAATTCTTATCTTTGGTTTATAGATGATGCTAGTTCATGTATCCTTTCTTGCTATATAAAAACAATATAGCCAGCAAGGCACAGTGGGATTAAGACAACTGGGTGTATATGACATTGTGGCATTGCACCTCGGTAGTCCCCATATGGCTCCTGGCTTCGCCTTGCCTTTCATCCTCAGTTCTTGTGCTTGCTTTCAGGAGAAAAGACGTCTGCTCGTGTTTTGCCGCTTTGCCAACTACTTGTTGGGGGAATCCCAACATTAAGTGAGCACAAGCTATCCACGTGCGACCACGTCACCGTTAATGATATCAACAGGAGCCAAGGAACAACCGTGACGACAACGCCAACGGTAAGTACGCTAAGGTAAGTATCATGTCTTGTTTTTGACTTTAAATAAAGCCCTTCCTGGAGGTAACCCGAAGTTCACTATTTCTATACTCATGTTCATCTCCATTTGAGAATAGCTTGATCATGTTCTCATGCCTCTTTTATCTATGCTCGTATGCTATGGTTTGAATGTATTCTGCAGAGTGCATTCATAGGCTTTTTAAATTAAGTGTGGTGCTAAGGTTAAATAGTCTTCTTTAATCAAATTAGACATAGTGTCAAGTTTGATTAATGAACCTTGGAGTAATGCCTTTATAGATATTGGATGCATATATGGACTAACCCCTGCAGGAAAATTATCAAATTTGAGTGGGTAAGTCATCAAGCTTGATTCAAATTGGAGACAAACCAAGGAATTGGATATGCTGCAACACATTTTGCACAACGTACAAGGAGGTACATCACCTTTCAAAGGTTCACTGTGAGTATATTTCAAAAACCCTTATGATCATGTTGATGCATTTTAAATTCAACCTTGTTTGAGTTAAGTGGTGAAAAGAAAAAAATTTGAAAAAAAAGAGAAAGGCAAGCAGGATCCACGCTTAGTATGTTAAAGACCAATCTGTTTTTAAGCGTAGATGTGAACAACTAACCCGATGGCAATAATGATTTATTCTTTATAGTCCTTCGGGTATTTGTTGCCCACTAACTTTTTGCAGGGATGAAGTAGTGACTAAAGGATGGCGAGCATAACTTCAACATTCAACATCTTTAGTCACATGGAAGGAATTTGCACGATGAAGCAAGATGAACAGTGGCCAAATCTTTTGGCACTCTTAAGCTCAAATCTTGCATTCGCTTGCAAGATCAGAGTTTGGAGGAATTCGCCAGGAAAGTATCCAAAATGCTCTATGCATTTATTCTCCTTTGATCCCCTGCTAAGTTACATTGCAAGATTTGTTTGCCATAAACAAATAAAAAATCCATAAGAATTTGCATAACTTAAAAATAGCAAAATTTTTGAATTCCAATAAAGATCAGGCTCCCTGGTTTGTAAGGCTAGTAGAGCCGTTGTTTTGTTTCCATCTTGTTCTGAATAAATGCAGGTACAAGATCAAGTGCGTGGGTCTCTCAAGCTTCTTCACATTCACACATTCAAGACCACCCACAACTACGCCACACAACATCGCATGGACCGACATGAAAAAGATCACGACGGTCGGCCACCAGAGGGGTTCAAACGAATTCTTCGTCAACTAAAGGTCCTCTGGCACACCACATCCAATGCGATGGTTTGCATGCCAATCCCTCACTCTCTCTCATTCATGAGTTTAAAATAATCTTGAGATGATCACTAAAATTAAACTCAATGAATCCTGGTGCTCCTTTGATATACATGATTTTCCTTGATTGGCTTGCATATTGTTTATTCCTTGCACATACACCTGCTGCTTGTGAACATATATCATTAGGGAAGCATACTATCTAAATGGTTGACGAATGAGACATGGTATGATAAGAGGAATCTTTCTCTTTCTGTATAAAGTACTTGGGATGTTTTAATTGCAAAAGTTTAAAATCAATAGCCTTGCAAAGCTCCTCAATGATATTCCATTCCTACCAAAGCCATATGTTGCTCAAGTTGAAAACCTTATACATGTGCTGCTTGTTATTGCATTGAGCTTTGTCAAATTGTTGTGACCCTTGTAAGATGTTCTTCATGCTTTCTTGATCAAGATCACGTACACTCCACATACACATGCTAAACTTCTACACTGGAATTTAGCAATATCCATTCATCCACCAAATAAATGCTCCATATGTTTTATGAATCTCTCTCCAAATATCCTTTGCAAAAGAGACATGGGCTATAGAAAATATTTTGGACACATGAAGGTCTAATAAAAAAAGAGGAAAGAAAAAATACATGCTCATAAAACCATTGAGCATAAAAAAAGAGAGAGAAAAAGAAAAGGAAAAAAATGAGATAGCCATGTTTTCAAAATAAAGAGGAGAGAGATCATACAAAAAGGAGCTATCATAATACATTTTCCATTGTTTCACACACATGCACATCTTGATCAGATTGTATGAATAGTTTTCTTCTTGGATCCGCTTTTTGACTTTGCAATATATGTGATGCAAGTATGCCTTATCTTTACTCCTACCTTGAGATCCACATAAGCCTTTTAGAAGTAGGGTGAAAGAAGGCAAAGAAATGCCTTAGTGAGGAATCATACACGATGAGCGATCTGAGAGAATCATTTGAGGAGCTAGGTAAAGTTATTTTTTTTGAAAATTTATTGAAAACCCAAGTTACTTAACAGAAGAGTTGAGATGACTTGAATCAAGGCCGTTCCGTTCCTCAACCACCCAAGATTACATGATAGACACTTCAAAATTCACAAGTACAGGTATGTTTTGGAATAACTTATATGCCTGCATCATATTAGTTGGATTCATGTTTTCCACCTTAGTCTTAAGCTTTACTCGAGGATGAGTAAAGGCTAAGTGTGGGGGAGCTAGTTGACAGTCCTTAAATGCCAATTTTGACCGTCAACTCCTGCAGAGAATATGTCAAATATAATCACCAAACATAGTGATAGGGTTTATATCTAATCAATTCCACACGTTTTGGTGAATATGTGAATGCAGGGACTAATTGGCAAAAGAAGAGGAGATTTGGGCTCAGGGCCAGGTCGCCCGACCCCCCTAGGTCGGCTGACTTGGACCCAAGCCCAATGGAGCACATATTTGGCCGCAGCAAAGAAGAACACTCCAGGACCACCATAGCCGTTGATTCCATGACGGTGGGATCCAAGATATGGGAATGGTCCAAGGGGAGGTCACATGGATTGAGGGGCCCACCAACATATCTAAACATACTCAAATTGAGCCACCCACCTAGAACCGTCATTAGGACCCACTCCACAGTCACCCAGGTGAAGATGGGCCTGAGAGGAGCCAGTGGGCCGTCGCCCGACCTGATATTCGCGCCAAACTTGCTAAACATTGACGAGGTGCTTCCCACCGCCTCCAGGAGTCTATCCCGGCCGTGCATCACTCAAGTCAGGGCATCCTAGGGTCAGCCGACCTAGGGGGATCGACCGACCTAGTCCCGGGGCCAAATGGCCTCAACCGCCTCGAGGTGCCCCTCTACCGTCCTACCAAGCTATAAATAGATGGCCTCAGCTCCAGTTCAACACACACCATAAGAGAGATCTCCCATTGTAGAAGAGTTAGGCTTAGTCTAGTAGTGGAGTAGTCCTAGTAATAGAGCTTTAGCAGGGTCTCCGGTGAAGTCTCGGTAAGTTTAAGTTCTAGTCTTGTACTACTTATCTTATCTTATTTGTAAGACTTTGAGCTTTAATGGAATTACTATCTTGCTTATGTTATTTGGCTTATTGCCTTATTTGTTCATCATATAAGTTGTATGTCTTGCACCTTAGTATAGCTGACGCATGTTATGGCAATGGCCCAATGTGCCGCAAGGTTGCTCTGTTTATCTGGACAATAAATAGAGTTGTATTTCGTATTGCAAACATGGTGTTTGGAATATGGAATACCATTGGGGATACCGTTACCCCACGTATTCAGAGGTAGCCCCCGGGAGGCGACAGCCTCGGCTGGCCCTTGTAATCCTCGTCGTTCGGGTTTGGGCATTTGCAGGCCTTTGTGATAAACATCGTGACAGTACCCATGACGAGGGGAACATCACGACTCCTCAATTTGCCCTCTACCATATGTCCCTTGCTAAGCTTGTATAGTGTATGCTTGTAATGTATGTGACTCATTAGTGAGAAGTATATAGATTCCCTTGTTCTCTTCTAGGATCTTCATGCTAGCTAAGTCTTATTTATTCTGAGCAATGAATCTTCTGTGTGTCACACTACCCCTCTATCAATGTTTACCCCTTGCTTGACTTTGGTATGTTAATAGTGTTATGATTGAGTACAATGGATAACTACTCTATTCAACCACCACCTTCCCTGTGGATTCGTTACCCTGAATACTTCCTGGTGAAATCTACAATAGTATTCGTGCGCTTGCGGATTTACCTGCGACCGTAAGAATCACCAACACACACTTGCCGCAGGGACACAATGCTTTACTCTGTCCTTTGTCAAATGCCTTTTTCATGAAATCTTCGACCTTGTGAACGAATTCATCGGTCCAGTCACGCTTACCCAGCCAGCCCGTGTACATCCACTCACTGTCATCCATCCTTTAACATATGAGTGAGTGATATAAAAATCAATTGCGTCTACATGATGTCTATCATGCTCTAATAGATGAAGATAGGTCCTAATCCCACCCGAGAATGTGTAGATGGGGTTAGTTTCCATGCTCTACTCCTATCCAAGACAGAATTTCGGCAGCACCTCCTCAATGTTCTCCAAATACACATCCTGACAAGGAGATTGTGTAACAAAGAACAACAGGAAGGTGATGCCAAAACTCTGTCTCGAATCGGAGCAGGCCATGAAAACTAAACAATCTACACATCCTCGGGCTGTCCAAAAAACATGGACAATTTGAAACAGGTACGATCATACATATGCAAAGATCTTCGTATTTCCAACCGTATCTCTTTCGAACGAGAGACGCCAAGGTTACGTGAACTAAGAACTTGATATGGAAAGAGGGGCATTTTGCACGTCCTCACCTAGTAACTCCATTGTGGCAAGGAGGGGGCGGGCGGCGAGACGGGGGCTGACGAGTCCTCCGGGGCAACGGCGGCGGTTACAGCAATGTGGGGGTTTCCTGCAAAAATAGATGTTTAGTGTTAATTCAAAATTTTGGCAGCACCTCCACTATTTGGTGAGGTTTCCAAAACCTGGAACAAAAACCATGACACGAAGGCTGGGCTACACAGAGGTTTTCTTCCCATGGCTCGATGGCCAGACACATTGGCTTGCAGGACCGCACGCCATGAGGCTCACCTAGGGGCTTGACGGCGGCGAGGCGGGGACAGGCGGCGCGACAGGGGTGGATGAGGCCACCGTGGTGCATCCACCTCCTCTTCCTCCTCCTCCATCTCCCCCTCCTCCTCCTCACAGCGTGCGGCACGGGGCGGTGCAGCGCGAGGCGGTGGGATGGTGCGGCACGGGGCGGTGGGGCGCCGAGGCACCGGGGGGTGGTGGGGCGGGGCGGCACGGGCCGACGTGAGGCGCGGTGTGTGTCCACTTGTGAGTGTGAGTGTTGTGAGTGAGTGAGAGAGAAGGCCGGCGGCTAAGTCAGAAAACCACGTGTACCCAGATGCAAAGCACATGGCAAAGCGGTGACTTTGTCATGTGCCCAGATCCAAACCACATGGCAAAGCTATGAATTTGCCATGTGCCTAATCCAAAGTCATGTGCCCGGACACAGGACACACGACAAAGCTTCAATCCAAGATTTTATGCATACAAAACTTCCATTCACATTATTTACAAAATTTACTAAACCTAACCAATCAATTTTTTACCAAAGCCTTACACTGGACTCAATAACATGAATATAATTTTTGCACTCACTCTATTCTTTTATTTCGTGTACTTATAGGTCAAATTCAATTTAAATGGTATAATTGCAGTTAATACATTAAATTATGAAACGGATCCGAAGAAATACCAAAATTTAACATGAAGCAATCTATGTTGTCTATTGCCTATGGAAAAAGTTTTAAAGTCAAACACAAATTCGAACGTTATTGCGCCTATAAACCTAACCACATCCTTCTCTTCTCTATGGATCTTCTTCGGGGAAGCTTCATTTTGTAAGCATCGTACGTGACAAAATGTGCGAAACCTACTCAAATTTTTACCACAAACTGCACATATGATAGCATGAGGTATTGACAAAACTCATGATTTTCAGACTTCGTTTGAATTTTATAGAATTTAAACACTATTTGGCCCAACGTTTGTGGTAATGTTTCGTGAGCGCGATTTTCGAAATTTCATTTCAATTACTTGATAAGGCCTTATACTGGACTCAATATCATGGATATCATTTTTCCACTCACTTTATTCTATTATTTCATGTACTTGCAGTTCAAATTTGACTTCTATAAAAAAATCCTTTGAATGAAATTAATTTGTTAAATATAGCAAATAGATCGAGAAATATTCCAAATTGGAACATGGAGCACCAAGCAATGTATGTGGAGTGGAGCAAAAGTTTGGAGGGCGGAAGTCGATTTCATAGGCGCGTCAAGACCCGAGAATCACGGAGGCCAGTACAAAGGAACGAAGTACCATTGTGCCCTCGGATATGCTAGGAATATAGTTGTTGTAAGGGCACTCAGTGTAAATTAGGCCCCTCCGGTGGCCTATAAAAGGAGGGGAGGAGAGCCCCGAGAGGCAGTTGGCCCGGGATTTGTAACTTAATTCCGTGCTCATGTAAATATATGGATTGAGCCTATCATTTATCGCGTGTCTTTCCTTTCTCTCATTGCTCTCTCTCGATCTCAACCTGTTGGATTCCAGCGAAATCCCAACAGTGGCGCCGTCCGTGGGGATCGACTAGCATCAGATCGGGAGAGTGTCGGGGATAGACCCCCGGGGGTACCCAGAAGGCGGATTGGCCCAACCAGCAGGGGGCGGCCCAATCCGAGTGCTATCGGGCCGGTTTGTCAGACTGGGTGGCCCACCACTCGGGAGGCCCACCAGTCGGGCGAACCGGATGACTACGACGGCGCGCGCGGCAAGAAAGCAGACGGCATATCTCGCAAGAAGATCGAAGATCAAGATAAACTAGTCGGAATTCTAGGAAAAGATATCTGTAATCGTTATAGGATCGAATCCTTGTATTCCGGGTAGGTTACGATCTCTAGCCGACTTGTAACTCAAGGCAACCAGACTATATAAGGTGCCTTGGGACCCCCTCCAGAACAAGAGATCAACACGATCAACAACTACAACATCCGATCATTCAACCTAGGACAGAACCCAACTACGGAGATCCTTCAGGAACTTCATACACAGCAATCCATACACCCAACACAGGACGTAGGGTATTACGTCACCTTGACGGCCCGAACCTGTTCAATCCTTGCGTCTTGTGTTACCATCGTCTTGTGATCCTCGATCTGTCCCTCAACAAATCAACCACGTAGGCTACCCTGTGTGGACTGCCGGGCTCATAAATCCGACAGTTGGCGCGCCAGGTAGGGGTTGATCGACGAGATCAATCTACAAGCTCGATGGCAGATTCATCCACAAGCGAAGTTTATTGGCATCAGCGTCAGTATCGATCGATGCTGACCGTGGGCGCCTAATTCCGTCGGCGACTCGACGATCCTCGTCGCATCTTGCGTGGGAATTTGATTCACCGAACATGCGCAGCAAACAGGGAAGTTCCGATTTGTTTGTTTCTATCCTTAGCTTAGCAAAGATTATTCTAATCTATCTTTATTCTAATCATGCATGCAAATTCGAAACTTCGTACGCACATATACATGGAAGGCATGCACGCAGGATTTGGTTGTTT
Organism: Alloteropsis semialata; assembly: GCA_004135705.1. Lineage (NCBI taxonomy): Eukaryota > Viridiplantae > Streptophyta > Magnoliopsida > Poales > Poaceae > Alloteropsis > Alloteropsis semialata. Next base: position 38,812,503 of record CM014274.1, read on the forward strand.
TCTCTGCAGATCGAACAACCGCCCGCGATGGAGACAGCCCGACCATGCATGCGCGCTGGACGACTCGCCGTGGCACTGGAATCAACCTTGGGCATATGCCGTGCAGGGCGGCTCCGGCGTGAAGCCATACGGTGTGCCTCGACCTCCGATCCACGCGCAAGACGCAGGTCTGCCCAGAGGCATACGGACTACTTCAACACGGCGTCCACGAGGCGGCTTGATCTTCAACGCCGAGTCGCCGACTACTTCAACACGGCGTCCACGAGGCGGCTTGGTCTTCCACGCCGAGTCACCGATTACTTCAACTATACGACTCCAAACGCCGTACTGCATCACGCCGACACAACTCCAACTACTTAGATCAAGACCTGACTTGCCGATTTCATCGACAACTCGTTCACTCGGCCGTGCTGACATCCAGAGACGTCATAGCCCACACGTGAGGGCGATCAGCTCGCCTTCCCCGACTTGATTTTTGGCACAAATTAAGCTAAGTATTATTTTCAATTAAATATATTACGGCTTCCGTATATCGTCGTACGCTTCGGCTCGCCTATGTCCCTATTACTTTTGCCGAGCACCTGCGTCGCTCTCCGACTACTTATACAGCCTGGTCTATCCAGACCGCAACTCCGTAAGCTTTTACACAAGTCGCTAAAGTACTCGGGCAGCACACGCCCTAATCCGTGAAGCCTCGACTCTTTCGTACGCCTACGCTCCTACGCGTGCATGCGGCCCAGCTCCCTGCGCTACGGACTATGGCTATCGGGGATCAGGTGCATAAACGTAACAGGCTAACTACCCGGAGAAATTAATAGACTTAAAAAGCTGGAAGCAGGAATTGTTTTTCATGCATTGCCGAATACTTTTCTTCTCGGATTTGCATTTTATTGCATCATATATTGCTGTCGCATTGTGTTTTCGCTGCAGGGTATGGACGACTACTCGGCGTGCCTCAGCCCTCACGCTCGGGGGCTGGCGCCGGGACGACTACTCGGCGTGCCTCAGCCCTCACACTCGGGGGCTGGCGCCGGGACGACTACTCGGCGTGCCTCAGCCCTCACGCTCGGGGGCTGGCGCCGGGACGACTACTCGGCGTGTTTCGACACAAGAGATCGCTCCATGGGACCTCGGTGGCCATCATATGCGCAAGGGAGATAACCACTGAGATCCAATTATCGTGGCGTTAATATGCATGCAAGCTGGATCAAGTAGCACGTACTGCATGCATCCGTGAGCAGGGAAGCGAATTGTGTTCCTTTTCTTATTTTAATCTATTGCGATCTACTACTGATGATAGCCGCTGACTAACACGTACTGCCTCTTCCTTATTTGTTTCCAAAGCACGATTACGAGAGCTCGTCAAGCAACAGATCAGATCAGGACTCCATCCGTGTCTGCATGCGGTCAACAGAATTAATCCACGAGGAGCAACGTGATAAGGAAGAGACTTGCCGAGCGCTTGCAGCTCGAAGCACGTGCACACCCGGTGTGCTTGGAGCCAACCTCGACCAGACGGGCGCGATTACAACTTTACGTACCGCAGCCTCTACGGCACGCACCGCCCATCGCCGCCGACCACCTCGGCTCCCTTGACCTCGACATGGGCCTCGTCTACAACAGTTCACCCGCGGCTGCTCGCTCGGGCACAAGGACGACAAGATGATTCTCCGACTCGATTACGAATTAAGCTAAGTCATGTTTAAATACTTTTTACGATATTTCTCGGTCACCGCATATCTCCATACTTCGCTATATTTCTCCATAATCATCGCCGCCAACCTTTGGTCTATTCCCGACTGCTTATACAGCCCGAGCGCTACACAGTCGGGACGGCCAACGGACGCATATTGCATTTTTCTCCATCGTTTATTTCTTTTTCCACTCTTGTACGAGTCGCTAAAGTACTTGGGAAGCACACGCCTTAATCTGTGAAGCCTCGACTCTTCCGTACGCCTACGTTACTACGCGTGCATGCAGCCCAGCTCCCTGCGCTATGGACTACGGCTATCGGGGATCAGGTGCATAAACGTAACAGGATAACTACCCGAGGAAATTAATAGACTTAAAGAGTTGGAAGTAGAAATTCTATTACATACAACACCGAATGTTTTCTCCAGAATTAGTATTTGCTACACCATATACTACCTATCCTTCATATCTTCATTGCAGGGCACAGGTTTGGATCCCGAGCTTGCCTGTTACGCTCAGGGGCTGGACCACTCCGGCATCGCCGCCAGCTGAGTACTCGAGTCAGTCAGAACTCGGGCTGGTACTACACTCCACGACGGTCGCTAGCCGAGTGCTTTGCAGCACTCGGGCTGGCGCTATACTTCACAAGGATCGCTAGCTGAGTGCTTTTGAGTACTGGGCTGGCGCTACCGCATGACGAGGAAGACGAAGACTACTCGGCGTGCCTCGGACGGCTCGACTCGGCCCTCGCGCTCGGGGGCTGGGCGCCGCGACGACTACTTGGCGTGTCTCGCAGGACTCCGTTGGCCCTCGCGCTCGGGGGCTGGGCGCCGGGGCGACTACTCGGCGTGCCTCGGACGGCTCGACTCGGCCCTCACGCTCGGGGGCTGGCGCCGGGACGACTACTCGGCGTGCTCCGGCCCTCACGCTCGGGGGCTGGCGCCGGGACGACTACTCGGCGTGCCGGCCCTCACGCTCGGGGGCTGGCGCCGGGACGACCACTCGGCGAGCTCCGGCCCTCACGCTCGGGGGCTGGCGCCGGGACGACCACTCGGCGTGCTCGCCCTCACGCTCGGGGGCTGGCGCCGGGACGACTACTCGGCGTCTCGGCCCTCACGCTCGGGGGCTGGCGCCGGGACGACTGCTCGCCGCGCTTGCCCGCCGAGTCCTCACGCTCGGGGGCTGGCGCCGGGACGTCTAATCGGCGCGCCTCAGCCTTCACGCTCGGGGGCTGGCGCCGCGACGACTGCTCGGCGTGTCTCGCAGGACTCCGCTGGCCCTCACGCTCGGGGGCTGGCCGCCGAAATTAACGCCGGATGATTCAGTCAGATGCTCCTCGATCAAGCCTTGAGCCGATTCCTACGGAATCGCCTTAAGGCTCGGGGGCTACGGCCAACGGACGCACCTCGCGGCGCATCCGTTGATTGTCTGGCGACCTCAGAACAAGGCTACAAACCCTTGGACCGATTCCTTCGGAATCGCTTCAAGGCTCGGGGGCTACGGCCAACGGACGCACCTCGCGGCGCATCCGTTGCAGACGGCTCTCTTTTCTCTCCAGTATCACGCGGTTTTGCTTCCAACCGCAGCAAGCTCGAAGCTCAGCAGATAGCACGACCTCGCCGAGTTGTCGCTCAACCACGTACTACTCGGGGGCTTGTCGGGGATAGACCCCCGGGGGTACCCAGAAGGCGGATTGGCCCAACCAGCAGGGGGCGGCCCAATCCGAGTGCTATCGGGCCGGTTTGTCAGACTGGGTGGCCCACCACTCGGGAGGCCCACCAGTCGGGCGAACCGGATGACTACGACGGCGCGAGCGGCAAGAAAGCAGACGGCATATCTCGCAAGAAGATCGGAGATCAAGATAAACTAGTAGGAATTCTAGGGAAAGATATCTGTAATCGTTATAGGATCGAATCCTTGTATTCCGGGTAGGTTACGATCTCTAGCCGACTTGTAACTCAAGGCAACCAGACTATATAAGGTGCCTTGGGACCCCCTCCAGAACAAGAGATCAACACGATCAACAACTACAACATCCGATCATTCAACCTAGGATAGAACCCAACTACGGAGATCCTTCAGGAACTTCATACACAGCAATCCATACACCCAACACAGGACGTAGGGTATTACGTCATCTTGACGGCCCGAACCTGTTCAATCCTTGCGTCTTGTGTTACCATCGTCTTGTGATCCTCGATCTGTCCCTCAACAAATCAACCACGTAGGCTACCCTGTGTGGACTGCCGGGCTCATAAATCCGACAGAGAGTGGCCGAGATCAGCACCATGCCTCCTCCAAAAAGAAATCCACCACATCAAATGCGACAGCAGAAGAATCCGCTCCAGATCCAACCGACCCAAACCTAAACACATCAGAAAGCCTCCCAATCCACCCAATAAACACAACAGCCGCAGCCGCAGAAAACAGCGACTCGACAGATGCTAGACGAAGCACAAGAATAGAACAAAACACAAGAAAACAGCAAGAGTTGATCCAAAAGCAGATAAAGGAACGAAACGCAAAAGAAGCTACACTGGCAGCAAAGAAAAAGAAAGCAGCAGCCAACCCATCGACATCGCAAACTCAAGATGAGAGAAATCAAATTTCAAAGCTAGAATCTCTGCAAAGGCAAGTTGAAGAAAAGAGAAAAGCAATAGAAGCATTGAACACAAAAAAGAAAGCAACCATATTCAATCAAGAGCTGCTAGAAGCTGAGGAATTGCTAGCAAAATTGGATGAGCAAATACTGTCACTTCAAAGCGATGAAGAACCGCAAGAACAGGAACTGCCAGAGAGAACACTGCCAACCAGACAAACCATGCAAACAATCCACCAAACACAACAACTCGAGGGCCCCAGCGAGAGCGGCTACGTGCAGCAAATAATAGACCCCATGTCTCCACTCTCAGCAGCACTCCAAGTACAGTCATGGCCGAAGGGCTTTAAGCCACACAAACTGCCAACATTCAACGGCCAGAATGATCCAAGGCAATTCCTCATGGCCTACGAAGCCGCGGTCACTTCAGCCGGAGGAAACGAAATGATATTGGCAAAATCATTTGCAATCGCCGCGAAGGGGGTGGCGCAAGCATGGTTCTCAAGCCTAGAACCAGGATCTGTTTACAGCTGGGAAAGACTGAAAAACCTAATACTTCAGAATTTCAAAGGATTCCAGTACAGCTTGAAGGGAGCAGCAGACTTGTTCAATTGCAAACAATCAAAAGATGAACCACTAGAAGCCTACATGAGGAGGTTTGTAGCATTAAGGGCACAGGCAGTAAATGTACCAGAAGCCACAGCAATTGAAGCAGCAATCAAAGGATTAGCAATAGGCCAGTGTGCGGCAAAACTGGCAAGAAAAAGGCCAAAAACACTAGACAAACTATATGAAATTATGGCAAACTACTCACTCGCAGACAGAGACCTTCGCAGGAGACAAGAAGAAAGAGATCAGTTCAGAGGCAAGAAAACTAAACAAGAGCAGCCGCAGTACGCTCAGAACCAATACTTTCAACCAAGGCAAAATTATGACACAAGATTCATAAATCAAATAGAGCACTCAGACACAATGGCCGCAGAAATTGAACTGTGACAACCAAGTTATGACAACAAGAATGAGCAAAATCATAGAGGAGGCAGAGGGGGAAGAAACAACTTCTCGCAAAGAGGTGGCCGCAGAGGCCACGAAGGTCAAGGAAGAGGCCGAGGGAGATCTAACTACAGAAACCCCGCAGACCTGTGGTGCACTTATCATGGAAAAGGGGCAGGGCACACTACAAACTCATGCCCATACACAATAGCAAACAAGGAGAAGATCGAGAAAGAAAAAGAAGAATCAAAGCCGAAGCAAGTAAACCACACAACAAAGCCAGAAAGCCGAAGATAACTCCTGGTTGCACCAGCCATACTGCCCTGTAAACTACGGCATAGGCCCACTACACCCTTCGCTCATGTACAACCTACAAACACCATTCGCGCAACAGTACCAATTTCCAAACCAATCCCAAGCACCAAATCAAGGGCAAATGCGATGGGCACAAGCAGGTCCATCGCAACAAATCAACCAAGACAATCAAATCCCACCACCCCCAAAGCAGGAAAATGATGGTTTCGTAGTAAACAACATTCTCCCCATCACTGGTGGATCAGCAGGAACCATCCACACATCAAAAAGGCAAAGAAAAGATTGGGAGCGAAGGGTCAACCATGTGTCAGATGGGACTCAGCTGAAGTCAGATTACAGCCACATCCCAATAACGTTTACTCAGCAAGAAGCAGACTACCCTCACGAAGACCCCTTCGTGATCAACGCAAACATAGGAAAGAACACACACTACGTCGGAGGAAACAATGTCTCAAGAATCCTAGTTGACGGGGGCAGCTCAGCAGACATATTATTCTCCTATGCATTCAACAGCATGAAAATTGGCGCAGACAAGTTAGAAAAGGCAGAAAGACCACTATATGGCTTCGGGGGAAAGAGGATTGAAGCATTAGGAAAGATAACACTCTGGGTATACTTTGGCTCCCCAGAAAATACAGAGCAGAAAAAATAACATTCGACGTGGTCGACATCGACTACCCATACAACGCAATTTTCGGACGAGGATTCATCAACAAGTTCTCAGCAGTCATTCATCACGGCTATCTTTGCATGAAAATGCCATCGCACAATGGTGTCATAACAGTGTACGGCAATCAGGACGAAGCGCGAAGGGCTGAGGGAAATGTGAACTCAGACCACAAGCATATCCATGTCATCGAGGAAGAAGCAGCACAAATATCACAAAAACAAGAAAAAGTCATCAAAGAAAAAGCAACCCCTTCGGGAGACACAAAAACAGTGCCCATCCGCAAGGACACTCCAGACAAAATGGTGATAATAGGAACAGAGTTAACACCTGACAAAGAGAAAAGACTAATCAAGCTCCTCAGAAACAACAGTGATGTTTTTGCATGGTCATCGAATGACCTCGAAGGAGTCAGTCGAGATATAGCAGAGCACTCCCTCAATGTTGACCCAAGCTACCCACCAAAGAAACAGAAACAAAGAAAGATGTCTCCTGACAGAATAATAGCAGCGAAGGCAGAAGTGCAGAGACTCTTAACAGCAAATGTTATCAGGCCAGTCCAGTATCCAGAGTGGCTTGCAAACACAGTTCTTGTGTCCAAGAAGAACGGAAAAAATGAGAATGTGCATAGACTTCACAACATTGAACAAAGCATGTCCAAAAGACAACTTCCCACTACCAAGAATAGATGCACTTGTTGACTCAATAGCAGGTGTGAACTACTTTCACTCGATTGTTTCTCAGGTTACCATCAAATTTGGATGAAGAAAGAAGATGAAGAAAAAACAAGCTTCACAACCCCCTTTGGTACATTCTGTTTTATCAGAATGGCTGAGGGGCTGAGAAATGCAGGATGCACTTTCGTCAGGATGACTCAACAGTATTCGCAGACCAACTGGACAAAAACATATCAATCTATGTGGATGATGTGGTCGTAAGGAGCAAAAGGGCAGAAGACCACCCGTCAGATCTGATCGAAACATTCGCCAATCTGAGAAGCTCAGGGCTAAAGCTAAACCCTGACAAGTGTGCATTCGGAATCAAAAAGGGAAAGTTACTAGGATGCATCGTGTCACGAAAGGGAATAGAGGCCAATCCGAAAAAAGCAGATGCAATAAAAAACATGAAAAGCCCAACATCAAGAAGGGATGTGCAGAAACTGACAGGGAGAATAGCAGCTTTAAACAGATTCATTGCAAAATTTGTAGAAAGAAGCTTACCATTCTTCAAAGTCTTAAGAGGATCAGCAAAATTTGAGTGGGGTCAAGAACAACAGAATGCTTTTGAGGAACTGAAACAATACCTCAAGCAGATGACCGCACTAACAAGTCCAACACCAAGGGCACAATTGCTACTATACATAGCAGCAACCCCCTTCGCTGTAAGCGCCGTGTTAATAGAAGAAAAAGAAAATGCGAAGGACGAGCAAACAATGGCAAAAATAGAACAAGTACCAATATACTTTGTATCCGAGGGATTGTCGGGATCAAAGTGCAACTACTCAGAGATAGAGAAACTAGCCTATGCAATCCTCATGGCATCAAGAAAATTGAGACACTACTTCCAAGCCCACCATATCACAGTACCAACCAACTACCCGTTAAAAGACATCTTTGAAAACAAAGAATCTTCAGGAAAAATAGCAAAATGGGCAGCAGAGCTGGCTGAGTACACAATAGATTTCATTCACAGAAGTGCAGTAAAGTCTCAAGTATTGGCAGATTTTATAGCAGAATGGGTACCAACAAAAAATGAAATGGGAGAAGAGATAAAAGAACAAGTCTGGACCATATATTGCGATGGAGCCTAGGGAGAGGCTGGGGCTAGTGTCACAGCAATAATC
>CM014274.1:38821611-38848662 GCA_004135705.1 Alloteropsis semialata
AGAGGTGAACATGAGAGACACGCATTCGATCTTAGGCTAGCATCTGTCAAATTGGTGCACACTAACCCATTACATGGGAAGACCAACGCGAACGGACCCAAGGCCAAGGCTCAACACCAAGGCCTATATAATCCCGTTCGAAGAAGACAAACAGGTATGGCAATACAAACCATCTCCAAATGTTACATAAATTTGAAATTCATGATGGAGACGTCCCCACTCGACGGACGCAAAACTGATGAGTCCTCACCGACAGGTAAATCAGTATGTATCTCATATTTATTTCACATTGCATTTTTTTGAATTTCAATCTTTGCATGTTTAAATTCCAAATCAATTTTGTGCATTAAAAGTTAAACTTGGAGCTTTTCTCTTGAAATCCCTTTGGATCCCCCGCTTAATTCCTGCGTGCGCATGCATAATCTTAATGGGTCGGGACCAAATAGGACAGCCGAGCCAGCTAGGCCTGAGAGGTGCCGCAGGCCGTCGGCCAACCCAAAGGGTCGCCCGACCTGTGGCTGCCTTTTCTGCAATGCATTCACTCATATTCAAAATAGCCTTTGCATCTGGTATGTCGCTGTGAAGGCTCAGCAGAATGGGCCCTGCGCCAGAGTTGCCCGACCCCATGGGGGTACAATGCTTAAGAACATGATAGCTAGATCAGCTGCAACACCATGGTAAGTTTTGATATGAACAAAATTTGAAGGAGACCAACACACACTTGATTTTGTTGTCGAGCGACATAAAAATCCAAGTGTGGGGGAGCTCTACAAGTATTTGGTAACAAATTTCATCCATGCCAAATTCTTATCTTTGGTTTATAGATGATGCTAGTTCATGTATCCTTTCTTGCTATATAAAAAAAATATAGCCAGCAAGGCACAGTGGGATTAAGACAACTGGGTGTATATGCCATTGTGGCATTGCACCTCGGTAGTCCCCATATGGCTCCTGGCTTCGCCTTGCCTTTCATCCTCAGTTCTTGTGCTTGCTTTCAGGAGAAAAGACATCTGCTCATGTTTTGCCGCTTTGCCAACTACTTGTTGGGGGAATCCCAACATTAAGTGAGCACAAGCTATCCACGTGCGACCACGTCACCGTTAATGATATCAACAGGAGCCAAGGAACAACCGTGACGACAACGCCAACGGTAAGTACGCTAAGGTAAGTATCATGTCTTGTTTTTGACTTTAAATAAAGCCCTTCCTGGAGGTAACCCGAAGTTCACTATTTCTATACTCATGTTCATCTCCATTTGAGAATAGCTTGATCATGTTCTCATGCCTCTTTTATCTATGCTCGTATGCTATGGTTTGAATGTATTCTGCAGAGTGCATTCATAGGCTTTTTAAATTAAGTGTGGTGCTAAGGTTAAATAGTTTTCTTTAATCAAATTAGACATAGTGTCAAGTTTGATTAATGAACCTTGGAGTAATGCCTTTATAGATATTGGATGCATATATGGACTAACCCCTGCAGGAAAATTATCAAATTTGAGTGGGTAAGTCATCAAGCTTGATTCAAATTGGAGACAAACCAAGGAATTGGATATGCTGCAACACATTTTGCACAACGTACAAGGAGGTACATCACCTTTCAAAGGTTCACTGTGAGTATATTTCAAAAACCCTTATGATCATGTTGATGCATTTTAAATTCAACCTTGTTTGAGTTAAGTGGTGAAAAGAAAAAAATTTGAAAAAAAAGAGAAAGGCAAGCAGGATCCACGCTTAGTATGTTAAAGACCAATCTGTTTTTAAGCGTAGATGTGAACAACTAACCCGATGGCAATAATGATTTATTCTTTATAGTCCTTCGGGTATATGTTGCCCACTAACTTTTTGCAGGGATGAAGTAATGACTAAAGGATGGCGAGCATAACTTCAACATTCAACATCTTTAGTCACATGGAAGGAATTTGCACGATGAAGCAAGATGAACAGTGGCCAAATCTTTTGGCACTCTTAAGCTCAAATCTTGCATTCGCTTGCAAGATCAGAGTTTGGAGGAATTCGCCAGGAAAGTATCCAAAATGCTCTATGCATTTATTCTCCTTTGATCCCCTGCTAAGTTACATTGCAAGATTTGTTTTCCATAAACAAATAAAAAATCCATAAGAATTTGCATAACTTAAAAATAGCAAAATTTTTGAATTCCAATAAAGATCAGGCTCCCTGGTTTGTAAGGCTAGTAGAGCCGTTGTTTTGTTTCCATCTTGTTCTGAATAAATGCAGGTACAAGATCAAGTGTGTGGGTCTCTCAAGCTTCTTCACATTCACACATTCAAGACCACCCACAACTACGCCACACAACATCGCATGGACCGACATGAAAAAGATCACGACGGTCGGCCACCAGAGGGGTTCAAACGAATTCTTCGTCAACTAAAGGTCCTCTGGCACACCACACTCTCTCTCATTCATGAGTTTAAAATAATCTTGAGATGATCACTAAAATTAAACTCAATGAATCCTGGTGCTCCTTTGATATACATGATTTTCCTTGATTGGCTTGCATATTGTTTATTCCTTGCACATACACCTGCTGCTTGTGAACATATATCATTAGGGAAGCATACTATCTAAATTGTTGACGAATGAGACATGGTATGATAAGAGGAATCTTTCTCTTTCTGTATAAAGTACTTGGGATGTTTTAATTGCAAAAGTTTAAAATCAATAGCCTTGCAAAGCTCCTCAATGATATTCCATTCCTACCAAAGCCATATGTTGCTCAAGTTGAAAACCTTATACATGTGCTGCTTGTTATTGCATTGAGCTTTGTCAAATTGTTGTGACCCTTGTAAGATGTTCTTCATGCTTTCTTGATCAAGATCACGTACACTCCACATACACATGCTAAATTTCTACACTGGAATTTAGCAATATCCATTCATCCACCAAATAAATGCTCCATATGTTTTATGAATCTCTCTCCAAATATCCTTTGCAAAAGAGACATGGGCTATAGAAAATATTTTGGACACATGAAGGTCTAATAAAAAAAGAGGAAAGAAAAAATACATGCTCATAAAACCATTGAGCATAAAAAAAGAGAGAGAAAAAGAAAAGGAAAAAAATGAGATAGCCATGTTTTCAAAATAAAGAGGAGAGAGATCATACAAAAAGGAGCTATCATAATACATTTTCCATTGTTTCACACACATGCACATCTTGATCAGATTGTATGAATAGTTTTCTTCTTGGATCCGCTTTTTGACTTTGCAATATATGTGATGCAAGTATGCCTTATCTTTACTCCTACCTTGAGATCCACATAAGCCTTTTAGAAGTAGGGTGAAAGAAGGCAAAGAAATGCCTTAGTGAGGAATCATACACGATGAGCGATCTGAGAGAATCATTTGAGGAGCTAGGTAAAGTTATTTTTTTTGAAAATTTATTGAAAACCCAAGTTACTTAACAGAAGAGTTGAGATGAATTGAATCAAGGCCGTTCCGTTCCTCAACCACCCAAGATTACATGATAGACACTTCAAAATTCACAAGTACAGGTATGTTTTGGAATAACTTATATGCCTGCATCATATTAGTTGGATTCATGTTTTCCACCTTAGTCTTAAGCTTTACTCGAGGACGAGTAAAGGCTAAGTGTGGGGGAGCTAGTTGACAGTCCTTAAATGCCAATTTTGACCGTCAACTCCTGCAGAGAATATGTCAAATATAATCACCAAACATAGTGATAGGGTTTATATCTAATCAATTCCACACGTTTTGGTGAATATGTGAATGCAGGGACTAATTGGCAAAAGAAGAGGAGATTTGGGCTCAGGGCCAGGTCGCCCGACCCCCTAGGTCGGCTGACTTGGACCCAAGCCCAATGGAGCACATATTTGGCCGCAGCAAAGAAGAACACTCCAGGACCACCATAGCCGTTGATTCCATGACGGTGGGATCCAAGATATGGGAATGGTCCAAGGGGAGGTCACATGGATTGAGGGGCCCACCAACATATCTAAACATACTCAAATTGAGCCACCCACCTAGAACCGTCATTAGGACCCACTCCACAGTCACCCAGGTGAAGATGGGCCTGAGAGGAGCCAGTGGGCCGTCGCCCGACCTGATATTCGCGCCAAACTTGCTAAACATTGATGAGGTGCTTCCCACCGCCTCCAGGAGTCTATCCCGGCCGTGCATCACTCAAGTCAGGGCATCCTAGGGTCAGCCGACCTAGGGGGATCGACCGACCTAGTCCCGGGGCCAAACGGCCTCAACCGCCTCGAGGTGCCCCTCTACCGTCCTACCAAGCTATAAATAGATGGCCTCAGCTCCAGTTCAACACACACCATAAGAGAGATCTCCCATTGTAGAAGAGTTAGGCTTAGTCTAGTAGTGGAGTAGTCCTAGTAATAGAGCTTTAGCAGGGTCTCCGGTGAAGTCTCGGTAAGGTTAAGTTCTAGTCTTGTACTACTTATCTTATCTTATTTGTAAGACTTTGAGCTTTAATGGAATTACTATCTTGCTTATGTTATTTGGCTTATTGCCTTATTTGTTCATCATATAAGTTGTATGTCTTGCACCTTAGTATAGCTGACGTATGTTATGGCAATGGCCCAATGTGCCGCAAGGTTGCTCTGTTTATCTGGACAATAAATAGAGTTGTATTTCGTATTGCAAACATGGTGTTTGGAATATGGAATACCATTGGGGATACCATTACCCCACGTATTCAGAGGTAGCCCCCGGGAGGCGACAGCCTCGGCTGGCCCTTGTAATCCTCGTCGTTGGGGTTTGGGCATTTGCAGGCCTTTGTGATAAACATCGTGACAGTACCCATGACGAGGGGAACATCACGACTCCTCGATTTGTCCTCTACCATATGTCCCTTGCTAAGCTTGTATAGTGTATGCTTGTAATGTATGTGACTCATTAGTGAGAAGTATATAGATTCCCTTGTTCTCTTCTAGGATCTTCATGCTAGCTAAGTCTTATTTATTCTGAGCAATGAATCTTCTGTGTGTCACACTACCCCTCTATCAATGTTTACCCCTTGCTTGACTTTGGTATGTTAATAGTGTTATGATTGAGTACAATGGATAACTACTCTATTCAACCACCACCTTCCCTATGGATTCGTTACCCTGAATACTTCCTGGTGAAATCTACAATAGTATTCGTGCGCTTGCGGATTTACCTGCGACCGTAAGAATCACCAACACACACTTGCCGCAGGGACACAATGCTTTACTCTGTCCTTTGTCAAATGCCTTTTTCATGAAATCTTCGACCTTGTGAACGAATTCATCGGTCCAGTCACGCTTACCCAGCCAGCCCGTGTACATCCACTCACTGTCATCCATCCTTTAACATATGAGTGAGTGATATAAAAATCAATTGCGTCTACATGATGTCTATCATGCTCTAATAGCTGAAGATAGGTCCTAATCCCACCCGAGAATGTGTAGATGGGGTTAGTTTCCATGCTCTACTCCTATCCAAGACAGAATTTCGGCAGCACCTCCTCAATGTTCTCCAAATACACATCCTGACAAGGAGATTGTGTAACAAAGAATAACAGGAAGGTGATGCCAAAACTCTGTCTCGAATCGGAGCAGGCCATGAAAACTAAACAATCTACACATTATTTACAAAATTTACTAAACCTAACCAATCAATTTTTTACCAAAGCCTTACAGTGGACTCAATAACATGAATATAATTTTTGCACTCACTCTATTCTTTTATTTCGTGTACTTATAGGTCAAATTCAATTTATAACAATTAAAATGGTATAATTGCAGTTAATACATTAAATTATGAAACGGATCCGAAGAAATACCAAAATTTAACATGAAGCAATCTATGTTGTCTATTGCCTATGGAAAAAGTTTTAAAGTCAAACACAAATTCGAACGTTATTGCGCCTATAAACCTAACCACATCCTTCTCTTCTCTATGGATCTTCTTCGGGGAAGCTTCATTTTGTAAGCATCGTACGTGACAAAATGTGCGAAACCTACTCAAATTTTTACCACAAACTGCACATATGATAGCATGAGGTATTGACAAAACTCATGATTTTCAGACTTCGTTTGAATTTTATAGAATTTAAACACTATTTGGCCCAACGTTTGTGGTAATGTTTCGTGAGCGCGATTTTCGAAATTTCATTTCAATTACTTGATAAGGCCTTATACTGGACTCAATATCATGGATATCATTTTTCCACTCACTTTATTCTATTATTTCATGTACTTGCAGTTCAAATTTGACTTCTATAAAAAAATCCTTTGAATGAAATTAATTTGTTAAATATAGCAAATAGATCGAGAAATATTCCAAATTGGAACATGGAGCACCAAGCAATGTATGTGGAGTGGAGCAAAAGTTTGGAGGGCGGAAGTCGATTTTTTTTGTTGCTTTGCCGTGTGCCTGTTAGAGGCACACAGCAAATCTGGTAGTTTGTCGTGTGCGCTAACAGGCACATGGCAAATCTGGTAGTTTGCCGTGTGCCGCTAACAGATGCACGGCAAAACCTAACGGCCGGCGCTGGCCCTACCGTCCGTTACCCATGTCGCGCACATGTTTAGTGTTTACCGTGCATTGGGAACCAGGCACACGGCAAACTTATTGTTTGTCATGCGTTTGGCCTTGGGCACACGACAAAGAGCTTGTTTGCCGTGTGCCACTGCTTTGTCGTGTTTTTTTCTTTGTAGCACACGACAAAGAGTCTGTTTGCCGTGTGCCCGATAAATTGTATACGGCAAAGTATCGGGCACACGGCAAACTAGGAATTTCCGGTTGTGAACGGGTCTAATAACTCACCGAAACCCACTCCGATTAATGAATGATCTATTTAGATAATTAAAAATTCATCCGCTATTTTATTGGATCTAACCGGCCGCAGCCTCGGCAACTCCGCGTGCCAGGCTGCCAGCTCCAGTCCTCCCTCCTGCGGCTAAGGGTGGGCATAATTGACCGATAACCGAAGACCGAACCGAAAAGACCGGGACCGAGACCGAAGTACCCGAGACCGAAAAAATCGGTCATCAGTTCGGTCTTGGCCCCTGAGTGACCGAACTTACTATGGTCAGTTTGGTCTTTGGGCTCGGTTAACCGGGACCGATCTAACCGAAATAGAAAAGGCCCAATGAGCAAAGCAGCAATAAATTGGCCCAGCCCACGAGTCACGCGAACCCTAGGTATATAAAAGATCCCTCCACAACACAGCTCACCAGCAAACCGGCGACCGCGAATACCCCTGCCCGCCGCCGCCGGCCGTGCACGCGCTTGTCCGCGACCGGCGACCGCGAGTCCGCCTTCCACCCTCGGCGTCGCGACCCAGCCCCTCCCGATGCCGCTCCCCAGCCAGGCTCGAGCTCTCGACCCCACTTCCCTTGGCCGGCGGACCATGAGGCCCTGATGCCTGCTCGGCCGCTCCATGGCAGCTCCGCGGCCTGGACGAGCAGGAGGCGTGGCCGGCAGGCAGCAGCTGCGCAGGCCGCGGGAGCGGGATGGAGGAAGCAACAAGGCAACGAGCAAGTGGCAGTTCCTGCGCAGAGATAGGCCGGCGAGCCACAAGCATGCAATGACGACAAGACCTGAGCTATTCATCTGAAGAAGAAAAGACAAGGCTCGATTTTCCCAGTCAGTCTATCCGATCTTGCTGATTTTTTTTATTTGATTCATTTGGAGAATCTGACGAAGAGAAGAGATGGCTCCATTTTCTCTGTCAATCTGTCATAGTGTTTCAGCTTCTTTTTCTTTGATTCCGGAGGAGTCAGCTTCTTTTTCTTTGATTCCGGAGGAGTCAAAACAGACCTGAGGAATTTTTTTCTGGTTCTATTATCAGCCTGTTTGTTTAGCTTATCAGCCACCAGCCAGCAGTACTTTTCTCTCACAACAAATCAGCACCAGCCACCAGCCAGCCAGCAGTACTTTTCTCTCACAACAAATCAGCACCAGCCACCAGCCAGCCAGCAGTACTTTTCTCTCACAACAAATCAGCACCAGCCACCAGCCAACCGAACAGGCTGCATACAGCCTGTTCGGTCTCTTCGGTCTAGACCGAGACCGAAACCGAACTACCCGAGACCGAACTCCTCGGTCTTGAGAAATTTAAAAGACCGATCGGTCTGAGTTTTTGGATAACCGGACTTCAGAAAAAACCGAAGAACCGATCGGTTCGGTCCGGTCTGACCGAATGCCCACTCCTACCTGCGGCGATAGCACGCATGGCGTCCTGCAGCACGGCAGCACCTGGTGGCTCCGTTGGCGCTGACACGCGCGAGCGGCTGCCGGCAATGTCACTTGCATTTCCATCGTACCAATCACGAAGTCAAGGTGGAACTCCCGAATGCTATATCGTCTCCCCGTGGAATCGCAGGTACGATGGAAAGGGGATCTCCATATTGGGGCCTGTTTAATTCGTGTGAAAGAGTGAAAAGTGTATGCATTGGGTTGCGTGCACAGAGAGAAAAAAATAAACTGACACGGTTCTCGATGTAGTACGAGGTAGGAAAGTGACGTGAATTAAACAGGGCCTTGATTTAATTTATCTTTCGGCTCATTAACTCTTCTGAATCCCATTTACTTTTTATTTTGCGTGTTCCAGATAGAGGAGTAGGAGTTGTATACATGCGCGGCTCCTGATCTGATCCTGACTGCTCCAAATTAAAATTGCACAAATCTGCATGCCCTTGATTTATCATGGAGCACCTCGTGAGTCGTGGCGAACTGATGCTGCAGACTTCTATTTTCGATTTCTCTCTTCTGCACGGCCACCAACCAGGTAACAAATTGCATCTCCATCACACGGGTCTTTATCATAGAATCCAAACGTGCATGATTTCACATTCTTCACAAGAATCAAGAGAGAAGTAAATTGCATGAATGCATTCTGTATCATATTGATATCCAATACAAACCAATCAGTTGTTTGATTGCATCCTCATCGTGATCAGCATACAATTTTGACCATCTGCACACCCCTCTGCGCTAAAAGTTCATATCCTTGATAGATTAAATGGACCGTCCATGAGTAGATCAGAGGGTAAAAACTTGACTAATAACATAAGCATATCAAGAACTTGAACATACACACAAGAAATTGAACATATTGGACCTATAGATCTAGAACACAATCACACATATAATAGAGAGGGTTTAGGTTCAGACCACCAGAGGGCTGGGAAGACGAGGACGCCATGAGTGTTGTAGAGGCAGTGGCTTGCGTCACAGGCAGCGGCAGCTGTCCGTCGGTGTTGGCGCCGGTGTTGGCATTGGGGTCGACGACGCCGGCGAAGGTAGAGGTGTTAGCGGCGGCAGTCCCAGATCCCGGAACCGTCATGGGTCCGATGGCTGAGAGGTCGACGGCTTGGTGTGGACGGCGGCGGAGCTTTCCGTCGCTGCAGCGCTGAGTAGATCGGGTTCTAGGGCTTTGTTGGTGGGGTGTTTGGCAGCGCGACGAACCTCGTGTCTAGTGCTCCGGCCCCCACCTCCTTAATATAGTGCTGCGTGACAGGGGCCCACAACCATGAGTTGGTTGTGCGCTACCGATCAGGGCGCAAGAAAAACAAACTCGGATCTGACCGTTGGGCCAGATCTAGAGATCAAACCTAGCTTTCTCCCCCTTGATCTCACCTTTCTTGCTTAAAATTAAAACCTTTCACTTAACCAATTCCATCACAGATCAGTGCATAGAGCATGCCTTGTCATAACAGTTAATACCATTAGATTAACAACCACAATGCACGTCTCTCTTTTGAAACAGATTCTTATCTAGGCCCTCACTATCCGGAGATCATAAGGCTTTCCTTTAAACCCATGCCGGCTAAGTGTTCTTTGAACACATTGGGTGGTAAGCCTTTAGTGAGCGGATCTGCTACCATCTCTTTTGTTCTCATGTGCTCAAGACTTATTGTATGATCCTGGATTTGCTCTTTTACAACATAAAACTTTATGTCAATGTACTTGGCAGCACCATTTGACTTGTTGTTGTGAGCATAGAATACTACTGGCTCATTATCACAGTACATCTTTAGTGGTTTTTCAATGCTGTCTACCACTCTTAACCCTCTGCGAGAGTGAATACATAACCTGACGTGGACTTTCTATCATCTACATCTCCCGCAAAATCTGCATCTGCCAAGAACCCCGGTGATACAAGCTAAGTCAAGGTGTGTGCACACTTGAGCATATTGTAAGCTTCCGACAGCTAAAGCATATGGAACCGCTTTCATTTGATCGATCTCATATTGGTTCCTGGGACACCGAAATTTCCTAAAACTATCGCCCTTGACTACTGGAGCAGGTATAGGCTTACTCGCATGCATACCATACTTCTTTAGAACCTTTTCTAGGTATGCTTTTTGCAATAATCATAAAACCCCTCTCTTTCTATCTCGGTGAATCTCAATTTCTAAAACAAAAGATGCTTCACCAAAATCTTTCATGTCAAAATTCGAGGACAAGAACTTCTTCATCTCCAATAGCAGATCAACATCACTACTAGCAAGTAAGATATCGTCCACATAAAGGATAAGGAAAATAAATCTCCCACTCTTAAACTTTGCATAAACGCAATTGTCCTCCTCATTTTCCTTAAACCCAAACTTTCTTATTGTCTCATCAAACTTTAAGTACCATTGCCTTGATGCTTGCTTTAATCCATAAATGGACTTCTTCATATGACATCCCATATTTTCTTTTCCTTCCACGACAAAGCCCTTGGGTTGTGCCATGTAAACGTTTTCATATAAATCCATCTGATGTAACTCTAAATCATAATGTGCCACTAATGCCATTATAATTCTAAAAGAATCCTTGCACGCCACTGGAGAAAACATCTCATTATAATCTATCCCTTCTCTTTGCGTAAAGCCTCTCGCCATAAGTCGCGCTTTATATCTTTCCATCTTCCCTTTGGAGTCACATTTTGTCTTGTAAACCCATTTACAACCTACTATTTTGGATCCATTAGGAATTACTTCTAAGTCCTAAACATTGTTGGTACTCATTGATTTCATTTCATCTTGCATGGCCTCAAGCCATTTTTGTGAGTGAGCACTTCTCCCGGCTTCTTCAATTGAGGTGGGATCACCCTCCATTTGCATTCCTTCGCTAATATAGACTTAATAGTATTCAAGGATAGCCAACTTTCTTTCTCTTTGAGACCTCCTGGGAGCCTCAATATTTGGCACATCTTCTATCTGGGGCTGCTCTGGCTCTTCCTCATGTGTGACATCAGGCTCTATCGTATCTTGAGGGACAGGTTCCTTATTATCATTTGTTACTGCCACAGGTGAACTCACAGCAGGCGTTGTCACCATAGTGTCCTACACTGACGGTGCAACTACAACAGGTAGCGAGAAGAATAGATCCTGGATCATAGGAGTAGGTGCACACACCCGCTTCTCCTTAAAGCCAATCTCTCGAGCTACCAAGCTCCCCCTAATCATCTCATCCTTCAAAAGGACAGCGTGTCTCACCACAAACTTAGTTTTTCTGTCAGGACAGTAGAAATGGAAACCTTTCGACTTTTTTGGATAGCCAATGAAATGGCAACTCATTGTCTTAGGATCTAACTTTCCAATGTTTGGGTTAAACATTTCAGCCTCAGCTGGACAACCCCGCACTCTTAAATAATTCAGTGAAGGTTCTCTTCCTGTCCATAACTCATACGGTGTTTTAGGCACCAACTTACTTGGTACTCGATTAAGAATATGGATAGCGGTTTTTAATGCCTCCATCCACAAACTTATCGGTAAGCTGGAGTAGCTTATAATGCTTCTCACCATATCCATTAGTGTATGGTTTCGTCTCTCAGCCACTCCATTCTGCGGAGGCTCGCCTGGTGTAGAATACTAGGCGACTATGCCATTTTCCCGTAGAAACCTTGCAAAGGGTCTAGGAACTTGGCCATAAGGGGTATGTCGACCATAGTACTCCCGCTCACGGTCGGATCTTACTATCTTGATCTTTAAACTATGCTGATTTTCTACTTCAGCCTTAAATATCTTAAACTTGTCTAACGCTTCTTCCTTTCTTTTATTGGACAAATATAGCCATAACGAGAATAATCATCAGTGAACGTTATAAAAAAATCATAACCATCCACAGATGTCACAAGAAACGGTCCACAAATATCTGTGTGAATTCTCTAAAACTCCTACGCTCTTTATGACATCTTTCTTAATTTTCTTAATGTACTTGCCTTTTTATGCAGTCAATGCAATGTTCTAAATCTGATAGTTCTAATGGCTGGAGAATTGATTTCTTAATTAAAAACTCTATTCTCCCTCTCAAAATGTGGCCTAAACGACAGTGCCACAATTTCGAAGAAGTATACTCAATTCTCTGTATCTTAATTCTTGCATTCATGGATGAGGAGGCATTCTCATTCTCATTCACATTACTCACATTATTCACATTCTCACCGAGTGATAACAAATAAAGCTCAGCTTGCAAGAAAGCAAGAACAACACACTTATTATGAAACAAAAGCTTACATTGTCCATCACCAAAATCACAGTGAAATTCACCACTGTCTAACTTCGACACACTTATTAAATTTCTACGCAAAGAGGGAACATAAAGAACTTCTCGAAGATGAATAACAAAGCCATCCTTCAATTCTAGAGGGAGTACTCCAATAGCTTCAACATCAGCTACGACACCATTAGCAACTTTAATGGTTCTTTCTCCTCTTTGTAGGGTCCTCCTCATATGGAATCCGAATAATGAATTAGCAACATAATTAGTTGCACCAGAATCAATCCAATAAGTAGATTTATCATAACTTATATACAAGGATTCATCTACAAAAGTAATAATGTCCCCACCTTTCTGAAGCAGATGCTTTAGGAACTCAGGGTAATCTTTCCTGTAATACCCTTTCTTTTTGCACCACTTGCAGCTGTCCCTGTCCACTTCTTAATAACTCATTTTTGATGGTTGTCATTTTGTATGGCCTTTCCCTTGTTCTTAGAAGAAGAGGAGTTATTCCATTGAGGTTTCCCTTGTGGCTTGAAGTTCTTGTTGTAACCCCCCTTGTTCTGTTTCTGCTTCACATAGTTGAGAGAATCACCACGAGAGCTCTTAAGCCTTTCTTCTTCCTGAACGCACATGGTGATTAGCTTCTCCATGCCCCACTTTTCTGGCCGTGAATTGTAGTTCACAACAAAGGTCTCAAACTCTTTGGACTGTGAGGCTAAGATCAGGTGAACAAGGAACTCATCCTGCAGTCCTAGTTCCATTGGCTTAAGCTTGGAGGCCATATTTCTCATCTTCAATATGTGCTCCCTTATGCCACCACCAGAGTACTTCTCTATGACTAACATCTTTATCAGAGTGCTTGCATAAGCCTCTGACGAGCCAGTAAACTGACTCGCCACTCTCTCTAGGTACTCTGTGGCAGTGGCTCTAGAATGGAGCTCTTGATCAGCATCAGGCACTTGCAGTTTGACTTATCCCACTGAGCCTTTTCAAGATCGTAGCTCATTCTTATTGGCTCATGATTGCGCTGACGAGTTTGAAGAGCTTTGTCACTTTCACCTTTCCCTCTCTAAGGGTATGCTGGCACAGTGGGACAAGGAGAAGTCAATGATAGATCAATTTCTAGCATCGCAAGTGCTAGATCAACATCTTCCCTCCATTGGCCATAGTTCCCTCCATCGAGAGGGCGTTCAATCTTATAGCTGATTGGAATAGCTCCTGAAATCATAAATCCATAGAAAGTGAGAAGAAAATTATATAACAATTGCATACCTTAATTCAACGTTGGTCAAAATTAAAACAAACAATTTCTTCTACACTAATTCTATATCACCATTGGGCAGAAATAGAATTAATGCATAAAAACTCATAAATAATCAAATCATAATATTGCTATTATCAACTTTGGTCAGAAAAATAATAATATCATAATTAACTCTAAAAGCATTGCATTTCTACTGTTCCAATTAAATTTTCCCATTGGTTCCAATTTAATCAGGAGATAAAACATCATAGCAGCAGAAACTTTAATAAAATGAATATCATAAAACATACTTTTCAGAAGCATCAATAAAACCTTATCGACTCTCTAAACAAATTACCATGTTCGTTCAAATTGAATAGAGATACAAAATTAACCTTTATCATCAAAAAACTGCTTCTGAAAATAAGTAACTTAAAAGAATAAACGATATTGTGCAGCCAGACCAGCTAAACCGGCAAGCTCGGTCTTTCGGCCTGGCGGGCGGCCACCTGGGCCCTTGGCCCAACAGCCAATGGCTGGGCCGACTGTCAAGCCCAGGTGGGCGTAGCCCCCCTCTCTCTCTCCCCACCTTCAGCATGGATCTCAGTCGTTGGCTTGATCCTACGGTCAGGAGTACATTTCGGGGGTATAAAATGGCTGGCTGTTCACTCTGGAAACCTCACCCTAATTCATTTTCTCTCTAACCGCCTTGGCACCTTACGACGCCGCTCTCCACTTCGCGTGCCCTTTAGGCCTCGAGCTACGCTCCCTCTTTCTACGCACTGCTGCGCCGCGAGCCTGAGGAGCCACGGGGCCAAGTTGCTGCTGGCCGCGGGTGCCCTGCACCGCAGGTGCCGCGTGCGCCAGTGCTCTGACCTGGCTTTTTTGCCCTCTTTTCTTCTTGTTTACTTCTTTGTTCTCTGACCAAGAGCTGAACTGTGCACTCATGGCGCCACTTGCCGCCGCCGCCGTGCCCTAGTGGAGTTTCTCGACGGCACCGCGTGCATCACGAACGCGTCACCGTCGAGCAGCACCGCTAGGGTGCTTATGGCGCGGCCGGCCGATGGCCAAGGTGAGTTAGGGCTAGGGTTTGCTTTTCCCCTCTCTTTTTTGGGATTTCTCGTTGGATCTTGGTCTGTACTTCTCGATCGATGAAGGAACCGATGTTTTTGCTAGTTTTCTTATCGGGATTTTCTCTCTTTTTCTTCTTCAGTCCAAGACCGGATTTTTCTTTTCTCACTATGCTACCCCATCTAGATCTATGCATGGAAAAACGCTCGGTGTGGACGGCGGCGGAGCTTCCCATTGCTGCAACACTGAGTAGATCAGGTTGTTGGGTTTTGTCGGTGGGGTGTTTGGCGGCGCGAAGAACCTCATCTCTAGTGCCCTGGCCCCCACCTCCTTAATATAGCGTTGTGCGACAAGGTGCCGCAACCATGAGTTGGTTGTGCGCCCCCGATCAGGGTGCGAGGAAAACGGACTCTGATCTGACTGTTGGGCCAGATCCGGAGATCAAACCTAACATCAGGCATACAAACTTGTTGATGTGTTGGCTTGTTACTTTATTTCCAGAAAGTAGTATCTCTACATACTAGTATGTTTGGATACCTTTTTCAGATAAAGGTCCCCTGATACACTCACGCAATACATGCCACACATTAAACACAATCTTACATAGTATTAAAGCCAGAGGTCTTGAGTTTGAATCCTGGTGAGTATGATTAAATAAAACAATTGCAGCGGACTCCTAATTTTCATGTTTGAGGCCTGGGGGAGCCTACATGGTAGGGGGCGTTTTGAAGTATAAGTATTGCTCATGTTTGAGGCCTGGGGGAGCCTACATGGTAGGGGGCGTTTTGAAGTATAAGTATTGCTCACCTTTCCCTACCAGCTTAAGCATTTGGGTTGAACTGGTTAGTGTCCCACGCGTTATACACAATCTTACATGGTATCAGAGGGACTAGGTTACAAACCCTAGGCCTCCGCTTCCACTGCCCGCGTGCCGTCCCCGGGGAGATCTCCGCTTCCACTGCCCGCGTGCCTGGTGACGCCATCGAGGGGATGCCGTGACTCGCCCGGGCCGAGCTCTCGTCCAGATCCATCACCGGGATGGCTCCACCGTCGAGATCCATCCACCACGCCCCTTCACCGCGCCGCTTCATCGCCGTAGATGGCGGGCCACCGTGCCGTGGTGCTCCGCCCCTCCCTCGTGGGCCCTCTCCTTCGCACCATCTTCGACCTCGCTCCCCTCTTCTTCCTCCCTCAGCACCGCCTCTACCGCTGTCAAGCGCGAGATTACGGCTGCGGGGGAGGCTTATGAGGATGTTGGGCTGCCGGAGCAGAGGTGCCACTCGGGCCGCACGCCGCCCCCTTGAGCTCCCTCGTCGAGTGGGCTTTCACATCTCTCCTTCTTTTTTTTTCTCGTGGTGTGCTTGACCACGGTGGGGAAGAGATAAGGGAGGGGAGGGGTCTCAAGCTAAGTGCACCTAAGTACACTGCCGTTGATGTTGCTGAAGGAAGATGCATGAGTGCTTTTCAGCTACCTCATCTACCATCGCTATCCGCCACTCACTGTCCTGTTGCTGTTCTCGGCAAGAAGCTGCTGATTTTGTGTACTTGGGTGCCTCGATGTCGTTTCGGACCTGTGTCCTCCTCCACGTCTTTGACCACATCCACCGTGACCTCGGCTACTTCGGCACTAAGGGGCTACCATATGCTTGACAAGCCTCTTTGGCTCCTGTTCCAGCCACAACATTTTCGTTGCATTGACAGTTGCGACTGTGGGGGGATATCAGCTCTTCACCTTATTCTCTAGTCTCATCGTCTGCGCGATCCCATTGTGACTGTGGGGGGATATTAGAGTATATTAGGCAAGTTCGAATATGGTTAGTTTAGGATTGATTGTAATCCCGAGATAACCTTCCTTATCCCTAGGAGAGTCTACTTGCCCTCCAATCCATGTACTCCTATATAATCAGCCCAAGGGGCTCATGCAATGCATCCCATGTATTATACACAATCTCACAAAAAGCACCTCTACAAAAGTCACCTTCCTCCCCCTCCCGGCCGAGCCATGAACACAGAGCTCGTTCATGGCTCCGGCCGGGTCTAGGAGACATCTTGCCATTTTTTTCCATGGTTTTTAAAGATTTAGCTCCTCCAAGTGGTGTAAAAGGTCCACATCTTCACCCTCTCATCTTCCACGGTTAGTATTTCTTGTTTTCTCCTTTATACATAGAGAAATATGGGTTTTATTGGATTGGAGAGATGGGTGAATTTTGTTTTTTAAGCACATTTGAGCTATTGATTTCTTGTTAGTTTGATAATTTTAGTATACCCCCTGTGGTTGGAAGTGCAAAAGATGCACGCATGTTCGAATGACTGCATCCTGTACCGCAGTCCCATGTACGAGAAATTGGATGCATGTCTGGTTTGCGGCGTCTTGCGATACAAGATTAGAAAAGATGACCCTGGTAATGTTGAGGGAGAGCCTCCCAAAAAGAGAGTTCTACCAAGGTCATGTGGTATTCCCATTTAATACCATGTTTTAGGCGTTATTTAAGACTCAAAGAGCATGCTCGGATGATGTGATGGCATAAAGAAGAGCGCAAGTGAGACAGAAAGTTGAGACACCCTGCCGATGGGTCCTAGTGGAGAAAAATCGACCGAACATTTGCAGATTTTGCAAAAGATCCAAGGAACATAAGGTTTGCTTTGAGTACGGATGACATGAATTCTTTTGGTGAAATGACCAGTTGCCATAGCACTTGGTCTGTGACTATTTGTATGTACAATCTTTCCCCATGGCTATGCATGAATTCATGATGATGCATGTGCTTATCCAAGGCCCAAAGCAACTTGGCAATGACACTTACATGTATCTCAAACCATTGGTTGAGGAACTTTTACTGTTGTGGGGCGAAAAGGGTGAACGTATGTGGGATTAGCACAAACAGGAGGAATTTGACCTAAGAGCATTGTTGTTTGTAACCATCAACGATTGGACGACTCTTAGTAACATGTCAGGACAGACAAACAAGGGATATAGGTCTTGCACGTACTATTTAGATAATACTGAAAGCATTTATTTGAAACATTGCCAAAAGGTTATGTACATGGGCCATTGTTGATTTCTTCTTGCCAATCATCCGATAAGAAAGAAAGGCAAGCATTTCAAAGGCGAGGCAGATTACCGTACCAAGCCTATGCATCGTGATGGAAAGTACGTATTTACTATGTTAAAAGGTCTAAAAGTTATTTTTGAAAAGGGGCCAGGTAGCGTTGCTGTTCCAAACTATATTAATGGGTTGGCACCCATGTTTAAGAATATGTGTATATTTTGGGAGCTACCATATTGGGAAGTCTTAAAGGCCCACAACGCAATCGACGTCATGCACCAGACGAAAAATCTTTGCGTCAACTTGATGGCCTTTCTAGGCACTTATGGGAAGACAAAAGATACATTGGAATCACGTCAGGATCTGCAAGATATGGAAGAACAAGAAGCCTTACATCCTGTAGAGAGGGACAATGGGCGAAATTACTTCAGTCCTGACAGCTTCACTCTTAGCAAAGAAGAGAAGGAAAGCATGAATGCCTCAATAGTATCAAGGTGCCCTCTAGATACTCATCAAACATTAAGGAAATAATAAATATGCCAGAGAACAAATTCACAAACCTGAAGTCTCAAGACTGCCACGTGCTCATGACACATTAGCTGTCGTAAAGATATGTGCATTCCTCAACGAAATTTCTTAGAAGGCAATCGATCCAGACAATCTACTAAAGCTGCAGGTTGATGTGGTCAAATGCCTGGTGAGCTTCGAGTTGGTATTTCCACTATCGTTCTTCAACATTATGACACATCTACTAGTTCATCTTGTTAAAGAGATTGACATTCTAGGTCCTGTCTTCTTGCACAATACATTCCCATTTGAGAGGCTCATGGGAGTCCTAAAGAAATATGTTTGTAACTGTGCTCGACCAGAAGGATGCATATCAAAGGGCTATGGAACAGAGGAGGTCATCGAGTCCTAAAGAAATATGTTTGTAATCGTGTTGACTTCATCGATGATCTCAAACTAATTGGTGTTCGTGAATCATGGCATGAGGGAAGACTCGGTGGAAAGGGAACAATAGGAAAGAAAATTATTGCTACCAGAGATGATGGTTCTTTAAACAAAGCACACTACACTATTCTACAACAATCATCCTTGTTGAGTCCTTATACAGATGAACACAAGAATCTTGTATACACTAAATTCCTGAAGAAGTTTGAGACGTGGATTACACGTAAACACATTGATACTTTCACCGGATGGTTGTGAAAACATCTAATGTACAATATGGACATACATGCATAGCTTGCATGGTTGGCCAGGGGTCTCTACTTTACAGTCTTGACATTCCAAGGGTACGAGATTAATGGGAATACATACTACACGGTATCCCAAGATAAAAAGAGCACCAACCAAAATAGTGGCGTCCATATAGATGCCCTAGACATCAATGGTAACAAGGACACTAATTATGGTTACATACATGAGATATTGGAACTGGACTATGGCCCGTTATTGAAAGTGCCTCTGTTTCGGTGCAACTGGGTGAAGACAAACCATTCGTCCTAGCCAAGGATGTGGCTCATGCTTTCTATGTGAAGGACATGTCTAGCAAACCGAAGAAGGGGAACAAGCAAATAGACAAGTCAAATGATGAGCCCAGGCGACATATAGTTCTTTTTGGAAAAATAAACATCGTCGGCATCGAGGGCAAAACGACATGTCAGAGGATTATGATAAGTTTGACGAGATTCCTCCCTTCGCCGTGAATGTTGACCCAAGCATCCTTTTAGCCAATGAGGATGCTTCATATGCACGTAATGATCATAAGTAAGGCACATTCGTGAAAAGAAGACTATTGCCGTTGTAGATCATGACATTTAATGTATTGTTAGAACCATTATGTAAGACATTGAGCATGCAGTCTTCTACTATTAATTTATGTTTATGTGATGGAGTTGTATTCAGATTGTTCTCAACCCGCATCTCATTAAGATCATAATATACTAATTCAATTATATATTGGCTAATAAATAATAAATAAACATTATATCAGTCATTAGCACATCTAGTAAAAAATAGTAAACTAATTTAAATATATTTTGGCTACTAAATAATAATAATCATAATATCATTCATATTACCACATCGAGTAAATGAAAGAGAAAACATATTTAATTATATATTTTTTGGCTAATGAATATTAATAATATCACTCATATTCGCACATGTAGTAAATGGAATAAATTTAGGTTATATTTAATAAACAAACATAATAATTAATTATTAAATTGTTTAAGAATTAAAAGGACACTTTTAGTCCCGGTTTGAGCCACGGACCGGGACTAAATATGTCGGTGGTGCGACCTTTAGTCCCGGTTTGTAGCTCAAACCGGGACAAAAGGAGGTTTTGGTCCCGGTTGGTAGCTCCAACTGGGACTAAAGCCCCTCCCAGCCCTTATAATAATTCTCCCTGCCCGGCCGAGCAGAACAACATAAGCTGCTTGTGTTCATGGCGCCGGCCGGGTGAGGGACGAGCTGCTCAATTTTGTATGACATATGATCTCATGTATATCTTTGCTGTAAACGGAAGAACCCAATAATGTCTCTATTCTGGTTTATTTAAATTGTCACGGTACAAAATATGGATTGAACATAGGAAATAAAAACAACAATAACAGCTTGTTGCATAAATATTTTATCATGTGCTAACATAGCATGGTAAAAATTGAATATGGCATGCATCGAATGAAAAGAGGAATCAAAATTAATATAAAAAACTCCACTACTTTTGGCCATTATTCCACTTGGTTTCTGCCATGACCTATTTCGGTGAATCAGCATCATCGGGTGTTGACCTCGTTGCGCCGTCATCGTCAGTACCTGCAAAAAAATCCTCCGCTTTGCAACGGGATCAGCAACAATGTTGTCGTCTCCATGCTCCTTGTCCTCATCTGTCGAGTCATTGTCGTGGTCATCCTTGCCATCTTCTGATTTTGTGTCATCGTCGTCCTCGTCGTTGTATTCTGACTCAGTGTCTGAGTCGGATTCCGTCAGTGACTATCCATCCTTCTCCTCTAGATTCTCCGTCTGTGCTCTAGGGTTGCTTGGGTTTTGTAGGTACCTGGCAATGCTTTCGCAAATGTCAGGTGTTCCCTTTAAGATTGAACACTTTCGATAATACTCCCAATACTCTTCAAAAGACAGACCCGATGGCTTAGACATCTATGTCAGTCAATGGACCAAGAGAAGGAAAAATGGTGATTGATTTGAATGAGTTCAGTAATGGCTGCAAATGCACTGCTACAGTGCACGGTAGGATATTTATACGGCCATGTTGTTTCAATTGTGCCGCCTATATTGACATGCTTAAATATGACCAACTCAATGGCTGGGTGTATCTCTTTGCATGCATTACGCTTCACGACCGGGCAAGTTGAATATTTCCGAGTGTACACACGTTTTCCGTGGCTTCTAATGCATGCATCATGGTTTCTTGGTGTAAATCCTGTTCACGCAGCCACGCGGCAAAAACCAAATAGAATCACAACATATTGAGTACCTAATGTAACTGCATGTTCATTATTCAAGGTTGAATTATAAAATGTACAAGTGATGAGCACTTTTACAAGAAAGAGTTTACCCGAGTTAATGGATTCTCTTGTTGGCTAATCTGGATCGACTATGCATGGGTGTTGAATAAATCTTGGAATTACTGAGATTTATTCAACACCCATGCGAAGTCGATCCAGATTAGCCAACAAGCGAATCCATTAACTCGGTCAACTCTTTCTGGTAAATGTGCTCATCACTTCTACATTTTATAATGCAACGTTGAACAATGAACATGCAATTACATTAGTTACTCAATATGTCGTGATTCTTTTTGGCTTTTGTCTTGTGGCAGCACGAACAGGATTTACACCAAGAAACCGTCATGCATGCCTTACGAAGCCACAGAAAATGTGTGCACACTCGGAAATATTCAACTTGCCCAGTCATGAAGCGTAATGCATGCAAAGGAGATACACCCAGCCATTGAGTTGGTCATATTTATGCATGTCAATATAGGCAGCACAAATAAAACAACATGGCCATATAATACCCTACCATGCACTGTGGCAGTGCATTTGCAGCCATTACTAAATTCATTTGAATCAATCACCATTTTTCCTTCTCCTCGTCCATTGACTGACATAGATGCCTAAGCCACCTGGTCTGTCTTTTGAAGAGTATTGGGAGTATTATCGGCAGCGTTCAATCTTAAAGGGAACACCTGACATTTGCAAAAGCAATGCTAGCTACCTTCAAAACCGAAGCAACCCTGGAGCATAGACAGAGAATCTAGAGGAGAAGGATGGATCGTCACTAACGGAATCCAACTCAGACACTGAGTGGAAATACAGAGATGAGGACGACGACGACATAAAATCAGAAGATGACAAGGATGACCACGATAGTGACACGACAGATGACAACGAGGAGCATGGAGATGACAACATTGTTGTTGATCCAACTGCAAAGTGGAGGCTTTTTTTTTGCAAGTACCGACGGCGGCGCAACGAGGTCAGCACCTGATGATGCTGATTCATCGAAACAAGTCGTACCAAAAACCAAGGAGAACAACGGCGAAAGTCCAATTCTACCTGGACTTGGCCACAACTGGTTCCACCGCTTTGACAAACTGGTTCCACCAGTTTGTATTGCTAGATCAGACATAATAACCAAAACCGGTTTTACCTATTTGGTAAACCGGTTCCACCGGTTTTGTCTAGGTGAAGATCTTTTCGAAGCCATAACTCTCTCGCCCGTACTCCAAATCAGACTTTCTATATATACATTTTGATCGTCTCCATGAAAGCTTTGCAATGACGCAATCCAAATGTTGATTTGACAAAGTTATAAAATCTGGTACTACCAGTTTCTAAAACCGGTTTAGCCTGTTTGCCCGGATTGCAAGCAAACCTATATCGTGCCAATTTTGGTCGTCAACACCCTGTTTGTGATCTATTATGTCCAGCCAACCACATAATGACTTTAACCTTCATTGGTAGCTTACTCTTCCATAGTTTTTGCATCCGTTTGTTGACGACCCCCCTGTTTGATAACAACCTATACATAGATCTCGTAGAATATTGTTTTGATTTCACTATTGGCCACACAGCTTGGTCTCTTTGTTCATTCAATCTCACCCCTTCCAAACTTATTATCAATTCCTCCCATTGGTGGTACTCTTCCTCAATAAAAGCTCTAGCAAACTCGAACACACATTGGCCCTCTTCCCAGCAGTCCTTTATGGAAATATGTTTCTCTCTACAATTCTTATATACCTTTGGGAACTGAATCTTAAGTGGTACATCTATTAGCCAAGTATCCTCCCAAAAGAGTGTATCTTCACCATTGTTGACCATAAATGTTACCCCCCCCCCACACACACACACACACTTGAACTTATGTTTGATTTTTTTGTATTCCCTTCCAAAACTGAGAACACTTAATTCCTTTAAAGGTATACATGTTTCCTTTTCAGATATTTCATCCTGAGTAGACTGATATAGGGCTCCCCATCTGTATTGTTATATATCCTCCACACCCATTTTAGTAACAATGCTTCATTCATTAGTCTAGTATTAATAATTCCCAAACCCCCAAAGTCTTTAGGTAGGCAAATATTCTCCCACTTCATCATGTGGTACTTGAATTTTCCATCTTCTTCTCCCCAAAAAAACTTAGCTCTGACTAAGTCCATTTTTTTATGGTTCTCCTCAAACATGTGAAACATCCCCATCAAACAGGTTGGAATGCTAGACAGTGATGTGTTAATAAGTACCGGTCTTTCCCTCGAGGACATGTTTCTCCCTTTCCAAGGTTGTAGCTTTTTCCTCATTTTCTGGAGGACTCCATCAAAATCCTGTACTCGTAGCTGCCCATCTATCATAGAGATTCCGAGGTACTTCATTGGCTTTGAACCCAATTTACAGTTTAACTTGTTAGATATTTGTATTTCCTCCTCCTTGCTTACCCCCAAACACCACCACTTTGCTTTTATGATAATTTATTTGTAGGCCCAACATCCATTCAAAGTAGTATAGCAGAAACTTCGTATTTGTGATGGACGCATCATCAATGTTTACCATGATAACTGTGTCATCTGCCTATTGTAAGTGAGATGAAACCCCAGGTACAATATGAGGAATAACCCCTCTTATTAACCCATTCTATTTAGCCTTGTCTAGAATCCAAGCCAATGCATCAGCAGCTATATTGACAAGTAGCAGAGACATTGGATCTCCATGTCCAGCCCCCTATGAGTTTTGAAATATGGACCATTCTCCCAATTAATATTGATTCACACCCTGCCACACCCTAACTGTGCTGATGATCCACTTCCTTAGTTTATTAGAAAAAACTTTCTTGGTTAGAGTTTCCTCCACAAAATCCCAGTTCATGCTGTCATAAGCTTTCTCGTAATCAATTTTCAGAATCACTCCTTTCAACTTTCTCGATTTCAGTTCATGTAGAGTTTCATGAAGCATAATAGCACTATCCAAGATGTATCTCCCCTTAAAAAATGCAAACAGGCTTTTACTCACTATTTTGTCAGCCAACGGTGTGATTCTGTCCATCAATAGCTTAGTAAAAATCTTGAAACAAATATTGAGAAGACAAATCGGCCTGAACTGCCTCACATTATTAGCTTCATTGACTTTCAGAATTAGTGTGATCACCCCATAGTTTATTCTAGTCAGGTCTAAATCTTCATTAAAGAAGTCATTAACCATTTCCATCATATCTATTTTGATCACCTCCCAGAGTTTCTTGTAAAATATTACTCCGAACCCGACCTAGTGCTGTTTCTACGTTAACGGGCCTCTAGCTGAGTTGGTTAGGTGGCTCTAGTAGCACTCCTCAGGTCCTAGGTTCGACTCCCCATGGGAGCGAATTTCAGGCTGGGGTTAAAAAAATCCCCTCGTCTGTCCCACGGCCAAAGCACTGGTCTAAGGTCCAGTCCAGGTCGTTGGTCGTTTTCACACGGGCTACGGTGCCGTTGTGTAAGGGTGGGGCAGGGATTCGAAGGTTTTCTCGACCTGCGTGAGAAGGTCTTCTTAGCAAAATGCCCGGGGGTTGTCTTACCCCCGCAGGTCAAGTTTTTCTGGTGCATTTTCTACTTTCTTGCTAAAGATGGTCGCCTTGACCTCTTCTTCTATAAAATCTCTTGTTAAGCATTCACTGTCCTCTTCTTCTGCTCATTAACTCTTCCTTCTTTTGTTTGTATTCCCCCCTTAAGTTTTGCCCCATCCTTTCAGAAACTGTCTGAGTCTACAAACATTACCATGGCACTTGTTAATAGAGTAAGTTGTGTCAGGTTGTCTCTGCTTTCCTTCCACCCATTTCTGACTTACTATGTCCATAAAGTTCTCTTGTGTCAACAAAGCTTTCTCAAAGAAAAATTCTCTCTCTCTCTCTCTCTCTCTCTTGACACTATTCCCAAGTCTGAAGCAATAATGGGTTGTGATCAGACCCAATCCTTGTGAGACTTCTAACACTACATAAAGGAAATTTTAACTCCCATTCAGTGGTCATAAACACCCTATCTATATTACTTTGAACCATGTTCTTCTGTTTATTTGCATGTATATTTGCCCCTAGTTTTCTTGATTTCTCCCATATCAAATTTATCTATGAAGTCATTGAAAGAATTAGTTAATCTGGTGTCCCCTACTCCAGTACTCTTGTCTTCCTCTGACCTCATAAGGTTGAAATCTCCTCCCATAACCAAAGGTAAAGACCTAATTTCCCACCTTGCATTGAGTTCCCTCAAGAAAGTTTCTGAAAACTCATGTTGAGCAGGCCCATACACAGTCATGACAACCCATCGGAAATTTAACACCCTGTGTCTTACAGTTACTTCTATCAAATATTCCCCCACATGCAATCCCTCTAGTTGCAGAATATCTTCTTTCACCCCATCAGAATACCCCCAGAGTGGCCTCTAGCAGGCACCCATTTCCATGTGAAAGGGTCCCCAGCTAAGAGAGCCATTAATTCTTGATCAGTAAAATCATTCTTGGTTGTATCTTGTATCCCCACAATCTCCACTTTTTCTTTAGCCATTAATTCTTTTAACTGTGTCACCCTTGTAGGCTTACCAATGCGTCTTATATTCCAAAAGAGAGTAGTCATTGGATACTAATTATTTTGAGTTCCCTACTCAATCTTAAGCTCTGTCCCTTGCCTTTACCCCCTTTCTTTTCCACCCATTTATTTCCCCAATTTTCTTGTTATCAATACTCCCCAATTCCAGGTTTTCCCCTTCAAAGCATGACTATTATTCAATTGTTCCTCCAATTGAGCCCTATAATTAGCTTCAGCAATGCCCCCCTTTATCAATTCCTCAAGTCTCATTGCATACAAAGATTCTGCAACCTCCCCAGGATTATTTCCTAGCCTAATATCATAACATCTAGCAATATCTTCTAGTATATCATCATCACAAGAATTAAGAATGTAAATGTGGAATGAGTACCCATATCCATACCTTGAATGTCCTGAGTGCTGGTTCTGACAACGTGCTTCTTCTTCCCTGAGTTGTTTCCTGAGTTCTTCTTCTCTACTACCACAGGCTTATGAGTTTTGTTTGTTTTCTTCTTGGTTGTCTTAACCTCATGCCATTCTTCTCCATGCTCAAGTGTTATCCCCTTCAACAGCCTCCTATCTATTTTCCACCTGACCTAGTCCTTCTTCCACCTCTTTGACCCCACCTCTTTATTAGTTGCCTTTCCTTCTTCTGGTATTTGAAGAACTAGCCACATGCTTTTTCTCATGAAGGTGAAGCCTTCAGAAGTATGCACCACATAGTGTCCCTCAGGAGGAGTAACAGTTTTAGATGTAGACATTTGCTTATCATTCAAAGTCTCCAGTTAACCACCAAGATCTTGACTGAAGTTAACCAGCATTTGTTCTGTTGGATCATAAATGGCTAATGGAATTGCCTCCACCACTTTAATTTGTTGTGTATCTAGATCCATAGAATTCATCTGATCACTTCTCTCTGAATGTAAAATGTGTGTTATTTTTCTAAAGAAGCTTGATCCCCTTTCACTGTGAAGTTTACCATCAGATTTAGACTTCATCCTCATCTTGCTCCATTCTAAATCACTGTCTTTGTCATTCTCCTCCCTTTCCTCTTATGAAGATGAATCTTTGCTTGGCTTCTTTGGTGGGTCAGGCTTGTTTGCTAACATTTTCTGGTTTTCCACCACAAATCTGAACTCATGCCCCACCTTGATAATGAA
>CM014274.1:38853863-38869485 GCA_004135705.1 Alloteropsis semialata
CTAGTATTGGGACCCATAACCACCTTTCCACGCATTCATCCCTCCACGAGTGCTGGAAGAGATCCTCCATCGAACGGTCGAACGCATTCGCACCACTGTTAATCCCTAGCCCATTCGTCATATCACCTTCCCCGAATTGTTTCCACCACTTTTCTCTTTGCTCAACAAGTTCTAAATTGTGGAAACTCTCCCCATCGAAATATCCAATTGGTCAAACATGTTCATCAATTCGGAATCCCTTAGCTCCGCCTCGAGCGACAGATTTGTACAGAATTGTTATCAATTGGCGCGTACCCATGGTCACTATCCCCCATCTTTGATGAACCAAACAGACTATGCTTGATATCTCGTGCTAGACACGCTTGATTCTCCCATTTACCCCAAGCTAGTGAAGCAGAAGGTCTGATACGATCACTTTGTTCCTCCCTCATCAACTTCCTTGCAATCTCTGATTTGCCTTTCTGATTTAGCACGATTTCACGCTGAGCTTTGCTAATCAGCTCAGAGAGATCTTGCCCCTGAATGCTTTTCCACTTCAATTCG
The DNA here is from genome assembly GCA_004135705.1 of Alloteropsis semialata. NCBI lineage: Eukaryota > Viridiplantae > Streptophyta > Magnoliopsida > Poales > Poaceae > Alloteropsis > Alloteropsis semialata. Next base: position 38,854,407 of record CM014274.1, read on the forward strand.
TTTCTCCTGTGAATTGCTTCCTCCCGATCGATCATGTCATTGGGTTGAGATTGATACGTATGTAGGTTCGTGAATACTCGATTCGGAGGGGTACTAGGGTTCGGTGATCCCTCCCCTTGAGATGCGTTCAGCGCGTCGCGCGATCGTGTCGATGAGCCGAAGCTCTGCAGCCTCCCTCAATCTAGATGTCGACGGATCCCCTCTCCATGGTGACGATCATCCCTCACCCGAGGTGATCGGCGGCGATACCTCCTGGGATCGCGCGATCGCCTCACCCATCGTGTTCACCTTGTCCACCATCTCTCCTCGAATCAAGTCCATTGGGCTTACTGCTTGGTGTTCACATAGTAATCACTGCTTCGTGTTCACATAGTGATTACTGTAGCTATAGGTCCTAGGGGCCAAGGATTGCATCAATCCCAGGCACTTTAGAGCAAGGCTAATAATTCAGTCAGCTGCTGGCTGTATAGATCTATACAACCTACCACTCAGCCCACTCATATAGTGGTCAGCCAGTGTACCATAGATATATGGTCCATCTGTCTGTCTCATAGATTTTCTTGATTCCTGTGTTTAAGCCGGTTGTAAGCTTACAGTCCGCTTCTCCTCTCTCCTCTCTCCTCTCACATCCACCTCAGCATTCAGCCTTCTTACAGTTATCTATTATACTTGCTCTTAGTAGATGTAGTAGATAGATTGGGCCCATATAGAATCCTGACGAATACTGCGTTTGCATCTTTTCAGCGAAAGGGCAGAACTAAAACAGAGCAAGTTAGCTATGTCATGAGTGAAGGGTTTGCCGGTCAAAAATAAATGTTTCAAGAGCTTTTGCTGTCAGGCTGCGGACATGCAGTTTCGGCGCCACCATTATTAATAATACTGCTACCTTCTCATCGAAATATTTATTGCCGTTGATTTTTTATCACGAATTTGATCATTCGTCTTATTCGAAATATTATATGTATATTATTATATTTTTGACTTTGACCATTCATCTTATTCAAATATTATATATATATCATTTATTTTGTTTATGATTTGTTTTATCATTATATGTCCTTTAAGTGTGATTTATCTTTTGCACAATTACATAACTTTTTTGAATAAGATGAAGGGGTCAAACATTTTAGAAAAAAAAATGAACGGCGACAAATATTTCGATAACGCGGAAGTATTAATTTGCCCCCTGCCAACAGGAGATAGCTAATTACCTTTTCCGAGTTCTTTTTTTTTGTAGAATATCCACGCCAATGTGCTTTATTATTAGGACTAAAGAGAGTGATGAAAAAAAAAAGAGAAGAAGAGCTCTTCGTATATGCAGCAACTAGGAACTAGCAGATGCTCACACATGAGGCCCATTGCCGAAGGACACCGCACGCCGCTAATTCCACAAATGGAAAAGCTGATGAGGGTATGGCGCCTAGCATTTAATTTGCCGAACCCTAACCCACGCGCGCGAACGCAAAGTGAGACTCCCTCCACCTTTTGCTTCGTCTTGGTTTTATTTTTGTGCAATAGCCATGCATGCGTGCTCGATCCGGCCATCCGGTGTTCACAGCATATATGTATCTGCCATACGCTCTCGCAACTCAACTTGCATTGCTCCAAGTAGCGTTAAGCTCAGTACAGTAGTGCATGGAGATGTGGAGCTCCGCCGTCTCGGTTGCATTGCTCCTGTGCCTGGCGTTGGCGGCGAGGCCAGCGGCGGGGAGGACGACGGTCAGCGTCCTGTCGTTCGGAGCAGCGGCGGACGGCGTCACTGACGATTCAGAGGTAAGAAGAGTTCACTCAGATGAGCTTCCCGCCGCATGTGTACAGAATTTTAATTGTGATCGAAATTCACGTTACCTTCAGGAACTTACTACCAAAACAAGTTGTCGCGTCACCGACTTGTAAAATTGCGTTGTTTTTTCTTTCACTGGCCATTTCGCTGACACGAGGGTTTCTGTGAACTTGGAATTGACTTCAGGCACTCGTAGCAGCATGGCGAGCGGCGTGCCGGGTCCCGCGCGCCACCGTGCTGCTCCCGTCAGGGCACCGGTTCCTGGTCTCGCCGGTCACGCTGCAGGGCCCCTGCAGCCCAAAGCTGACGCTTCAGGTCCTTCTCCTTCCCAGCCTTCTTCCCTGCCGATTCGCCCAGTGCAGCGCACGGTTAGCCGCGTTGTTGTTCGTGTGGCCCGAGTGCTGATTTATCGAGGTTTTTCAGATAGATGGCACCGTGCTGGCGCCTGCATTCATGGGCTCCTGGCCGAAGCCCCGGAGGCCTCTGCAGTGGCTCAACTTCAAGTGGCTGAATGGCTTCAGCATCCAGGGAGCTGGCACGGTCGATGGCCAGAGCGTCACCTCGCAGACATCTACGGGGCACTGGCATTCATCCGGAGCCAAGCCTACGGTATGAACACACGAGCTAGTCAGCTTCATATGAGAATTTTGACACCAACCTAGGATTTTTCTTCTCTCTAAAAGAAAAGAATTTTGATGGCAAACCTAGAATTTTTTTTGGTTTCAGCTTGTAAGGTTTCACAGCAGCTTCAACGTCACCATGCGCAACATCCGGATCAGCAACAGCCCGCAGTGCCACCTCAAGTTCGACAGCTCCGGAGGCATCAAGGTGAAGAACATCACCATCTCTTCACCCGGGGACAGCCCCAACACCGACGGCATCCATCTCCAGAACACCAGGGACGTCGAGATCAGGAGCTCCAGCATCGGCTGCGGTAAATGCATGCCCCGGTCTTTGCGAATCCATGGCCCAATTATACATGGGCCACAAAGCCTGAATTACGCAGCGTTTTAACTTTGCAGGCGATGACTGCGTGTCCATACAGACTGGGTGCTCAAACGTTCACATGAAGAACATCGTCTGCAATCCGGGCCATGGAATCAGGTGCGTGAGCAAGCAATAGTCTGTGCTCACTGTCAGAGGGAAATGTTTGGAACTGTAGGAATTTCGTTGAGAACAGTTCAGTTTGTGCAGAATTCAAGGGGATTTTTTTTTTTGGCGTTCTGAACATACATGGCCTAACGTTTGTTTACCTTGGAATGTCGTTACTGCAGTGTAGGAGGACTTGGGAAGGGCAACAGTCTGGCATGTGTCTCTGATGTAGTTGCAGAGAACATCAACGTGCAGAACGCGCTGTATGGCGTCAGGATCAAGACGTGGCAGGTAAGGGTCAATAGCATGTACAAAACCGTAGAGCTAGCTCGTCGCGCCATGGCTCGCCTCGCCTCGCCAGCATGGGTGATGACAATGGTCACCTTGAACTCCTCAGGGTGGCGTGGGCTCGGTGCGGAACTTGACTTTCTCCGACATCAGGGTGGCGAACGTGGCCACGCCGATCGCCATCGACCAGTTCTACTGCGACAGGGGCGGCGTGCGGTGCGCCAACCGGACCGGCGCGGTGGCCATCGCCGGCGTGGCGTACCGGCGCGTCGTCGGGACCTACTCGTTCCAGCCGGCGCGCCTGGCGTGCAGCGACGCCCGGCCGTGCACCGGCGTCAGCATGGTGGACGTGCGCCTGTCGCCGGCGGCGAGCGCGCCCGCCACCGTGGCGCCCCTGTGCTGGAACTCGTACGGCGAGGCCACCGGGACGATAGAACCGCTGAGCGTCGGGTGCTTGCAGAGGAGCGACGGATACGCGATGCCCCTGACCCAGCCTTTTAACTACACGTGCTGAGTCCCTGTAACTCGGATGGCTTTCGATGCAAGAAAAAATAGGCTACACTATAATGTACTAGTACTCTGTACCACGTATAATAACTGATACTCCCTCCATTTCAAAACGTAAGAACGTGGCATGGTGTTCATTGTTCAACACCATACTGACACTTCTTTTTTTTAGAGTTAAAGGGCTGAAAGCCCCAGCCTTACTCATATAAGACCAAACAGATCGGTTTACAGTTCAGATTCGGCTACTAATCGCCGGGCCTCAGCCAGAACAGAGCACCAGGAGAAACAATCCAAGACCCAACAGAAAGAACCAAGAACAGCTTACAACCCAACAGAAATGACCAGACGCAGCTTACATCCCACACACCGACATCACTACCACTCCAAGAGACTCCTCGAAACGCTTGTTACCATCTCCCTCAAAGGCACCAGAATTCTTCAGGAAGTTCGCCATGTTCTCCACTGCAAGCGTAGCATCTTCCAGGTCTTGATCTTTCAGCAGCCAGCTTCCCCAAGGTTCCTCAATTGATAGGGTTGACGTCTTGGAGCTCAAGTTGTCCATCAGAGAGCTATCTCCTTCCTTCTTCAGATTGTAATCCTTTCCGGCCTTAGTGCCAGAAATTTCAGATGAGACAAAGCCTCCAGAAAGGCCTCCTTGTTTTGGTTTGGACACAAAATTATCCAATTTTGTGCCAACCTCAACACATTCAGGAGCAACTTCTTTGTGCTCTGCCAAGAAACATTGTTAAAACACATATCATTCCTCATTTTCCACAAACCCCATAAGGCAGCAGCACAGATAATATTAACTACAGTGAATTTTTTAACACTAAGCCAGCAAGAAGCAATTGATTCAAAATCATGACCAACATTTCTGTCAACACAAATAGAGATATGTTTCCACAAGCTCACAGCCACCACACATTCAAAGAAAAGGTGCTGATTAGATTCCTTCTCTGTGCAGAAAAGACAAGAAACATCCTCTAGCTTTCTCCTTTTATTCAAATTATCCCTAGTCAAATTCTTATTATTAGAGAGCAGCCAAAGGAAGAATTGTACTCTAGGAGGGATTCTTAACCTCCAAACTGCAGGAACAAAGACAGGTAAGACTCCCCTAAAGTTTATGATCTTATAGAGTGACTGAGATGAATAAATACCATTTGAGTTGAACTGCCATATCATAGAGTCCTCCTCATTAGAAAAACTAATAGTCGAGGCTAGCTGAACCACCTCTAACCAGGATCTTTCTAATCTATCATCCACAGTTCTTCTAAAAGTGCATTTTAGATTCTCTCCATCCCAAAGATCAGCAATGGTACCAGTTTTTTCATTAACAATCAGATACAAGTTTCAATACTGAATAGCTAAGCTAGATTCTCCTAACCAATTATCCTCCCAAAATCTGACTTTCCTACCATCGCCAACTTTCCATTTGAAACCAAATTTTGCTGTTCTAGCCGCCCACATCACACCTTTAAAGAACTGAGAAGCACCTCCATCACTACAGTAGAAAATGTTCTTATTATCTGGGTTATATTTATAGTTGATCAGGTCCTTCCAAACCTTGTTATTATCTAAGCCATACCTTTTAAGCCAAGAGCTCAACAAGCACAGGTTTAAATCTCTTAGATTTGGGATGCCAAGACCCCCATACTCCTTACACATACTTGCACATTCCCAATTAACTAGGTGATACTTATGGTTCTCTTCAGTATCATTCCAGAGACAATTAGCCAAATGCGAGTTAATCACTTTGATCGCCCATTTTGGAAACTTAATAAAAGACATCAAGTAAATTGGAATACTTGCTAAGCATGTCTTAATGAGCATCGCTCTAGCTGCTGAGGAAAGAAGCCTCCCCCTCCAGCTACCCATTTTCTTAATAATTTTGTCAACCACAGGTTGTATATCTTCCTTCCTAAGCTTATCATGGTGTAAGGGAACACCTAGATACTTGATAGGGAAATTACCTACTGGGCAGTTAAAAGTATGAGCAATCTGGTGAGTTTCTTCTTGATCTAAATTTAAAGGAATAAGCTCGCTCTTATGATAATTGATTCTCATCCCGGACAGCTTTTCAAATAAAACTAAAACACTCTTAAGGTGGCGAAGATGGGACTCATCCGAATCCGAAAATATCACAGTATCATCCGCATACTGCAAGGATATGATCCCATTCATTCTAAAGTTAGTTAGGAGACCTCTAATCAAACCTGCATCAGCAGCCTTCTCAAGCATCCTAGTGAAAACATCCCCTACTAAATTGAATAGCAAGGGAGAGATGGGGTCTCCCTGTCTAAGCCCCTTCCCTGGCTTAAAGAAACTACTCTCTTCCCCATTAAGATTTACTCCAATGGACCCTCCTATGACAAGCTTTTTAACCCAATTTATCCAAATAGGGCTAAAACCTCTAGCAGCAAGAACTTGAAAGAGAAATTCCCAATTTACTCTATCATAGGCCTTCTCGTAGTCTAGTTTGAGAATAACACCCGGTTCCTTACTAGACTTCACTAAATGAACTAGTTCATGTGCCGTGACTACACTCTCTAAAATGTATCTACCCTTTATAAAAGCACTCTGGTTGTTGGAGATCAACCTCTGAGAAATCTTGCCCAGCCTCAAGGTAAGAACTTTAGAAAAAATTTTAAAACTACAGTTGATGAGACTAATTGGTCTAAAGTTCTTCAAATTCCTAGCCTCCTCTACTTTAGGGATTAGGGTAATCATGGCAAAATTAAGCCTGCTTAGATCTAGAGTTCCCTCATGAAAATCTTGGAAAAGGCTGACCAAATCCTCCTTGATAATCTCCCAAAATTGCTGATAAAAAATAAAAGACAGGCCATCTGGCCCTGGTGCACCCTCAGCATAACAGCTGAAAATAGCTTCTTTAATCTCCTCCTCAGAGAAGGGAGCAACTAACAATTCATTTTCCTCTAAAGTCAACATGTCCTCACTAGACCAGAAATTTTGATCTAAATACATATCATCTCTATCTTCAGCTTTAAATAAATTTTTATAGAAGTCAGTGGCCAGTTTTAGCATTCCTACTTGGTCACTAATTATAGTGCCATTCTGATCCTCTAGGCACTCAACAAGTTTTTTCCTACTTCTCTGGTTAGCCACAGCTTGAAAATAAGCTGTGTTCCTATCTCCCACTAGAATATCTCTATCCCTAGATCTTTGTCTCACCTTAATCTCCTCCAAGGCCCAAATTTTCTCCAGCTCATCAGCAATATCCTTTAGTCTACTAAGACCTTGAGCAGGGAGCCCCCTACTTTCAGCCTCTGCATCTAGCAGATTATATTCTTCAGTTAGCTCTACCTTTTTCTTGTTCAAGGCAGCAATTTCATTAGCTGCCCACCCTCTTACCAATCTTCTTAGAGTCCTAACTTTCAGTTGCCATCTATCAATGTTCCTATTATGTTGGCAGGGGGTATTCCAAGCCTTGGAAACAACCTCCCTAAAAGAAGCCAAACTTAACCACCATTTTTCAAATCTAAATCTTTTCTTCCCAAAAAACATATTCACCCCTGCATCAACTAGAAGTGGGTTATGATCACTGGGAGGGCGTTCTAGAGCCTTAACCCTTATCAAAGGATAAGCCTCTTCCCAACTGGTAGAAACAAAAACCCTATCTAGTCTAGCCATAACAAGATTGGCTTGGTTATTAGTCCAGGTATACAGCTTATTAAAAGGATCTATTTCCAATAAAGCCCATCTACTAACCCAGTCATTAAAAGCCCCAGACCATTTTAAACTAATATTACCATTACTTTTATCAGCTGCAAACCTCACTAGATTGAAATCCCCTCCAATCAGAATAGGCCCCTTCCAACTGGACATTACCAAATCTAGTTCATCTAAAAATTTTTGCTTTCCCTCTTCATAGGGAGAACCATACACCACTATCAATTTCCAGTTAAACCCTGTTTTCTTATCAGTCAAATGAACACTTACAGAAAATTCTAAAGTGGACCCTACAGAGAAAGTATAGATGTCTGAATTGGCACCAACCAGTATACCACCAGCTGAACCATTAGCAGGTAAGAAATGCCACTCAAAAGGAATATTGCCTGTCAAAGACTTAAGAAAACCTTGAGAAAAAACTTCTTTCTTAGTTTCAGTAATGCCTACAAAGTCTACATGATTATCTCTAATCCTGCTAACCAAAGCAGGTATTCTTCCTAATTGTCCTAGGCCTCTAATGTTCCAAAGAAGTCCTCTCATTTTACCACCATCTTATAATTTTTACTATTACCTATTCTACCAGGTTTATAGCCTCTTCTACTCATAACTTGCATACTAGAAGCATACAGGGTAGATGAGTTAAGATGTCCATCTTTATCCTCATCCCCACCTGTATCCTTATTGCTACTAACGCTCACAGAATCAATTGCCTCCAACTTAGGATTGCCATCCTGGTCATCAGGCTTTTCAGAGCAACTAACATAAGTACAAGCAGAAGAAAATGCTTCATTCCTTTCATACTCAGCTATTTCTAGTTTTTCATAAATCCTATCACTTAAAGGATTTCCATCCTTATCAGAAATGCCTACTGCAGCAGCAGTTCTACTAATATCAAATTTAGAAACTTGGGGAGGTTTGGATTTAATACCTTGTATCTTCTCACAGTTTTGTTTCCTCTTGATGTCTTCTGCCCTTTCAGCCATTGTTCTTGTGTCATCAATATTCCTTCTACTCTTTCTCTCCACCCTGATAGGCCCCCACTTGGCAGATCTTTTGGTCCTCTTATTTCTCTTGACAGCTTCTGTTGTCACCTCATTTATCTCATTTGACCTCACACAATCCTCATTGGACTGTATATCTCCACTAACATCTTTTGTGCTCAGACTTGAGTTTCTGCCAACATTTTCATAGATCCATTCATCTGGTAAGCAGGTGAGTTCATCATCCTCAGGGTCTATCTCCCTAACCTCTCTTGTAATGGTGTCTTCATCTGATTCATCCACTTCCATTGCTTTGAGGAAACTCATACACTCCTCTATCTCCCCATTTCTCCTTGTGTTAGGCTGAGTTTCAAACACACTAGTGGGTTGAAGAGCTTCTAGCACTGGTACAGATCTATTTGTACTTCTTTGATTCCCAGGTGGGGTTCCATCTCCATCCTCTTTCTGACTTTTCCCTTTACTCTCCTCATCTTTGTTGCTGTTTTCTGGTTCGGCATTATCAGGTGGTTTCTCTCCACCCTCTGTTCCTCCACCCATACCATCATTAAAGAAGTCATCATCAGAGTCTTCCTCATCATCATGCTGGCCTTTACTGTCACCTTCCTCTTTCTCCTGATCAAGTCCCTCTTTTTCAACTTGGAAGCTAATGATAAAAAGCTGGTTATTCATCTCAACCACTCTGCTCTCAGGAATCTTGGATGGGTCCTTGCAACTGACTTTCACCCTCATAACAGAAAAGAAGCTAGAGAAGAATGTCTTCCAGTCTACTTCAGTCATCCTCCCCAAACTTGATGCTACTTCATATATAGTATTCCAATCACTCCACTTGGGAGGAATTCCCCTGATCTGAACCCAAACATCCACCAGTTTTCCAATAGGCTCAATATCTCCATTCCATGGGCTTAAAGAAACCATCACAGTCCCTTTTTTCAAGTAGTAGTAAGTGGTTTGACCTATACCCATATTATCTACTCTTTTATGAGGAGGGAACTTGATTAGGTATTTATACTCCTCCATCTTCATCAGGTGCCAATTCCACTCCTTATCCACTCTCTCCCTCAGAACTCTCAGGATGCCTTCCTCTTCTAATTCACCTTCCTCAATTATGAAAACTCCATAATTATCAAAACATGTCCAATGCCTAAATCTTCCTTCTCTTGGTTCTACATCTACATGATAGAAGCCCAAGCCTTTGTTTCCACTTCCATAATACTGAACTGTTTCATGTTTTTTCCTCCATTCTGGATAACCCTCAGAGATATGACTTTTGCTATAGCAGATGAAGCAAACTTTGGGGCTAAGACATCCAGTGCTAAAATGACCCGACTCTCCACAGTTATAACAAATTACTTGAGGAAATTTGTCACCATGTTTCCCTGCATCAGCTTTGGGCACCTCCTTTCCTTTGTTCTGCGACATAGTTTCTTTTCCTGCATCTGACTTCAAGTTTGTGTTTCCATCACTCCCCCTACCAGTATCTGTCGAACCTCTAGCGTTGGACACCATCTGTTGCTGCCCCTGGTGTTGATTCTGTTGACCTCTCCCTCTTCCACCTTGAAACTGACCCCTCGGTCTAGGTCCTTGTGGAAATCTCCCAGGGTGATTGAACTGTGGGGGGTGGAAAGGGGGAGGATTAGGGTAATACCCGTATGGTGGTGGTGGCTGAAGATACGGCGGCGGCGGCGGGTACTGGTAAGGTTGTCCGTAGCTCCAATCTTCCCACTCCTCCTGCGGCCTTGGACGGAATCCTCTTCCTCTTCCCGCCATCTCCTCGACGAATTGCGTGTAGGTTTTGCGGTTCCCTCCTTCGGCCCAGCACTTCTCAGCAAGGTTCAGCTTAGCCGGCGCACAGCTCCAGAAATCTCCCTTCCCGACTGGATAGCAATCCCTAGTGGTGAAGGAATTGTCCTCCCAAAGCCCCCTTCGGATCCACACTAAGAATCCCCCATCTCCTTCTCCCGGTTTAACCCTAGAACAGCGAGAAGAAATGGAGGGGATCGGAGTTGGGAGGGGAAAAAGCCAAAGCTGACCGTAGAATTCCTCAATTGCCCCTTCCTCCGAAAATGGATCCGGGTTCACCGGCAACGGATCCTCCAAGGGAATCTTCCTCCTCCATGAATCAGACCGTGCCATCTGTGAACACCTGATACGTCCGCGTGTCCTCCGATTTGAAAATCGCCATGGAAACCTTCCCGCTCCGGGTGGTGGGGTGCCCGACTCCCTGACTGGACTCGAAGCAATCCACCTCGATGGGTCTCTCGTCTGAGATCTCCCTCTCTCCCGGTGGAATCTCTCTCTCGTGTGGTTGGATCTCTCCCCACCGGGAAGAAATCGCCCCTCCTCAGGAGCGGAGCTCTCTGTTCTCATTTTCCTTAACTGGGTCCTTTTATGCTCGGAGATTTCACTGATTTTAGTGCGTTCATACTGACACTTCTTATCTCTTACACGACAGATTATGACTACAAATTTGGTATCAAATGAAAGTCCTTTCAAATACGAATCCACAAATATTGAATTCAAATCCCACAATCTACATTCTGCAAACTCTCAGCCAAATTAATTGTCAAAGAATATGAAGTTTGAAAAAAAGAAACGTAGTTCCCAGACAGCTGATACTCCTTATCACATGTACAAGTTACGTTGCAATGTGGAGTACATATAAAGCCATGGTGGTGAAGAACAAAGGCTTGACCCCACCCCATAACCCAAGTAACACAACATACAGCACAACTTCAGGATCGCCAAGAGTACAAAAGTTAAACAGTATCCATGCTGCACAATGTAAAAGCCTAGTTCTAACTCTATCCGCTGAAAAAGTGCCTAAGTGCCAGATCACAATCGATACCTCATAAGATGGGGGGCCGACATATATTGTTGTGGGAAACAGAGAGCCATTATCATGAAACCACTGCTGTACACTCAGATAAAAGTTACATAATGTTACAACATAATACATCCTCGCTTTTCATCATCATGGGACCCTACCAAGATTAGTGACACAAAATTGTACATCTCTACCAAGAACCAAGTGAATGGTAATCGATAGATATCAGCTGTCCAAGGGACCAGTTCTTTGCATAATCACTGCTGCGGGTCTTAGAAAATAAGCGAGTCATCGTCTTCAGAAGTCAGGCAGACAAGTCAGGCGAGAAGCAGGAAGAGTGTTCATCGCCGGTGCAGAAGTGGGAAAACTGTTTACTATGTCTCTTCCTTAACATCTAATGATCTAAGCTCTTCTAACATTTCCTGATACCTCTTTTTTGACTCAGCAATTTCAGATCGGAGCTTTTGTTCCTAAAATCATGAGAATGACATTTTATTCTTTTATCAATCAGTCCTTTAAAATGCCAAAGCTCCAGATAGAAGACATTTAAGGTGAAATATATGAGTCCACAAAAATGTCGAGCTCTATGAGAACATTGAATTGAAATGAATTAGGGACACCAATTGGAGTCTAGGTACAACCAACAGATAAAAAACTGCAACTGATTAGAGCAAGCCATTTTAATCTTTCATCATGCTGCATCTATAATGGCTAAAGTGGATCATGCTTCAACAAAGTGTAATATTATGGTTTGGTTAGTATTTTTTAGGCGCTAACAAAAACAATAGCAAGTTGCTGCAAACAGTAAAAAGACACATTTTAACAAATCAGCATGGAGAAGGTTATTCCGACCCTGATATGATGATGTGAAAAGAGCCCTTTCTCAACCTCAAATGCAGGTAGTAAACTCCCCGCACAAAGCAAAAAATTTTTAAAAAAAAATCTACTAGCAATACTTTCATTTAACCACTTCAGCAACATCGTGCAAGTCTTAAATCTGTCTCAAGTTGGCAAGAGATGCAAACATATCACAATTGGCTAAACTTTCATATTCAGGGGATCGATGGCCAGTGTGTAATTTCAGCTGATCATTGCAATTATGTCTCCAGCATTTATGTCTTGTAAAGGTGAAAGGAAAAATAGATACCTTCAGCACAAGCAGTTTCTCTGATTCCTCATACTGTAAGCATCTGAAAAAAGAAATAAAGGAAGCTATAACACCAAAACTGTCATCCACTGTTTGCAGCCCTTCTATTTTTTATTCAAACAATTTCCCTTAGAAACAAGCAAGTATTTCTAGAAACAAACGTAATAGCAAGTATTTGAAATTCAATAACAGAAACAAAACAAAATTGGATATCCTTTCTGGTGCTTGCTTGTACTCCCTCCGTCCCAAAATAAATGTCGTTTTGGCTTTTCTAGATACATAGTTTTACCATGTATCTACACTATACCTAGATTCATAGAAAAAACTGTGTATCTAGAAAAGCCAAAACGACGTCTAATTTGGGACGGAGGGATTATTGAGGTATAAATAGACACTACAAGGACAGAGCTAGCATGCAGGACACGATACAGTAAGGCAATAATTAAAGTGTTATTTAGCAAGTAACCAGCTGACAATTCCTAAGGCCCCAAACTAGGCCAAGATAATTATTCTTTGAAGGAGCATTATCTCTATGTTCTTGATGAGCATTGATAAACATCTAATCAGAAAAAGCATTCATATTCGTCATAAGCTACAAACACATCATAAGTTACATTAGAATAAGAGTTCAATTTCACACAGGAAAGGCTTGCTCTTAATTGTTTGACCTCAGTAGTTAGTTCCTCAGAAAACGACATTGCAACAGATAGAAGGAAAGTTATGTATGACGATGTCCAAGTTGTGGTAGTACTTACTCATTACGCAACTTGTCATTCTCAGAGGTCAAAGTCTTGTATTGGTTAAACCGTTTCCGCTGAGAAACAACCTGGAATTGTCAAACAAGAACAAGAAATTAGTCATATAAGATGCCTTTAAGTATTCATATTACATGTTATCATCTATCATGGAAAAACTAAAAAGGCTGCACATGCCACGTACTCCCTCTGTTCTATTTTGTTTGCTGTTTTAGACTTGTGCACAAAAATACAAAAAGCAGAGTCCCTATACTAACGCTGCACTCATTAAACTTATGTTTCCCCAGCTACTCACGGTGAACAATGAACAAAGGAATAAAGCCTTGGCAACTCTAGGGAGCACTAAATATGATAAGGAGTAAGGACATGCCGTCATGTCTCCTCAAATTCCTATAGTGACAAACAAAAAAAGAACAATCTTGATAAGGTAAAACGGCTAAAAAAAGAACAGAGTGACTATTAGCCTTCCCGATACTTACAACTCCATCCGTATAGTCTAGCCCATCCTGATCAGCACTGTCCATCATGGAACCAAAGGAATCAAACTTCCTCTTCAATCCCATCTCTGCCAAGAGTGAAAACATTAATAGACAGTGGCATTTTACAAAATGAACCTAAGAGTGGATTACTCACTGCTCTTAGAAGACTCAAGACTATTGATTTTTTCCCTTGCTGCAGAGGCTGATAATCTAGGTATACCAGAGCTGCTCGTTGGAATATCAGCCGAAAGCAACCGAGGTGGAGCACTTAATGGGGAACTGCCAGCATTCATATGATTGGCGCGGTTAAGTGCACGGGTTGCTTTTGGCAATTTTTTGTTGTCATAACCAACACGATGACAATGAAGGTCCCTGCACAAAGAATTAGGTCAGGGATGAATTTGTGAATGACATTAAGATATCCCTCAAAATGAGAGCAACCAGAATGACACAACAAAAAAATAACAGATCAACTAAGAAGTCTCATAGTAAAATATTTATCACACAAACATTATCGGAATCCAAGGAGTTAAGGCTAACGGTTGGTTGCTATAAATGATATTAGTAGTGTTGAAGTATAAGTTAATTGCCCACCTTTCCCAACAGCTTAAGCTTTTGGGTTGAATTGGTTGGAGCATGCAACTCAATATGGTATCAAAGCCAGAGGTCTTGAGTTCGAATCCTGGCGGGGCGATTAAATAAAATAATTGCAGCCACCTCCTAAATTCCACGTTTAAGGCCTAAAAGAGCCTACATGTGAGGGGGAGTGTTGAAGTATAAGTTAATTGCCCACCTTTCCCAACAGCTTAAGCTTTTGGGTTGAATTGGTTGGAGAATGCAACTCAATAAGTAGTATCCAGCTTTCACAAGTTTTAGAGTATACTCGAATATCTGATTAAAGCAAGTAATTAAAAAAAAAACTAATGTCCCAGCAGATACATAGATTTTGGGCATATGATAAAAAAACTCTTAGTGCCTTCTTCACAAGATTTTACATGTCGTATTAGCTTTATCCTAAGTCAAAGTTGTGCAACTTTGACCAAATTTATAGAAAAATATAACAACTACTACAATCCAATCATATGTACTATTAAAATTTATTCCATGGTGAATTCAATGAAACAAATTTAGTATTGTTGATGTTGTTATATTTTCACATAAACTTGGTTAAAGTTGGGCAACTTTGACTTAGGACAAAGCTAATGCGACAAGTATAAAAATGGAGGGAGTATCTATTTTGACTATTTTAAGACATGGTTTTATTCATAACTGAAAATATGAATTTCTGACACACAATGTGGCAAAACAAAGGCATAAAAATTGAAGAGAATAGTAAATCAAGAATTTTATGGAGAGATTCTGGCACAAGTAGTTCTTAGAAAGCTTGCAAAATTTTCGTGCATCCGGCTTATGAAGCTGCATTACAATGTGAAGCATGACTTGACAATCAACAGTGTGCCAGTGTCAAAGGATGCCAATGTCAGAGATTGCACTAGCTCTGTTCTATGCAGTATTA
>CM014274.1:38874717-38910729 GCA_004135705.1 Alloteropsis semialata
GGGGTGGGGGTGGCCGTCGCGGGCGTCGCCGCCGGGGGGGCCGCCGCGGTACTCCTACTCCGGCTCCTTCACCTGCTCCTGGTGGTGCGCCCTGGCCATTCTTCAGCAACCCATGGTCAGGGCGCATCCCGACGTGGCCGTTTCAGGCTCAGGCGGGGGGGCCTTGCCCTCAGGCCATGTTCACTGGCCCTGCTCCCCTACCCGTGCCGTCCTGGTCTCCTCCTCCTCAGCCTCCTCCTGTCTGGCCTGGGGGATGGGACCAGGCGGTGCTGGCACAGTCCTTCAGCTCCATGGGACTGACACCGCCGATCAGCACTGAGTGGATCGCTGACTCGGGCGCCTCGTTCCACACCACACCAGATGCAGGCATTCTCTCTTCTGTCCACCCACCACATCCCTCTTGTCCTTCCTCTATCATGGTTGGCAATGGATCCTGTCTTCCAGTCACCTCTGTTGGGACCGCTCCTAGTTCCTTTCGCCTTCCCAATGTTCTAGTTGCTCCACAGATGGTCCATAACCTTCTTTCCATTCGACAATTCACCGCTGACAATTCTTGTTCTGTTGAATTCGACTCCTCTGGTCTTACTGTGAAGGATTCGGCTTCCCGGCGTCCACTTCTCCGCTGTGATAGCTCGGGGCCCCTTTACACCCTCCGCCTCCCTTCTTCCGCTGCTGCTTTCGCCACCACTTCTTCTCCCACCACCTGGCACCGCCGGCTTGGTCACCCCGGCCGCGACGTCTTGGCTCAGCTCAGTCGCGGTGCAGATGTCCCCTGTGCTAGGACACCTGATGAGCACCTCTGTCATGCGTGCCAGTTGGGTCGCCACGTTCGTCTTCCTTTTTCTTCTTCTTCTTCTCATGCGAGTCATGTCTTTGATCTCATTCACTGTGATCTGTGGACATCTCCTGTACTCAGTCTTTCCGGCTACAAATACTATCTGGTTGTAGTCGATGACTTCTCTCACTACTCTTGGACTTTCCCTTTGCGCGCTAAGTCCGAGACGTTCACCACCCTCCTCCACTTCTTTGCCTGGGTCTCTACTCAGTTCGGCCTCACCATTAAGGCCGTCCAGTGTGACAACGGGCGTGAGTTCGATAACAACACCTCCGGTGCCTTCTTCCTCTCTCGGGGTGTTCATCTGCGCATGTCTTGTCCGTATACCTCTCCACAGAACGGCAAGGCTGAGCGGATGATTCGGACCACGAACGATGTCGTGCGCACCCTTCTTCTCCAGGCCTCCCTCCCTGCCCGGTTCTGGGCTGAGGGGCTCCACACCGCCACCTACCTTCTCAACCGCCTGCCTTCCACTGCTTCTCCTGCTCCCACCCCACACCACGCTCTTTTCGGTACCCCGCCTCGCTACGATCACCTCCGTGTCTTCGGGTGCGCTTGCTATCCCAACACCACCGCCACTGCTCCTCACAAGCTAGCGCCTCGTTCGACTCGTTGTGTGTTTCTTGGCTACTCCCCTGACCACAAGTGGTACCGTTGCTTCGATCTCACCTCTCGCCGGGTCCTCGTCTCTCGACACGTTGTGTTTGACGAGTCGGACTTCCCTACTCCACCTCCTCTACACCGTCTCCTGACCCTGAGTTGGAGTCTGTGTTTCCGACTGACTCGGTGGTTCAGCCACCTGTTTCTCCTTTTCCAGCAGGTTTTCCCGGTGCGCTGACACCGCTCCCGGCGGTCTCCGCCGCGCCACGCGCGGCCCCGGCGCCTCCTGCCGCGCCACGCGCGGCCCCGGTGCCCCTGCCTGCGCCAAGCGCGGCCATGGGCGCGCCCCTGCAGGTCTACCGGCGCCGTTCGGTGCCGGCACCGGAGCCGGCGCCGGAGCCGGTGCCCCGTCCTCCTCTGCAGGTCTACCGACGCCGTTCGGTGCCGGCGCCGGAGCCGGCCCCGGAACCGGCACCCCCGTCTTCACCGGAGCCGTCACCAGCGCCGTCGGTCCAGCCCCGGGCCCTCTCTCGTCTGGACCCGGTGGTCTACCACCCGCCTGTCATCCATCGGGATCCTGGCCACACTCATCCCATGGTGACACGGCGGGCGGCGGGCGTTCTCCGGCCGGCGGCTCTTGCCGCCACCGAAGCTGAGCCGGGGGTCTCTCCGCCACCCTCCTCTGAGCCGGGGGTCTCTCCGCCACCCTCCTCTGAGCCGGGGGTCTCTCCGCCACCCTCCTCTGTCCGTGAGGCTCTGGCTGATCCTCACTGTCGTCGGACGATGGAGGAGGAGTACACGGCCCTTCTTGCCAACCAGACGTAGGACCTCGTGCCGCGTCCGTCTGGTGGCAATGTGGTCACGGGCAAGTGGATCTGGACGCATAAGCGTCGTGCTGACAGCTCACTGGATCGCTACAAGGCTCGCTGGGTTCTCCGGGGGTTCACGCAGCGGCCTGGTGTGGACTATGATGAGACCTTCAGTCCAGTGGTGAAGCCTGCTACAGTGCGCACGGTCCTCTCCATTGCTCTCTCTCGCTCGTGGCCCGTGCATCAGCTGGATGTGAAGAATGCCTTTCTTCATGGCACTCTGTCAGAGACAGTCTACTGCAGTCAGCCAGCGGGGTTTGTGGATTCCAGTCGTCCGGATCTGGTCTGCCGCCTCAACAGGTCCCTCTATGGTCTGAAGCAGGCTCCTCGGGCTTGGTACTCTCGGTTTGCCACGTTCTTGGTCACGTTGGGATTCACAGAGTGCAAGTCTGACACCTCTCTGTTTGTCTACCGCCGGGGCTCTGAGACTGCATATCTGCTCCTGTATGTTGATGACATCATTCTCACTGCTTCCAGTCAGGCCTTGCTTCAGCGCATCGTTGAGTCACTGCAGCAGGAGTTTGCCATGAAGGATCTGGGTGTGCTCCATCACTTCTTGGGTGTCACTGTTGAGCCTCGTCCTTCTGACCTGTTTCTTCACCAGCGGCAGTATGCACTTGATATTCTGGAGCGGGCCGGGATGACTGACTGCAAGCCGTGTTCCACTCCGGTTGATACTCAGGCCAAGCTCTCTGCAGATATGGGTGATCCTGTTGCTGACCCGACTGCCTACCGGAGTCTCGCCGGTGCTTTGCAGTACCTCACCTTCACCAGGCCGGACATCACATATGCCGTTCAGCAGGTCTGTCTCCATATGCATGATCCACGGGAGTCACATCTCACGGCTCTGAAGCGTCTCCTTCGCTACATCCGTGGCACGGTTGACTACGGCCTGCTACTCCACCGGTCTCCTGACACTGAGCTTGTCGTCTACACCGACGCTGACTGGGCTGGCTGTCCTGACACTCGTCGCTCCACTTCCGGCTACGCCGTCTTCTTCGGCGGCAACCTGGTCTCCTGGTCGTCCAAGCGACAGCCGGTTGTCTCCCGCTCCAGTGCCGAGGCGGAGTACCATGCTGTTGCTAACGGCGTAGCTGAGGCGTCCTGGCTACGACAGCTCTTGGCGGAGCTTCACAGCCCGCTCGCCAAGAGTACTCTCGTCTACTGCGACAACGTCAGCGCCATGTACCTCTTCACCAACCCAGTTCAGCATCAGCGGACGAAGCACGTGGAAATCGACCTGCACTTCGTTCGCGACCGGGTTGCTATCGGCGACGTTCGAGTTCTCCACGTCCCGACCACCTCCCAGTTCGCGGACATCTTCACCAAGGGTCTCCCCTCCTCGACCTTCTCGGAGTTTCGCTCCAGTCTCAACATAGCCGGTGGCTAGTTGTGACTGCGGGGGGTGTGTGTACTTCTTTGTGTGTACTTCTTTTCCTGTCCAGTCTTGAACTCCGCTGCGCCGGTAAGTTCAGATTGCAGGTTCCTGTCCAGTCCTGAACTCCGCTGCGCCGGTAGTTCAGACTGCGGGGGGGTGTTGGTGTATATATGTGGCCCTTATGGCCCATATAGTTAGGCCCATCTAGAGGCCCATGTACAGCTACTATATTGCCCACCCTTCTAGGGTTTGGAGGAATACAGAGAATATTCCATTCCAATACCCACCATGATGAGAAACTTGGGAAATGCACAACCTATTGGGACTAGCAAGTCACCAGCTATAAAGTAGTTCCTGATTCTCACAAAACCAATTGGGCTTAAAACACAGGTGAAAATCAGAAAACTATAGGTCATTATAAATTATTGACTGGCCAGAGATTTCTATTTCATCAGGTGAGACAAACTTCAAAAACAGCTTAGGTCAATAAAAGGGTGTATTCCATCGATCAAAATGGTAAGAAATGCACATACCTCTGTAAGTCCAGCAATTTGTGGTTTATACAGCACACACTCTCGATACATCAAATCATTAACTATATTATGTGGCTCCACATCACGGCCACGCAGGATGATTCTGAAATTATCAGGTACATGAAGATACAAGATAGATGCATATGCCTGTTTGAAACCAAAACAAATAAGAATGTTAGCTCAAGAAAGAAATAAACAGTACCAAACCAGTAAATGGGGATCAATACTTAACTCTAAGAGAATAGCGAAGACGAGTTGAAATGTAGTTATGTGCAGAAATCTTATCCAGCTTATTTGTTTTCACCATCTTGCCTGCCCCAGTAATGAGGATATCCTAACATAGCAGATACAGACCAACTGTTCAATGACAAATGTACAGGCATTGTTGATCTGGTGATAAACCCCCAAAAACAGATTCAAGCAAAGACCAATGAAAGAAAAGGACATGTAGCATGTAGGATTAACAGACACGTCCATTAAGTGGCATATGGTGAGAGTTGCGCCTAGTGCAGTACCAAACACACAAACTACTCCTTAAGCATGCATTAAATTGTGTCAGATCCTCAGAGCCGTCATTACATGTCTCCAATGGTAATTTTCCCATGTTGGCAGCACCCTTCACATGTGTCCCGCTTGTGCTACTCAATAGGTATCATACTTTATGAAACTAAACAGTCAATTATATTGTTTCCTTTAATTTGTATGTGGATCTGCTATCAAGGTTTTAGTTAGATAAACATATATGATATTTATTTTAAAACTTTTATAGATGTGTCCCATGTAGGTATGGCTAATATAATAAATCCCATATCACCCTCACACAGAACTGTTAAAAAAGACAGCCAGGTAAAAAAGTTGGTGCGCCCATTCTTTGTATATTGCAGAAAGAGATAACGATATCTTCATCTAGAGAGAAGTCAACATTGATAACAATAGAAGAAAAGGATCTCTACTCTGTTGGCTCACATCAAACAGATCAACAGGATTTCAATATCTATATTCCAATTCCATCAGATTAAGACAAACCAATGAGCATTCCAACATCGACACAAAATGCACCTCTTCTCTATCTTACATGGTCAAGGATAGGGCACTAAATCAGTCACATATAAGGAAGCACCATCGTTTTTGCTAAGTTAGATTTTTAGTTGGTTTTCTAGTTCAGGTTAGTTTTACTTTCCTTCTAAAATAATGTGTTTTTTGAGCAAGTGGACAGTTATTCTATAGTTTCCTTTCTCTGCATACTAAATGACCGAGTCCCGAGAGCATGAATTTTGCCATTTGACGCTATCACATGTTTATGTTTGTCCATTAAAACCAATGTATTGCATTAAGTTTGTGTTATGTTTGTCCATTAAAGCCAATGTATTGCATTAAGTTTGTGATAGTCGGAGACTCTTAATAAATATTTAAAGGAAGAAAAGAAACTTAGATCTTTTAAGTTGAATAACAATTTCAAAGAAACAATATATATGAAACAGTTATGGAGTTGACAACTGAAAACATCGTCATGTTGCAGCAACCAATATATCAGAAGTCAGCATTAAAACAACAACAAGGCCTTTGATGAAACCTAACATGATCCACGCACTTCTATCCAACAGCAACAGAGGCCAGTATTACTAACCTTTTTATCAGAGTTGAAATCAAGCTCCATATCCCCATCATCGTTGAACCAGAGATTGAATACAATTATCTTTGTTCCATGTTCTCCCATGTCATCAAACTGTATCATAAGTGAATCTTAGCGACACTAGGTAAATTGGCCCTAAACAGTACAAAACCACCAAAGTATATGTAACACATAACTCTAGGAGGTAATTGTCCCCTATATAACTTACGTGAACTAGGAAAAAGGCTTGGTAAATTAGAAAGAAAGAACCTACAAATACATCCCTTAAACTTTTGCCAAAAGCGCATACTGCCAGAGTTTTCGTAAACTAAAATTGAGATGCAGTTTCTGACTTTCAATTAGCCAGTACATTTGTTCAGAATTAGCAAAATCATTTGGGCATCATAATATTTGTAAACCATCTCCTTCCTTATGGCTACTGGCTAATTTTTCACAACTCCCAATTTTCCATAACTTTTATCCAGCTCACTTTTATTACAAGATTATCAGAATAATTCTACAGTTTGCCATAACTATCTCAAAGATAAAGACGTATTCATTGCATACTTGTTTAAGCAACTCAGCTTCACTAGCAAAAGGGGACCATTTGAGAAGGATTCCCAAATTAGAAGAGAAGAGCTTCTGATCATGACGCAACATCTGGATATATGAAGAGGTTGTTAAATCATACTGATAGTCCACCTGCAAGACAGCAAAACAAACACAACATCACAAGGTGGTAGATGAAACTAGAAAAATAGCTCAAATTGACGTCACAAAAGAATTGCCAAACTCACCGTTGGCACCAAGACATCATCGCAACCTGTTTCCATCAAAAATGTATAAGAAAGAAGGCCGATACTTCTAGTCTTCGCCCTACAGAAACAGAAACCTTTAACTTCAGTGTGAGCTAGGTGGAGAGACATTTTAGTAGAGCTACAGAGGTTTCAAGAGGTATCATAAATGTCATGCATAACAGATCAACAGCCGAAGGTTTCAAGAGGTATCATAAATGTCATGCATAACAGATCGACAGCCGAAGGTTTCAAGAGGTATCATAAATGGCATGCATAACAGATCGACAGCCGAAGTAGTGGGAACAATGGAGCTTAGCATGAGTGGCTGTCTGAACAGAAACATGCAGTAAACATTGTTATCATATCAGATTCTAATGATACTTCATCTCCAGGTACACAAAAACTAAAAAAATAAAGGCACATTTCTCCTTGTTTCAATTGTATTCCTTAGAACTTTATGTACATCCTCTTGAAGAACGCAAAATGTTAGTCAAGTTTCCCGAGTGTATGTTATGTTACCAAAGGTAAAGGTAGTATGATGGAATGCTTCTTTCTAATGTAATGTCAAAAAAGGAAACGGTCAGAACTCAGAATGAATGCAAAGGAAATGTACCAGTTATTTTGGTTTTGTGTAAAAACAATCACATCTGCTCCAAGCCGCATGGTACTAGTCTTGAAACCATTTCCATCTGATACAAGAAGCAATATAAATTCAAATGTAGGGGGTTCAAGACATCTGTTTCACAAGGAAACAGAAGAAAGGACACCAGGACCATACATTGCCCAATGAAAGCATCAGACTGTTTATCTGAAAATCCAAAGCTCATGCAACGTCTCAGCGCCTCAGGATCCATCCCCCCTCCATCATCTTATCAATGTGAAACACCACAAGGTTACAATCCAGATAACATTTATACAAAATACACAGATAAAATTATAGATATAGCAACCTTGAATCAACAATGAGGGGTTCCCATCCCGTGGGTTTGTGAATTTATTAACACGGACAAATGTCGCCCCAGTGTTCACCTTAGAGAAAATATGCCACAAAAATAACAAACTTAGCATTCATGTTATAATGTTATATATTAGTTTCTTTCTGTATATGTGAAAAGGGGATACTTAAGTGATTACCTCATCGATTGCATTATCAAGAAGCTCAGCAATTGCTGCAGGAAAATGGCGGAAAACAACATTGGATGAATCAAGTACAGATAGTGCCATATAATGCAAAGAAAAGAGAGTACAGTATTAAAATGTGCAAGAGGTGTTGAACAACAATACTATATGGCTGATTTGTCCAAACCAGAATGATACAACTGAAAATTGCACGGTGGAGAACTCTACATTTTTGCGTAAAAAAATTGTAGAGACCAAGATAATGCATAGGGATGCAACGGTTTAAGTCTCTACTTATGAATGCTATGAAAAGAGTGGATCACTTGCTACATGCTTCTGGGACCAGTCCATACTTCAAAATGTACGCATACATTTCAAGTATGATCATGGTAAGAGAAATGAGTGTGAGTTCCTTTTTTATGGCAAGAATAAATTTCCATTTTAGTCATATAGAATTATAAAAGCACATATAGTAAGCTCATCATTTTTGTATCACCGAAGTGAGTGCTTCAATTAGATGTGAGAGCTCAATTTTCTTAAGTGAGCATACAATAATCAAAACTACAAGTTCCCAGCAATAGACAGATGCTGTCAACACAAAGAAAAGAATAGACTTGTGATAATAAGCACATATAGATCGCAATTTTCTTGCAAAATGAGAGAGTTGACAGAAGAGGGGTTATCAATTATGTAAATCTACTTACTCCTGACCGTAAAGCCAATAGCATTCCTAAATTCCAATTGCTTTGAGTAGTAATCTAGCCATTCCTAATTCCTACAAAATGTGAGGGGGATCGTCTCATACCGCCGAAAGCCCACTTGTGCGAAGTCGCATTTGAGTGCAGGAACCTGGGGTTTATCCGCAGTCGGTTCCGCCCACCTGCACGCACCACCAAATCGCAAATCTCACACGTTGCTCACCGGCTCCCACGAACAAAATCCGAAAGAAAACGAAGCGACGGCAGAAATCAGGGGGGCGAGATTTCCCCTGCCATATGCGAATAGCCTACCAGGGGCGTCCCCGTCGGGGTTGCGGCGCGCGACGACGTAGTCGCCGGACTTCCAGAACTGGCGGGTGAGGCGCGGCGGCGGGAGCGCCCTGGGCGGCGGCGAGGCGGTGGCCACGGGCACGGGCATGGGGTCCTCGGTCTTCACGGGCACGAGCGCGCCGTAGCCCGGGGGGTGGAGCGGCAGCGGGAGCAGCAGCGGCGGCTTCACATCGGCGTCGGCGAGCAGGAGCGGCTTGACGTCGGGCGGGGAAGGCCGGGCGCGGCGGGCGAGGGCGGTGTTGCTGGGCACGGGCTCCTCGTCGTCGTCGCTGGAGAGCTCAATCACCTCGGCGCCGGAGCCCATCGCCGTCGCAGTCGCCGGCGCCGTGAGGCTACGATAGGGCTCTCAGACCCTTGTCAAATCACGCGCTCTCTAGTCTCTACCCGCTTTTCCTCTCTGTGGGGGACTTGGGCAGGGAGCTCGATTTGGGTTTTCGTTGGGCAGGGAGCTCGTGGTGCCCGATGTGGCCTGGCCGGGTTTATTTCCTTTCCTGTGGGGGCACACGCTTCTGCGCGCTAGACTGGAGACGGGCCATTTCCGACCATGGCGAATTCGAAATAGTGACGCAAAGGTAAAGCTGCTTCTGGCGTATGATTGTGCCTGTTTTGTTTTGAGTTTTTTTTTCACATGTCCAAAAGTCGAATGACCCAAAAATCAGAAGTTGAAAGGCACATAAAAAAATGTTTCATGCATATGATTTTGCGAACGCAAGCACTAGGATGCGGCCACGGCATCTCGCCCAAATTTGCTCGGGTGCAGAATTCTCCGTCTATGAATACATTTTATTATTATTTTGGGGGACATTAATACATTTTTATTACATCATCAAATGTATTATACATGTTGCTTTAGACCGTATTTTCTCATAGATATTCATGGATACATAATTCTGGTATTATATATCTTTTCATTATATTTCTTGTATGATCCGGTCAAAAAAAAGTTTGCCCTGTCTTCAAACCATTTTGGACACTTCCGGTAAAAAAAAGAAACACATATGTTTTGACTAATGTTTACAACAATTTAGATGCGCAATCTTATATTTTTAATAATATACTCCCTCCGTCCCAAAAAGAATGCAACTACGTGTTGCGTGCCACTTAAAGTGGTTCACGTTTGACCAAGTTTCTAGCGAGTGATATTCATATTTGTGGTTTTAAATAAATTTATTATGAAAATACATTTTGTAACTAATCTAGTGATATTTATTTTATTTCATGAATATTTATATTTTTTTAATCTATAATTGGTCAAATTTGAGATACTAAAACGTGTCACTGTGCTAGAATTGCATTCTTTTTGGATGGAGGGAGTACGTATGACACGTGGGAGGCATGGAGCATTATTGATAGGATGAAGAAAAAACATACAGAAACAAAGAACATCCAAAAAATAATTGTCACATAGCACACCGATATAGATTGGACTGACACATGGTAAGCATGCAGAAAAAGGATTGACATACAACAAGCCTATGCACATCCTATTAACACATAATAACTTTGTAAAATATAATTGGCATATGACATATTGTATATATTCAACTCACATGTGGTAAGCATGCAAAAAGTAATTGGCATATGTGCTGTAAATATTGATCGGGACTAACACGTGGAAAGAATGCAAAAACTAATAATAACTGACAAATAACACATCTATATAGATTGGACTAACACATTCTAAGCGTACAAAATAATATTCAACAATTGACGAGCCTATATAAATCAAATTGACATGTGGCTTGGCTCGTTAGTGTAACAAGCAAAAACACAGCTCGGCTCAGCTGGTGAAAAGCTCGAGCTAGCTCGTTTCAGCTCGTGAGCCCACGTCTCAAACTCCAGCTCGCGAGAGACACAAAATAAGCATATGAAAAAGATTAACATGTTAAGTCTATACAAAATGGATTGGCAAGTACTAAGGTCAATTTATTGGGGGCAAAATTTAAGTCAGACTCATAATTCTGACTACGTCCTGTCACTTATATATTATAGGGTAAAATGCACCGGCGGACCTTGAACTTGTAAAGGTGTGTCATCGAAGTCCATAAACTCTGAAATATTAAGCTGTTTGTTGCAAAAAAAAAACTTGTTAAGCTGCTCACCTCAGGTCAAACAGTCTCCGTTAGCACATGGGTGCCTATGTGGCATGCTGACTTGTATATCACGGTGTTCTCGTCTCATTTCCTCTTTCATCCCCTGCCTCACCTACTCATCATGACCACCGTGTGCTCACAATGAAGAGGCATGTGTAGAAGTCGATGCTCAAGGAGAGGTTTAAGAAGCTCAACGCTGTCATGGACAAGATCTTGAGGACGCTGGGCGCTTGTCTCATCAGCGATGAGTAGTTGCAGTCAGAGCTGCACATCTCCATCGACACCGCCGTCGTGCCAGCATATTGATTTGGCCGCTTCTTGCAGCACTCCTGTTGATTTGGCCGCTTCTTGCAGCACTCCTGTTGATTTGGCCGCTTCTTGCAGCACTTCAACACTAGCAAGCAGACGGAGAAGTACTGTTGACGTGGAAAATCGGCGGTTGTATCCTCCACGTGCAGCACACGAAGACCAGGGAGCTTCGCTCCAGTGCCAGCCCTGCACTCCAGTTCAGGTTCGCGGCGTGCCAGTCAATTTGACCTGAAATTGACAAGGGAATAAAACAGTTAAATTACTCTTTGATTGTGCCGGCTCTATTTCAGACGATGGGGTAACGTCGAATTTTAGCCAAGACCCAATCAGGCACGTGTCGGCCGATATCAATCGGACCTCAAAATCGGACTTCATTGATGACGTCAATCAGACCGAGTAATCGGACCTCAATCAGACACCGAATCGGACCAATCAGGATCGGACCTTGATTGATATAACAGATCAGCCTTTGAATAATAAAATAAAGCATAAAACAAGGCCAATATGTAAAGTAATGGATCAGCTGTGTCTTTAAACAAGATATCAAATAAACAAAGTGTAAGCCGATACATTGTCCACCTTGCCTAGTTGCCAGTTTGACTCATCTTATCGGACCATCTAACTAGCCAATCGGACCATAGTTTTTTCAGAGAAATCTAGCTCCGACGTAGGGAATCTAGATTTCTCCATCTATGATCAAATCAGATAGCTAGATAGTCAAATTCAACTTACCAATCTGACAACTAAACAAGATGCTCGCACAGGTGTTAATCAGATTAAGCAAATAAGCAGATAAAACATTAACAGAGTCGTTATGATTCTAAGTTATGCTACCAAATAATCAAGCATGACCTAGCTCCGACGTAGAGAATCTAAACCACACTTAACATTCAAATAGCAATAAGGCATAACCAAAGCTTCCTTTGACTAATCAAGATGAATCTAGCTCCGACGTAGGGAATCTAAACAAGCATGACAATCAAAGATTAATCTAATCGTATTGCAAAGATCCAGCTCCGACGTAGGGAATCTACACCAGTGCAGTACTCAAAGAACAACCAGATTAAACCACAAAGCAGGATCGGACCTAGAACGATGCTGTAAGATAAATATTGCTTAAATCGAACCAAGACCAATGCTCAAAGTCGTTGAAGAAGTAGAATTGATTCACATGGCGTAGATCTAAACCAATCTAGCAACTACAAACAAACCGCAAAAACTGCCTTTAGTAACCAAGATGAGTCTAGCTCCGACGTAGGGAATCTAGCCTAATCTTGATATCTAGCTCCGACGTAAGGAATCTAGACTTAAAGTACAGTCCGATAAACGATAATCTGTTGGATAATCAATATTGATTTAGCTCCGACGTAGGGAATCTATATCAATCTTGATTATCCAGAGATAAATCGGTTGAACAGTATAAACGAGAAAGGGCGATGCGCCTCAATTCAAAGCCTATACTAGTTCGATAAATTGACTAACTTACTGGTAAGCCGGAGATCAGAACTGATGCAGCCCGTCCACCAATGAGCTTCGTCGGTAACTACTACTAGGGTTTTTTTGGCGTGAAGCCGGGTTGTATTGATTGTGAGAATAGTTTTTACAATGGACGAGGGTTCATATTTATACCCTGGTCATGGAGAGTCCTGATCGGACCAGACTAACTTGAGAACAAAGAAAACTAAATCTAATATAGAATGGGACTTTCAATATGCCTTCAAAAAGGAAATAGTCCCTGTATCTGATACGCTTCCTCCTCAGCCGACGCGCCCTTCTTCTTTTATCCATCATCATATCGGACTTCTTGTTTCATCGGACTCCTCTCCAGCATCGGCTTCCTTCTCTGTCATCTTCGGCTTTGACCAGTCAATGGGTCCACCAGCCTTACCACGTCACCTCATGACTCAACATATCTGGTGCGAAAATCTGGTGTCAACACATGCCCCCCAATTTTGGGATAAAATATGTTTTATTCCAAAATTCGCATCTGTCATCATAACTCCTTCACCGATTTTCGTGCCGAAACTTTCCATCCTTGCACCATGTAGTCCCTTGATTTTCGGGCCATAGTTTTTCTTTCTTCATCAATAACCTGCAAAGCTTATCTTCTTCTTTTCTCTCCCGAGCAATAGCATCTCTGACAACGAATAGATATGGAACCCTGCATTTACCTCACGGGTATCCATGCGTCTATTGACCCAGGCGAAACGATTCTTCAATACAGTTCCTCAAAAGACACCCCTCCTCCAATTACAGCAGCTCTGAATCAATGTCATATCCCCACGAGAATACTGTTCTTTATTTGGACAGTTTCCACGAGCATCCCTTGGATTCCATTTCTCCTTTAATGCTTCCATCGATCGCCGGCTATAAATACCTGCCTCAGGTCTTCTTTTTCCACCATCCCTTAGCCATGGCGCAGCTAATATTCATGATAGAACACAAACTCCTTTTGTTTGATATAGAATCCAACTCCTTCTTCCTCTTCTGCTAGAAGAATTCTCGTGAAGAAGTATAGGGTACTCCCCCTTTTTCTGATCCTGCAGTGAATCCAGGTGGAACCTCTGCTAGAAGAATCCTCGTGAGGTTTCTCCATGGTTCACCAAAGGGAAGGTTTTTCAGAGGGGTGTAATAGAGTGCCCTTTACAAGTTAGGGCAAAGCCGGTCCACCGGCGCGTTCTTCAAGGGACTGCATCCAGAGTGGATTTCTTCGACTCAAGGAAGAAGATATCTCCTCAAACTTGCGCTTCCTTTTGCCCTTCTTTTCTAGTCTTGTTCTGGCAATGATGAACAAAGTACATCGGCGCTTACTAGATCCTTTTATCTTCTGAAATCCTTCTGTATGAGAAATATATGAATATATATGCAATCCCTTTTTCAGCAGCCTGCTCCGCTATCGAGCGGCTTGATGATGTAATATACTTTTCTCTGTTTGTATATAGCTCTTAAGGCGATGCATATCGCATCGGCTCTTATTTTTTGTTCTTGAGGCGATTTTTCCATCGGCTTCCAAGCCTGACGCACAGCATCGACCTTACGAGTTTACCCAAATGCTAGGGTAGTACTTCTTCAGATATTTCCCGTTTAATGCCTTAGGAAACACTTCTCCTTCAAGTGTTTGTAGAATATAAACATTTCCAGGAACACATCGGACGACTTGATAGGGTCCCTCCCAATTTGGTGACCATTTGCCGTACTTAGGATCTTTAGAACCAATTGGCAGAATAACTTTCCAAACAAGATCGCCCTCTTTGAACTCTTTCCCTTTAACTTTCTTATCATAATGCCTCGCCACTCTGAGTTTGTTAGCCTCAATACTTTCAAGAGCGCGCAGCCGACGAACAGCCAAGTCATCGGACTCACTATTCATGAGCTCCATATATTCGCCGACCTTCAATTTATCCTGAAGCTCGATACGCCTTGATCCAGTACGAATTTCCCATGGAAGAACGGCTTCATGTCCATAAACTAGTTCATACAGAGAAACCTTGATCGATCCATGACAAGCCATTCGATAGGCCCATAGAGCTTCAGGAAGCACAATATGCCATTTTCTTGGATACTCCTCAATCTTTCTATCAATCAACTTGATCAAACTTTTATTGGAGGCTTCAGCTTGACCATTGGCTTGTGCATAATACGGCGATGAATTAAGAAGCTTGATACCCATATCAGCAGCAAAATTTTTGAACTCGTCCGATGTAAACATCGTACCTTGATCTGTTGTGATCGTCTGTGGAATTCCAAATCGGTAGACAATGTGTTCTCTAACGAATTCAATAACATTCTATGACTTCACCTCCTTCAAAGGAATAGCTTCAACCCATTTGGTGAAATAATCTGTTGCTACTAATATGAATTTGTGCCCCTTGCTTGAATGTGGAAAAATTTGGCCGATCAGGTCAATTCCCCATCACTGCAAGAAGAACCATCAAAGAATATAGTCCAAGAAACCGCGTCAACCACATCGGCCTTTTTCATCGGACCAGATACATCAAGCTCCATAGTGCATTGCTCAACAGCATTAATGTTAGGTCCACAATGATCAGCAACTAAATCAGCCATTATCTGCCCTTTTACCGCTTTGGCCGATTCGTATCTAAGATCAAACTCCGTCAGAGCAAAAACCCACTTGCCAATTCTCCCTTTCATGATTGGCATCAATAACATATACTTGATCACATCCTCTCTACAGATCACAGTACACTCGGCCGATAGCAAATAATGTCTTAATTTTGTACAAGAAAAATACAAACAAAGGCAAAGCTTCTCCACATATGAGTACCGAATCTCAGGATTTAGTAATCTTCGGCTTAAATAGAATATAACTCGTTCTTTCCCATCAACCTCTTGAATCAAAACAGAGCCGATTGCATGATTAAAAGCCGATAAATAAAGCTTGTACGGCTTACCCTTTTGTGGTGGAATAAGAACTGGCGGATATGCTAAATATTGCTTAATTTCATCCAATGCCTTTTGATGTTTAGGCTCCCAAACCAATTCTTCTTCATCTTTCAGCTTCAACAGAGGAGTAAACGCGTCCAATCGGACCGATAGATTTGATATGAATCTCCTCAGGAAATTGATTTTTCCAATCAAACTCTGCAATTCCTTCTTGTTTACTGGAGGTTCAATATCATCAATCGCTTTGCGGTTCCGATCATTTACCTCAATCCCTCTTTCATGTACCAAGAAACCGTGAAATTGGCCGGCCGATACGCCAAAAGCATATTTGAGCGGATTCATCTTCAATCCATGTTGCCTGGTGCATTCCAGCGTCTCCTTCAAATCGGCCAAATGATCTTGATAACCTTTTGATTTGACTACCACATCATCAATGTAGATTTCAACTATCCTGCCGATTAGTTTATGAAAAATATAATTCATAGCACGTTGATAAGTAGCACCGGTATTTTTCAATCCAAAAGTCATAACAACCCACTCATATAAACCGAGAGCACCTGGGCATTGGAATGCAGTCTTGGGAATATCTTCTTCCGCCATGAAAATTTGATTATAACCAGCATTACCATCCAGGAAACTCATCACTTTATGGCCTGACGCTGCATCAGCAAGCATATCGGCCACCGGCATTGGATACTCATCCTTCGGGGTTGCTTTGTTTAAGTTCCTGTAATCAATGCAAACACGTAGCTTTCCATTTTTCTTATAAACAGGAACTATATTTGATACCCATTCAGCATATCGACATGGCCTGATAAACTTAGCTTCAAATAGCTTTGTTATTTCGGCCTTAATTGGTTCGTACATCTCAGTCTTGAACCTCCTTGCATACTGTTTGTGTGGTCGATATCCTGGTTTGATAGGTAGCCGATGTTCAACAATATTACGACTTAAACCTGGCATTTCATAATATTCCCAAGCAAAACAATCAGAATATTCCTTCAAAAGTTTTATTAACTCTTGCTTATACTCGGGATCCAACTTAGCACTGATATACGTCGGCCTTGGTCTATCACCAGATCCTATATCTATTTCTTCTAATTCATCGGCCGACGTAAATCCAAACCCTAATTTGCCGAACTCACTTCGGTCTTCAAGATCTTCTATACAATCATCCATTTAAAACAAAGTCTCAGAGCCGACTGCTTGGATCGGCTGTAGTCCTTGATCGGACACCTTGAGAAAGTCACCATCCCATGTTTTTCCTGATAGGCATTAAATTCCTTCAAACTCCCAAATCGTTGACTCAGCTGTAGCAATGCTAACCGAATCATCAGCTGGGACGATCTCCACATTATTGCCCTGCCACTGGATCAAACACTGATGCATTGTGGATGGGATACAACAGTTAGCATGAGTCCAATCTCGCCCGAGGAGCATGCTGTAAGAACCTTGGCCATCAATCACAAAGAAGGTGGTCGGCAATGTTTTGCTGCCGATGGTCAATTCAACATTAATTGCCCCCCGAGGCTCTGAAACGTTTCCACCAAAGTCCTTGAGCGTCATATTGGTCTTGATCAGATCATCAATCCCTTTTCCCAATTTGCGGAACGTGGAATAAGGCATGAGATTGACTGTAGCTCCTCCATCAACCAGCATCTTGGTCATCGGCTTCCCATCAACGTATCCCTTGATGTACAGAGGTTTCAGGTGCCGATATCCGTTTGCATTTGGTTTCTCAAAGATAGCCTTCTCTGAATCAAGAACCATGCATGCGGCGGCTTCCTTCAGTTCATAATCGACCTCATCATCGTCCTGTTCATCAGGAGCAGCAAAATCAAAAGGCAACATCAAA
Source organism: Alloteropsis semialata (assembly GCA_004135705.1). NCBI lineage: Eukaryota > Viridiplantae > Streptophyta > Magnoliopsida > Poales > Poaceae > Alloteropsis > Alloteropsis semialata. The sequence continues at coordinate 38,892,171 of CM014274.1, forward strand.
ACCATGTTTATTGCGGCCGATGTGCTTGCTTCATCATCATTGGCCATCTTAATGCGCCATGTTTTCTTTTCTTTTGCCAATTCCTGCTCCTGAATCTGCTCATGATAGCGCAAGCGTTGCACGCGTCTCTTCTTGGTCCTAGAAATCCCTAACGGGCACCATTGTCCAGGTTTCATTTGAGGTTCTTTAGTCCGATCCTGAACTGGAGCCTTCTCTTCCATTTTTTCAGGGCCAAGAGCATCAACCTGGCCTTCGATATTTTTACGGCCATGAGCATCAACTCGGCCTTCATCTCCTCGATGATGATCATCAATCCTGGCGCCGATCCGTTCATGAACTGATCGTCGACCTCTCTTGGAAGCTCTGTATTCTTCATACTGGAAACTGCATTCAGGACAATCTGCTTTTGATGGCAATCTGAGCTTCTCGTTCCAGCAGAATACGAAGAAAGGACATCTCCAGTGATCATCATCCTGATCGTACCGGTCATAAACCTGACGCCTGTCCATATGCCAATCAGACCCATAACCGTACTGACGACGATCGTCGACTCTATCATCAAACCAGTGTCTGCCATCGGACCTGTCATCATATCGGCGTCGGCCATCAGACCTATCATCAAATCGGCGTCGGCCATCGGATCTATCATCACGTCGGCGCTGATCATCAAACTCTTCATCAAGCCGTCTTGCTTGATACTCGCGTCTCCGACGTCGTCGTTCCTCGCGTTCTTCCCATGCTCGAGCTGCTGCTTGCTGCCTCTTATACTTGTTAATCAACATCTGGGAAGTTACACGCGGCCGATATCCACCAGGAACATTAGATTCTCGCCCAAACGCCTGATGATTCCTCCGCAGCTCTTCAACAGTAACTTGAACTACAGGATCAACGGCACCAGAACTCTTGGCGTGGTCCGATGTAAGCACCTTAAACTTCCCCTTTTCATCAGCATCAACCATATTAATGGAAAAGGAGAAATCAGCAAAGTTATTCGGAAAAGGATGACCGTCGATCTTCATGGCTTTCTTGTTGTCTTCAAATTTGATCTTGCCAGATTCTATAGCCAATTGGATCTCCCTCCTGAATACCTTGCATTCATTTGTCTCATGAGAAGTCGAGTTATGCCATTTGCAATATTTGCGTTTCTTCAACTCATCGGCCGATGGAATAGAATGATTTGGAGAAAGCTGGATAAGCTTCTCACTGAGCAGTAAATCAAAAATCTTATCGGCCTTAGTTATATCAAATCCAAACTTTTCAGGGTTCTGCTTGATCCATGGGAGCGATACTGGCTTCTTGGATTTGGTCCATTCAGCTATGTTGACATCAGCTTCCTCTTCAGATTCAGAGAGATAAGATACTTGTTTGGAAAACTTTATACGCTTCATCTCTTGATATCGGACCTCATGGGCTGACACCTTCTGAACCAGTTGTCCCAATGTCTCAAACTCCTGAGCAGAAAACTTTCTTTGATCGGCGCGAGCAAACCCTGAAATGCAAGCTCGGCCAACTGCATATCAGACAGTTTCAATCTATAGCATCAATTTCTAGTGTCACGGAACCGTTGAATATACTCCTTGACGGTCTCATCGTTTCTTTACTTGACAGCAATCAAATCGGAAATCTTCATCTCGTTGAGACCAGAAAAGAAGTATTTATGAAACTGCTTCTCCATATCGGACCATCCTGTGACTGATCCTGCTGGCAACGACGTAAACCAGGTAAACGCCGGCCCTGACAGTGACAGAGGAAAAAATCTGAGCCTGAGTCCCTCCTCTGAAGCAGCTTCACCACATTGAGCCAGGAATCGACTGACATGCTCAATAGTGGTCATATCATCCTGCCCGGAGAATTTGGAGAAATCCGGCACTCTGTAACGCGGAGGAAGTGGCACTGCATCAAAGTAAGACGGGTACGGGTGCCGATACAACCTCGCTTCATCTTTAGGCTTCAAGCCGAATTGATTCTGGATCACCTCGGCTATTTTCTGTGACCAATCGGACTGTTGACTTCCAGTTGGCATCCCATCAGCTATATCCATCATATAATTATTGTAATCACCGACCATACGCTGATGTGCAGGAATCTCTGCACGTAGCCTTGCAGCTGCAGGTTGTTTTTCTTGTTCGTTCAGAGTTCTAGCATATTTTTCACCATGTGGGCCGACAATAGTTCCATCGGCCATCAACAAAAAACTGTTGGCCAGTTCAACAGGAGGTGGTGGAACAATCGGAATCTGTGGAGCAACGGTCATTACATTATCTTCAGTTTCTTTGCCTTTCCCTGATCCTGATGCCCCTGCAGACTCTGCTATAAACACTGGACCTTTCAAGCAAATAGCATCATCCACCGCCTTCTTGATGAGATTATCCAATGAATTCACCAAAGTGCCTGATTGGTTAATCAATGCACGATGAACAGCTTGGTGAATCATATCTGTCATGTTGACCTGGTACTCCCGAGCATCAGTTGTCTTCTTGATCAATTCTGGATCTGGGAGAGGACCTTTGAGTATAGGGCCTGAACGATTACGTCCAAATTGGCCAAGGCAGAGCTTCTCAAATGCATCAATTTGGGCCTGAACTGCATCCAATTGAGCTTTAGATAGATCGGCCTTTGTAATTGGAATGGCCGTCTCAGGCGTCTTGTTCTTGTCATTCTTGGGCTTCTCAGCAGCATCTTTTTCAGCAGCAAGTCTTGCTGCAGTTTCTTGTTCAACATCAGACGACGACATCTTGGAATTTGCTTCTCGTGTCCCACTGGGCGTGCCAAAAATGTGTTGACGTGGAAAATCGGCGGTTGTATCCTCCACGTGCAGCACACGAAGACCAGGGAGATCTGCTTCGCTCCAGTGCCAGCCCTGCACTACAGTACAGGTTCGCGGCGTGCCAGTCAATTTGACCTGAAATTGACAAGGGAATAAAACAGTTAAATTACTCTTTGATTGTGCCGGCTCTATTTCAGACGATGGGGTAACGTCGAATTTTAGCCAAGACCCAATCAGGCACGTGTCGGCCGATACCAATCGGACCTCAAAATCGGACTTCATTGATGACGTCAATCAGACCGAGTAATCGGACCTCAATCAGACACCGAATCGGACCTCAGAATCGGACCAATCAGGATCGGACCTTGATTGATATAACAGATCAGCCTTTGAATAATAAAATAAAGCATAAAACAAGGCCAATATGTAAAGTAATGGATCAGCTGTGTCTTTAAACAAGATATCAAATAAACAAAGTGTAAGCCGATACATTGTCCACCTTGCCTAGTTGCCAGTTTGACTCATCTTATCGGACCATCTAACTAGCCAATCGGACCATAGTTTTTTCAGAGAAATCTAGCTCTGACGTAGGGAATCTAGATTTCTCCAGCTNTTTGGAAAACTTTATACGCTTCATCTCTTGATATCGGACCTCATGGGCTGACACCTTCTGAACCAGTTGTCCCAATGTCTCAAACTCCTGAGCAGAAAACTATTCTTTGATCGGCGCGAGCAAACCCTGAAATGCAAGCTCGGCCAACTGCATATCAGACAGTTTCAATCTATAGCATCAATTTCTAGTGTCACGGAACCGTTGAATATACTCCTTGACGGTCTCATCGTTTCTTTACTTGACAGCAATCAAATCGGAAATCTTCATCTCGTTGAGACCAGAAAAGAAGTATTTATGAAACTGCTTCTCCATATCGGACCATCCTGTGACTGATCCTGCTGGCAACGACGTAAACCAGGTAAACGCCGGCCCTGACAGTGACAGAGGAAAAAATCTGAGCCTGAGTCCCTCCTCTGAAGCAGCTTCACCACATTGAGCCAGGAATCGACTGACATGCTCAATAGTGGTCATATCATCCTGCCCGGAGAATTTGGAGAAATCCGGCACTCTGTAACGCGGAGGAAGTGGCACTGCATCAAAGTAAGACGGGTACGGGTGCAGATACAACCTCGCTTCATCTTTAGGCTTCAAGCCGAATTGATTCTGGATCACCTCGGCTATTTTCTGTGACCAATCGGACTGTTGACTTCCAGTTGGCATCCCATCAGCTATATCCATCATATAATTATTGTAATCACCGACCATACGCTGATGTGCAGGAATCTCTGCACGTAGCCTTGCAGCTGCAGGTTGTTTTTCTTGTTCGTTCAGAGTTCTAGCATATTTTTCACCATGTGGGCCGACAATAGTTCCATCGGCCATCAACAAAAAACTGTTGGCCAGTTCAACAGGAGGTGGTGGAACAATCGGAATCTGTGGAGCAACGGTCATTACATTATCTTCAGTTTCTTTGCCTTTCCCTGATCCTGATGCCCCTGCAGACTCTGCTATAAACACTGGACCTTTCAAGCAAATAGCATCATCCACCGCCTTCTTGATGAGATTATCCAATGAATTCACCAAAGTGCCTGATTGGTTAATCAATGCACGATGAACAGCTTGGTGAATCATATCTGTCATGTTGACCTGGTACTCCCGAGCATCAGTTGTCTTCTTGATCAATTCTGGATCTGGGAGAGGACCTTTGAGTATAGGGCCTGAACGATTACGTCCAAATTGGCCAAGGCAGAGCTTCTCAAATGCATCAATTTGGGCCTGAACTGCATCCAATTGAGCTTTAGATAGATCGGCCTTTGTAATTGGAATGGCCGTCTCAGGCGTCTTGTTCTTGTCATTCTTGGGCTTCTCAGCAGCATCTTTTTCAGCAGCAAGTCTTGCTGCAGTTTCTTGTTCAACATCAGACGACGACATCTTGGAATTTGCTTCTCGTGTCCCACTGGGCGTGCCAAAAATGTGTTGACGTGAAAATCGGCGGTTGTATCCTCCACGTGCAGCACACGAAGACCAGGGAGATCTGCTTCGCTCCAGTGCCAGCCCTGCACTACAGTACAGGTTCGCGGCGTGCCAGTCAATTTGACCTGAAATTGACAAGGGAATAAAACAGTTAAATTACTCTTTGATTGTGCCGGCTCTATTTCAGACGATGGAGTAACGTCGAATTTTAGCCAAGACCCAATCAGGCACGTGTCGGCCGATACCAATCGGACCTCAAAATCGGACTTCATTGATGACGTCAATCAGACCGAGTAATCGGACCTCAATCAGACACCGAATCGGACCTCAGAATCGGACCAATCAGGATCGGACCTTGATTGATATAACAGATTAGCCTTTGAATAATAAAATAAAGCATAAAACAAGGCCAATATGTAAAGTAATGGATCAGCTGTGTCTTTAAACAAGATATCAAATAAACAAAGTGTAAGCCGATACATTGTCCACCTTGCCTAGTTGCCAGTTTGACTCATCTTATCGGACCATCTAACTAGCCAATCGGACCATAGTTTTTTCAGAGAAATCTAGCTCTGACGTAGGGAATCTAGATTTCTCCAGCTATGATCAAATCAGATAGCTAGATAGTCAAATTCAACTTACCAATCTGACAACTAAACAAGATGCTCGCACAGGTGTTAATCAGATTAAGCAAATAAGCAGATAAAACATTAACAGAGTCGTTCTGATTCTAAGATATGCTACCAAATAATCAAGCATGACCTAGCTCCGACGTAGGGAATCTAAACCACACTTACATTCAAATAGCAATAAGGCATAACCAAAGCTTCCTTTGACTAATCAAGATGAATCTAGCTCCGACGTAGGGAATCTAAACAAGCATGACAATCAAAGATTAATCTAATCGTATTGCAAAGATCCAGCTCCGACGTAGGGAATCTACACCAGTGCAGTACTCAAAGAACAACCAGATTAAACCACAAAGCAGGATCGGACCTAGAACGATGCTGTAAGATAAATATTGCTTAAATCGGACCAAGACCAATGCTCAAAGTCGTTGAAGAAGTAGAATTGATTCACATGGCGTAGATCTAAACCAATCTAGCAACTCCAAACAAACCGCAAAAACTGCCTTTAGTAACCAAGATGAGTCTAGCTCCGACGTAGGGAATCTAGCCTAATCTTGATATCTAGCTCCGACGTAGGGAATCTAGACTTAAAGTACAGTCCGATAAACGATAATCTGTTGGATAATCAATATTGATTTAGCTCCGACGTAGGGAATCTATATCAATCTTGATTATCCAGAGATAAATCGGTTGAACAGTATAAACGAGAAAGGGCGATGCGCCTCAATTCAAAGCCTATACTAGTTCGATAAATTGACTAACTTACTGGTAAGCCGGAGATCAGAACTGATGCGGCCCGTCCACCAATGAGCTTCGTCGGTAACTACTACTAGGGTTTTTGGCGTGAAGCTGGGTTGTATTGATTGTGAGAATAGTTTTTACAATGGACGAGGGTTCATATTTATACCCTGGACATGGAGAGTCCTGATCGGACCAGACTAACTTGCGAACAAAGAAAACTAAATCTAATATAGAATGGGACTTTCAATATGCCTTCAAAAAGGAAATAGTCCCTGTATCTGATACGCTTCCTCCTCAGCCGACGCGCCCTTCTTCTTTTATCCATCATCATATCGGACTTCTTGTTTCATCGGACTCCTCTCCAGCATCGGCTTCCTTCTCTGTCATCTTCGGCTTTGACCAGTCAATGGGTCCACCAGCCTTACCACGTCACCTCATGACTCAGCATATCTAGTGCGAAAATCTGGTGTCAACAAGTACATAAAGCTCAACGCTGAGGATGTGGAGATGACCATCGACGAGCTCTTCGGCATCAACGCCATGGCCATGGCCACTGCACCGCCCCTTGACTGCAACCCCTCGTCATACCCACGACCACACATATGTCCTTGGCCACCGTGTCCGCGCCGCCGACTAGCTGCCCCATGCTGCCCATACAGGCCTGCAACACCTCACCAACCCAAACCCACACTACGCCAGGCACTGGCAGCCCCGTGTCGCCCCGCGCCAGCGGACCCGTGATGCTCCAGGGCCCAGGCGCACCCCCCCTGGATGCGTCCTCCGTCGCCCGTTGCCTGCGGACCCTCAGTGCCCCGGGCCGAAGGCCCCACGTTTCCCCTCGCCGCTCTGCACCGGAGGCTCCGCGTCTTCCCTTACCGCTCGACGCTGCCCGGTGTGCGTGTGGCCCTTCATGGCTCCTCGCCTTCAGCCCGACGAGGCTGCGCCGCACTACACGGCGAGATAGCTTAAGCGAATTTGGTCAGTTCGGCCATGTATAGAGAGAGGCAGGGGATGAGGAAGGAAATGAGATGAGAGAGGACACCTAGGTATACAGTCAGCATGCCACATATGCATCCATGTGCTGACAGAGACTGTTTGGGTCTGCGGTGAACAGCTTAACAAGTTTGAGGATCTGAAAATGCAATTTCGGAGTTTATGGGCCTAGATGATGCACCCTTATAAGTTTGAGGGTCGCTGGTGCATTTTACTCTATATCATAATTTTACAAATAACATTAACTTCATGGTTCAACTAGATATGTTTTCAAAAAAATTTTCCTTTTAACATATCGTCAAAGTCCATTTTAGTCACTACCGGTAGAAAATAACGTTACCTGGATAAATTGTAAGCACCTTGATTAAAGTTTACAATAGTTAAATATACATCTTTAAATAGGTAAGCTCAAAAAATAGGCATGTGGAAAGCATGTGCTTAAAAATCGAAAGGCCATTATGTAGTGAGAGTGTACCCAAATGCGATCGACATAGAGAGAACATGGGGAAAACGATTTGACATGTAGCAAGCCTATAGAGATTAGGCTAACATATAAGCATACCAAAAAAGACTTTGACCAATCGGCACACATGGCAATGGTGTACACCATGTAGTTCGAGACATGGAGTTACACAAAAGAAATACCATATAAGAACAAAACTTATCACAAGCTTCGTTTAGGGTAAACTATCACATCAGTTGCACAAAAGAATTCATTTTGTACCATTTTATCATTGTTGCTCATGAAAGATAAAAAATTACAATATTTTTAACATATTTTATATGAATGTTCAGTTTAAAGCTGTTGTTAGATAGAAAAATATGAACATTGTTCATAACAGCACACGGACACTAATAGTTTCCAAACTTGAATTCCATCGTGTTGGAAATTTTGTATATTGTTGCCAAGACAGAAGAAGAACCAATAAAAAATCAACTTTAACATGGGAAGCAAGCTCCGTCGGGCCTACCCACCATGTACATTGAAGTCATATAAAAAGTACTGAACTATAAGTGGTCACCACCCACTACAATAACCATATTACGTAATCATGATTGTGGCAAAACTTTATGATGACTGCTGCCCATCATTCTCTTACACCATGTGCACTTTTGGCATGTGTTTGGTTTGCGGGTTGAGATGGATCCGACCCAGATGAAGTCGTGTTTGGTTGGAGAATCATGTGGGTTGGGTTCATCCCTTTAAAGAATATATTTTCCCTCAGATGCAGGTCGAGAGGGTCCCTCCAAATCTAGCGGACCATCTCAATCCACATCGACGTCGTTGCCCTTCGTCTCGTGCGGGCGAGACACAGGCAAAGCAAGAACTGGACCTGGCCATGAGAGCTCAAGGTGGGGCACGCGGAGGCAAGTGCGCAGCGCCATCCCTGTAGCCTGCCGCGCAGTTGGCCATCGAGGTGGGGCGGACGAAGGCGGGGGCGGGGGCAACGCCCATCAAGGCTGGGTGTGCAGAGGCAGGAGGGGCGGGCTCCGGTCGTGCGGGGCGAGCAGAGCCAGAGGGGCGAGCGGAGGCGGGCGAAGTCGGCCTCGGTCGCGCAGGGCAAGCGGAGGCGGGTGGGGTCAGCTCAGGCCGGCGAGGGTCGCGATGGAGCTCGAGGTAGCGATTCGCTTGACCGAAGGAAGAAGATAGCCTAGCCTACGCTGGAGGAAGAAGATAGCCTTGAGAAGATAAGGAGCGAATAGAAAAAGAGGAAAATAAGAGCGGTTGAGCAGATGGCAGGTAGGCCCATTAATACAGGTGGGTCACATAGACGATAGATGGTGTTATTAATAGTGTTAAAATGTCATCCAACCTATCTTTCTCCACACTTCCAGCCAAATAAAACTAGGTTGAACTTAACCCTTCAACCAAACACGAGATGAGCTCATCCCAACCCAAAAAATAGGATGGAGCCGACTTAACCCACTTGACTCCAAAACCAAACACATGCTTTTTCATGATAAACTACATGTGGAATGCATGCATAATTATATTTGACACGTCGAGACACTATAACAATAAATGAACCTTGTTTATTTTGAACCTTGTTGTGTGAAGAAAAAAAATATCATCATCAACCACCCTCTACATGCCACTTAGGAAACATGTTATTATTAGCCTTCATTTTACCTTTATTAAGCGAACAAATTTCGCTAGCAAGAGAGAAATAAGAACCAATGAACAATTAACTTTAGGTAACGTTTGGATGTAGATATTGGGGCTCTGAATTCGGAATTGGAACTGGAAGCTGTTAATGCCACCTGTTTGGATGAATTGAAATTCAAAATTGGAATTCGGGCTCAATGCCAACCGGTATTCATCCCACCCTCACCCCCCTAGTCCCAATACTGAGCCATACCCCTCTGAATTGGCTGGCATTGTGTTTCCCTATCCTTTCGCGTCTCTCCCTCCGCGGGCAAATCGCGCCCCTCCACCGGCGAGCCGCGCCGCTCTCCCCTCCCCATCGCCGGCAAGCAGCGCCGCTCCGTCGGCGCGCCCCTCCCTCCGCCGGCGAGCTGCGCTGCCCTCCCCTCCCCTTCGCCGACGGGCCGACGAGCCGCGCCGTCCTCCTCTCCCCTCTCCTTCGCCGACAAGTCGTGTCGCCCTCCCTTCCCTCCGCCAGGGCACCCTCCTCCTTTTTCGTCCTCAGAGCGGAAGGAGAAGAAGGCAACGGGGCGAGCGAGGAGCCGCGCCCGTGCCGCCCTCCAGGGCGAGCCCCTGTTCCTCCGCCGGCGAGCCGCGCGGCCCCTCGCCTGCCTCCATCCGCGGGCGAGCCCCTCGCCACTTCACCGGCGAGCACCTCGCCTGGCCTCCTCCGGTGTCGTAAGGGTTGCCGGAGTACTAGTCCTCAGCCAGGTGAAAGAAGCGAACAAATACCAGTTCTATGCTTGTGTACATCCAAACAGAAATTGAATTGAGTTCTTTCCTATGATTCGAAATGGCAATACAATGGCATCCAAACAATAGAATTGAAATTGCTTCCCATTTTAATACCATGGCTGATTTGGTATTTAACCCAATTCAATTCCATGCCCTCCAATATCGACATCCAAACGGAGCCAACGTTACAAAGCAAACTCCAACAATCCTACACAACTTGAGACATTACGGTTATATAAAGAGCATCGAATAAAAGTTGTCACCACCATCCATCACTCTCTTACCTTTTATGTGTACCTTTATTTATGATTAAACTCATGCACACATACACCAGTCATGCATCATATACTGCAACGCATAGAATATAAATAAATAAACTTTGTTGTGTTAAGAAAAAAAAAACAATGTCATCATCAATCGCGCTTCTAGGGAACTTTCATTATTAGTTTTCCTTTTACCTCTATTAAATGGGTGTATTTTTCACGATAGTTTGTTTGTGCCGTGCATAGTGATGTTATTAAAACAAACTCCCTTCATGAATTTCTTTTTGAAGCAGTGAAATCATGCATACACCAAAACTCCCTTCTCTCATTTGTTTCCTTTCTTTTGAGACGCTTCATTCGAGCTTCAATTGAGAGGACGAATTTAGGAGCTTATGGCACTAAGTTGAGAGAGAGAGAGAGAGGTATCTGTATGAAAGTGGAAAGTTAGCAGTGAAGGGAAACACAGTTACACAGGTCGCAATGGAGATGGCAGTAGAGGAGGGAGCAATGGGACTGCCAAACTAGAGAGGAGATGGCTCAAAGGTGACGTAAAAAATCACCTTCTTACCCCTCAGTTAAAATATGACATTGGGAAGCAAATAAAATTTATTCTCTTTTTGATGGCATCAGTGTTGTCCTAAACGCTAGACAGTCGCTCACCCTCCGTTTAGCGTTTAAACAGTTTAGATGATAGATTACTAGGTTCGTGCCCGTGCGTTGCTACGGGAAGGAAACAAAATTATACAAGCGATTGAATTGACGCACCAAAAAACTCATGCTTATTTAGATTACCAAATATGAGTGATAGACACATATATTTTATAATTCAAGCGAATACATAATAATTTGAATGTGCTGGATAATATGAATCTCACAAATCATCCAAAATTTAAAAAGTTCAACCGACACGTTTCCAAAATAAATCTATATCGACATCACTGGAACTTCTCGGGCTAACAACTCTATTTTATTTCATGCTTTTTATGTGGCTAAGATATTTTTTGACATCAGCCGAAAGTAATTTCATGTAGACATTTGCATCAGATCCCAGTATATCGGTCACAAAATAACGTCTCATTATGGGACCATCCTGTCCACTCGATGGATTAAACACGTAAGTTTCATGGAGGCCTACAGTGGGGCCAATCCCATGGTAGCCCATCTAGTGGCACTGCACACCCATCCAGTGGCGCCAATCCCATGGTAGCCCCTTTGCACTGCATGTAAAGAAATCATTTCATAATCAAAACTATTTTTTCCAGAACTTGTAACAGTTCTGCATCCTAATCCTTTTTTTTACTGAATTTGACAACCTAGTTTGTCACCAAGTAGCTGAACAATCCAAATAATTCAAGACCTTCAGTAGTCCTACAGTGGATAGTGAGTCCATCTCTTGAGACAGAATATTGAAAGCCTGGGGAATAGTAATGGTTGGCCAAAATTCTGCTGCCACATGCTTTGTTACAGGAGACAACATAGTACATGATTAGAAAAGTTACTATCACTAATAATCAAAATTACTCTGTTTTTACCATCACATGCACGAGCTCCATATGCTAATTTTTGCATATGCCAAATAAACAAATGGAACATCCTGCTGGGCGAAATTTAAGGACCACATGCAGGATCAACTTGATCAATTCGGGCAAATGGATTCAGAGAGCGTAGGCGTGAGTGTCGGATCTAATGTCCGGCAGTCCACCCGGGGGTACCCAGATGGTTGATTTGTAGGCAAAAGGCAATCGCGAGACTAGGGAGCTCGAGGTAACACAGGGACACAGGGATTATACAGGTTCGGGCTACCCGGAGGTATAATACCCTACGTCCTGTGCTCGGGGATCTTGTATTGATTTGCTCGACGTGGTTCCGGGGAACAACGGCGAGCTCTTGGTTACAATGGAGGAATGGCGTGGTAATCAGATGTCTAAGGGGGTCGACCTAGGCCGCCTTATATAGGCCGACGGCCTAGGGTTTACAGGTCGGTTATTTCTAATTACTGTCTGGCTCAAATCAGGAAACTAATCCAAGTCGGTTACAACATAATTGCCGTGATCTTCGGGCGGGATCTGAGGATATCGCCGAATACCTTGTGGGCTAAGTCTTCTCCAATCTTGTCCATCAAGTCGAGGATCCTCGTGGGCCGACCTGGGGTCGGCCCACATCCTTGTCAGACGTGGGACCAGGCCGACTGGCTATCCGGTCGGCAGTGAGCCCAGGGTACCCATATCCCATAAGTCCCCGAACAACGTGCAGGCGCGTGTCGGACTATTGATGAAGAAGCGAAGCCATCAAGGTCGGCTGAAGCGCCTTGGTCGGCAGGCCGACACAAGGGTGGGCGGTGCTCAAAAAAGAAAACCGCAGGCCATCCGGGAATGACCCTGGGCAGACCCGGGGCGAAGCCTCAAGTGATGTAGCGCCGAGTCGTGGCCGAGCCGGGCGCCGAGGAGCTGCACCACTTGGGGAAAGTGACACATCCTGATGGGGCATATGGAGGGCGACGCAAGGAGCCCTCCATATGGAGTAGTCCCCGAGCATTGAGCCGACTAGAAAAGTCGGGCTAATGATCAAAAGAGAATGATCTCCAAGCGTCGGGGCAGTCAGGCCGCCCAAAGGATAAGCTCGCCGAATAGCGACGAAAACAGTATTCACGTGGATGCACAGGGCGATCCCGTGGTCGGATGAAGCTGAAGGTGATAAGGGCGGACTGAGCGCCTCGAAGAGAGGAGCTGCTGCGTGGCACAGGGCTCACGCGCTGAACAATGCGACCGGAGTCACATGCAATTGTATAGCACGGGGCTATAAATAGACACCAAGGCCCAGGGCCTTGTTATTATCAGAAGGTAAGCATAGCAACCACTTTACTTGAACATGTTGGAGACTATGTGCTGGGTTCATCCTCTGGGGAAGAATCATGGGGACTTGATAGCTTGGTGCTAGAAGAGTGCTTGCGAAGATCCTGAGGTGTTGATTAGCGTCTGAGTGCTGTTCCATTCACCCCTACGTTCCCATGTGACGAGGGCCATGTGGGGTGAAATGCTTTGTAGAGCAAGGGATACCCGGAGGCATTCGCTAACAACCCTCAGTTGGTGCTGTCCCGTCGACGGCTGCATTGGTGCTACAAGAGAGCTTGCGAGGAGCTCATGTGGGCCAAGCTTGCTTCGGATGCAGCACTAGGCGCAGGGACGAGTGCCCCAGGCCGTCATCTTGACGGTTGATGTGTTTGGTTCCTGTAACCGGCTTATGACCGGCTCTCTTTGTAATTTGTAACCCTTGTATTAAATCTTTTCTCCTTTTCATTTCTTGTAAATGCAATATCTGTGTCCCTGGACCCGGGGGTCAAGGGAGGCGTCGTAGGTTCGCACAATAGTAACAAGTTACGGAGTCTTCTTGGTCGACGTGCCGAGACACCGAGCCCTGAGACCCGTTGACCGGAGCCAAGGGCACCGAGTCCCCGAGGGTCGGGGCTAACCGAGTCCGGAGACCCGTTGACCGGAGTCAAGAGCGCCGAGTCCCCGAGGGTCGGGGCTGGCCGAGTCCGGAGACCCGTTGACCGGAGTCAAGAGCGCCGAGTCCCCGAGGGTCGGGGCTGGCCGAGTCCGGAGACCCGTTGACCGGAGTCAAGAGCGCCGAGTCCCCGAGGGTCGGGGCTGGCCGAGTCTGGAGACCCGTTGACCGGAGTCAAGAGCGCCGAGTCCCCGAGGGTTGGGGCTGGCCGAGTCCGGAGACCCGTTGACCGGAGTCAAGAGCGCCGAGTCCCCGAGGGTCGGGGCTGGCCGAGTCCAGAGACCCGTTGACCAGAGTCAAGAGCGCCGAGTCCCCGAAGGTTGTGCTGCAGTAAAGAGCCGTTGGCGCGCTGAGAGCCGTTGGCCCACGGGGAGCCATTGGCCCGCAATTAACGGGAGTCCCGCGGATTCCGTCCGTTAGTTACGGCGCCGTTAGGGTAATTTGGATCGACCGGGGGGGATAAATCGGAACTGTTCACCGGCGGCTTTTACCACAGTCATTTCCAAATCGAGATTCATCCCTCGCCGTCGCCGTCGCTTTGGACCTATTGACGCGGAAAATCGGCGGACGTATCTCCCGCGTGCAGCACACGAAGACCAGGGAGATCAGCTTTGCTCCAGTGCCAGTCTACACTCCAGTTCAGGTTCGCGGCGTGCCAGTCAATTTGACCTGAAATTGACAAGGGGATGAAACAGTTAAATTGCTCTTTGATTGTGCCGGCTCTATTTCAGACGATGGAGTAACGTCGAATTTTAGCCAAGACCCAATCAGACACGTGTCGGCCGATACCAATCGGACCTCAAAATCGGACCTCATTGATGACGTCAATCGGACCGAGTGATCGGACCTCAATCAGACACCAATCGGACCTCAGAATCGGACCAATCAGGATCGGACCTTGATTGATATAACAGATCAGCCTTTGAATAATGAAATAAAGCATATAACAAGGCCAATATGTAAAATAATGGATCAGCTATGTCTTGAAACAAGATATTAAATAATCAAAGTGTAAGCCGATACATTGTCCACCTTGTCTAGTTGCCAGTTTGACTCGTCTTATCGGACCATCTAACCAACCAATCGACTATAGCCTTTTCAGAGAAATCTAGCTCCGACGTAGGGAATCTAGATTTCTCCAACTATGATCAGATCAGATAGCTAGATAATCAGACTCGATTCATCAACCTGTCAATTAAACAAGATGCTCGCACAGGTGTTGATCAGATTAAGCAAAATAAGCAGGTAAAACATTAACAGATTCGTTCTGATTCTAAGATATGCTACCAAACAATTAAGCGAGATCCAGCTCCGACGTAGGGAATCTACACCACACTTAACATTCAAATAGCAATAAGGCATAATCAGAGCTTCCTTTAACTAATCAAGATGAATCTAGCTCCGACGTAGGGAATCTAGACCAAGCATGACAATCAAAGATTAATCTAAGCGTATTACAAAGATCCAGCTCCGACGTAGGGAATCTACACCAGTGCAATACTCAAAGAACAACTAGATTAAACCACAAAGCAGGATTGGACATAGAACGATGCTGTAAGATAAATATTGCTTAAATCGGACCAAGACCCATGCTCAAAGCCGTTGAAGAAGTAGAATTGATTCACATGGCGTAGATCTAAACCAATCTAGCAACTCCAACAAACCGCAAAGACTACCTTTAGTAACCAAGATTACTCTAGCTCCGACGTAGGGAATCTAGACTAATCTTGATACCTAGCTCCGACGTAGGGAATCTAGGCTTAGAGTGTAGTCCGATAAACGATAATCTATTGAATAATCAATATTGATCTAGCTCCGACGTAGGGAATCTATATCAATCTTGATTATCCAGAGATAAATCGGTTGAACAGTATAAACGAGAAAGGGCGATGCGCCTCAATTCAAAGCCTATACTAGTTCAATAAATTGACTAACTTACTGGTAAGCCGGAGATCAGAACTGATGCAGCCCGTCCACCAATGAGCTTCGTCGGTAACTACTACTAGGGTTTTGGCGTGAAGCCGGGTTGTATTGATTGTGAGAATAGTTCTTTACAATGGACGAGGGTTCAAATTTATACCCTGGTCATGGAGAGTCCTGATCGGACCAGACTAACTAAATAAGGTAAACTAAGCTTAAGATAGAACGGGACTTTCATATGCCTTCTGAAAAAGAAATAGTCCCTGAATCTGATACGCTTCCTTCTTAGCCGACGCGCCTTTCCTCTTGAACTCGTCATCGGGTCGTACTCCTGCTTCATCGGACCCCTCTTCAACATCGGCTTCCTTCTCTGTCGCCTTCGGCCTTGACCAGTCAATGGGTCCACTGCGCAGCCTCAACCTCACCACGTCATCATCTGACTCAGCATGTCAGGTGCGAAAATCCGGTGTCAACACATGCCCCCCAATTTTGGAATAAAATATCATTTTGTTCCAAAATTCGTATCTGCCATCATAACTCCTTCACCGATTTTCGTGCCGAAACTTTCCATCCCTGTACTGTGCGTGCTCGGATCATGACCGCTTCTTTCTCTATTAACAACCCGTGGAGCTTATCTTCTCCTCTCTCTCTAAGCAATAGTATCCCTGACAATACAGAACCCTGCATTTACCTCACGGGTATCCATGCATCTATTGACTCAGGCGAAACGATTCTTCAATGCAGTTCCTCAAAAGACGCCCCTCCTCCAATTACAGCAGCTCTGAATCAATGCCACATCTCTACGAGAATACTGTTCTTCATTTGGACGGTTTCCACGAGCGCCCCTTGGATTCCATTTCTCTTTTAATGCGTCCATCGACCACCGGCTATAAATACTCGCCTCACGTCCTCTTCTTCCACCATCCCTTAGCCATGGCGCAGCTAATATTCATGGTATAGCACAAACTCCTTCTGTTTGATACAGGATCCGACTCCTTCCTCCTCTTCTGCTAGAAGAATTCTCGTGAAGAAGTATAGGGTACTCCCCCCTTTTTCTGACCCTGCAGTGAATCCAGGTGGAACTTCTGCTAGAAGAATCCTCGTGAGGTTCCTCCATGATTCACCAAAGGGAAGGTTTTTCAGAGGGGTGTAATAGAGTGCCCTTTACAGGCTAGGGCGAGGCGTCCACCGGCGCGCTCTTCAAGGGACTGCATCTAGAGCGGATTTCTTCGACTCAAGGAAGAAGATATCTCCTCAAACTTGCGCTTCCTTTTGCCCTTCCTTTTCTAGTCTTGTTCTGGCAATGATGAACAAAGTACATCAGCGCCTACTAGATCCTTTTATCTTCTGAAATCCTTCTGTATGAGAAATATATGAATATATATGCAATCCCTTTTCAAACAGCTTGATCCGTCATCGAGCGGCCTTGATGATGTAATGTATTTTTCTCTGTTTGTATATAGCCCTTAAGGCGATGCATATCGCATCGGCTCTTATTTTTATTCTTGAGGCGATTTTCCATCGGCTTTTAAGCCTGACGCATAGCATCGGCTCTATGAGTTTACCCAAATGCTAGGGTAGTACTTCTTCAAATATTTCCCGTTTAATGCTTTAGGAAACACTTCTCCTTCAAGTGTTTGTAGAATATAAGCATTTCCAGGAACACATCGGACGATTTGATAAGGTCCCTCCCAGTTTGGTGTCCACTTACCGTACTTGGGATCTTTAGAACCAATTGGCAGAATAACCTTCCAGACAAGATCGCCCTCCTTGAACTCTTTCCCTTTAACTTTCTTATCATAATGCCTCGCTACTCTAAGCTTATTAGCCTCAATATTTTCAAGAGCGCACAGCCGACGAACAGCCAAGTCATCGGACTCACTATTCATGAGCTCCATGTATTCGCCGGCCTTCAATTTATCCTGAAGTTCGATACGCCTTGATCCAGTACGAATTTCCCATGGAAGAACGGCTTCATGTCCATAAACTAGTTCATACGGAGAAACTTTGATCGATCCATGACAAGCCATTCGATAGGCCCATAGAGCTTCAGGAAGCACAATATGCCATTTTCTTGGATACTCCTCAATCTTTCTATCAATCAATTTGATCAAACTTTTATTGGAGGCTTCAGCCTGACCATTGGCTTGTGCATAATATGGCGATGAAATAAGAAGCTTGATACCCATATCAGCAGCAAAATTTTTGAACTCGTCCGATGTAAACATCGTACCTTGATCTGTTGTGATCGTCTGTGGAATTCCAAATCGGTAAATAATGTGTTCTCTAACGAATTCAATAACATTCTGTGTCTTCACCTCCCTTAAAGGAATAGCTTCAACCCACTTGGTGAAATAATCTGTTGCTGCTAATATGAATTTGTGCCCCTTACTTGAATGTGGAAAAATTTGGCCGATCAAGTCAATTCCCCATCCTCTAAATGGCCATGGCTTAATAACAGGGTTCATGGCCGATGCTGGAGCCCTTTGAATATTTCCATATCTTTGACACTCTTGACATCCTTTATAATATTCAAAGCAATCTTCCAAAATTGTCGGCCAATAATACCCATTTTTTCTTATCATCCATTTCATCTTTGAACGCCGATTGATGAGCCCCGCAAACACCTTCATGAATTTATCCCATCAAAACCTTGGCTTCTTCAGGTCCGATACATCTCAACAGAACTCCATCAATCGAGCGAAAATAAAGCACTCCCTCAACCAAGACATGTCTGATCGATTTATAACGTACTTTTCTAGAAGTCTTGACAGAAGGATCCTTCAAATATTCAACGATTTCTTTCCTCCAATCCCCTTCTGGTATCTCCTGTAC
>CM014274.1:38911729-38937610 GCA_004135705.1 Alloteropsis semialata
ATATAACCCTAGGACAGAACCCAACTACGGAGATCCTTCAGGAACTTCATACACAGCAATACAATCGTCGCCAACACAGGACGTAGGGTATTACGTCATCTCGACGGCCCGAACCTGTTCAATCCTTGCGTCTTGTGTTACCATCGGCTTCTGATCCTCGATCTGTCCCTCAACAAATCAACCACGTAGGCTACCCTGTGTGGACTGCCGGGTCCAAACATCCGACAGTGAGGCGCTTGCGTCCTATGACCGGGTCGACCACCAAGGGGTACTTACCCGGCCTCGGGACGAATTGCGGATGGTCGGCCCGGTCGAAGGTGATGGACGCCTCGGACCACTTGAGGAAGGTCGGAGTGGCCGGCTCGGCGGCGTACACCTCTCGGCGTTCCACCTTGGCCCGTCCCTTGCTCACCGATGCCGCCGTCCCGCCGAAGATCATCAGACACCAGTCCGGCTCCGGATAAGGGTCGGCGTCCGCGTTCTCACCCACCTCCATCTCCTTAGGGGCCTGGTCGGACCACCTCGGTCGGGGCGCCGGTTTTCGGGGACCCCAGCCATGAATTTCTACATGAGGGAGCAGTCCTTGTACAGGTGCTTGACGGGGTACTCGTGGTTCGGGCACGGCCCATTCCACTTCCTCGGGCCGCCCTCCCCTTCCTCGGTCTGCTTACCCTTCGGGTCGGCAGACTGGTGGAAGATGGCCCCCACCGCCTCCTCGCCGGCCGCGTGACTTGTAGCGATGTCAAGCAGCTCCTTCACGGTGCGAGGACTCTTTCGCCCGAGCTTGTGGACGAGGGACTTGCACGTCGTCCCTGTGAGGAACGCCCTGATGACGTCGGCGTCAGCGAGGTTGGGGAGCTCGTTACACTGCCGGGAGAAGCGTCTGATGTACTCCCGGAGCGTCTCCCCCTGCTTCTGCCTGCAGCTCCTGAGGTCCCATGGGTTTCCAGGGCGATTGTAGGTTGCCTGGAAGTTTCCCACAAAGACTTCCCTCAGGTCGGACCAGCTCCCGATCTGCCCCGCGGGGACGTGTTGGAGCCAAGCCCGCGCCGAGTCGGCCAGATGAAGGGGCAGATTGTGGATGATGAAGTCATCATCGTCGGCCCCCCGGCCCTGCAAGCGAGTCGGTAGTCCTCGAGCCAGAGCTCGGGATCGGTTTCCCCGTCGTACCTCGGGAAGTTCGACGGGGCTCTAAAGTTGGCGGGGCGAGGGGCCGCTCGGATCCGCGAGCTGAAGGCCCGTGGCCCCGGCGCGTCCGGGCTCGGCGCCCTCTCGTCCTCCTCGTCGTCGTCGTACCGGCCGCCACGACGAGGAGCGCGCCCGTGCCGTCGCTCGGGCTCGCCCTCGGGGAGTCGTCGCCGGCGGGCGTTCAGGATGCTTCGGGCGTCCTGAATCGGGCCGACCCGTTTTAGGATCGGAGCCGCGTCCCCAGCGGGACGGGGCTGGTGCACCGAGGCCCCTTGTTGGGCGCGCCCGCCGTGCCCGCCAGAGGGCTGCCTCGAGGCCTCGCGGTGGCTCATCTGCGACGCCCGTCGTCGCGACTGCGAACTCTCGGCCTGCTGAGCCGCGGCCCGCTCCAGAAGTTCGCCGAGCTCCCGCTGCGCCTTACGGGCTTCCGGCGTCACCGGCGGAGGGAGCCCTCGCACGAGCATAGCCGCGGCGGCTATGTTTTGTCCGGCGCGGGCGAAATGCGGAGGTGGGGCGCCGTCATCGTCGATGATCTGGCGCTGCACGTCCCGCGCACGTCCCCGGGCCGGAGCCGCATTTCCGATCTGCAGAAGCTCGCGCTCGATGCGTTCCCGCTCCTGCTCGACTCGTGCACGCTCCTGCTCCAAAAGGCGGCGGGCCTCTTGGAGCTCCTCCCGGCGTTGCCGGGCGTTGTCGGCGTGAGAGTGTCGTGGCGAGGTGGCCGCTCTTCGCGGGGCTGGCTGCCTCGGTGGCGCCGGGGCCTGGTTCGCAACCGGGGCGGCTACGGGCGCGTTGTGAGCCGGGAGGCCGTCTCCCAGGGCCGCCGGGCCCGAGCCGCTCTCGCTCGCCTCCCCCACCGCCCCATCAGGGGTGTCCGCCATGAAGCACTCGCGGGACGGGTGGTGGCTTTCCCCGACGAGTTCGGTGTCCGACGTCTCCGAAACGGAGTCGTCCAGGAGGTCGAAGACCGACTCGGAGACGTGATCGATCATTCCGACGAACTCGCTGTTCGCCGGGTTGTGGCTCAGAAGTCGTGTCACCAGTCGTGACATGGCCTCAGCCGCGTTGCGTAAACCGTATGGGACCGCATACAGCGGGATGGAATCCAGCATCTCCGTGGAGAGCGGGACCCCTCCCACAAGCTGAGTAGCAACGTTCGCCAGGGTGAACCTGACATATCACGTATCCTCCTGCGTGGGCCGTGACCCCAGGAAAGCCTCGAGCTGCTTGAGCAGCAGGGCCTCGTTGGCCTCCGAACAAGGGTCGTTAGCCACGTCGCCTGGGGCGTTGAGGTTGACATTCGCGAGAGCCTCGGTGGCGGTCGCGGCGTCGGCGTCGGGGACGCTGACCGGGGGCGCGGGAGCGACTCTTGCCAGGTCCCCGTCGGTGGTGATGACGAAATCCAGACTTCCGAGACGCAGCTGCGTCCCGGGAGTCCAGCTCGAATCGTGGGTGGCCATCCGAAGCCTGTTGCTCGTCGAAACGCGCAAAGGCCCCTACCTGGCGCGCCAACTGTCGGTGTATGAAATGACCAACTAGTGAATTTAGTGGATTGCGCGTTCGGGCTCCGGATGGTTCGCGAGAGGACACAAGGAATTATACTAGTTCAGGCACTAACGCCCTACGTCCAGTGTCGATCTGCTCGTGTTACTCGCGTTGCTCGTAGTAGGGGTTACAAGCCGTCGAGAGAGAGGAGAAGCCTCAAGTCTCTGTGAGCGTCTAAGTGTAAGTGAGTGTGTTTCAGCCGGTCGTCCCCCTCCCCTGAGGCCTTATTTTTCCTTTTATACCTCGGGGGCGGGGGGGAAAACCTGTACAAGGCGTGTTTAACAAAATGATGGATAATAAGAAGCTTGCTGGAGAAGCCTCGCCGCCTGCGGGACACTGTGAGTGCTGTTGGAGTAGGTCCTAATCCCGAGCTTGTTAGGGTCGTGCACGTCGCTCCGCGGCGCACGCGGGGCGGCTGGAACAGTTGCCTCCTTCTGCCACGGCGGGCGGCGCGGCGTGGCCCGTTAATGCTAGTAGGCGGCGCGGTAGATATGCGGCGCGTCCTCCCGGTCCCCTACCGTTCCGGGTCCCCCCTGTTGACCCATGACACCTGGCCCGGAGATGGGTCGGTCGGGGCGGAGCCAGGTCGGCCGAGGCGGAGATGGGTCGGCCGAGGCGGAGCCAGGTCGGCCGAGGCGGAGGTGGGTCGGCCGAGGCGGGGCCAGGTCGGCCGAGGCGGAGGTGGATCGGCCGAGGCGGGGCCAGGTCGGCCCTCCTCCTATCTGATGTCCTCCTTGTTTATGGGTCTGATTACGCCCGTTTCCTTCCCAAAACAGCGAGGTCCCACCCGTCGGTGAGAGGGTCGGATATTGATATCCGACAGCTTCCATGCGAAGATGTCCCAGTTGTCCCGGAGGAAGGAGGTGAGCGCGTCTTCCTATTTGGTGGTGAGCCCTGGCCCTATGAGGGCCGTCTTGGAGGGGTCGTCAAGTCCCAAGCTTATAGCTTTGGAGGCGTCTGCAGGTGCCAGCGCCGTGGGCTGCTGCTTCTGCTCCGGGAGGACAGGCTCACCGGTTGCCGCCTTGGGGGCTTCTTCCGCCAACAGAGTGGCATTGCCGAGTTGATGGGACAGCTTGGCTATCTTGATGGCCTCGCCGTCGCACTCGAACGAGGTCTTGATATCTCCACGGATGGAGAGGACGCCATTGGGCGCTGGCATCTTCAGAACCAGGTAGGTGTGGTTCAGAATCGCCATGAATTGGGCCAGCATGGGCCTGCCAAAGATGGCGTGGTAGGAGCTCTTGAAGTCGGCTACCTCGAAGTACAGGAACTCCGTGTGGTAGTTGTCAGCCGTGCCGAACGTGACTGGTAAGGCGACTCTTCCTATCGGGTAGGAAGCTTTTCCTGGCACAATGCCGAAAAACGGATCTTCGGCGCTCAGGAGCTTGCTGTAGTCGAACCCCATGCTGTTGAGGGTGCTTGTGAAGATAATGTTGAGGGCGCTCCCGCCATCAATCAGGACCTTGGAGAGGAGGACCCTGTCCACGACGGGGGCGACGACAAGTGGGTAGGACCCTGGCTCGGGGAGGTGGACCCAGTGGTCGGCGCGGCTGAAGGCAATAGGCATCTCCGACCACTGGAGGTATTCCACCGGCTTGGTGGAGACCATCTTCACTTCGCGCTTGTGGAGTTTATCCTTGCGCCGATCTGGGAAGGCGCTGGGCCCCCCAATGATGACGTTGACCTGGCGGTCAGCACGCTGGAAGTCGCCGTTGGCGTCGCGCCTGGGCGCCTCCGGCGGTGGTGGTGGTCGGCGTTCGTCGTCATGACGACGTTGATCATCCTGGCGAGCCGGAGCATCGCGGTCGCGCTCGCCACGGCGGTAGTCGTCGCGGCAGTCGCGGTCTTCTCTGCGGCGGTAGTCGTCCCGCCGGTCGCCGTTGTAGCCGTTACCACGGTAGTTGTTGTAGCGTCCGCCGTTGTTGTTGTAGCGCTGCTTCTTGGTCGGTGGCAGGGCGCCGAGTTCTTTGAGCAACGCGTGACAATCACGGAGAGTGTGCTTCGCATCCTTGTGGAAAGGGCACTGATCGTTCAGTGTGTCGTAAAACTCCTCGAGCAGGAACCTGGGATCTGGCCGGCCTTCTACTTCTGCTAGGGCTACAAGGGGCTCAGGGCCTCCCTTGCGCCCACGTGACGGCTCATGGCGCTTCGAGTTGTCAACCCGGTCGTCTTCCTCCGGGCATTTCTGTTTGTTCTTGAATTGGGCCTGTTCAGCCTGATCTGCCCGAACTTCCAAGTTGACCACCTCCATCAGGTCGGAGACCATGACAAGGTTGGTTTTGAAGAGCGTACGGAACAGCTGGGTGTCTATAAGGCCGCGCCGGAAAGCGTCGATGACATCCCGATCCTGGACATCAGCGATCTTGTTCCGGTTATCAAAAAACCGATCGGTGTAGTCTCGGAGACTTTCACCCTTCTTCTGCTTGACATTATCCAGATCGAATCTGGTCCCTGGCCGGGTGTAGCTTGCCTGGTAGTTCTTGGTGAAGGCATGGCAAAGGTCTGCCCAACCGTCGATGGTGTCCCGGGGAACGCTCTCAAGCCATAGGAGTGCTTCCTTGCCTAACATCACAGGGAAGTAGGCGGCAGCTTGGTCGTTGGAGCCGTGGACAGCCTTGACTGCTGTGTGGTACGTCTTGAGCCAGAGCTTGGGGTCGGAGCGACCGTCAAACTTCTCCACGAGGGCTGGCTTGAAGGACTCGGGCCAACGGATGGCGTGGAGTCGGGCGGTGAAGGCGGCGAAACCATCGTAGATCTCCTCGTTGCGGTGGTCGCGGCGGGGAGGTTGAACTGGGTCGGCTCGGGGCCGAACATCGTCGCGCCACTGGCGGCGGTCGTCCCGCGGGGGGCCGTACCGTGCGTCGTACTGCTCGCGCTCCATGAGCTCATGAACAACGCGGCGCTCGTCGTCTTCTGCTCCAACGTCACCAGCCTCTCCCACCGGCTGGCGGTCGGGTCGGCTGTACTCCCGGTCGTACCGTTCGTGGCGCTCGAGCTCGGCGGCGTCACGCTCCTGGTGCCGGGCATCGAGGTCGGCACGGAGGTCCCAGGCGTACTCCCTGATGCGATCACGGAGATCCTCAGGTGGTGGATGTCGTTGGCGCCTGTCGCGCCGCTCCTGGTGGCGTTCACGGCGATGATCCGCATTGCGCGGGTTACGCCGCTCATGTTCTTCGTCTTCATGGTGGTTCTGGGCCACCTCTTCCTCCACGACGGGTAGCGGGGGATTCCTCTAGGGAAGGTGACCCCGATCCGATCCGCTATGGGCAGAGCGGTGGCTTGAAGAGCGGGTCGAGTTTGATCGCCCAGATCGGGATCTGGCACGATACGATCGCTCGATCTGCTCCTGGGCTGCTTCCAATTGAGCTTGGGCCCGTTGCACCTCAGGGGTGTCGGGCATGTGTCCCAGCTCGGCGAAAGCGGCGGCGATGTTAGCCTGGGGCGTGCGGAACGGCACCCTGGCAAAGGCTCCATCGAGGTTCTGGGGTCGGACACCACAAGGACCCCGAGGAGGAGGAGGAGGCTGTCTTGCTGGGGCCCCCCGGGGGACCACTCCGGCAGCTGCAGCAGCTACGGGGTCTTCGGCCACTGCCGAGGGCAGGGCTGCTTCTTCGGCACGGCGGCGGGCTCGAGCAGCGTTTCGCTCCCGTTTGCGATCCCTGGCCAGATCTGTATCTCCATACTGAGTAATTGAATCCTCAGAGACGAAGATTTCACGCCCTGGGGGCGTGGTGTAGCTGGAGTCATTGCTCGAGTCGGCCGGGGCCGGCAAGAGCACGCTTGTGGCGACCTGGAACTCGCCGCAGTCTGGAGACTGGGTGGGCTGGGGTGGCATCTCAGATTGGATCTGAGACATATCTTCTCGGAGCCGAGCCGAGTAGGTTGATGAGGCGTTGCGGAGCCCTAGCGGGAGCGTTTTGCGGGGTTGGCTCAGGGCCTCCTCCGACATAGCGATGCACTCGGCAAGGGTGTCTTGGACACGATCCAACCCGGCGAGGAGCTCAGTCGGGGGCGGAAGTCTTCGGCGAGTGCTCAGGCCCGGAGCCTGGTCGCTGATGGAGATTGCATCGAGCCGCTGCTGGAGCGGGACGATGACTGACGAGGAAGTCGGCGACGAGGTCAGCGCGGAGCTGGTCGGCGCAGAAGCGTCGGGCGTCGTGGTGGAGTCGGAGGCGGTGGTGGTGGCGGAGTGGATTTCAGCAAAGAAGCTGATACCCTCAAGATGCGTAGCGCAGTCCTTGATGGAGTCGTGGAATATGACGGAGCGATGATCTGCCATCGAGCTAGCTGTAATGCCTCACGATTACCCCTACCTGGCGCGCCAACTGTCGGATCTAATGTCCGGCAGTCCACCCGGGGGTACCCAGATGGTTGATTTGTAGGCAAAGGGCAATCGCGAGACTAGGGAGCTCGAGGTAACACAGGGACACAGGGATTATACAGGTTCGGGCTACCCGGAGGTATAATATCCTACGTCCTGTGCTCGGGGGTCTTGTATTGATTTGCTCGACGTGGTTCCGGGGAACAACGGCGAGCTCTTGGTTACAATGGAGGAATGGCGTGGGAATCAGATGTCTAAGGGGGTCGACCTAGGCCGCCTTATATAGGCCGACGGCCTAGGGTTTACAGGTCGGTTATTTCTAATTACTGTCCGTCTCAAATCAGGAAACTAATCCAAGTCGGTTACAACATAATTGCCATGATCTTCGGGCGGGATCTGAGGATATCGCCAAATACCTTGTGGGCTAAGTCTTCTCCAATCTTGTCCATCAAGTCGAGGATCCTCGTGGGCCGGCCTGGGGTCGGCCCACATCCTTGTCAGACGTGGGACCAGGCCGACTGGCTATCCGGTCGGTAGTGGGCCCAGGGGTACCCATATCCCACAGTGAGTCTTCAGTTAATTCCACATTTGAATTCATTCATGAACTATATAAGTAAAACTAATACTACAAACCAAACAATGTCAAAATTAAACCAATTAATCTTGACAACAAAAATCCAGAGGAGCCAATTCAGGTAAATTCATATTGGGAAAAATAAGGTTACACAATTCCAATGGTGCCTTGGTAAATTCCGTGGCTATCACTACTACATACGTGCATTGTAGTTCTGAACAAAAGAGCGTAATAGAAGTCCAGTAGCTACAAGTTCCATAAACATCATCAACTTTAACTCTGTGTTTTAACAGCCCATGCACGAGCTCCTTATGATAAATTTTGCATGAGCCAAATAACCAAATGGATCATCCTGCGCTGTAACTTGTGGTCTCCAGATAGAGCTTATATCTGCTGGAATTTGTGAGAAGCATAAACCACCTGCAAAGGTAGTGACAAGATCAATATATGATAAACATGTGGAACTATTAAGTAAAAAATAAAAGTAACAAATAAGGAAAACATATGGAAGCTCCTGCAGTTTTTATATTCTGTTAATTAAGGTGTGAAGAAAGATGTAGCATTTAACAATTTTGAAATTCTATTGGGACTAAATGTATCTGTGTAGTAGTGTAACCCATGGTATATTGTAAAAAGTACATATGTCTAATTTATTAAACATAGATGTAACCAGCAAGAAATATTACCTTCACTACAGAGTCAATACCTCCTTGAAAACAATATTAGCCATGAATGTGCCATCTATTGCAGATTCCCTTTTCTTCCATTTATTCGGCTTTACATTTTTTGCCTTTCCCACACGTCTTTTTCTTTTCTTTCTTTCTGGCCATCAACTCCTTTTCCATCTCGGCATTTGGTGGGATGGCAAGGACCTTAATATTAGCGCGTGCAGTTGCTCTTGAAAGCGCAACATACAATTGTCCATGGGAGAAAACCGGTTCAGGCAAGTAGACACCAACATTAGGGATAGTTTGGCCTTGCGACTTGTTAACCATCATGGCAAAACTAAGCCTAATAGGAAACTGCTTACGCTTGAACTGAAATGGGAACATCTCATCATCAGACGAACATAAAGGTATCCTAGGTAAGAAAATCCGCTTTCCAGCATGCTGGCCAATTACTATCTCTGCATCAATGGAGTTTCTCTGGAACCCCCTTACCACAAGCCTTGTACCATTACATAGTCCGTTTGCTGGGTCAATGTTTCTAAGGAGTATTACTAGACAACCAACCTTAAGCTTGAGGATATGCGGAGGTAGCCCGTTAGGCGTCAACGAGTTAAGGAACTCTGGTGGGTAGAAGTTGCGGGGATCGTCTACTGCGGAATCAAAACTATGGTACACAACCTCCCCACCGACGAATTTGTCAATCATCTTCATATTAATCCTGTCTACCCATTCGTTCTGTGTAGTTAAAATTGCTCTTGATGTAATATAGCTTGTGTCCCCCATTCTTTCATTTAGGTGTGGGAAGATAGACTCGATTAGTCTATCAAGATCATTGACCTCACCAGTGTAAGGCACACAAATCTCATCTGGAAGGTGTACATCACCGTCAGCATTTATCTCCTCCGTGCCACCTCCAATGCGCAATAGATAATCTGAAAACCAGGGGTCGCTCAGCGCCCTCATGTTACGCACAAGCTTTAGATGGCGCATGGACTCCCATAGATAAGACCTACGCAGCGATGCATCAACTATCTGAGCCCTTGACCCCCTTCGCACAACAGGCAACACCTGCCAAAAATCACCACCAGAAACAATAGTCTTACCACCAAATGGACGATCTGGGCAATCCATTATATCTCGTAGGCTCTTGTCTAGGGCCTCAACCGCTTGTCTCTTTGTCATAGATGCCTCGTCCCATATAATAAGAGATGCTTGCTGTAAGAGTTTTGCCGTCCCACTCTGCTTAGTGAAGTTGCATACTGAACTATTATCAATCGTAAGAGGAATTTTGAACTGCGAGTGAGCAGTTCGGCCACCGGGCATTATTGTGGCCGCAACACCAGATGTGGCAGTAGCAACAGCAAGTTTGTTATCACTCCTGACCTTAGCTAGAAGGGCTCTATACAGAAATGTCTTTCCAGTTCCACCGGGACCATCAACAAAGAACGAACCACCTGCTTGTGAGTCGACAGAAGACATTATCTCATCATACGCGGACCTTTGCTCTGCATTTAGAGACTCAAAAAGGCAAACGTCATCGGCCTCGGGCTCAATGATAGCCTCCTCATAAATCTCCCTGACAACACCTCTAGCATCATCATAGGTCTCGTCAATTGCAGGAAGAGGGAACGACTTTATGTCCTTACCCATGGATTGCAGCATGTTTCTTATATCAATCAAAACCATCTGCTCAACAACAGCTGGAGACGGGTTATTGCGACGATAGTCCTCTGACATCGTTTCTAGGTGTTCCTGCCATAGTGCAAAGACATCACTCAGCTCACAGAAAACCAATATTGTGGCAAATAGACGCCGCAACGATGAAGGCATCTGGAACAATGAATTTTCAGCAATGCAGTCATGAAGCGTATTGTCTTCTTCAATAAGGCCCAGTTTTTCTGCGGCCTCTCTAAAAGTGGGCTGAACAACACCATCGACCGTCTTCAGATGGTCATATGAGGTTGCCCCACAAACATTGTTTAGGAGTACCCGGAGGAAATAGCGTTCCCCTTCAGCAGGATTCGCTGAGACGATTCTACCAACTTGCCCTTCACCTTTATTTTTCCTTGGCTGCCAACTTTTGTCCCTTGTATCCCACCTGAAGTAATGCGGAAAGTCACGGTACAAGATACCACGTGCATTCTCATGAGTGATGTTTGCCTGGAAATATTGAGTCAACATGGACTCTTCTGCACCAGGACGATTGACCACGTTCTCTATTTTTGCACGCTCATGATATGACACCATATGCATATCCGGGAGGTGGCACTGGAGCTGCTGCACAGGCGGGTGGTTCTTACTCAGATCAAAGCCATAGATCCTCCAAAAGGCTTCTGGAGGCGTAACCCATCTGGCATCTCTAAATTGTTTGATCTCGTCAACATCCCCTGTGTTAGTTGCTGTCCCCGCCTCAGTCATAGCCACAGATGCACGATCATGGCCCTTGTACACATACTTGAATAGATATTTAACAGACTTGATGCTTCTGCATGCCTCCACGTTAATGTGACAATTGAAGAGCCTGAGTAAATATGGGTTATAAGGGACCACCCATCGGTTATCCAAAGTTGCTCCTCGGATTTTTTTCTTTCTGACCATCGTCACGCCGCCTATAAACTGGGTAAGAATCCTTTCCATTTGAGGTGGCATCACAGAACGGGCGAGGATAGTGATTCTTGCATGAAGCACGTCCCTTTGTGCATGGGCAATTGGGATTTAGGGTTCCGCATGGGCCGTGCATCATATGTTTGGTGACCAGCCTATATAGATCTGGATACTTTTTCTTGTTCGGGAGTTCCGCTGAGATGAGCACATCATACTGTTCAGGGCAAGTTAGCTTGAACTTCCTATGCATGATAAGAAGAAAATGTGCATGCGGCAAACCTCGCTTCTGAAACTCAACAACATACACATACGCCCGAACCTTTCCAAGGATGTCCTTTTTAGTTAATCTTTTCTTTAGTTCCTCTAGTTTGGCTCTGAAGACACGGGTAACAAGATTAGGACGATCTTGTGGTGTCTGTCCAGGATATAATTCTCTCCTAATCTCATCCCAATTAGGGTTGCAAGTCATAGTGAGGAATATATCTGGTTTTCCATATCGATGCACCAGAGCCATAGCGTCCATGTAACGACGTCTCATGTCCCTTGGTCCACCGATAAATGAGCCAGACAGTACAGTCCGCTTTCCAACCGCAAGCCCTCGTTGCTCGCCAGATTTCAGGCTGTCCACAAGGCCTTGGTACAAGTCAGCCCTAATCGTATCCTGATTGAAACGGTGGAAATCCAATCTCGAGCTTTCAATCTTGATGTAAGTATCAACTGCAAATTGTTGGAAGAGACGCTTTCCATGGGGTATTGGATTGAATACTCCCAGGCGCATCTGGAATTTGTAACAGTAGTACTCACGCACCGAGACACATAGTTTCCCACCAGAACCTATGCATAAAGAGTTTTATTGTTAGTGACGATTTTGCAAAATACATAACAACACTACAAAATGACAAATTACCTTCGTCATCATTGCCTTCAGCTCTGTTCCTACGGTCTTGAGCGGCAGCCCTCACTTGTTCCATAGTGACACCAACTTTGGGGATATTATTATGCTAGCTCAGTTCTCCTCTTGGGAAAAAAATAGGGTACGACAGGGGATCATAGCAGGAGTGGTACGATCTTATGCCATGTATGGACCTATCTTTTCCTTGAAGGACAACACTATTACTAAATTGCCCACGGTACTCACTACCCTCTATCCACACTGCTGCCACTTCAGATGTTAGAGGAACGTTATATGTCCGTTGGTCAAGTTGTTGGTCAAGGTTTAATGTTACGCGGTAATCCTCGATGTCCTGATCTCGACCAACGCTTCTAAGGTGTTCCGAGTATGGGCTCCCACGCATGATGTTCACCAACCCCTTGATAACCTCCCTGTCCTTCTCCTTACACTTTTCACGGCACTTGGCGAACCGATGTTGAAGACTGGCATCATCATCATAGAAATAAATTTCTAGATGTCTTGGTTCCGTCCCATCTCTTCCAAAAGATCTAACGTTGTGGTACATTTGGCCATGGGCACGGAATGTATACACTCCAGCAGTCCTCATATCAGTGGTGATACGATCAAGGTGACAATACAATGAAGTAAATGAGAAATGGCCGTTGAAGAAGCGAATGTTTGCACGAAAATGCCTAGCATCAGCATCAGAACTTGTCCACAACCTCATAAGTTCTGGAGGCGTGTCAGGTGTGGAAAGGTGAATCTTTCCTTTGCGACAGCAGAATCCAGCTGGTTCAAATTGGAATTTCTTCGCATTACAGAAATCACAGTTCTCCTCCGGTTCTAAGGTGTGGGACTCATCGGGCACGTTGTTGTAGACAACATCAAACGGATCAGGCACATCCAGCGTAGGAGCTGAAGCATCACCATCATCCTCCTGGCCGACATCTTGGTCTGATTCACAATCTGTGTTAGAGTCATTTTTTTTAAAATCATGAAATATAGGTTAACTCGATTTGAAAGCTAATTCAGACCGGCAAAATGTACCTTGACCAGCAAAAAGGTACCCCTCTTCCTCTTCATCGTCCTCCTCAAATATCACGTCCTCGTCGCCATCTGAAAATGGTTTTGATCAGTTTCAAAAAAGATACGTGGAGCAGATGTTTTTTTAACAGTGGTCCAAAAAATATTGAAGCAATACCATCTTCAATTAATTCCACGCCTGGGTCATCTTCAGGCATATATCGGTCAGTTGACTGCCGAGTGGCACCACATTGTTGATTAGTGTGGCCCTTTCCTTGAGTTCCTATATTATAACAATAAAATACTTAAATTCAGTGGACTACTACCGGTGCTGACATAACATCAATAAGAGGAGATTGAACTTACCATTGGTTACACACGATTGTTGTGTCTGGCTATTTGGGTCGTTCATTGTTTTCTCATTTGGACCCATTGCTTTCCTACCAATTGTTCTTTCAAACCGTACATTCCTTCGTCCAATATGAGAACACGTCTCACCAGGCGTCACACGCTGTCTGCGTTCCTTGGGCCCCAATAGTACATCGGCATCTGAGGTATCATCTTGTGATGACTCCTCAGAAGGCAGAATGTAAACAGGGGTACCACTGAAATCTGGGATTATAAGGTCTTCTGACCTTACGATGGTTGCCTCTGCATCAGGAAATAACAGTTTTGGGGTCCACTTTGGGTTAACCATGGCGATGGAATCCTGGTGCAGATTGTCAGCTTCAAACTCTCTAGTTGTTGCGTATACTCTTCTCTGTTGTTCATTTTTTCTCTCACGTTTCTTTTCTTTAGTCAGCTGCTCCTTGGCTTTTTGGTGTTGAGCTCTTTGTTCACGACGCCGTTTGTTTTCAAGGGCCCGCTGCTCAGGAGACATTTCTCTCCTACGCGCTCTATCCTTCTGCCTCCTTCTTTCTTTAGGGTCAATGTCTCCTAGATACAAAATATGATAGTGTACTATAATATAAAACTTTGATTCTTTAAAGAGATCAACATAGATCATATATATTAATTTTTGTAATACATCATATATATGAAATCGAACATGTATACGTGATAGCTATATACTCCAAGCAAGAATGTCGGTTTCGATGTATATCATCAATATAAAAGACTCCGGTCAAAAGAGATGAACAGGTCCTAACTCTTGTACTCCATAAATGACTATGACAATATTAAACCCCATCAAAACCTACCTGTATGGTTGGCTAATACTTGATCATCCACATCTGAGCTGGGTGTTGTGGCAGCCAAGGTTCCATGGCACGTTTTCCCTTTCTTCATTGCATATTGTTCGCGGCGTTTCCTGTTCCTCTCTAATCTCTTTTGCTCTTCAGCGCTAGGGTTTGTTGGCAACTCAAATAGTGCCCCATCCTCATCGTCAGGACCTACAGAAGAGATAAAAAGGAACCACCATCAATCAATAAATGACTATGACAATATAAAACCCCATCAAAACCATAATTTGTACCTGGGAGTTGTGTGGGCGTCTCATGAGTTGTCGCCTGGTCCGAGCCCGTCGCAATTGTGACGTTGTCAACCTCGTGAAGAATCATTGAGCTAGGTCCCATTATTATAGTAAATTATAGTAAAAAATAGTGTGTTGTACCAAAAACCCCAATACATATCCAGCATTTGAAGAAAGTAAGACTAATAACTGTGGCAGACCGCCCCAATTAATCCGGTTTAAAAGCATGGGCCCACTATCACAGCAGTGCTCCACGCCCTTAAACCGAGCTAATCGTGCAATCCGTCGGATACCTTCCCGATTAAACCACCTTGTTCGCTCGACCGAAACGAAATAGCAGCAGTCCCACTCGAAGATGGGCTCAGGCAGTACAACTCATCACAAATTTTACAACACGGGGTTCACATAGATAATTATACAAATACAGTGCATATGTTTTAGTTATTACAAACCAGAGTTATAATACAGCGGAAGTCTAAATGTCGATACACATAACATCACATGGAGCCCACATATGATATTCAGTTCCCGCGGCCTGAGTCGGACTCAGACGGCCCCCACTCTACAGTCCAACCATCAGGGAGCACACCAGGCCAAGTCAGAGCAGCAACAGGATCATAGCCATCCACATAATCTGAAAAAGATAGCCACAAGCAAGGCTGAGTACTAATTACTCAGCAAGACTTACCCGACAAGGTTAAATACTAGACATGCAAGGCTTTTTGGCTCTGGGGTTTGTTTTGCCAAAAGCGTCTACAAGTTGATCCTTAATTTCAATATTTTAGCCAAGTTTTAAAGTGAGACTAATCATTTTTAGATTTGCCAAACTATCCAATAACATTCAGTGTCAAAAAACAATTGATCAGTAAATCATCAACATTTCTCATCTAACAACACTTGCCCATTTGGCCCAAGGACATTGATGTATGAAAAGAGATCAAGCAGCTTCATGTAACCGCGAAGGACGGACAACTCGAGTTGATTTTTAACCATGCATGGGACAACCTAATCGCACGACCCGTGAGAGACACCCAGGAACTCACGAGGCAACCGTTCCCATCTCTCCCTGCCATCTGCCATCGGGGATCACTCCACCCGAGTGCACGCCCCAACGAACCCCAGGTGCCCGAGGCAAACCTGTGCCGCGGCCACTGCTACACTCGCCATCATCCCCTCGCCCAATGGAGTGGATATGTCCGTCAGACGACAATTTGAATCAAGTACTAGGTTTACCAGTTTACCACATTTCCTGGCATACGATTAGTACCTTCAAAAGCTTGACCAACATCGCCACACAATCAATGCCTTAGCCACAAGTCTCTGTGCAAGCGGGGTGTTCACCCAAACATAAAAACCGCACAAGCCCCACTTGCCGAATCTCATCAACTGATAATAAAGTAAAAACCTATATCTCGCGAGTGACAACGCAATCACTCGACTTCTACCGGTCCTAATTAAGCATGGCATTCTATACGACCTACACATACTAGTATTAGGACAGAGGTACCTAGGGATCATGCAACTAGGGTTTCATTCAACTCCTCAAAACTTAAATGCGCAAATAAAGGCATAAAGCACAGAGAGTTAGAAATAACAGCGAGTTATGCTCCGGGGCTTGCCTTCCTGATCACCGCTGGCCTTGGGCCCTTCCGAACTTTGGTTCGGGTCTTATGCAACAGCAACGTTCAACTCGGCAGCAGCTGGATCGTCCGTGGGCTCGACCTCGATCTCGTATATCCCGTCAGCAAGGGTTTGCTCTACATAAAATGCGGATGCATGAGATGCAGTAATGCACGGAAAAACATTTACAGAATTACTGCAGCAACTCACTAATACATCACGGGACAATCATTTACGGATTATTAACAATTAAGAAGCTCACAAATAAAGCGGGGTTGCTTTTAGTTGCTAATTAAACTTAAATTAGAAATGAGTTACTCATATAAAGAAATTTTTATGAAGCCATTCTAACATGTTAAAGCAACTCAAACTTATTTCATAATCAAGTGAAACATCTATAAATGACCACTAGTAGTAAAAAGGGGTTCCTATGGCATAATTAGAAATTTACTTTTGCTTCAGGGGAAGAACCGGTTTAACCGGTTAGCAAAACTGATGTAACCGTTTTAGAACCGGTCTGACCGGATTTGGTAACCGGCCTGACCGGTTTTAAGCATTTTCAGCTTGATCTTACCAAATTAAACCTAGACAACATATTTTCATAAACAAAAATTTAGATAAACATGTGTCTGTGTTCCTGATAGCAAAAACTATTTTTCAGGAATTTTCCAGCAATTTACCTATTTATTTTATATTTTTCTTAACAGCCAACATTTACCATCAATCAGAAAATCATAATAAATTCTACAAAAATGTTCTGCAGATGAAATTTTTACTGAAACTACTATTCTAACAGAGGCATTTTATGTGAATTTTCCAGATTTTTCTGAGTTGTATAGAATATTTGAGGATTTATCCATTCTCAATTAGCTAGAAACAACTTAATTCCAAATCTACCAAAATCATGCAC
Organism: Alloteropsis semialata; assembly: GCA_004135705.1. NCBI lineage: Eukaryota > Viridiplantae > Streptophyta > Magnoliopsida > Poales > Poaceae > Alloteropsis > Alloteropsis semialata. The sequence goes on from CM014274.1 coordinate 38,928,546, forward strand.
AAACTGTGGCCAACAGATACTCAATTCAACTCCACTGGTCACAACAGATCCACCAAAAGTGGTTTTGCATTTTTAGCACACTCCTATGATTTATAAAGCAATAAACATCCTCTCAAGCACATCTTCATACATTCAAAAATACATTGGGAAACACACAGATTATACATGCATATGATACACCACTGGAAAGATAATTGCTCAAGGATTCCAAAAAGTCCAAGTTTGTGATTTTTCAATTTTTCTATGATTTTTGGTGATTTATTGAATCTCAGCCGAATTGAAAAGGGAAACACTTGTGAATAGTAAAATCGGGAATTACATTCAGGTCCCTGGAAAAGAAAACTAATCGCGGACAGGTCCTTTCTTCACATATAGGTCCTCAGATTCTTGTCGAAAACCCCCTGTAAGATTCGATAATCACATATATGCCCAGGACTGTCTTGGATAACCCCCTATAGTTTCCAACTCTTTACCTTTTAGTCCCTTGTCTTCTTCCTCGAGACAGCACTCGGCTCGGCTCTGCAGGGGCTCCGGCCGGTGGGGAAAGTGGCGGCGCCGGCCCCCCTGGCCTTGGGCGAGCTGCGCAGGAGCTGCAGCGCCTCCCCCCGACCCCTTCTAGCTGCAACAGGCGGCCGGCCCCGGCCTCAGCGGCTCTGGCGGCGCACGCCGGCGGCTTCAGGCCAGGGCGGCGGCTGAACCAGCTCCTGGTGGCCGGTTTAGGTGGGGAAAGGGGTTGGGGAGGATCCTTGGATCATGAGGAATGTGTCTTGAGCCTTGGATTGGAAAGAGATCGAACGTGGAGCTACGATTTTGGGATTTTGGGAGCTCAGCCGAACTCCATTAATGGTGGCCGATTCCTTCAATTTCTTCGAGTGCGGCCTCTGGCAAGGGATGGGGAGGGTTCTGAGGCGGAGATGGCGAGGTGATAAGGCCTTGGGGGCGGTTAATTGCTCAGTGGTCGAGTAGGGGGGTGAATTTGGCCGGCCTTTACTGAACTCGGTTTTGACGCCGGTGAGGTGGCCGTCCGGCCGTTCAGACGTCCTCGTGGCTGTCCAGTAGGAGGGGTGGACCACTGGCAAGGACGAAGTGGATGGAATAACGACGGACGCGTGGCCAATCCATCGGACGAGCGACGCGTGGCATCGGAGACGCCGAGGTGCTCCCTGGCCGGAGCAAACCGGTGTGACCGGTTATACAAACCGGTCAGACCGGTTTCGGTCGCCACACTGTGCGACGAGTCCGTCTTGTCTTCGATTTTCCTCCCAATTTTGTGTATAAACTTCCCGATCGCCAAATACAAAAGTTGTAGACCATTGATCAAGCTACAAATCTTAGAAAGGAAGTTCTAGTATTTGAGCAATGGTTTGAAAGTTACGGGGCGAAGAATATGGTCAAAAACCACATTTTCTAGACTTAGGCGAAATCGTTTGTGCTGAAATTTTCAAGATTTTACCCGATTTTGGCCACGATTTTGAATGACCAAACCAAGTTTTATTTGATCCACAACACCACCATTGTAAAGATGGTACTTTGTACTCCAACTTTTACATTGGTGGAATTTCAAGTGTTTAGGGAAAAATTAAAGATATGAGCCGCTCGAGAAGGGTAAAAAGCAATCCCCGCGACACATGAAATGACGATCGAACGAGTTCAAAATCGAATTTCGAATCTTTGTTTGAACTTTTCATCCTCAAGCGAGTTCATAAGCATATAGTTGACAATATTTACGACATCTTGGTATAAGTTTCGTATTTCGACTACTTTTAGAACTTCGGTTGACTAGGTCAACACATACACATGATTATGCACAAACACACAATTATGCAATGATGCATTTCATAATGAGTTTAATCAATTTAATTAAGGGTCTTTAATTACATTAGTGACACCGGGGTGTCACAATAACCTGGTTGATACGCATGGTTCCGGTGTAGCCAGTCACTATCATCGTCTGGTTCAAGAATATCTCTTTGTCCTGCACGCAAATATACCACAACCGTAAGTCAAGTGCATGGACGAAGAAAGAGGTGACAGAAGGTACCAGTCAGGTTATTCGGTGTGTCCTCACGATGAAGCATTTTCACCAGGCCTGTTACTAAACAGGAACGCACATGGGAAAAATCTACGGATACATTTTCATATGCAATGGACTGTTATGAAAATTCGGGACCTACCTGTATTGTTGGCTAATACTTGATCATCCACATCTGAGCTGGGTGCCGTGCCGGCCGAGGTTCCCTGGCACGTTTTCCCTTTCTTTATTGCATATTGTTCGCGGCGTTTCCTGTTCCTCTCTAATCTCTTTTGCTCTTCAGAGTCAGGGTCAAGACTTGTTTTGCCTTTTTGCTTCGCATAGTTCTCACGACGCTTCCTATTTCTTTCGAGCCTCCTTTGCTCTTCAACACTAACCGGTGTCGACAGATCCTCCACATCCTTTCGGCACTCCTCGTGGCCTACAAACAACCATGTTGTCTATAAATTTTATATTAACATATATTTTGTACCGTCTTTTGGTGCACGTACCATTTTCGTCCCGTGGCCTTTTGTTGTTTTCCACCACAGGTACATCAGCAGGTCCATCTGTACACCTCTCTCCCCGTCCAAAATCTTGAAAGACAACAACCAAAATTCATTCATTAAACACATCAAACGCTGACTGTTTTAACCTTTTCAGCTGGATGGTACGTACCAAGTCTGCAATTATTAGTATTCGTAAGATCTGAAAAGGGTTTTCTCCCGCCCACATGCGCCATCTGGAAAACACGATTACCGAATCATCAAAAGAACACGATTAAAGATCATCAGAGATACACGAATAAAGAATCATCAGAGAACACGATGTATGCATCTGTTTCATCTGGTTCAGTTATAAAGGGCACTAATATCGCACATAACAAGCTGGAAAGGCTACCATATTTGAGCAAACAATAGCAAGTAGGAAGAAACATTCAAGGCTACTGTAGTTATCAGAACAAAATCAGAATGAATCAGACAACACCCCCCCCTTCTCCTTGTGTTGTGGATACTATTATATTTCACTACATATAAAGAAATACTGAACCAAGAGAACCACCAAAGAAATACTATTATGTTTCAGTACACGAACTGCAGTTGATAACTGTCTAATGAGGCAGTAATCAGTCTGCACATATTCATATTCATAAAGGCTCACTGAACTCAGTAATTAGTCTGCACATATTCATATTCATAAAAGATCACTTAATTAAGAGTCAGGCCAGGATTGGCGTGGCTGTCACTTGTTTCTGATGCCATATAGTAATTTAAACAGCAGCACAAGCACTCATTATTTCATCCTGTGATTCTTCTACACAGGAGCACAACAACTCATTAGTTCTTCTCAGAAATGAAAAAAAGTATGAGCTTCATATGTTCAGGGGAGCACAACAACTCATTACACCAAGCCAGAGGTTGAAAATTTTTAAAAACTTTCTCAAAAAAACAAAAATCCGACAACTCCACAAGCAAGGCCATGCCTCCTGTGTCTGCAAGACATATGCAGAATAACGACCATTTTTCAGGGGAGAAATAATTATCTAAAAGGAAAATCATTTTGCAGTTCTACGTCTCTCAGAGTCACAGCACAAATAACTGGCACCTAGATCGATTATTCATCCAAACCACAGTCACTTTGCAAGGATCGACCAACCCGCAGCGGCAGCGAGACTCCAAACCTCCGAGGCGGCAGCAAAAGAGTAACAGGAGCTACTACAAGCTACAAAACCTGTTGAGAAAATAAGAATCACAACTAAACTCAGAACTATCACATAAGATGAGCATGCTAATTACTTTTGAATCATAAGGACCTACAAAAGTGTCACAACATCAAGGCAAGTGAAAGCATGAGCATTCATGGGTATGACACCATTAGAAACATTCAGTGATTCCAACGCAAAAATTTCAATTTGATAATTAACTATTTTTATAAACCTGGTTAGATTTATCCACAGAGAAAGCAAAACAAACTCATGAAAAACCAAGCCCCTAATTACTTTAAGATCAGCATCTATCCATGCATAAACAAAGATAGGATATGGCACATTGAAGCACAACCATCCATGCATAAACAAAGATAGGATATGACAAATTGAAGCAGTAGTGGGAGCAATCTAGTAGGGCGATTCAACTTATTCCTGCTGCACTCCAAATGGTTCACGAAGCATTGCCCAAATTGTGTAAGGGATTAAATTAAAAAAGTAATCAATTATTGTGGCTCAAATTGTGCAAGGGATTAAATTAAAAAGGCATTACCTGCAGCCTAAATCTACTGCAAGGATTTGATCCGAGAACCACGACAGAACGATTGCACCTCCTGTAATGTGAAAGATGCATGTGATGATTAATAATTTACAATTAGGCTGCATAGATGGATAGAGAACACAAGGGGCACAAACCAGTGAGCGTATCCTTGAGAAGAAAAAAAAAGATGCAGCAATTCTCGGAGGCATTACGTCGAACAACCGGCATGCGTGAGCGAGAAGCAAGCGTGTACCTGTCCCGGCGTCCGGCGCGCGGCGAGACCCAGAGTCCCAGATCCTTGAGCTGAAGAGGAAGCCGTACTCGGAGAGCGGACGGCGATGAGGACGGGGCGATGAGGACGGGGAAGACGATGGTCGACGCGGCGCCCAGACCGTGGCGGTGAGGACGGCGGGTGCCTCGGCGTTCTGCCTAGAGCACGCCGTCTGGAGGCGTCTTCGTCCGGTCGACGGTGGAGGCGGCGCCGTCCGGTCAAGGGTGGAGGCGGCGCCGTCCGGTCAAGGGTGGAGGCGGCGCCCGTCCGTCCGGCCGGCACGAGCGCGAGGAATTTGGATGCGCGATGATGACGCGAGGGAAGGCTATCTCTGGATGGAAGGTTCCTGCGTTTCGATTTTTGAATTGGCGAGACGGGCGAAAGAATCGCACGCGGAAGGTGCGAGGCGGGCGGACGACGGACGAAGGGCGAGGGACGAAAAATTGTCGCACCAAAAAAATGCCGAACTTCGTGCTTTTTAAGGAGTAGAGATAGAGAGTAGAGAAGTAGAGAGGAGCAGAGAAATGGTTTAAACGGTTTGCACCCTAGCAGTAAATATATATAATCATAATTTCATACTATATTTCTTTGCCAATTGCAATTTGAGGTATGCATATAATATATAATAACACAACATTCTCATATTATACATAATACCTATATACTTGCTACTCTAACTCCTATTTTTTCTCTTAACACGCGCTCATGGAACATATATTCCACCACCAACAACCAATTATCCCACCAAAGCATGTTCCTTATTTCCTAAACGATCGTTTAAACGTATGTTTATGTGTGTAAACGTATTTAACTTGAGTTTAATTTCATTGTTTATAGTGTTTTTTGACCAAGTTGATCGTTTACATGTGTTTAGCATTTAATTCGGCGACTAGGGCCTAAACGACACGCATACCCTCCATTTACAATTTAAACGCGTGTAAACGATGGTTTACACGCGTTTAGGCGAACACTGGATGGCATAGATGTAAAGACAATAATTAAGGTGATAATTGAAGAGTGTGATATTCAAGGTGGAGTAAAAAGGTTAAATTTTCCAACAAAGGGTGAAGGTCAAATCATCACCCTTTCTATTTTTGTATAAAATTTATTTCTTTTATGTATTCCATTTATTCAAGGCATTTTCTTGGTTTCTTTAAGCAACTGGACTTTTTTCTTAAGATGGATTATCATTTCTATTTTTGTATTTATTTTGATTGATTTCAAATTGTTTAGAGTTGGAGCAACATAGCTAAGAGAATGGGACATAATTACCCACTAAAGTGAGCAAACCGATGTGTATATTTCTCTCCTTTACATTTGAATTATGTATATTCTTGCCTTGCAATGTGCTGCTGTGTGCTAGATGTTTTGCATAGTATAGCGGTTAATATTAAGGTTTTTGAAATTAATTAACTTCAAAAAATACATATATGTTTTTGCTCTGAAATTTGAGTAAGCTTGAATATACAATGATAGTATATTGAGTTTTTATCCTATTTAACACGTGCAAGGTTTTCTGACATTATTCTACTTTGGCAAATAATAATATTGCTCGTATATTGTTCAATAGAATGTGTAGGTTTAAGACATAGGTGCAATGATTTTAACATGTTCACCTATATGGTTCAAAAGTAATAAGTTGTATAATGTTGTTGTTTGACTCCAAAGGTTGATAAGTGTGCAAGTATACAATGCGCCAGCATCGCCACTGGAATATGTATATGGTTGTGCTCATTTTATTTGTACACGCTTAAATTCTTCTCCATATCAGCGTTATGTTGTGCATGAACATGCATGGACCATGCTTGCCATGCCTTTGTGCTGATATTTGACGTCAAATGGCTCCATTACAATTATCATCTATTTTTTATTTTTTTAGACTAATGGCTTTATATCTACACAAATATATTTGCATTTTAAATGCTACTTTTTCTTATGGAGGACCAAGTTTCGCCTGAACGGTTGTTTAGCCCATTTAGTAGATGGTTACATGCTACACTAGTTACTTATTTATGTTTAATTACCCGCTTAGCTAGTTTTATGCCATTTAGCTTATTCAAATGACCATTTAGCCCGATAATTAGCTAAAAATAAGTAATGATAATTAACGTTCAAAATGACACGAGTAGACAATACATACTCAACCACATACATTTTGAGTCGTTAGTCGTTACTGATCTACTTATGCAATTTTATCATTTAGTTATATTGTTAATTGTTAAAAAGAAGTCACCAATATTCACTGTGTTTATGACTTTGACATATTTGGTGTTTTGTATTTTAGGTCTGATAGCATCATAATATGATGCATTTCTTGCTTTTCATCTTAAAGTCTATTCTAAAGCCCTATCAATTGATTTGTGTTGCTTGTTCCTCAGTGTCAATCAAGGTTAGTAGGCCAAATGCTTTGATACATTGCATATTGTTCATTCAGTTTTGATCTGGGTGGTTTGTTCTTTTATCATGTACGATCTATTCATGAACCAAATGAGTAGTTTTCCCATCTTGATTTGAAATAATAATACCAACTTAGTTCTTTGAGATATATTGCTAGATATATAAAAGATAAGCACCATACTTTTACAGGGCACTCCATGCAACTAAATGGTTAAGCTTATCTTGATCACATTTTTGTCATTTATTTTTTTTTCATCTAACCATTTATTATAGAGGCCCGTAGGGTACAATATTAGCGAGCAGTGGCAGATCTTCAACATATTCTGAGGGGGCTGGTATTGTCTAATCAATAGAATTAGTACTACAAAGACATGTTATTGTTTTATTTTCTAGTCCTAATTACTGTTACTTAATGGAAGCATGCAAATCCAGAGAGGCCAAGGCCCACCTTGGACTCTACTATGCTCCACCCTGTTGGCGAGGCTTGTTAGATAAACGCCATTTTGGCGCAGCCTTCACAAGACGCTGGATGGGGGTTCAAGCCCCCGCCGGCTAGCTCCCACCCTTGGAAGTTACCACTGGGCCATAGGCCCGTCCGCATTGACAAAGCTTGTTTGTTTGTGAGTTAAATGCACCACTAGTACATAAACTTGATGAGTGGGTGCGCTTAGGTACATCATCTATCTTTTTTTTTTGCGAAAGGTAGGTACATCATCTATCTAATTGCTCATTTAGGAGCAACAACTTGGTGGTGGGTGCAAATAGGTCACTGAAATGACATGTTGGCAGCTTAGGTGTGCATCACTATTGCAAGTAGCCCCCTAGTTTTTTTATGATAAGGATAATTTAAAAAGGAAAAAATCTATCATTATCCTCTCCTGATGTCTCTTCCTCCTTCACATGCTGCTGATTGCTCTCCCTCATGCTTTACAGAAGGGAATCGATTCTAGCCCTCTCTCCATTCTTCCCTGTCTATCCATGGCACATCCTTTATCTCACCTACTGCTACTAGTCAGTGATATTCTGTAGCACTCTGTTTTGTTGTTTGCAAGGTCAGTGATATTCTTCCTTTCCCTTGCGATTAGAGATATGGTGATGGCTGGGAACAAAATTTCGGCATTCAGATTACTAGATGGGCAAAAAGCTGACACTTTCCAGGAGGGATTGTTCAATCTAACAAATGGTATAAAAATATCAGTTTATTTATTACATCTTCATCTAGCAAAATGTAATAAGTTTGGCTAGCCTCTGGTGCAGTCTGTGTTACACTGATTTCCTCATGAACTTGATTGAGATTAGTGTGGCTCCCAAGACGCCCTAAGGTCAAAACGCCCTTTTTGTTATTCCGTCAAAACAGATCTCGGTAAAAAAGAGAGCCCAAAAAAACCTCCGTGAAAAGGAGCACAGAGAACATGCAAATAAATTAGGTGGGGCTACTTGTAATTTTATTGCACCACATGTATATACACGTAAGCACCGTATTTACACGTAAGCTATCTACGTGGCCTTTTTTGTCCCCATGTCATCTCGGTGACCCATTTGCACCCCCCTGCCAAGTTGTTGCTCTCGAATGAGCACTTAGAGAGATGATGTATCTAAGCGCACCTTGCCAAGTTTGTGTACTAACATGCAATTAACTCTTTGTTTGTTGATAACACAAAATTCCATATATAGTCACACTCTAAGCATGACTGGCATGGCACCGTGACAATTAAGATATTGGTAAACCATAAGGCAGTCATGGTTTCATGAGACCCATATTTACTGTTATTAGTTTTTTTTTTTTGCTTATTAACACTCACATCAATAAGCATAAAGCAATCGAAACTAATGGCATTTTTCTTTTCCAACAATGCCGTGTTTGCCACTTCTTCGTCTGCCCATAGCATTCGCTTGGTAGCAAGTCCAACAGCTTCCCAATCCTATCCCCAATAGCAAAAAAATGAGTGTATTGGGGATGGAGGTGCAAAAAACCAACTCCAACAGATCCCCAATAGCTCCCCCACTTTTTCTCCATTGACAAAAAAACCACCTCCATCCCCACTATACTGGTGACCCCTCTCCCATCCCCAATCCCGTGTGGGCCCCACCGTGCACCCTTCCCTTCCGCGCCGCGCGCTGCCCGTCCCGCGCCCGCTCG
>CM014274.1:38940610-38966699 GCA_004135705.1 Alloteropsis semialata
CGCGCGCGGCCCGCGCGGCGCGGCGCCGGGGGAGGCGATGCGAGCGGGAGGGGAGGGGGAAAGAATGACGTGGCGTGGGACCCACACTATTGGGAATGACTTATTGGGAAGCTGATGGAGCAGTTTTTCCAATAATCCAATATTTTGGTTTTGTCCATCCCCAAAACCTCTCTATTGGGGATGAAATATTCTCAAGCTGTTGTACTTGCTCTAAGTGCAGCATCGCCCAGGGAAATAACTAGTTTGCCGATTGCCATGGCTGGAAATAGAATTCCGAGATATTCAGTGTCGTTTTGGTTTCAACGACAACGAGTTTTGGCGAACGGGTGCGGCAAAGTCCGAGTCCGAGAGAGACCAACCTTGGGCAGTTGGGCCACTTTGGGCTTGAGCCCGAGTTGGGAAATAGGTCGAACCCCGACCACGAGCACGCAAAAAAAAAAAAAGGCTCTCGATAAAACGAGAGATACACAGCGAAATTAGGGCAAGAAAACACAAGCCGAAACCCTCGCCTCGCGCCGCCCCTCGCCGCCGCCGCAGCAGTAGTACTCATCCCGGCCGTCCTCCGCGGCCTACGCACCCTAGCGTCGCCGGAGGCCACAGATCCGGCCAGATCCGATGTCGGGAGGGAGTGGCTCGTCCGGGCGCGCGGCCCCGCGGTACGCGCCGGACGACCCGTCGCTGCCCAAGCCGTGGCGCGGCCTCGTCGACGGCACCACCGGCTACCTCTACTACTGGAACCCGGAGACCAACGTCACGCAGTACGAGCGGCCCATGCCCCCCGAGGACCAGCTCCCGCCGCCCCCGCCCCCGCTTCCTCCACCGCCTCCCCGGAGCCGCGACCGCCGCGACAGGTCCAGATCCCGCTCCCGCACCCCGCCCCGGCGCGACCACAGGGACCGCGACCGCGAGCGTGACCGCGACAGGCGCCACGACGAGCACGCGTCCTCCAAGTCGGCGTCTTCCCACCACCATCCTGCTCCGGCTGCTGCCGCCGTCGCCGATGATCCGTCCACCGAGGCGTACCGCCGCCGCCACGAGATCACCGTCACGGTATGAATTCTGCTTGTCCTCGTTTCTAGTTAGATGCAGCTCGAGCTTGTAACATGTTTTCTGACCTACTCCCCTTGCTGCAGGGGGATAACGTGCCGGCTCCGATAACTTCATTTGAGGCTGGTGGTTTCCCGTCAGAAATTCTGAAGGAGGTATGAAAATCCGTTGCGGACCCCTGACCCATGATCTAACTCTAACCCTAACAGAGTCACATGCTGAGGGATCAAGATCAAGCTCATGATGGACCGCGGATGTGTGCTTCAGCTGTTTCTTTTTTTTTCTATATATTTGCTTGATTGTGCTAAATCAGGGCTGTCTACGAGACCGACTGCTTATCTCCATCTCTGTGGCAGATGCGATATCTGCTCCAAGGTGGAGCTAATGTCGTAAGCTGCCTCGCGCGCCCTCGGCCAATAGTGCGACGGGCTGAGGGCCGGTCTCGTTGATGGAGCTGCCAAGGGTGGGTGAACGCCCGAGGCTGCTCGCTCCCTCCCCGGGGGGCTGCCCATGGCGCGAAGGGGCACCCACTCGCGGTACCCACGGTGGCCGATTCGTTGCTCCGCTTGCAGTTCTTGGAAAAGGCTCCCTGCGTGGATGATGGGCCTCTTCTGGGGCTCGAACCATGGAGGTTAGGCCCAGGCTGCCAACATCCATCCATTTATAGGATCGGCTGGCAGCTGCTGGAAGGGGCCTTGTGGATGAACGATCCACGGCTGGAGCGAGCCTCCAGGGACTCTGTTAGAGCCTTTTGTCCGCAAGTCTACGCATTGCGGGCACACTTTATATTTGTATGGTCTTGAATTGTCCTCATGCATTGTCTTTATTTGCGCAACGAAGAGTTAAAAGGGAACTTTTTTTTAATCAAATTTAGGGAGTTTATATTAATTTTGCTGTTGTCCTTACTTTGCCTGTATTTGTTGCTGTTTCCCCTCCTGTTTCCAGTTCCAACGTGCCGGATTCGCAAGCCCAACACCTATCCAAGCACAGTCATGGCCAATTGCCATGCAGAGTCAAGATGTAGTAGCTATTGCAAAGACTGGATCTGGCAAAACTCTTGGTTATCTACTTCCTGGATTTATGCATATTAAGCGCCTGCAGAACAGCACAAGGAATGGTCCAACAGTACTAGTTTTGGCACCAACAAGGGAACTTGCAACACAAATTCTGGACGAAGCTGTGAAATTTGGGAGATCATCAAGAATTTCTTGCACGGTCTGTTCCTTCTTTTCTTAGTTTAGTATACAAATATTCACGTTCTGTAACCTTTGATAAACCTTTTTAATTCAAAAGTGTGGAAACTTTAGACTACTGACTTTCTTAGTGTTGAAGGTTATATCGCGAATGCTTTACTGTTGATCTGTTTTAAATTTTGGCTCAGTGTCAGGATCTGGTTTATATTTTTTATCGTCTGACCATTGGCTCTTGTCTGTTTACTATAGTGCCTATATGGTGGTGCTCCTAAAGGTCTTCAATTGAGAGATTTAGATAGAGGAGTCGATGTTGTTGTTGCAACACCTGGAAGGTTAAATGACATTCTAGAGATGCGAAGGGTTAGCCTTAAGCAGGTGTCGTATCTTGTTCTGGATGAGGCTGACCGCATGCTGGACATGGGTTTTGAGCCACAAATACGGAAGATAGTGAAAGAGATACCTCACCGTCATCAAACCCTTATGTACACTGCTACTTGGCCAAAGGAAGTCCGAAGGATTGCAGATGATCTTCTGGTTCATCCTGTCCAGGTGACAATTGGAAGTGTTGATGAACTTGTTGCTAACAGTGCTATTACTCAGGTATGGATATGGACTGGCCTTGTAGACCTATTGATCATTCATGGCAGCATTTTCCTTTTGCGATCCATGAATGGTAGTTGTAGAATTTATCTGTTACCCTAACTGTACTGTTACCATATTCTTTTGTTCTGCGCAGCATGTAGAGGTGATAACACCCTCGGAAAAGCTTCGACGCCTGGAACAAATATTGCGATCCCAGGATTCAGGTTCAAAAGTATTAATATTTTGTACCACCAAGAGGATGTGTGATCAACTTGCAAGGACACTCACCAGACAGTTTGGAGCTTCAGCCATCCATGGTGACAAGTCCCAGAGTGAGAGAGAGAAGGTTCTGAGTCATTTTCGGTCTGGGCGGTCTCCAATTCTGGTTGCAACAGATGTTGCTGCGCGAGGTTTGGACATCAAAGATATCAGGTTAGACTGCATTTCTTCTGTTATAGCATGTTTGTATGTCTTGATATCTAATGTCATGCTATAAAGGAATAATGAAAACACAAATTTGTTTGGACATTCATCATAACTCTAGTGTATGTTAGCCATGCATGGATTAATTAAAATGTCGATGTGTGTCTATTTTTCACTCGTCTACATTATTTTGCCCTTACACTCCCACGTACGCTTAGTTCAAATAGGTTTCAAATAGACATGCGCCTTTGCATAGAAAAGAAAACGACCAAACAACCATCATATTCTGGCGCAATGGCAAAGAGGTAGGGGCAAACTCCAAAACTGTAACCCCTCACTAGCAAGTAGTAGGGCTCTAGCCAAGCATAAAAATGTTGAGGCCCAAGTGTCCAGAATGACAAGGGAGTTCTTTTGCAATTGTTCTCCAGCGCCAAGATACAAACTGCTAAGTAATTGCGAATGTGTTACCTGTTGCTTTGTTCACGTATTGAAATGTGATACTAGTTCACTTTTGTTTGTGCCTTTGTGGTTCTTTTTTTGGTTAGGATTTAACTACTAAATGACCTCCTGTTTTCTTTACACAGGGTTGTGATCAACTATGACTTCCCCACTGGTGTTGAAGACTATGTTCACAGGATTGGCAGGACAGGAAGGGCTGGAGCCACTGGTGTGGCGTATACATTTTTCTGTGATCAGGATTCAAAGTATGCTGGTGACCTCATTAAAATTCTGGAAGGGGCAAATCAAAAGGTACCCCGTGATTTAGAGGACATGGCTTCCCGTGGTGGTGGGCGAGGTAGGAAGAGAAACCGTTGGGCATCCCACTCTGACAGGGGTGGTTCACGTTCTGAACTGGATTCTAGGTACAGCAGCAGAGATGCTTCTGGGAGGTCACCACGTGGTAGTCGTGGAAGGGATGATTATGGTGGCCGTGGCAGGTACACTTGCTAAAAACTTGCCAAGCTGAAGCAATTATTCTGTTGGGTGCTAGGCCTATTATGGGGGGTTTTAAAATATTATTGATCTTTGAAGTGCACTAAAAGCGAAGGTAGGATATAACTTAGATGAGGGGTGCAGGTCCCTGAGTTGCTCTGCCAGTGTATTGTACAATAGCTATGGACCCCCTCAATCTAGTTCAGTGTCTTAGTTTTCCTAGAAGAATCTAATCTGATCTTATTATTCCAAATAAGTATCAAGAGTAGAACATCTGAAGCATGCTTTATTGTGTATAAGTGATTTGTGGTTCCTTCAGTTCAAATGCTGACCCCTTACTGATTTTTTGTGATGCTGACAGGCATGACTATGGTGAATCTGATGGGCGATCTCGCAGGTCTGCGAGAGGTCGCAGTAGAAGCCGTAGCAGAAGTGACAGTAGAAGCCGTAGCCCAAGTCCTAAGAGGTCACGTCGTCATGAGGCTACCCGTAGCAGGACCAAGAGTCGTAGCCGAAGCAGGACTAAAAGTCGCAGCAGGAGCAGGAGCAGGAGTAGAAACCACCGTGCAAGCCGCAGCCCTGTTGCTAGCCGTAGGTATGAAAAAACTGCTGCTGCTGCTGTCCCTGGGTCTGCTCGGCCAAACTCAGGGCACACAGAGCACAAAAGCCCTCCAAGATCCCACTCTGGGAATGACCATGCGAATCACTCTGACCACAAGGATGACCATCGCATGGAAGATGGGAAGATGGAAAAGGTTGATCTCGATCGCTCACCCAGCCCACAAGATGACAAATCAGCTCCATATAGTCCTGTGTACAATGGCAAAGCCAGTGGTTCCATGAGCCCCAACGGTCAGCCAGAGGTTGACGCCAACTCTGTCAAAGCTTCTGAGAAACCTGACCCTGCATCTTCTGTGCGTCATGGCAAGAGCAGAGATGATGATGAGGAAGGTATCATAGATGAGGATGGGGAGATAGCCGAGGATGATCCTCGGTCAATTGCTGCAGCTGCACAGAATGGTGGTAACTGATTGTCAATGTATTGCAGTCATTCGCTAAGTTGAGATATGGAAATGCATTTGTATCTTGTTAAAACTTAATCATCGCACAAGTCATTTGAGGAAGATATTATGGTGATACAGCCGTTTGTGAACCAAAACCAGGGATGTATGGCTTGTTATGTTAGTTTGATGCCCATAAGCGTTTGACGCCGGAAGTGGGGATGTATGGCTTGTAGCTTGTATTGTTAGTTTGATTTGATGCCCTTGTGGGTTTGTCGCTGGAAGTATGAATTAAGTTGGGCCTGTGGCGTAACATTGCATACTTTGGTTCACATCAACATTCGGCTTGCCGTTTAGGTTTAATTTTGCTGGCCACACTTTATTTGGAAGCCATAACGATCTGTCTGAGGTTAGTTATGCCAAGGTTAGGATAGCTTGGCGAGTTTGGACTTTGGAATTGGAGAAGAAATGTGAAGGATGGAGAAAGTGTAAAATGCACTAGTGATCCATCAACTTGTACATGGTTGTCATTTAGGTACATAAACTCTAAAAGTGTATTTTTTGGTCCATAAACTTATAGTTTGTGTCATTTAAGTCCACAAACTCAAAATCGTAGGTCCACAAACTCTGAAAGTGTATTTTTAGGTCTATAAATTTGTAATTTGTCTCACTTAGATCCACAAACTTTGAAAGTGCATTTTTTATGTTCATAAACTTGTAATTTGTGTCACCTAGGTGGATAGGTCTATACTCTTTCATGTGTACACATCGCACAAGCATGGCATGTTTACTAAAGACTTCCCTTTCATCTCTCTCTCCCTTCAGTCTCGTATTTTATCAAGTACGCTGTGGGCAAGGTCAGAGCATGTCAATATTGTTGCTTGCAAGTGTGACCCCCAGAGGTGGAGCGAATGTTGAGGCTATCCTAATGAATCGTGTCGTCGCCGCTGTCATGGCCCTCCTAGGTGGTGATCTCGAAGACCATATTCCCAACCATACTGCACCTCGAGTAAGCTCTCATTGTGGTTGCGAAACCCCATGAGTTCCTCCATCGCTTCTTCCATGAGTAGTCGTGCAGCCATGGACGTGCCCACAAAGGTCGAAATGGTGGTGTCTGGCACCACCCTACCCGACCACACGTGCCATCATGGCGAGTGCTTGGCATAGTGCGAATGAGGCAGACGGAGCTGTAGAGGAAATAATATCCCCACCTTACTGAGAACCTCCATGACCTCCTCCACCTTTCCCAAGCCATCACCCCTCCCCTCCACTCATATCATGGGTTCCGGTCATATCTGGACCTTAGTTCTAGAACTCTCCAACAACATTTTGTGCCCCAATTCTGATCCTAATCTATGTCAATAACCTTCGAAATAAGTCTCACATCCCGTCTCTCCCTATGCCCTTGAATTCAAAATCGGGGGCTCAAATTTCACCCTTCTGGCGAAACTCCAGCGATGTGCGGACACCGTGCAGATGCACATGAGTGCCTCATCTGTGCATGAAGGCTAGGTGGATGGGTATAGACCTAGGTGACACAAATTAGAAGTTCATGGACCTACAAATATATTTTTAGAGTTTTTTTTTATCTAAATGACATAAACTATAAGTTTATGAACCTAGAAATACACTTTCGGAGTTTATAGACCTAACACACACAAGTTGATGGACACCGGTGCATTTTACTCTATAACTAATAAGGATAGCATGGAGAGTTTGGGCTTTAGAATTGGAGAAAAAAAATGCAAAGGACGGAGAAAATAGCAGGGCGAGTTTTTTTTTTTGGTAAAGGGCATGGCGAGTTTGGAACTGGAGAAGAAATGCGAAGGGCGTCTCGCCCTGTTATTCTGGGTGCTCTTTTTTTTTCAAAAATTTTCCAACTCAGCTGATATGGACGTATATGGGTCCTAATGGGCTGCTTCCTCTTGGGTAGCCCAAGGTTGCCCTTTCCTTTTTTTTTTCGCTCTTTTTCCAACATACATTGGCTATTAAATTGATGCAATAGTTTTGCACAGGAATCTCTCCAACCAATTCAACAGTCCGCACATTAAAAATAAACTTTCATTTCCTGTTCACAACTCACCGAGGAGGAGAATAGGAAGAATATAAAGGTCCGTCTCAAGTACTCGTGCGTTCGGATCGTTTGTATATGGGATCTTTTAGCATCTTCAAAGTAAGAACTAATCCAGGATTACATTGCATTTACATTACATTCAGAACAATTGGGAGGGAACCACCCCTGTCCCCTCCAATGCACGGTATGAACTTATTCAGGGCAAAATCACAAATAATCAATGGAACATAAACACATACAACTCAGCTCATATGGACGTATCTGGTAACGAACCCATAAGGATTACAGGACTGCTATTTTTTGGTCTCCAAAGTTTATCTGGCCTTGCTTTCGAGAGGATGTCCGAGAAAAACCCAGCGGATGAAGAGAACGTTGGAGGTTGGATAGACTGGGTTGACGGCATGTCCGTGCCACCATGCACAGCTTGCTCAAGTGCCGCGATCTTCCTTCCAGCACTGGAGGCCTTACCACATGGGCAAACACTGATCTTCCTGAAGCATTGCTTGTGGAAGATTGACCCACACAAACTACACTTTGCAGCTTCATCTTCCTACAGCAATTGTAACAGATTTCAGCAGCAACAAATATAAAGCTGAAAGGAATTAGAAAGCAAAGACTTTGCAGTGCACCTGAAATGGGAATATAAGGGACAGGGGGTCATCACAAGCTTGTCTAGCAGCACAAGGTACACCAGCGTCGTAGCACACAAGGCATTGCTCAGTGATGTGCTCAAGTATCCTGTTTGATATGGTCTGCACCTTAATTGGAAGTGCTGTTTCAAGCAAACAGAACTTGTATCAGTTTGTGCAACCAACTCACGGAACATGACTGTAACTATCATACAAAGGTTTGAAGGTTTATGTTTTTCATTCCAAACTTTGAGATCGTCAAGCATTACAAAGTCTTGAACAATAACCAGAGCGGCAGCATAAGAAACAACTAGACCTAAAACTGTTCAAAACTCACGATCCCACTTTTTGGGGATAAAGGTCAGGCGTCCACTTGGTGGGGCTGTGATTTGCAGAATTAAGCTCTGGTAGACCAAAAGCATGAAGAAACACAATTCTTCAATTGTGATTTGTGACGTACATAATTGGAAAGTAATATGAGTCTAGTGCATATGCATATTTCTGTCATGCTTAATAATGGAGCAGCATACATATATGCAGCTGTAACATAAACCTTATTTTACTGACATAATTATCAGAATTTAACATTAACAGCACAAGTTGCGCATAAGGCTAAACCCAGTTTGGACCATGCACTTTAAAAGAAAAAATCTCCTAGAAAATGAATGGTACCTGCAAAAGCCCCTTTTGAGAGATCAACAAGGTCACGAAGTGCAAAAAAGTCATTCCCATCAAGAAGGTATCTTCGAACTCCTAGTCCTTTAAGTATGGAGTTCCGGAAAGGACATTGGACACAAGGAAGCATAGCTGCTATTTTCTTCCGGACACTCATGACATTAAGAAGAGCTGGCACTTTAGAGAATAGGAAAGGATTGACTGCACTCACACAGAGCATAGGCTGAAAATGCAAAGCACAATTTCTTAAGGTCGGCAAAAGTATGAAAGTTTCTTTATATTTTATAGTGCATTCAGAACAAATAAATAAACACACAGTTTAAGTCATCATTACCTGGTCATAGATGGAATCTAAATATGCTTTTGCTAACTGGGAAATTGGATATAGTGAAAAATCCCAGTGGTGCAAAACTCTTGCTGGCAGAACTGCTGCGTCATTTGTGTGACAAGAAGCACAAAATAATTGGCCAGTGTAAGAACAAAACCGAGGTTTGTTCCATCCAATAGTCTGTGCAAGTTCTTGCAGCAATGTTTGTCCAGCATCCAAATGCCTATGGCATCCTGCACAGTTGTAGTGCTGTAACTCTAATAACTGTCTGATTGACTTTCGTGGCCTATCCTCCACAATAAGTGATATTGTCTTGCCCATTGAGGTAGAATCATCATGCGATCCTCCATTGCATTCTGAATCTTTGGAATTTAAATTACTGCTTCGCTTTTGCAAAGATCGTGGAATGAGAGTTTTCAAAAAGCTATATTCATACCCAGGCCTCCCTGGTGACAAAAAATTAACCAGAGGAGTTGGGGTTCCAAATGGATAACTTGAGACTAGCAAAGAACGCAAGCACTCCTGAATTAGACCACTTCTCTCGCCGACGACATCTGGGGATGCATTCCCAAATATTTTACTTGACTCTTTTTCAACATTTTCCCATGTAGCGGGAAGACTCAAACCTGTCTCATAAAAGAAGTCCTTAAGTTGCCGATAAAGTGCATAGAATTCGCGGTACCGTCGCTCAATTTCCCATTCATCTTCACCACTCCTCACTTTTAACAAATAAACAGTGTATTCTTTGACACCAACCATCCGCTCACCGAAAGAAACATCCCCAGTTTTTTGCTTTGCCCCCACAACCTCCACCCAATCA
Source organism: Alloteropsis semialata (assembly GCA_004135705.1). Taxonomy (NCBI): domain Eukaryota; kingdom Viridiplantae; phylum Streptophyta; class Magnoliopsida; order Poales; family Poaceae; genus Alloteropsis; species Alloteropsis semialata. The sequence goes on from CM014274.1 coordinate 38,950,316, forward strand.
ATTCTTGAAGGATACTGAGGAAGAGGGTACACATAGGCATCATCTGTACCAGAAGTAGAGGCAGTAGTGCTGCCATCTCTGAAGTGGTGAACCTGGCGAGCATTGCTCTTGCGATTATCCGTAAAAGATCCATTTTCATGTGGCTCGCCTGAATTGAGCAGAATCTGTTCCATCTCTTGGACCATATCGTCGAATAAATCATTGTCATCAAATATGTCTACCTATAGGTAAAAGTGATTATGTCAATCCAATAATGTGGTTGAATACATACACATTCATGATTCAATTAAATACTGCAATTTGGTGAAGCAATGGAGCTACATGCCATATTTTTTTCTTTCTTTTGGGCGCATAAGACTGCTAATTCAAAAGTAGGGTTGAGCACATTTATGTTGGCAGAATACCACAATCCAAGCAAAGGAGCACATAACCAATACCATTTTGGGGGTGTTTAGTTCCCCCTCCATTTTGCAAAATGCACGCTTCCCAATGCACTTTTTCTCTCTGTGCACCCTTTACTTTTTCATAGAAAATATACATGCATCAATCAACACTCAATACAGACCAATCAGTACACTCGTGTTTGGTAATTGGAATGGTAGAACTGAAGCACCTCTCACGACTAGCTAGAGTGAGATGAGGTCAGAAATGAATGAGTATCAAACTACTGTTGCTGTAAATTTGCATAAAAAATTTGAGAATCAGAGACCAAAATAGTTGCTAAGCCCAGAGGCTTCTACTAAGCTATTTTTTAATTCAGTGGACATATTTTTGTTCATTGCTAGCCTACCCAACTTGCTTGGGACTGAAAGGCTTTGTTGTTGTTGTACTTTTGTTCCCCTGAAAAAAAAAAACTTTGCCCAGCTGGCCAGGACAATATAGTCCAAATTTGTGAGCCAACACATTCAACATCTTAAACTCGTACCTACAGGGGGAAGTACAACAGCAAATGCCGCCAGACATCAATCCTAACCACGCTGACGACGCCAGGACATGAAAAAATGACAACTATTCCGTCCTAATTCACAGCTTTAATCAGGTACCTGAAGTAAAAGCGAACCCACCTGATTGTGATCCGGGCGCGGAGGAACAGCCGGCGAACCAGGGCTGGATCCCTGCCGCGCGAGGGCGTCGCCTCCGGTGGCTGACGGAGGAAGACCCGTTCCCGGCCGCGACTGCGCCTGGAGGCGGCTGAGCTGGTGGTTCTTGGGGAATCCGGAGACGGCGGGGTGGTCGTCGAGGAGGAGGAGGTCCATCTGGTGGTCCCAGAAGTCGGAGGAGGGGAGGATGGTGGCGAGGGAGCTGGGCGTGCCGAGGGCGGAGTTGGCGCTGCAGTACCTGTCGTCCTCGGCGTCCGATCCGGCCGCCGACGAGGCCTCGGACGCGGCCCCGCCGGCGGATCGCCGGGGTGGCTCCATGCCGGGCTGGATCCCTGCCCGGCCGCCGCAGCTATGTCGTCTGCTAGGGACTTGCACTGAGGTCCTTGTACTTTTGTCTATTTCATTCAAATTTCAATCAGAGGCCAGCTCAGGTGCCGTGCACGTCGTACCTCGCTGGATCTGCTGCAGCAATAGGCGGCGGTACTGTGTGTGTCGATGCCACCGAAGTCCAGAACAGGGTAAAATCGTCGGAAATCTCTCGAGGCCAAGCAATTTTTCCTTTCAATATCCAATGGTCCTTCCCAGGTCTATAAGCTGGACAATTAATCTTTCTTTTTTTCTTTTTTCCTTTTTGAATTGATCTTTCTCTTTTTTTTTCTAATAGTATTTGGACCGCATAAATTATATTATAGTTATGTGCACGAACATGTGTTTGATTGGGTTCTAGTTCGAGATTCTTTTATGACTTTAGAGCTAGACATGGGTAGCTTCAAGAAATCCTAGATTTGGAACCGGAGATAGGCCAAGGGTGTTTAGATGAATCATTTTACTTATAGTTTAGATAAATATAAATATTTAAGTTATTTAATTTAGTCTGCAAATTACATATGCAACCTGGATCTCAGAATTGGAACCTAACAAAGAACGGGACCATAGAGGTGAACATGGCAAGATAGTTCTAGTAAGTTAATCTAGATATAGTACCACCCTATTTGACTATGTTAAATTATTTGGTTAATGCAACTTAATATTGGTTTGTAAGATGTGATTAAATTATCTCTTATTTTGTACTTTCTCCCTCCCACAATCATACAATTTTAGTCCCACAAAGAATACAATTTTAAACATTCTATAGCAAATTAGCGGTCAAAGAAAATGGCTTAATTATTACGAAAGAGTTCTGCACATGGTGCATGTACAAATTTTAAAGAAAAGAAAGTGATTGATTGGATCCAATCAATTATGCATGCACAAGTTCAATGAAAAGAGCTCAATTAACCAAGCCCCCACAAGGTGGTTAAAAAAGCAACTTGAATTTTTTTAAGGACAAATTTTGAGTCCTACAATCGTTTTTTCTTGGATGGAAGAAGTATTGTGTTTGCCTCAAGTACATAAAGGAGCCTAGTGTTCTGTCAAACCGGCCTGAAACAGTGGCCAAATGGCATGTTATAAGTGATTTTAAGCTAAATACGAACCTCTCCATTGAGATTTTTCATATTAAATATATACTTTTCACTTATCCTAGGAATTTTATTAAAATTAAATAATGAGTCGCGCTTGATTCCAAGCTTATGGAACAACTCAGCACCAAAACTTTGCTTGAGTTTATCCTCCAAGCCGTTTCTTAGCATAAAGTGTCTTTCTTGAGACAACGACTGAAAAGCCAAAGCGAACGATCTCCAATGATGATTTATTAGCGAGAGTGTTGGCTTCATTTGGCCAATAAAGATTTTTGCAAGACTACCGCGGATCATGTACTGTTCACTACAAATAATAGTATTCCGATGTGCTAAATAATAGTGTTGTGTAGTAGTACTACTTAGTAGATGATCCGGTGTCTAATTACCATTCTACACTATGTGTTTTATCATAACTAGCAAACATGCCCCATGCATGCTTTTTGCCTAATAAACATGTCCCAAAGTTCTATGTCAATTATTCCAAAATAGGCTTCAAACTCGAGTGCAAATTAAGCCTTTTAAACTTAGATAGAAGAAAGCAAAAGCAGAAAAAAATAAAATCCAAATGTTGTCACAAACAGAAAAACCGAAGGTTACAAACAGAAAAATTGAAGGTTGACACAAACAGAAAATGAACATATCTCTACAAATAACTTTCAATCTGAGTCCGATGAGTTATACAAACGGTTCTTCATCGCGATCGAATTCTTACTTGGAGTGTCGCGTCGTATTGCAAGACATGCTTTTTCACGATTTCTCTTTGCCAGTTTTTGGTCAGATGTCATATTTGCATAGAGCAATCTTTAACGATCGCGTATCATCTGCCTTTGCTCAGGTTTTAATTTTGCATATCGTGCCCTAGCATTTGCACGTCTTGCAGCAATTTGCTCAGATATGCATTTTAGCTTTTCTTGCACAAATTGATCTAACTCCATCTGATTAAAGTGTTCTACATCAATGAGGTTGGCTATAACTTTCTTCTGTTGACGAGCTTCACGACGCTTTTTTAGTAATTCATTCTTTTGCTGGTCTGACAGTTGTGCATATCGATCCCTTTCTCTCTGCCTCTTACGTTCTTTAGGATCCATGAGTAGTGGCTGGCCACTGGATGTCGACCCACTGCAATTGCTAAAGTTTTCATCACCATCCAAAGAAATACAATATTCATTTAGTTATGTAGTATCAAATGGGATGGACATATATAGACAACAGTTGAAAATTATTACTTGTGTCTATGGTAATGCTTATTAAGTCTTCCAATGGAGCGCGGTCCTCGTACTGTTTTGAAAAAGACATCTGAATCAAAATACAACTATTAATTGGTCAATGTTATCGGCAAAGTATGTTAAATTGAATATCAACATTATCTAGATAATCCAATTAAGGGAGCAGCAGAGCTCCAGAAAACAATAAGCGCGTCGAGCTTCTCAACCATGATCTTCTCATAGAAGATGGCAACACAACTGACAACCATACGACAACGCCGATGAAAGGATACTTTCTATTGTATTTCTTTATTAGAAGCAAAGCACTCTTAACAAAAGAATGACTTGGCTTGACCAAATTGTTGTATTTGATGCCCACGAATCAAAAGAAAAGGTGCCAACATATTTGTGCTGGAGTTCAAAGCGATCATGGTTTCCCATATTTGCCCTTCTTACCCTCTTCATCTACAGAAGACTCGCCAAATTAGACTCCAATATCTCTATTTTTAGCTTTTCACTCTATAAGATCTCCTCTCCATATTTCTACACACTCTAGCAAACTCATCAAATCAGACCAGCTATATAAGCCCTAAAAAAAATCAAACCAGCTATATAGTTCTTTCCTCCAATTCCAATGATTATATCATTGTTATTTGGATAGTCCTTACAACAAAAAAATCACTTTGTCGAAAGAAAGTTGTGTCATTTAATTACACCAGCACACAATTAACACATCCCAACCCAATTGCAAAGTAGCGGTCACCTTCGAACTGCATTTTATCCAATAAATTTTCTAGAAAACGAAATTGTTTCCAGTCTATTCGAACCGCACCAGTTCTTACATAATGTTATAAAGAAAACAATCACCAACTAAAGAAAATATTATAACTAAAAGCGCATGCTGTAGCAGCTCTGACGATCGAGCAGCAACAAGTACAGCTAACACCCTTAAGCAAGCAAATCACCATATATCAATATGTAGTAACACAAACGGCATAGAGCAAGGGGCTGAGACCTGATGCGCGAGCCACTGCCGCCGGCTGCCCCGACTAGGATACCGTGCGGGCAATGGAAAGCAAAGTCCGGAGGCACGTAGCCAGCACACACCGGACGGCAAGGTGTGGCATGCGTGGCTGTGACCTGCGAGGGCTTCTCAGCGTTGCCGGGCAGGAGGGCTAGGTGGGCACCTGGGCGATGACGTGCAGGAACAAGGACAGACGCGCGGGAACTTTTGCTAACCAAATAGCGATCCTTCAATACATCTATCTATTTTTCCCGATGCGTACCGGGAGCCACGGAGTCATCGTTTTATTGTCGCATGGCGGGCCAAGCTACTTGGTGCGATGAAGTTCGAGTCCTGCTCTGGCTCGGTCAAGTCCTCCAGCTCGGTACGGTAGTGGAGTTCGAGTCTGGCTCGGTGCTAGCCTCGGCTAGGACAGTGGACGGACGGATGAAAAACAAAAGGCAGATTGCTCGGCTAGGACAGTGGACGACGGACGAAATACAAAAGGCAGATTGCATGAAGGATTTGTTTCTCTCTTTATTATTAGGTAGAGATTTAGGTATAATAATTTAGGTGTAGCATCCATTTTGCCATATAGCAACAATACCTTTTACCATCTATACGTCTATAGTTCACTTATCATGATTGGACAATTGCTAATTATCAAATATTTTTTTTCCTGTATATGTTATTCTGGATAGCTCTAACGTCTTGTTTTATTTATTAAAACATATCCCTGGCACTTTCCCTTTTGGCCCTGCTGACAAGGTGTATAATTTATTTTTTCTAGTTTGGTAGCTCTGTAGTGCAGTGTTTCAAGAATTTGCTGCTAGAGGGTCCAAATATTTGCATATTGCAGTAGGTATAATTTTACTTGAGTAGATTCTATATGTTCAATACTTGAATAAGCTTACTCTTGTTGTTAATTACTATAATTCTACTATTGCTGTTAAGTACTATATGTTAAATACTTGCAGTAGGTATGATTTCACTTAAGTAGATGCTATATGTTAAATACTTAAGTAGATGTTATATGTTAAATACTTAAGTCGATGGCTATATGGTAGAGGGTACAAATCTTTGCATAATCTTACTCTTGTTAAATACTATATGTCACACAAAGTTTATTACAAATGCCACCTGCTTTTTTTAGGATTCAGGTTGAGTGCAGGTTGGGTGATGTGGGCTATGGAGAAATAGAAGATCGTACAAGTGAAGGGTGCAAGAACTCTGTGTATGCCTGCACTTGGGACACAATGTAAATTATAAGGCTTGATTTGTAAATAAAAAGATATGGTACTTTTTTTCCCCACAACTGATATCATTGATGTACAGATGAGTCGGTTTAGACGAGACTTTTTCACTGTTTGGGATGCTGCCAAAGTTCATTTGGCTACTATTTAATTTACTTAACACTTGTCAATGAAATAATACTAAGGTAAATATTTACAAGAAATTATAGTTCATTGGAACTGCTACGGGAGTTTATGAATATTCAATGCTACTTTCCCTATGGACCATAAATTGTTTTTACATTATTGGACTATATCAATACATTGATATTTTTTTTTGAGTTTGAAAGATTGCTAACCACATATTCCAGGTGGTGTGATACTTTATTATCTTATTGTCAATACAATGTGTTACTAATCATATGGCAAAAAGAATGTAAACTGTATTGTTAGGCTAACTGGTGAAACATGAACTGGAAACCAAGGAGATTTGCAAGTCATAACAGACATATTTTTCCCTACAAAAACATAATAATTGTGATTTATTGTATATAAAACATTATGTTAATCAGATAACAAAATATGGTGCTAATTTTCATGAAATATTTGACGAGTCCAAGTGGTAGCAGATTACATCAGTTGTAGCGGATTACACATCTCATCATGAAAAGGGTCACCTTGAAAGTGAGTAAAAAAACAAAAAATACGTAAGCTAAATTCTTGCACCTAACACTAGCTTTGGGTAATGCTGAATCCGCTCACTGTATCCTGTAATTAGGTCCAAAACAGCAAATCTTCCCATATCCACCAGATCCAAAGAGCACAAGCGTTGTCCGGGAAGGGGAGGAGAGCCTAGGCTAAGTACTAATACTTGTAGAATATCAAGCCATCAGAAACTACTATAGAAGTATATCCCATCATACATGAAAATTATGATTGTACAAAAAAAAGACATGAAACAAATACATGGGATGAAAAAATACATGGCCTGACCAGTACATAATAAAATTTATGGTTCATACATAATAAAAATCTTAATGTTATTAGATTACTCCGTATCCTCTTAGATAGGTCATAACATGCTGAACCTAGGATCAGATTGCAAGGAGAGGGATGATCTATGCTCGCCCACTAAACTGCATGTAAGACCACTATGAAATGTCGACCACTAAGCTACATTTATTTTAGAATAAGATTTATGCACATTGGAAAAATCAACATATAAATAAGCAAACATAATAAAGAAAACAGAGGATCTGTAACCTGGTTAGGGCAAGAAAAGTTCAGCTGTCTGGAAAAAAAATCTCACTTATATAACTTTCTCATAACAAAAAAAATGTAAACTACCAAAACTTCAATCTGTTATCATTTGCTAGCTTCAGTTCAAAAAACTAAGGCCTGATAAATTGATAATGTATAACCACAAAGAAAATGTGCAGCGTGACAAACCTCTGTTGGATCTAAGATAACTTTTGAGCCATCGAAATTTTTAATGTTGAACAATGTGAAAATGCCATATTCATGAACTGAGCATCCTGATACTTTCTGTTATAGTTTTTAGTGATTTGACAGATAGTAACAAAAAAATTGATTTTACAACATGAATATGGTAAGATAAAAAATATATGAAGTGCTCCCTTTACTTATTGTCGCACTACTTTACTGTTTTGGATCTTCTACCATATTCCCCTAAAATTTTGCTAATCATTTTTAGAGATATGCTCATTTGGTATGTTAATCATTCAGAGATGACAGCAGTAGGAAGCTGTGTGTAGATGATAATAAACACTATTGAACGGTTCCATAGAGATTTCTCTGCATGCAAATTAAGGACATCAGACAGCTGCTTCTCCAACAAAACATCAGTATGCACGTATGCTTAGTGCTCATCAGGGGCGAATACGCTCCCTAGCATAAGCATAGAAGTGTTGTTCACTTTGTACTGATCTAAGCACTAAACATTCACATGCATCCAACAAAGAGCATGTATACACTACTTATAGTAGTATACAAGGTTAGTATATTGTGTACTACACTATATACAGCTCTCTGTATACTACAAAGTACAAAGACTTGTTCATTGGAGCAGCAGTATCATTTTGCTACCCGTAACAGAGGGACTTCAGGATGAATATTGAATTTGAACATACCATATTAAGATTCTTTGTTAAAACTGGAATTAATGAGTTATGTGGCAGTTGATTGCGAATTGGCATACTGTGTCAGTAATGCAGTATACAAGATAGGATTGGCATACCTCATTTAGGCCCTGTTTGAAACAGCGGTCCAGAGAAACGCTTCTCAGATAAGCTGCACAACTATTGAAAATGCGCTTATTTGAGAAGCGAGTCTGTGTTTCTGCGTTTTAGTACAAATGAGGGTGGTGGGGAGAAGCACGGCCAGAAAAAGCTGAAAAAAAGCACGTCGTTTGGCTATTAGTTTCAGCTTATTTTGGTCATAAGCAGAATTTAAGCTGTTCCAAACAGGGCCTAGTAGCATCGTCGCTCTCATATCTCATTTTGAACCTCAAGCAACCAGAGAATGTTTGCTAAAACTGTTCATGAACTTCAAGTTTAGTATAATAAATTCAGATTGACTTAATCTGCAAAGTTTTTTTGAAAGCAATAATTCCTACCAGGTTCAAATTGTTGCTAGATAAAAGACAAGTCTTCTATGAGCAAATACAGAGAGAAATTCAGATACTTCGATGGCAGTGCAACCATTCAATCTCATTCAGTGGAATGGGACATGATGTAAAATATATGTGTCTAGACCGCATATCATTGCAAGTTATCAGCCATAAGATGGATTACTTTATGAGATGCACTTCTTTCTGAAACATACTGCTTTGTGGGAAGTCAATTCTTTTGCAAATGCACATGACTTTTCGAGAACTACTTGCATGTGCAGGTGAACTTTGTGGTAGGCATTCATCATTAGTTGTTCAAGCTACCTTGAATTTATAGGAACAAAAATTATCCTCACAGAGCTTATACTGGAGAGACAACAAAAGAAAGCAAATTCGTGTCGCACTGCATCTAACTGGAAAACACTTAACATTGACCAATGAATCTTCTAGGAATTTCCTTTGTGCAGTAAACGATCCAATTACTGGAGTATGTATATAGCAGTAGAAACTATAGATATCAATTTTTTTAGAATTACACTATAGATAGCAACTTGTAGCAGACAATGCATTGTTGCCGTAAACCTGCACTAAATCGAATAGAAAATTAGAAAGTCACGTAACATGCCACATTTGGAAGAAGCAGTATGGGAAAAATAATACTTGCAAAGTGGAATGATTACCGGCGTCGGAGTTTCGTAGGGTCGTGGATTTCTTTGATGCATCGCTAAACAAGATTGACACGTAATATGGGAAAATAATACTTGCAAATAGAGAAGAAGATTCGGGCAGATCCAGACACGAGGGAGAGGGCAGACCTGTAGGCGGTCGGCGGTGACGACGTAGCCGCCGTCGTAGGCAGGGTCGAGGGGCTTGCCGGCTTGACACACAGCGCAGCGGTGGTGTTTATGGCGGCGTAGAGGCGCATGATGTTGACACAGAAGAGGAGGAGAAAACTTGACGGCGGACGAGGAAGGGAAAATCGACGTCCGGCGGAACTCGACGCCGGCGGTGGAGGAGGGGAAAATCGACGGCGTCGGCGGAACTCGACGTCGGCGGTGGAGGCGGCGGCGGCCGAGGGGCACATTGACGGCGGCAGAGGAGGGGGAAACTCGCCGGAGAAGAAGGCATGGCGGCGGTCGAGGGGCACATCGACGGTGGCGAAGGAGGGGAAAACTCGCCGGAGAAGAAGGCACGGCGGCGGTCGAGGGGCACATCGATGACGGCGACGAGGGACACATCGCTGCTTTGTAAAATATAAAATGAAAAAGGTACATCGCTGAAATATACGACGCCGATAATAAAACGAATACACAGCGAAATATAGATTGAAAAGGTACGCCGCACGAATCTTGGCACATAAAGCAACGGCTACGATAATGACTACTGAGAACATATGTGCTGCTTTGTATTTTCGGGCTGGCGTCGCGCACGGGAGTCGCTCAGGATGGCAACGCCGTGAACCGAACGACCGTCAGCTTGAACTGGAGCCTTCGCGTTCAACTTTTCAAATCGGCAGCAATAGTCAATGGCGCCATGTCGGTTCGAGCAGTACGCGTTATGGGTTGCGTGTTCTGCTCAATCTCTCTGCTCGTATCTCGCACACTTCCTTTCAATCTTCCACCTCGCATCTCCCACGTTTCCTTGAGCTCGGTCGCCAGCGATGGCGACGGCAAGGCCAAGCGACGACAAGGCCAAATTCTCGGCCGCATCATTCCAGTCCGCCACCTTCAACATGAACCGCAACAGCTGTTGCAGATTTCGATGTGCCGGAACTTCTGCGTCGTCCCGATCCAGAGCCGACTGCCATGCACAGCCACGGCAAGGCTTCGCGGGGCACACCCGGCCAAGACGGAGGTACGGCGGTTTTGTCACTCGCTCTCACTTGCGCTGCTATACGGGGATGTGGGTGCCATTGCGTATTAATATAATTGCCAACGGTGTATGAAGGTGGAGCAGAGATAATGGCGGTGGAGCCATCTGCCACTTCCTGCCTGCTCCTTGGCCTGGTTCCATAGTTTGAGGCTGTTCGGCTGGTAGAATGAATAGTGCTCGGCTGGTAGAATGAATAGTATTGTGTGAGAGGAAATAAGCCGAAAGAAGCCAGCCGAGCACTGTTCATCGGACCAGCCGAACAGGCTTTTTGTTCAGGAACAGGAGACAGTAGATCCGGATATCCCAAACTAGCAGTTATCAAGGGGCAACACAGTGGAATCCAAGAACACGAGGTGTGTGCTTTTCTTCAGTTATGTTTTTGGTTTTTGCAGATGAAATGATACTCATGCTTCTATACTCATGCTTCCCTTTTATCCTGCATCAATTTAAATCAACAGCCATGTATTCAGTGGCACATATAATGGCGGATAGTATCTTACATAGCAATAACATGAAATTCAGATTCATAACCAATATTATGTTGTTGGTACTGTGCAGTTGTAACACCTCTGGTGTTTAACCCTACAATTATCAACTAACTTGATAAACTGCACCATTAAGCATGTCCTAATGTTACCATGACCATTAGCATCCAATGGAGCATTAATGCAAGCATACAAACATGAGCATTTGTACATTGTCATCTCATGCATACACATGTACTATCATTTCATGGGCCTTTTATGTTTGGTTCATGCTAAGATACTTATGATGGTTCACTCATACTCCATTTAACATGCCTATCACGTTTCATGAACATCTCATATGCATAGCTAGTGTCCTAGACTTGTTTTAGCTCTCTAGTGCCAAGTTCAAAGTCATTCTTGCTGTCTTGAGTGCTTAATTAAAATGGGTTAACTTATTTATCCTACATTGGAGAATTTATCAAACTTGTAGATCTTTCAATGATCTTTCCAACGGTACCAAACTCATTCCTTGAAGTTTCCCCAAACTTCCACAATCCTAATTCTAAAACAGCTACACAGCCCAGTTTTCATCCATCCCGAAATTGCCTAAGTCTGGGGCTGAGTTCGTGATTTTTGATGAACTTTGCTCTCGTTTTTCTCCCAATCTGTTGCAATTTAGAACAATCTTCCTTACTCAAAGTTATAGCCCTATCAACCCTCTACAACTTTGTCATCTGAAGATAGGCTGCTCGGTGAACGTTGTCATCCCGTGTTCGCGATCACCCCTCAGTTCGTCGTGAACGTCGCGGCGCGACGGTCACAACCAGCGTTCTAGAGCGTGCCCCACCCTGACATGCCACGCCCTGTGTGTCCGTCATCACCTGCAACCCCGCCATGCCCTACATCTCTGCTCTCACACGTCCACGGACGTCATCCATGACCAACATGATCGGGTTAGGAAGCCATCGAGTCGTCGTCCTCGTTTTGACCTCGCCGACGCCTTGACCACTACCCAACCCTGCCACGACGCTGTTCCACCTGCCCCCGAACCCGTGGCCACTCACCCGGGCCACTGACCACGCACGAAAGCAGCCCGACAATAAAGGAATGCCGCGACCACCATGGCCACCGACGGGCGCTCGTCCTCGCACGCGTTCACTCGCCCTCAGCTCAATTCCTTTCACCCAGAGCATCCTCACACGCTCCTCCACACATCCATGCCATCCCCAACTCCTCCCATACACTTCCTTGGCCGAAATTTCAGATCTCGGCTCGCCATCGCCGTTCCGAGAATTTCTCGCAGGTAGCTTCACACAGTTCATATCTCTCCAATCAATCTAGCAAGATGAGTTCATTGCGTCCGGGAACACACGATGCTCTCCTCGTCTTGATGTTTCATAGCCGGAGTGGAGGGGGTACCGGGTGGCGGCGGCATCAGCCAGGGCGCGCCGTTCTGCTCGTGGTTTCGCGAGCTCCTGCGAGGGAGATGAAGAGCGCGTGGGGGGTGTCGGCCTCCTGGGCCAGGGCGCCTGCCCATGGGCCCACGGGAGAGCAAGGGGAGAGGGAGAGGCGCTGGGCCTGGTGCCTGCCGCGCACACTGTGAGGGAAAAAGAGTGAGAAGAAAAGAGAGGAAAAGAGAAAGGAGAGGGAGGAGTGGTGGGCCAGCCCAACTTAGGCCTGATTTGGCCAGGTGGAGAGGAAGAAAAGTTGAGGGAGGAAAAGTGAACCTCTAGAAGTTGTTTGAGCCCGTTCTGAGTTTTTCCCGAGTTGTTGTTTTTCTGTGTACAGCTGTACCTTGTGAAATCCATATAAAATCATAGAAAACTCCAAATATTATGAAATAAATTTTGTTGGTTTTCTCATGAATTTCTCTCTGCAGGAGAAATATGACTAGATGAAAAATTTGTAGTTTACTCCTTGGTTTAATTCTATTAGTAAATACTTGCTTGTATGGCTGGGTTAGTCCATATATGTGTTAGTATCTGATCTTTTTGGTCAAGAAGTATTTAGTAATTTTAGTAGACCTCTATGTGATATCAGAGATTAGTAGTGTTTTATGTGCTAAAATTAAATATGTGTTTTTGCTCTCTTTTGCTAAGTAATTGTGCATTTTGCTACCACATACTAGATAATGCTTTGCATTAAAGTTCCATTAGTTGCATCCCCATATTAATATGTGATGTTATAAAAAGAGGATGATGACCAGAGAATCTTAGGTAATACTTTTATAAGAATTTAGTAGTAAAACTAATGGAAAGAATGAAATAACCATATGTATATAAGTAGATGCCACTGCATGTTTTCATGAGCTATGTTATTTACATGCTAAAATGGCTAGTAATAATCACCCACCAATACCTTGATGCATTGCATGTTAAAATCTATTTACTGGGTAACAGGTGCTCATGAGTTAAATAGATAAATTAATTTATGGTTGTTTTTACTGCATGCATGAGCATCATATTTATTTTTGTCCTTGCATTCATTGCACTCATGCATGATGCATTTCATGTAGATACCGCAGTCATTGACGGCTTGTACGAGTTGGTGGCTGAACCTGTCGTTGACTCGGTGGAGACTGCAGTAGTTGCTGAGCCCGTTGCTAAGACCTGAACCAAAGTTCGGTAGAGCCCAAGGCTGCTGAGCAGGAAGGCAAGCACCGTATCATAACCCCTATTTTCCAAAACTATGCAACATGATTATTTAAGTATTATGCATTTACGTTTTGGATATGATTGAAACCCTAGAATGCATAATCCCTAGGATCCTATGTCAAGATACTAGTATGTGTAGGTTGCCAGATTGCCATGCTAAATAGGACCGGTAGAAGTCGAGTGATTTCCTGTCACTCGCGAGATATAGGCTGAAGCGCCCCTGCCTAAGCAGAGACTAAATGTGATACAAATTATCAGTCCTAGGAGGCTGATACACATTTATTCAACAGATGATACAGAAACTTACAACCCACGAGGAAGCGGGCACCTAATACAAACTAGGACAGCTAAAAGGTAAACTACAGCGGTAAGCCAAAGGATGAACCAGACCGGTTCAACCAAGGGATCAGAGTTCTGCGACAGCGAAGCCATCTTGGGCGGGACCAAACTCCACAGGCAAAGTTGGGTGCGGAAGCGACCACCTACTCAGCGTCCTCAACAAAGTCCGGGTCTTCTTCTGGATTAACAACAACAAGGGTGAGTACAAAAGTACTCAACAAGCCCAATCACACCCACGGAGGGGTTAACACAGAATTATGCACAAGGAATATCAAGGATAAGGCTAGGTTTTATTTTTGCCAAAAAGCTAGTTTTAACACATGCACGGGTTTATCAAGGTATTCTTTAGCAAAGCAAACTCTAAGTAACAACTTTAATTAGTGGGGGTTGATCCACAAAGGATCCATCTTTTAAGTGCTACCGGATTTCCCATCCGCCGTAGCTTTTGGCACAAAGCCGAACTCATTCCAAAACCAACACACTCCAACCCATCCCAAAACCTTAGCATTGTGACCAAGCCATAACTCGCCCATAACCGTGGGCACGGCTATTCGAATAGTTTAGGAAACTCTGCAGAGGTGTACACTTTCACCACAAGTAGGGTACCGCAACACGATCACCTTAGTGTCAGTGCGGATCCTATCGAAGCCATTACCCACCATAGCCAGAACTGCCTAGCCATCACGAGAAAAACACCAAGGGGTTTATGTCACTAAGACGGCAACCATGTCACTAAGACGGCACTTGGTTTTCCGCTGCACACCTGCCTCCAGACAACTAACAGCACGGCTAGTGGGATTTAGACTAAGCCCTTGCACCATACAAGAGTCGAGTGGTTGTACGAGTAAAGTGGGTTAGGCAAGATGACACATCACCTCGGTTTAAAACCGGACAAAATGGATATCTCCCAACTGCTTAACCACAAAGGTACAAGCCTCCTTTTTGGCATTTCACAAAGTCATGCCCATCCATTTTATCCACACAGTTTCACTCTTTTCAAACCCAAAACCCAAAACCCAACTCACACATTTATTCTTTGATAAAACCAGTGCATAGTCATGATTGAGTAAGGAGTAACGAATCCTAAGCATTCTAAAGTTGGTTATCATCTAAACAGAGCGTATCATATTTAGCGATAACTGGGTTGTCAAGGAATATCATATCAATCAAGGAGTGGCTAACCAACCGGGTTTTGAACTAAAACAATGCAATTATCAAAGGCTTAATGGGTTGTGTTTATAAAACATGGGATAAACATGCATCAAAGGATGGGATTTGACTTGCCGTCAACAAAAGCTCCTGGGAGATCCTGGTCGCGGTACGGGTCCTCGGGGTCGGGCTCGCGGTACTCTCCTGCGTAGTCCTGCTCGCGGTACTGCTCCTCCTCGTTCACTCCGTCGTCTAGGGCACGATCAAACAAACACACAATAAGAAAACACAATCCTTTACCGATGAGTTGGAAACAGGAAATAACAAAATAAAATAGGAAACGGAATTATTTTGGGATGATTTGTGTAAAGCTCGGCCGGAATGGATATAAGAGAGATGTGTTTGAGTTTGGTGGGGTTCTGGAGGAATTTGGCGCATGAAATGACGAGTTAACGGAGGTTTAGGGCCTAAACGGGGGGTTTAGGACCTATTTGTGAAGGTTAAAAGGATCAAGGGTCTTTCTGTAAAGGTTTTTATATGGTGGAAGGGCCTGGTTGTGATATTTGGAAAGTGTTTGGGATTTTGGTAAACAGCCAGGGGCTCATTTGGAAATATCCTAAAAGGTTAAGGGGTTTTCTTGGAAACTGTCTAAAGGGGGAAGGTTTCTTTTGCGAAAAGAGGGACGGCCAGGGGGTTATGTGCAAAGCTGCCGGCCTTTTCCTTCTCCCTTCTCCGGTCCGAAGCAGAGGAGGGAAAGGGGGGGGCGGCGGTGGCGCCGGCGGTCCCTGGCCCTCCAGGGCGTGGCGGCCCCTGGGGAGGCGCGCACAAGGTCGAGGGGAGCAAGGGGGCCATGCTCCCCCACTCACCTTGGGCCGGGGAGGAGCGGGGCGGCGGCTCCGCGTATGGGCGGCGGTGGAAGGAGGCGGCGGCGGCGGGGAGGCTCTGTGGCGATGCGCTCGGCGTGGGAGTGAAGGGGGTGGTTGGAGAGCTCGAGAGGGGTGGTGGTGCTTGGCGTGGTGGCGAAAGGCGTGGAGGGGGTGCCCTTTTATAGGCCGGCGGGGTAGGGGTGGTAGCGGGCGGCCGGCGAGCTCAAGGACGGCGAAGTTAAGGCGGCGGGGTCGGTTCGGCGGGGGAACAGCGGCGGCGAGGACGCGCGCGAGCTCCGAGAAGTTGACGCGGGGGCCCGAGGTCGGCAGGAGGTAGGCGGGGAAGGACGGTCGGCGTCCGGCGAGTTCGGCGCGTGCGTACGGCGGCGCGTCGGGCTTGGGCGCGTG